>JAJHZJ010000479.1:1833532-2433532 GCA_023548195.1 Bettongia penicillata ogilbyi | reverse complement strand
ATATAGTGATACATATATTTTATTAAAAAAATTTGTAAAGTGGTCAGCACAGTACCTGGCATACATTAGATGCTATGTAAATTGTTATTCACTTCCCTCTTATCTTCCCCTTTGTGGTTTACAAAATGCTTCCTCTCATCTCCATAACAACCTTGCGAGGTGCTATTATTTCTCCCCATTTTCCTAGTGAGTAAACTGAGGCTCACAGTGGTTAATTGAGCTGCTTAGGGTCACACTGCTAGTAAGGATGCAAGGTCAAATGAACTCCATGTCTAGGTGACATTGAACCACCTAGCTACTTCAGTTTCTTTCATGCAAAATGAGGAGGATGGACTAGATCCCCTATCAACACATTTAACTTTAGATTTGAAGAACTCTGACTCCAAAAGGTGATATGTTCATTCCCTGGCAAGTCAGTTAATGACTCAAGAATGTCAGAAGTTCTACTACTCACCCCTTCAGCAGAGCTTCCTACTTCTCTTTTCACTATTCCTTTATTGGAGGTGAAAGGATTGTTCCCAGCCTTAGAACCAGAGCCTCTGTTCATCTAACACTGTTTCTCCCATCTCTTCTTCTCTTCCAAGACATTAAACATATATGGTCTATTGGAAATAATGGAAAATTGACTTCATTTTAGGAGAAGTAATATCATTCAGAGTAATATCATTCAGAATTAATAGCATTCCATCAGTTCTAGGCTGACTGGCATCCTAAGATGGCATCTCTTCAGATGCTCCAAATGTGAGCTCACCTAAGTCAACCTGGTGGCATAGGGACCTGCTCTCTCTGGTCTCAGGGGATGAAGAATGTTTAAGCAAAACAATCATCATTAGTTGCTTTCTTGAAAAATTGGAGTTCAGTTTCCCAGAGGAGTCATTGCTATTTTCAAATTATTTGAGAATTGTGCAGGAATAATAATTCTAATTGTAAATCATATTTACTTTAAAGTTTGCTAAATGTATTCCTCATTATGACCTTTTGAGGAAGTTCCAGTAATGTTATTTTTGTTCTGTTTCATTTTATTTCTAATATATTTTATTTCATTAAATATTTCACAATTACATGTAAAAAAATTAATAAGAATTTATGTTCAAATTTTAAGATGCAAATTCTTTCCCTCTCTCATACCTCATCCCCTTCTTTGAGAAGGCTGAAATTTTTACATCAATTATGCATGTGAAGTCATAGAAAACATATTTCCATATTGGCTATGTTGCAAAGGAAATCACAGACCAAAAAAAAAATAAAGCTTTTGTTTTGGTTTTGGGTTTTTTTGTTTGTTTGTTTCAATCTATACTTAGAGTCCAGCAATTCCTTTTCTGAAGGTGGATAGCATCTTTCATCATGGGTCCTTTGGAATTGTCCAGAATCATTGTCTTGATCAGAATAGCTGTCTTTCACAGTAGATTATCCTTATCATATTGCTTTATTGTGTGCAGGATTTTCCGCTCTCTGCTCACTTCACTTTTCCTAAGTTCATATAAGCTTTCCCAAGTTCTCTTAAATCATCCTGCTCATCATTTTTTGTAGTACAATAGTATTCCATAACCATTATCTACCATAACTTGTTCAGACATTCTCCAGCTTATGGGCATCAGGTTTTATGAAAATAGCAACAATGAAATGATAAACCACTGATTAATTTGATTAAAAAAGAAGAAAACCAAATTACTAACATTAAAAATGAAAAATACGAATGCATCAACGAAGAAGAAATTAAAGCAATATTAGGAATTATTTTGCCCAATTATAGACCAATAAATCTGACAATCTAAGTGAAATTGATGAATATTTACAAAAATACAAATTTCCCAGATTAACAGAAGAGGAAACAGAATGCTTAAATAATTTTATCTTAGAAAAAGAAATTGAGTCGCCATCAAATGAACTCCCTAAGGAAAAATGCCAGGTCCAGATGTATTTAAAAGTGAATTCTACTAAATATTTAAGGAATTTTGGGAAACTCCTTCTTTACTTATTAAATCTTTACTAGAGTGTTGGGATTATACTACATAAACTATTTGGAAAAGCTAGTAAGGAAGGAGTCCTCTAAAATTCCTTTTATCACACAAATGCGATTTTGATACCTAAATCAAGGGGAGTAAAAACAGAGACAGAAAACTACAGATCAGTTTCCTTATTGAATAAAAAAAATTAAAATAATATCAAGGAAATCACAGTATATATCACAGAGGTCATAAACTATGACCAGGTGAGATTTATACAAGGAATGAAGAACTTGTTCAATATTAGGAAGACATTAGTATAACTGACCATATTATTAACAAAATGAGCAGAAATGATATGATTATTTCAATAAATGCAGAAAAAGCCTGACAAAGTGCAACACTCCTTCCTTTAAAAATACCATAAAGAATAGGTATGAACTGACCCTTTATTAAAATGATAAATACTATCTATCTAAAATAATAACAGGCATTATTTGTAATGGGGATAAACTTGAAGCCTTCCCAGTAAGATCAGAGGTGAAGCAAGAATGTCCATTATTACCACTGTTATTTAATATTGTACTAGAAGTGCTATCTATAGCAATAAGAGAAGAAAAAGAAATTAGAAGAATAAAAGTAGGCAATGAAGAAATAAAACTATCACTCTTTGCAGATGATGTGCATCTAAATCAACTAAAACCTAGCTGAAACAGTTAACAACTTCAGCAAAGTTACAGGATATAAAATAAAACCACATAGATCATCAATATTTCAACATAATAACAACCAACTGCAATACATAGAGATTCCATTTAAAATAATTGCAGACAATATAAAATACTTGGGAGTCTAATTGTCATGAAATAATACACAGATTTAATAAAGAAATAAGCACAAATTTAAATAATTGGAGAAATATTATTTGCTCATTGCTAGGCTGAGCCAATATAATAAAAATGACAATTCTACCTATTACTTTACCTAGTAAACTGCCAAACTAATAAAATTTTTTAAAAAAAGAATTATTTTATAGAACAAGAAAAATATAATAAAATTCATCTGGAAAAACAAAAGATCATGAATATCAAAGGAATCAATTAAAGAATATATTAAGAAAGCTAGTTGCAGTTCCAGATTTCAAACTATATTACAACATGATAAACAAAAAACTTTAACAAATAGAGTCGTGGATTAATGGAATAGATTAGGTACATGATACACCATAGTAAATGGCTTTAGTAATATACTGTTTGATAACCCAAAGATCCAAGCTTTGGGGGCAAGAACTCACTTTTAGACAACAACTGCTGGGAAAACTGGAAAGCAGTTTGGCAGAAAATAGGCATAGACCAACATTTCACACCATATACCAAGATAAGGTCAAAATAGATACATGATTTATACATAAAAGATGACATCATAATTAAATTCAAGGAGCATGGGGAAATGGTTCTTTCAAATCTGTGGATAGGGGAAAGTTTATGACCAAACGAGATAGAGAGGTTCATAGGAGGTAAAATAGATAATTTTTATTTCATGAAATTAAAAAGCTTTTACACAAATAAAATTAATGCAGTAAATTTAAAAGAAAACAGAAAACTGGAAGGGAAACTTACATTAAATTTCTTTGATAAACATCTCATTTCTCAAATGTATAAATAACTGATCCAATGTTAAAAAATAATAAGAGCTATTCCCCAGTTAACAAATGGCCAAAGAATGTGAACAAGCAGTTTTTGGAAGAAATCACAGCTATGTATATCTATATGAAAAAAATGCTCTAATAGCTACTAATTAGAGAAATTCATATTAAAACAATTTGAAGGTACCACCTCAAACCTGTAAGATTGGGCAAAAGGAAAATGACAACTACTTGAGGGGATGTGAGAAAATTTGTACACTAATTCACTGTTGACTTAGTTGTGAACTAGTACAACTCTAGAGAAGAATTTTGAATTATGCCCAAAGGGCTATAAAACTGGGCATGACATTTTAGTCAGCAATACCACTATTAGATCTGCATCCCAAATAGGTCAAAGGAAAAGGAAAAGGACCTATGTGTGCAAAAATATTTATAGAAACTCGTATTTTGATGGCAAAGAATTGGAAAAGTCGTCAAGAATATGACCAAGGAGAGAATAATGAAATGAAGAATAACTGAAACCTTCCTAAAATCAAGTGAGAAAGTTATCAATCAGGATAAAAGGGATTTGGGTAGGGGTGAGTCAGTTCTCAAGAGAGAAGTTATAGAAATGAAAAGGTTAGAATCACACATGCCTAGTGACACATAGGTTGAAAGTGTCAGAACTAGTAAGTGAATTTGGGTCTTCTTTCTATAAATCCAGTGCTCATTCCCCTGAAGTGCAAAAGAGGAAGATTCCCTAAGATCAAAGGAGAATGGAGGTCAAAGGTGATAGTGCCTGGGTAGGTCTAAGGTTGTAATTACTATTTGAGAGTTGGGGAAGAGAGGTAGTAGCCTATTTCCAGGGACAATCTGCCTTTGCTGTTAACCTCTCATCTGCTGTGGAATTTAAGCCTCCCAATCTAAGTAGATTTCTAGGCTATATAACTCTTTGAAATGGGAGAAGGGAGTGTTTTAACCTTTCCACATTAGTGAAAAGGCACCCCAAGATATACATATAGGAACTGAGTTGGGTGAAGAGCAGTCTGGAGCCTGGTAAAGTCTAGCACTGAGATAGAGCTTGGAGGGGTGGAGGTGGAGAAGTTCATCTCCTGGGGACAGGAAGAGTGCATTTCCCCAATCAGAATCTAGAGCAAAGTTTCATTTGCTTCATAGTAATTCCACCTTTTTCATAAATTCATCCAGTCTCCCATATTCAGAACCATGTTATATCTCCCTCAACTCCTTTCTGATCAATAAGCAAGTTTGGTTGATTCTATCTCTTCAATGTGTTTAGACTGGACTCCTCAATTCCCTTATCATCATTAGTACCCCACCTAGACTTTTACTATAGCTTCCTTACAGGTATTCTTTTGTCCACTCTTGCCTCTGCTTCCTCTAAACTCTCATCCATCTTCCAGACTCTGACTCTATCACTTGAACCCTTCTATCAATCATTTCTAGAATAAACACTTAAATCCATATATCGATCATTTCACTTGTTACTCCCCATTGCCTTCCTTAGAAGTAAGGGTCAGACTCTCTATCTGAATTCCAGCATTTCAATTTTTAACAAGTAGATTTCTTATTGGCGGCCATTAAATGGAGTTTGTAACATTTGTACGACACAATAGAGTTCAGCTGCTCACTATAATTACCTGAGTTATTCTCTATGCAAGAACATATTTTTACTTTTGTCTACCTTCTGTGTTATACTTTGATTGCACTTTTGTTGTTTCTTCGGTTGTTTTTCATTTGTATAAGACTCTTCATGACCCCATTTTGGATTTGCTTGGCAAAGATACTTGAATAGTTTGACATTTCCTCCTCCAGTTCACTTTACAGATGAGAAAACTAAGGTAAACAAGGTTAAATGACTTTCCCAGGGTCACATGGCTGGTAAGTGTCTGAGGCTGGATTTGAACTCAAGAAGATGAGTCTTTCTGGTGCTCTATCCACTGGGCCATCTGGTTTTCACCCTGCTTATGTCACTAAACTAAGCTAAACTAAAAAAACTAAAACTAAACTAAAAAAAAAAACAACTTTTTATCTCACATTTAAGTCCTTCTCCATCTGGTGGCATGCTACTTTTCTAAGCTCATTCATACCCCTCTTCTTTTTTTCAGGACTGCTCTCTGTCCCACCCCCAACATGCCTTGTGAATCCCTTTTATTCACAAAATGCCCAGTGCCTAGAATGCTTTACTCTCGTCATATTTGTCAGGTGAATTACTATATATTCTTGAAACCTCAACTCAAGTGACACCAATTCTGAACATGGAATCACTAAATCTAAATTTGAATCCTCAAGCTGTCATTTACTACCTTTATGACCTTAAGCAAATCATTTACTCTCTCTGGACTTCAGTATCTTCATCTGCAAATGCACCACATGACCTCTGAGGTCTCTTCCTTCTCCAGACTGTGTGCTGTGGTCTTATGATCACTGAAGAATTATTTACTCACTAGTGTTGCCCTGGCCCCACACTTGAACCAAATAATTTTTTTTAACTTCTCTAGTTTGCCTGTCATGTTAATCTGATGTTATTTCATTTTCCATTGCATATAATTCATGTCCTGATACAAAATTTCCTTTTAGCAATGGTCCTATGGATGGCATCCTTGACCTCTTTGTTCCTTAGGCTATAGATGAGAGGATTCAACATGGGGGTCACTGAAGTATAAAACATAGAGACAAGCTTATTTGTGTCCATGGAGAAACTTGAATTAGGCCGCACATAAATGAAGAAGAGGGTCCCATATAAGATGGTGACAGCTGTAAGATGGGAAGAACAGGTGGAGAAGGCTTTCTGTCTCCCTTCTGCAGAGTGTATCCTGAGAATGGCTGTGAGGATGTAGATGTAAGAGACAAAGATGATCAGGCCACTGAAGACACCGACAATCCCAGCAATAACAAAAACTAATAACTCATTGATGCTGGTATCAGCGCATATGAGGGAGAAAAGGGGAAAGACATCACAGAAGAAGTGATTGATGACATTGGGGCCACAAAACGGGAGACGGAAAGCAACAGTGGAGTGGATCGTGGTATTTATGAACCCAGCAGCATAGGGGATAGATACTAGCTGGTTGCAGTGTTTCTGAGACATTGCAATGGAGTAAAGCAATGGGTTACAGATTGCAACATAGCGATCATAGGCCATGGATGCCAAGAGGAAGCATTCAATGGTCACAAAAAGCCCAAAGAACCATTGCTGTAGGGCACAGCCTATGAAAGAGATGGTCTTTCTCTCCTTAAAGAAGTCTTCAAGCATTTTGGGAGCCACTGTGGAAGAGAAACTCATGTCTACAAAAGATAGATGGCTGAGGAAAAAATACATGGGGGTGTGAAGGCGGGCATCAACCCGGATGAGGATTATCATTCCCAGATTGCCCATCATATTAATGAGATAAAAAAATAGAACCAGAAGGAAAAGGATGACCTGCAGTTTCAGATGATACTTCAAGCCCACGAAAATAAACTCAGTGACTCGGGTGGAGTTTCCACTGGCCATTTATTCCTGGTGCTTTCTGCTGAGGGAAAAACAAACATATACCATCACAGGACTTTAGGATTTTGCAGCAGGAGAGATCTTATGGTTCAAATTGTGGAGCTGGAAAACCCCTTTGAATTTATCTAATTCAATCCTTTCACTTTGCAAATGAGGAAACTAAGGCTTATGATCATTAATATTACATAAATTAAGAGTCAGGATTTAATTATAGGAACCCTGATTTCAAATCCACTGTCATTTGCATCAATATCTTCAATAATATGAATATATATCTATGACAACACATGCACCATCATTTGGGAAGAGAGAGTTGCTTTGTTTTCCTTTGTTGATGCTATCTGTGTTGTTGTTGGTGGTGGTGGTGGTGTTGATGGTGGTGATGGTGGTATTTTCAGCCTTGGCCTCTGAAAATTTATGAGGTCAAAGTTGACTCAGTACTTACATTATCTTTTTTTAATATAACAAGAAGGATGATAAATGACAATTAGTTCGAAACAACTGATTTCATGCTGGAAAAGCCACAGGAATTTGTGATTTTGCTTGGTTCTCCAAACTCCAAAAATACTGCAGTGTTTGAATTACTTGAAATCCACAATAATTTGGCTATTCCAAAAAGACTGCAGTGTTTGAATTACTTGAAATCCACAATAATTTGGCTATTATTTCATTTTGTCATAGCAATTATAACATGCATGTACTTGCATTGAAATTGGGTTGACTCAAGCTATTTGATCTTAGTCAAATGAAAGTAGATTGATCTCCTTTGCCTATAGTTACTTAGTTCTCTGTCAGTTGCATTTGGAATCCATGATATGCACCATTGTTTTATTGATTTCTTTTGTTGTGTTTTAAATTATGTGGTTTTTAAGAATAGAAGCTATTTCAAAGTGATATGCAAAGTTTAAAGCTCTTCAACACTACACTTCAGTGAATGTTACAGATATAGCAATGACCATGGGTATGGAAAAGTCAAGCATTTCAAGAATCACTCCAAACCACAATACGACCAGCGTAGTCACATTTCAACACAAAAGAATGTATCATTGAAAATGCAAAAACCTATGCTCTAACATAAATCAGTCTATTTAAGGCCCACAAATAACTATAGACATTGGTTAGGGCTATGCAGGTGAAGTGGTTATTATCAATTATTTTTCACCATGGCATAAGTTTCTTGAAGTTTTAAGACAGTAAAACAATAAAAAAATTACAATAATAACAAAATTAGTTGTGGACCATTGTTATGAAGGAGAGTATATCAAATATCGAATGGCAAGAAAATTAAGAGACTAGATTACAGAAGATTGAAAAAGGGTCATTTTTCCACAAAAAAAAAAAAAAAAATACTCACTTTTCCCTTCAAGGCTATACCAAAATTGCTGTCAAAAGAAATCTAGGTAAAACTATTAGATATAAGCATCTTCATCAGGCTGTAAAACAATGCAATCAGGGATATTTTATTGTAATTCCCCTGGGCCTAAAATCTTGTCCCATAGTGAGGGAATGATGGATTCAGCTAAATATGTTGATATATAGAAAAGTAGAATTGTTTCAAAATTATAGAGATTGGTAAATGGGGATGAAACATTGCAATATGATCCTTCACCATACCATGTATCATGAAAAGTTAAGAAATATACTCAATAGATGAATAAAAATTATTTCTCATTGGCCTGGGAATTCAATTTTAAGTTGAAAGCCTGTGGACCATAATCAAGTCTGTACTTGGAAATATGTATTGTTCTTCACAGGGAGAACCTCACTTTCATCAGATATGGTTCGAAAAGGGAATATGTGTGTGAGTATTATAAACACACATACATATGTATACGTGTGTTTGTGTGTGTATGTGGGTATACACACACTCAGTTGTATATTGCAATCTATCTTATCTAATATGGAATAAGAAGGGGAGGAGATTAGATTGATAATCAGAGAAGAGTAGTAAAAAGGAGGGTAGATTAAGGGAAGCCATGGTAAGAAGCAAAACAGATTTTTGAGGAGGGAGAGAAGAAAAAGAAAAAGAGAAGGATAAGTAGAAGAAAATAGGATAGAATGACACACATTACTAACCATACATGTGAATAGGATGAGCTCACTCATAAAATGGAAGTAGAGAATCCATATATTGTTTAGGAGAGAAGCACAGAGTTAAAATAGTGGACTGGGACAGAATCTATTTTGCTTCAGCTGAAGTAAAAAAGACAAAGGTGGCAATCATGATCTCAAACAAAGTAAAAGCAAAGATAGGCCTAATTAAAATAGATAATCAGGGAGTTACATTTTTCTAAATGGAACCATAAACAATAACACAATATTAAAAATTTTATAGCAAGTTTTTCTGATGTGTCTCATTTATGAAATATAAGGAAGAGTCAACTTCATGAAAATAGGAGCCATACCCCAGTTGATAAATGGTCAGGATATATCAACAGACAGTTTTCAAAAGAAGAGACCAAAGCTATTACAGTTATATGAAAAAAAATGTTCTAAATCATTATTGATTAAAGAAATGCAAATCAAAACAACTCTAAAGTGCTTCTTCACATCTATTAGAAATGAGAAATCCTACAGGAGATGAGAGAAAATGGATACATTAAAAAACTGTTGGTGGAGTTGTGAACTGGTCCAACCATTTTGAAAAACAATTTGAAACTATGTGCAAAAGGCTATCAAACTGTGTAAACCCTCTGACTCAGCAATGCCTCTACTAGCTCTAAATCCCCAAAGAAAACAAAGGAAAAGAATCTATGTGTACAAAAATATTTGTATTAGTTCTTTTTGTGGTGGCAAAGAATTGGAAACTGAAAGGATGCTCATGAATTGGGAAATTGTTGAAAACGTCATGGCATATAATTGTGAATGTATACTATTGTGACATAAGAAATGATGAGGGTGTGGTTTCAGAAAAAATCATGGCAATACCTGTACGAATGGATTAAAAGTGAAGTGAGAAGAACCGGGAGATAATTATGCATGGTAACAACAAAGTTGTAATCATGAAAGACTTGGCTGCTCTGATCAATCCAAGATGATTACAAAGATGATGAAAAAATGCTACTCACCTCCAGGGAGAAAAATGATGAACTCTGAGTGCAAATTGAAGCATAATTTTGTTACTTTGTTTTTTTTTCTTTTTTTGCATTGTGACTAATATAGAAATATGCCTTGTATAATTTCACATAAATAATTGATATCATTTTTCTTGCCTTCTCTGTGGGTAGTAACAAGTGGGAGAAAATTTAGAACACAATTTAAAAAGTGAATGTTAAAAACAAATAATTCTTTAAAACTAGTGTGGTATATGCCAATAAAAGAAAAGGAAAGAAATGCTAATGCACTGGAACAAAACACTAACTATTCCACCCTAAAGATTTTTCTGGTCAGAACAAAGGTTTCCAAAAAAATCACAGCACATAGGAAGATAACATCCTTCAACAGTGGAGATTCAGGAAAGAGTTCCCATCACTAGTCTTAGAGTCTGAAGACCTAGACCGAAGACCTAGGCCCTGGTACTCATTGGTCTCCTAACGTAGAGAATATATCCATAATTCTCTCAGCCTTAGTTTCCCCATCTATAAAATGAGGATCATATGGCTCACCCTGCCTACTTCATGGTGCTGTTGTGAAAAAGTGCTTTTTACCTTTTTTTATGACACAGACTGTGTAGTGTAGAGAGGGATGGACTTGGCACTAGGAAGACTTGAGTTCAAACATATTATCTGTGTGACCTTAGGCAAACTATTTCTCCTCTTTTGGCCTCAGTTTTTTTTCTATAAAATTGGGATAATAATAGAATCTACTTTATATGGTTCAAATAAGATAAGATGAAAATTATTTCACAATTTGAAAAAACATTAGTCATTACAGTTCATATATATTTAGAATGCTATAGCAATGTGAGATTGTGTTGTACTTGACTTGGAATTCCAAAATCTAAAACTGAAAGATGAACAGCCTACCATAGGGTATAAAGACATCACTGAGGGTCAAGAAAACCTGAGTTCAAGTAACTCCTAAGTACTTGATCATTATTAAGGTAGTTGACAGGAGTCTAGATAGACAGAATGTGAGTCAATTACATTGGTATGAGATTTTTTTTAAAAATGGAGTGAGAAAGAGGGATGCACAGGGAGAAAGGAGAGGTAGAATAGGAAAATGTTTCTCACATACAAGAGATTTCTGCTTCAGAAACAAGCTAGCATTACCAGTACAGGTAAATCTGCTCTGTGTCCCCAGGCAGCCCATTAATTAAAGTAGTATTTCTTAAGTGCCTGCATGTGCCATCCTGTACTGATCCTAGAGGTAAATTTGGAGACACTAGACCTTTCTGAGCAAAATGTGACAGATTAAACCTGAGCTTCAGGAATCCCATCTTGGCAATTCTACAGAGGGAATAAAAATTCCTGCTGCCTATCAGATTTTACTTTAGACTACTGGCACTCATCTCTAAAGGAGGCACTCATTTAATGACCCTTGTGTGGGAGAAACTGGCACAAAGTCAATGCCAAGGGAAAAGCTATCACAGTCTGTAGTTCCTGGGAAAATTAAAATGAAGCTATGATAAACCTAAGGAAGCTATGAAATTTATAAAAATATACATAAGTACATAGAATGTGTATTTCACAGCAAAAGAGAGAACCTGCTGTCTCTACTGTAAAAAAGAACAGAAAGTACTGGGAAGGAAGGACAGAAAGGAGGAAGGGAGGGAGAGAGGGAGAGAGAGAGGGAGGGAGGGAGGAAAACCAAAACCAAAGAAATGATAGCTAAGAAATTGTGATGTAGTATGCACTTTTATTGACCAAGTCAATCAATTTTTAATTCAAGTGACTTCAATTAGATTTGATTTAATTTTAAAAGTTTCTACTTAACATTGGCTTTGTGCTAGGCTCTTAGGACACAAAATATTTCGAGTTTTTTTTTTTGTTTCATTGTTGTTATTTGTTTGCTTAAAGTGCCATAGCCTCTTTCTTTAAGAGACATATTGTAACATAGTAGAGAGCATTCCCCACTTGGCTTAGGGGAGATCTAGATTGAGATCCTGTGCTGAACCTTTATAACTATGTGACCATATGAAGTTACCTAACTTCTCAAAGCCTCAGTTTCCTCATCTCTAAAATGGAAATCACAACAGCTGCATCGACCATACATGGTTACTGTATGGCTTATAATGTATGTAAAGTGTTTATGAACTTCAAAACACTCCCCAAATTTCACCTATAATTATCATTATTTGTCTTTCATTGAGAACATTCCTGCCCTAACATCCTACCATTCTTGCTCTAAGGCTTTACTGTCAAAGGCCAGTCTCTGGCAGGTCTTTCCAAGCTGCAAAGACTGAGTACAAGCCAAGGGCTGGACTGTGGATCCGGACCACTCAGACTCAGAATAGCTAATTACATATAGGTTCATCATTAAATTGGTCTCAGAGTCATGACTTCTGGGGCCATAGAAACTGTCAAAGACTATATCCTAAATTATCAAAAGTGCAGCATCTTGAGCATGGAGATTATAGCCACACTATATTCCTTGAAATATTGAAAGTCATCTATGCTCCTCATTAATATAAATGTAAAAAATGTCTATAAGCTATCACCCAGAGTCACAAAATCACATAAAAAAATGGAAAAGACTTCAACAGACACCTGGTCCAATCCATACCTGAAGAAGAATTCCTCCCAGCACATATCTAATGAGTAGCCTCTGCATGAACACCTTCAGGGAAGGCAAACCTTTCCACTCCCCGGTCTGTGAAATTTTCAGTTGCTGATAGCAAGCCTGATTTTTCTTCATTGCAGTTTCCCCTTCTTGCTATTGGAACTTTCCTCTGGGATCAAACAAATCAAATGTAATCCTTCTAACATATGAGAGCCCTTTAAAGACTTGAGGACTCTGAACATGTCTCTGATTCTAGGCTAAAAATCCTCATTTCCTTCAACCAATCTCTATATACCATGGTTGCCAATCTATGTGTAGTCCAGGTCACAGAATCAGAATTTCAGAGTGAGAAAGATCCTTATCTAATCCAAGCATTCTTAAGTTGTGGTCTCCATTAACGTGTTTTATGTAAATGGTTGTATATGTGTCATATTATCTGTGGTTATTTAAAAATAATTGAAATTACTTTTGTAATTCCATATGTTTTGTTTTATATAAGTAAGAAATATTATTCTGAGGAATCTATAGGTTCCTCCAGACTACCAAAGGAGTCCAAGCTACAAAAAAAGTCCTTACTTAATCCTTCATGGTCTCTTTTTGTCCTGGCTAAAGTGGGGACAGCAGAGTTTATGATAATACCTCATACAAGGTCCGAGTACAAAAGAACAGTGGGGCACTGTCAGCTCCCTTACTTGGGTCCTTGTACTACAAGGAGTAGTGTTCAACCAGCAATTTCTAGGGCTGAAATTGGATGGTCCAGATGTGCATATCATATCTCAATTGGGACCATTCCTTTGGAATATTCTGACGTTCTGCCACAATTATTATCCTTCACCTAGAGAGGTGAAGATAGGAGAGGCATAGATAGTTGCCTTTCCTACTTGGAAGTCTCCTTATGAAGGAAAGATATTGTGGTTGATTTCATTTTTTAATGGTGAATGTGGGTGCATCTTTAAACTGTGAAACTAGACTCCTTAAAACACGTGAAATCCTGCCCTCTACAGGATAGGGCAACTCTTTAGCTCTGCAGAACTGGACTTGAGAACTGGATCCTTCTCAGCGGGATGAACTTGCGCACGTCTCAGTTTCTTCATTTGTAAAAATATAAAACAACAAGAATTCCCTGACCGTTTTACCTCAAGGCAGATGTATGAAAGTAGAATTTAATCTGCTATGAGAGAATATACTGCATGTTTGCTAGATATTCGTCTATTCTTGTATTTAGTGTATGCTTTCTCTTTAGGCAAGAAAGTGTATGTACTGTATGGGACTACCTGAAGAAAACTATTTTGTTTGCCAAAAAAAAGCAAAGCAATAAAGTTGATTTTAAAGTACTGACTCCTTCCCCTGCCTGTACTCCATGACTAGAATTTTCTCGCTCCTCATTTCTATGTCCTGTATTCTCTCGCTTCTTTGCATTTCAGCTAAAACCATCCTTTCTATAAGAAGGCTTTCTTAATCTCCCTAACTGCTAAGAATAGTCCTTTCAAATTATCTCCAATTCACATACACAAATAGTTTGCACATAGTTGTTTACATGTTGTCTCTCTGTAAATTCCTTCAAAGTAAGGGCTGTTTCTCCCTTTTTTTCCCTTTTGTCTGCTTAGCATAGTGCTTAGTATATAGTAGTTCACTTCACTTCTTGTTATCATGCATTTCAAGGATAGTTTATTGGATGGGCTAAAAAGAGGATGCTGATAGATTTGTGCAGATGTGGTAGATAAGTTTTAGATAGTTCAACTAAAAGTTTCCGTTATCTATTTCCTAAGAACTCAGTACTTCAGAGGCATTGATCTTTGCAAACTTGGAATCCAACCCATCGTTTTCTCTTCCTTGGTTGGCCCCACCAACATCATGGCCACAAAAAACCCTCCATTCTAAAACACCATGTTCACTGAGAGAAGTGAAACAAAGCAGCATTTGAACCACATGTAGTCCTTGGACACGCTAATGGCCAAGTCAAGTTGTGGTCAGGGAAGAACACCGTGCTGGAGCTTATTAGCTTTAAGATAGTCACTTTATTACTGTCCTTGGTCCCTATCCCTATTCATCAATATAGAATGCTTTAGTTTGATGAGTTCAACTATTCTCTAGTGAACACCTTGACTTTTTTAAAATGTGTAAATAAGGGGAAAATTTTAAATGTCTTCACTTACATAGTCTTGATTTTTCCCCTTTTAAAGGTAGCAAGAGGGAGTCAGAATGGGTTGCCCAATTTTCTGTTTCTCAGAAGTCTCTTTCTCTCAGCCTTCTTCCCTCACCCTTCAACCTTTCCCCATTACCACCTCAGCACACAGAGGAGTCAACTTCATAGCAGAATTGTAAAACTTCTCTGGGAAAAAGAGGGAGCATTTTCTCTCCAAGAAGCTTACTTGTATCCCCTTTATTTTGGGGAGATATTCTCCCTGATGTGCCCCCTTCCCTGGGAGTTGTGCTATTAAGCAATAAACTAATTAGATGGAACTTGACATCTTCATAACTTAAACTGGTCTATAGGGGTTCCATTTAATATGAATGTGCAATGTTTTCTTTCTTTTATTGAAGGGATTATTTTTATTTAATTGTTGAACCATGGTTACAATGCTCAAATTCCTGTGCATCAACGTCTATTGGGGTTACTCAATATATCTAATATTCAGTTCAGTCCCTCACAATAAAGGGACTGAATTGCAGTAAAACTTTAAAGCTTAAAAATATACATATTTGTTTGTAACAAATTTTGGAAGTACAGAGTTCTAAATAGTAGAAGTTTTCAATGAGATCTCTAATGCTTAGCCAGGTTAAGTGATAGTCCAATTCTACAGGGTGTGTATCTAGTAAAATATTCTTTCCACTAAACTGCGTTGCTCTATAATAAAACAGTTACCAGTCTTTGTTGGTCTCCAGTTCCCTCACCTGTAATGTAATAAAAATGGATATTCTCCTAAGATGTTTTTACCTCTAAATCTATGATCCTATGATCCAATCCCAGACTTGACATTGAAATTTACTGTGATGTTTGCCACACTATGGTCAGGAAGTATCTATCAGAAGTGAGGAACCTGTAGCCTTGAGGCCACATCTGGCTTTTTAGGTTCTTGGATGCAGCCTTGTGGCTGAGTCCAAATTTTATAGAACAAATCCTTTTATTATGGGGATCTGTTCTGTGAAGTTTGGATTCAGTCAAAGGGCTGCATGTGAGGTCCTAGAGGGCCAAATGTACTCTTGAGGTCAAAGTTTCCCCATCCCTAAATTCTAAATCTTGGTCAGGTCACTCATAATTCCTAACATATTAATAATAATAAAATAAAATATCAGTTTTTCTGGAGGAAAACCGAGAAAGCAGTCTGTGAGAAAATACCTCCTTTTCTGAATTCCTCTATCATTTAAAATTAGTTGGCATCTTCTAACCTTGAAATATTCATTTTAGTTTTCTTCATTCAACACGAATGTCACAAAATTTTTGTGTTGAAAATTAAAAAAATATCGTGCTGGGTTAGCTACTTTGGAGCAATGGCACCATCCTGTGACAAAACAGAATTATCAAAATTATTTTATCCATCCAGTCTAGTAAAACATGCAAAATATACAGCATTGCATGAATGAATCAATGAACAAATGAAGCATTTATTAAGTAATTACTGTATAAAAGGTGCTAGGCTAAACACTGGGGATTCAAACAGGTAAGTAAGACAGTCCCTGATCTCAAGGAGTTCCTATTTTAATGGAAGAAACAACATATATGGAGATCTTAGTGGTAAATCAGATGGAAAGGTGCCATGGTAGCAACAAAGAAGATGGTACATCCTTCTTCTTTAATGTAATTTCTGCTGGCATATTACTTTGCAATTATTTTTAATAAAATTATTTCTTGTTTCTATAATTTATTCTTTAGTATAGACATCTTTTAAGATAAGTCTCTAATTAATCTTTTTAAGCCCTTTACTAGTTCTTATTTTATCACAAGAATGTTTAATATTACTGCTTTCTGTATTTATTTATTAATTTTTGTGGCTAAGCATATAGTCATTTTTATAATAAATGTACCATGTTAAGCTCAATTAGATGTGTAATTTTTCTGACTCATTTATCATATATGGGAAATAATTAATATTTAAATTTAATTTCATGTTCTTAATTACTTTATCTCTTAAGGAGATTGGTCAAGACCTGAAATGGATATACTGAGCCCCAAACTATTGTAACAATGCTATTTCCCATCTGCATGCATTATCTTTCACTTTAAATAATAATATTTATATAGCAATTATTCCATGTCATTCATAAATAAATATAGAAAGCACACTGTACTAAGTACAATCCATACCTCATTTAATCCTCACAACAATATGGGAAATAGGTGCTATCATTATCCCTATTTTATAGTTGAGGAAACTGAGGCAAACAGCCCTCAAGTGATTTGCACAGCTGGTAAGTGTGTGAGATTAGTTTGAACTCAGTTTTAGGCAGTGTTTTATTCAATGTGCCAATTAGCATGGCACTAAGGGAGTGTATATTAAAAATTGACAATACTTCATGATCTATGGTGCCTTTAAATATAATGCAATTTTTCTGTTTGTCTCTTCACCATGACTATTTTTACTATTATGATGTTTGAGATTAAATGTCACCACTGCTTTGTTTTATTTTTGTCTTCGTTGTTTTTAACTCTCTGGAAACGTGGGCTCCCGTCTTTCACTTTAACCATGTGACTGTTTAGTTTTTCAGATGTCTTTCTTATAAACAATATATTGTTGAGTTCCAATTCATTCAGACACCTCCTTCCAATTGAGTATTAAGTTTATTCCATTCATATTCATGGTAGTTATTGTTAATTACATTTTTCCATTATATACTATGTATATTTTTCCTCTCTTACTCTTCCAGTTCTTTGTGATGATGGAGGTGGGGAAAGAAAGAGAACAGGCTCAGTACTAGTGACTTTTAATTGGAGAGGCCTGATCTTTCTTTTCTATGCTTCTCTACTTCAACCAGTTCAGACCCTGATCTCTGGTCCTTTCTTCCTTTCTCTCCTGCTAATCCCTCCTTTACAGTCCATCTTTATGATCTATCTGCATTCAAGTTTGGTTTGTATTTTTGCTTGTGATTATTCCCTCCCCACTTCTATCATCCCTCTTAAGTCTCATCTCCCCTCTCCCTGTTACCCACTCTTTTCCAGCTGAATTTAATAAGTTTCTAAACCAAACTTTCTCTGTGTGTCTTCTTTGCCTAGTTCATAAAATACACCCTGTTGGGCACAGTGGTGCAAACCTATAATGCCTGTTGCTGGGAAGGGTGAAGCTAATGGAACACTTTACCTTGAGAACTACTCTCAGTAGGGCTAAATCCTGTCACTAAGTGACTGATGGTCCCCTCAGTATCAGCACCAAGTCAGCTACCAACATAGTCCAGTAATGGAGATCAGGACAGTTTCAGAGAGCTTCCTAGGCCTCTAAGGGGTAAAATGACTTGCTCAGAATCATTGAAGTAGATGTGGCACTTGAATCCTGTCTTTCCTGACTCGATGGCCAGGCTCTCTCCTCTGTTCAGTGTTGCTTCTCTCTTAAGGGTCATAGTATCTTGATTGTTTTGTGCATTTCACATTATGTTCTGTAAATATTCAAGCCCCATGCCAAGAAAAGGAATTCAACCAATTGAGATATTTAACTAGTGAAAGGCTAGAGCTATCATATATTTTTACAGCCAAAAATTTTGAGAAAAGATGATTTTCCAAACTCATTATTTATAGAAGAAAATTTCTACTTGAAATAGAGGTTCTGTGGAGGAAAGACTTTAAGTGACCCTGAATTGAAACACAGGGTCACAGAACCGTAGAATCTGAGAGTTGGGAGGAACCTTAGTGGACTTTAGTCTCCTACAACCCATAAATGAATGAGGTCCGTGGAATGGTTTCCATGGGGGAACAAAAGGTGCTATAGGTCTTGTAAACAAAGACTCAGCTGTCAAGATAAAGACGCTGAAAGAAACAAATAGTCTTCTTACGTGTATCCAACACTACTTGGACAATAGGCCACCTCAAACTATGTCATCCAAAAATATTTTTCTCCATCGGTATCCAACCAGATTCTCAATTAAAAGATCTCTGACTTAAGTGCTTTTTAAGTTGTGTAAAGCACTTTATACTCTCTCTCTCTCTCTCTCTCTCTCTCTCTCTCTCTCTCTCTCTCTCTCTCTCTCTCTCTCTCTCTCTCTCTCTCTCTCTCTCTCACACACACACACACACACACACACACAATCTGAATATGGTACCTAAAACAGCGAGTATCACTCTCATTTGATATATCTGGAAAATGAAGGTCAAAAGAGTCAAATATGTCACAAAACAAATAGAGGAAAGAACAAGAACTCGAACACAATATTTACATCCCTCAGTCTAGTGTTCTTATATAACTCATTGTTTCTCACTTGTTTGTTTTATTACCTTAGGCAAATACAAGAAGGGTCTATGATTTTCCCAGTGTGGGTCTCCTCCCAGTATAGGAAGTCTCTCCACCAAAACAGAATACATACTATCTGTGATATAAAGATAGAAGGGTCCTTAGGAACCATAGTGACCAACCTCTTCATTTTACATTTGAGGAAACTGAGGCTCAAGAAAGTGGCACGACTTGCCTAAGGTCACAGGCAATGACAGAGGCACAATTTTAACCAAGATTCCCTTGACTCCAAAGGCAACATCATTTTCCACACCTATCTGTATATCTTTTATATCTCCATAGAGAGATTTAGAACTGGAAAGGAACGTAGACAACAGGTCAAATGTCTAAGGTGAGGTGATAAATTCTGAGACTTAATGATTTGCCCAATGTCACACAGATTCTAAGGGACAAAGCTTTCACTTAAATCCAGGTCATATATGTCCAATCCAAGCCCTCTTTTTAAGATGCCACATGGACCTAAAGTCACTTATGAAACTATACACACCTAGTCAATTTTAGAGAAGGAATTTGAACAAAGAGCTTCCTGAATCTAAACCCAACACTCTGTCTTGCTCACTCATGTATATATAATAATAACAACAAAATATGTATGTGTGCATACATATATGTATATATGCATGTGTGTGAGTATGCATGTAGGCACAGGTGGGAATTTTGGTCGTCAAGTAGCTCAATGCTACTTACAAGAAATGTGATGACTTACATTATTTTACATTCTCTTGAACAAAGTCACCCAACTTGTTGGTCCAGATAAGAGATGGGGAACCTATGGCCTTCTAAGTCCTTGGGTGCATCCTTTTGACTGAGTCTAAGCTTTACAGAACAAAATTCATTAGAAGGAAATAAAGGTACCCCTACTCTAAGTCCCCTGGGAAGCTTGGTGGCACAGTGGATTGAGTGCTGGGTCTGGGGTCAGGAAGACTTATCTTTCTAAGTTCAAATCTGAATTCAGATAGTAACTAGCGGTATGACCCTGGTCAAGTGACATCACCCTGTTTGCCTGCGTTTCCTTATGCGAATAATGAGTTAGAGAAAGGAATGATAATACCATGCCAATATCTTTGCCAAGAAAACTTCAAATGGGTTCAGGAAGAGTCAGGCATTACTGAACAACTCTCACTCTGAAAGGGTTGTTGTGAAGAGGAATTTTGTAAACATAGTCATATAGAAAACAAGGTGTGGTCAGCTGGTGACATTTCAGCTTAAATGGTTTTATTGACTTCCTGTGTTCTGAAACAATTAGGAGGTAGAGGGGGAGGTAAGGGGTGAAGAAGACACAAAACTGAGAGATTGGAGCCCTTAAAGCACAGTGACCATTTTTTTAACATTTTTGGCTAGAATTCAACCACAATGGACACAGATAGTTTCTTCATTTAGAAAGAAATATGTCAATTAAAACCCTGCCCCAAAACGAAGCATCCCATCTCAACAGAACCCCTGCTATTTATCCAACACATTGGCAAATAGAATGCCCAGGTAGGAATGGCCCAATGATATACCTCCATCAAAGCAAAAAGAACTTTCAACTAATCTTTTACTAGGAAACTCCAATCTTACTCTCAAGAAAAGCACTCCTGCTTCTAATAGTCAAAGATCTCTCTTCACAGTGTAGCAAATCTCAGGACACAGAGCTTCAGAGAAGGAAAGGATCTCAGTATGTTCTACTCCAATCCATACCTGAACAAGAGTTCTCTCTATCACGTACCTGACAAGTGATTATCTAGTCTTCAGCTGAAGTCTAGAAGCAGCCCATCCCCCTTTGAGAAACTTCTTATTAGTCATAATTATGAAAAATAGCATTTAAATAACTTTAAAACTTTTTAAAGGCTCAAACCATTTAACCCATATAATCTCATTTGATCCCCAATCCCATGGGGTGATATTATTATTATTGCAATTTTAAAGATAAGGAAATTGAGTCAGAGATTAAATGATTTGTGTAAGGCCATGTAGCTAGAAAATGTCTAGGTAACATTTGATCTCAACTTCCTGACAAAGTCCAATGAAGCATCACCTACTTGCCAAAAAGGCAAGTTTTTTCCTTTCTTCAAGTTGACGTCTGAACTTCTGGACTTTCCACTCATTATTCTTAGTTCTCCACCAGGGTTAAATAGAACAAATGAAATCACTCTTGGGGCCTGAAATAGATTGAACTCAAAATAAGTGAAATATAGAGGAAAATGCATCTATAATACAGATAAAGAAGTTTGCAAGCCTAGGACACCCATGAATCATATTCACATTCATTCACATTCACACCCGTGAATGCATATTTCATGAATACGTTGTGTCCATCAAGGAAACTTACAGAAAGATTTTATACATTCAGGAGGAAAATGGAGCAGAAACTAGGCCTGGTTATGAGATTTCAGCCAATCTGAGCAAGAAAATTCACTTCACTGTGATCGTTTCCTCCTTCATGATTCAAATTGTCCCAAACTTTAATGAGAGAGTGCAAGTACACTTGAGTCATTCTGGGTAACCAAGACTAACCTAAATTAGTTTTTGTTTGCCAGATAAACAGTTCTTAGATCCCCAGGGTGGAATACAGTCCAACCTTTCCAGAGTAAAGTGCCTTAAGAGTAGGAAAGCAATGACGTCCTTAGGATTCTGTAGAAGGAAGGATTTCTCTTATTGTCAGGATGGCCTTTTCACAAAGAAAGGATTACTTTTGTCATTAACAATATCAAATTTAATTTTCTTTTCATCATACCTGTACAAATACACTTTCAAATACATGAAAGAGTGTCATCATGGCCACCCCCTCCCAAAATCCTCTCTTTCCCAGATTAAACAACTGTGATTCCTTCAGCTAAGCAGCATATGTTATGTTCTCAAGAATTCTCACCACCCTGATCCTCCCCATTCAGGTCTCCTACATGTTATGAACATCCTTCCTAGACGGGATTGCCCAGAACTAAGCACAAGCACTTTGATCTCTGTATTACGAAGACAGAAACTGGCGATCTGGGAGGTGAAGAGATGAAGTGATTTGATTCATTGTTAGTCTCCAAGCTGAAAAAAAAACCTCAGGGACCTCTGAGGCCCAATTCAGGGTTCCTTTCACTGCACCACAGTATGCTAAACCCACACATACACAGTCATACACACACACACACACACACACACACACACATTTCCTCTGGTTTCCCAGACTTAGAAGCCTTGACCAAAGCAGTGAATCTCTAATGGCAGAATTCCAGAGAAAATTCATCATGGACACAAGGGATTTTAGGAAGAAGCCTTTTATGTATATGTCAAAGATTGTATTTGTTAAATTTGTTTTGGACTAGACCTAGGATGTCAAAGGCATGGGGAAATATTATTGAGGAAAATCTCTCTACTCCTGGATAACACGATTTTAGAGTGTTTCCTGGGGACACCGAGGGTTAAAATGCCTTTCCCTGGGTCATACAGCTTACAGTTATCAGAAGTGGAATGTAAACCCTGGCTTTCCTGACTCAATGGCACGGGCTCTCTCCTCTACACAATATTATATTTCTTTTAAGAATCAGAGTCATAGTTCATTTCATTCCATTTTCTATGACTAAACTGAAATCCTCCCCCAAAAAAATTCTAGAATTCAACTTAATGAGACATTAAGAGAAGAAAATGAAAATTCATCAAAAATTTTCATAGGTGGGGGTGGAGCCAAGATGGTGGAGTAGAAAGACACAGGTATGAAGGGTCTCCCCCACTGCCCATAAAATACCTGTAGAGAGGGACTCTCAACAAATTTTGGAGCAGCAGAAGAGGAGAACAATAGAGTGGAGGAGATTTCCAGCCCAGGGTGACCTGAAAGGCCCATGAGAAATGTGGGTTGCACAAGACACGGATCAGAGCATGGAGCCCAGCCCAGGCTTGGCGGCAAGGCTTGGTTCATGAACAGCCCTTGGGGGTGGAATCTCTAGTCTTGGAATCCCCAGTCCCAGCGGCAGTGAGTTCGAAGATCCCTCAACCCACAGGCACCAAAGGTCAGTGACAGGTTTTTTCCAGCTGGCCAGGAAGGGAGAAGGGCCTATCCATAGCTCCTGCAGCAGGTAGCAGCCACAGAGGCTGCACAGCAGCTTGTACAGACCTGCTCCATTGTTGGAGCATAAAAACCCCTGGGGGCACTGAGAAGCTGATTCTTGCCTCCACCCTGTGTGGAAGCCCTGGGCAAGCTGGTCTTTATCTCACACTGAATGGTGGCCCTGCCCATCCATCTTATCTGAAAATCAGCCCCAAGTTCTGACTTGGGAACTGGAAGCTAGGTAACTGCTAAGATTCTGGGCATCAAAATCCCTCTCTGCTTCCAGACCAGTACACGCTTGATTGTGCTACCTTGGAGGAACTGAGATCTCACAGATTCCCAGAGTATACTCTACTCTTGACAAAGGACCCAAAAGTCAAGTAACTGGTTGGGAAAATGCCAAAAAAGGGGAAAACAAATAAGACTATAGAAGCCAATGAGGAGAAGAATACTTTAAAAAGTAGAATTAACCTCCTTTTCCTTTTGGATAATTCTGCTTTTAGAGGCATTCTTCTCCTCATTTGCTTTTTGAACCTCTTTTGCCAATTGAGTTAGCCTATTTTTAAAGGTATTATTTTCTTCAGCATTTTTTGAGTCTCCTTTAGAAAGTTGTTGACCTGCTTTTCATGATTTTCTTGCTCCTCTCTCATTTCAATTCCCAATTTTTCCTCTACCTCTCTTACTTGATTGTCAAAATCCTTCTTGAGCTCTTGCATGCCATGAGACCATTGCATATTTGTTTTGTATGTTTAGGATAGAGAAGCCTTGACTGTTAGGTCTTTCTCTGATGGTAAGCATTGTTCTTCCTCATCTGAAAGGATGGGAGAAGATATCTGCTCACCAAGAAAGTAATCTTGTACAATTTTAGATTTTCACTTTTTGTGCATTTTCCCAATCAGTTGCTTGAATTTTGGGTCCTTTGTCAAGAGTAGGGTATACTCAGGGGTTCTGTAAGGTCTCGGTTCCTGAAAGGTAGCACAATCAAGCGTGTACAGTGGTCTGGGAGCAAAAAGAAACTTCTCTGCCCAGAATCTGAGTAGTAGAGTTTCCTCTTCACAAACCCCTCGCCTCCATTTCCACCAAGCCAGCCCTGGGGGCTAAGATTCAGATAAGCTGGATGGGGAGGGCCTCCATTCAGTGTGAGATAAATATCAGCTGCTCAAATCCCCCAGGAGTATTAGGTGGGGGCAATACCTATACACAGGGCTGAGGTAAGAGTCAGCTGCTCAGTTCCCCAAGGGTTTTAAGATCCAACAGTGAATGTGGACTGCTGTGGGAATTGCTGTGGAAGCTGCTGCCACCTGCCTGATGTGGTTTCTGAAGCCACTACCTGATACCAGAGCTATGGGAAGGCCCTTCTCCCTTCTCAGCCAGCTGAAAAAGCCCTGTAACTGATCTTTGGCACCTGAGGGTTGAGGGATCTGCTAACTGCTGCTATGCAACTGGGGATTCCACTCCTAAGGCCTGCTTGCGTCCTCCTCCCAGAGCTGCACCATGAGGCCAAGGCTGGGCTAGGCTCTGCTCAGCTTATGGTGCAACAGACATTTCTCATTGGCCTTTCAGGTCACCATGGGCTGAAAATCTCCTCCAGTCTGTTGTTCTGTGACTTCTGCTGCTCTAGAATTTGTTGAGAGTCTCTTTTTAGAGGTATTTTATGGTCTGTGGGGGAAGAGCTAGTATATGTGCATCTTTCTACTCTGTCATCTTGGCTCCACCCCCTCTACTCAAAGGAGAGAAAAATATTGTTAAAATACATTTATATATCCAAAAATAGTATGATTTATATGAAATCTTCCATACCTGTGGTATCTCTACCCTCAAAAAGAAATGAAAAATGTCTATTTCAAATGTCTATCTTCTTTGGTGCCAAGCTTGCTTTTTATTATTTTTTTATTACTTTGTAACATTTATTTTCTCTTCTTCTATGTTTTTTTCCCCACTTATATTGTTGTAGTCATGCTCATCTTTTCTGGCTCTATTTCTTTTCTTTTGCATTAATTAGTTCATTGACGTCTTTCCAAGTTTCCCTGTATTCATAATAATCATTACTTCATACTGCCATCATATGGTAACTACTTATTATGCCACAATATGCTAATAAATTCATGTGATACATACTCAGTCATTCCTCAATAGATGAAAATCTACTTTGTTTCCAGTGACATGCTATGATTAAAAATACATGCTGCTGTAAACATTTTGGTGAATATGGGGACTTTCATTTTATCAATGCTTTCTTAACTAGAGGTTTGTTTGTTTTTTTCTGTGAGACTAGCAAGTTATCTCACTGAGTACAATCAAAAATCATAAGCATGACATGAATTTCCACAATGTATAACACTTTTAGAAAATGAAAACTATTGATGAAACAGAACTAGACATAATAACATTCATGAAACGATACCAGCATACAACTGACAGATTAGTCTATGCTACATACATATTTCTACATATTAAGAATTCTGCGGCATGACTGAACATATAGCAACACATTCCATAAGTATTATCACACAACATGGAAAAATAATACAACGCTTTACTTTTATCTATTCCCCCTGACCACTCTACTTCACCATAACTAAGTCCGAGCACACTCTAATTCATATTGCATAAGTTATATTAGATATTACACCCAACAAAATTAATTGATAAAAATTTACTTTGTACTTTATTATTCCACATGAAAAATAGTACTAAAAAAGGAAATTTCTATGATTAAGTTACTTGCACATGCTTAGTACTAAAAAAATGAATAGTTCTCAAAATCATATTATTATGTTTTAATGAGGAAATTCCCCCAGAATAATATTTTTTAATGGCATGCCAATAAAGCTTAGAAAGTCCATGTAAGTTCTAGCAATTTCCTATTTTCATCATTTATAAATATCAGAGTTAACATTCTAAAGAAAAACCCTAACTTTTTTATTGTATGGAGAACAATACAAGCATTTAAGAACAAATACTTGTTTTATTCAATCTCATGCAGGTTTCATATTTTGTTGTTTCATAATGTAGGCACAAATGAGCAGGGGATATACATTGTGATAAAAATATTAACCTAAAATTTTAAGTTAAACATTAAGAGAAAGGAAATATCTTTTTATCATAAAGATTATACAATATGACAAAGTTGAACTTTTGCTGGATGTGTAAATAGAACTGCAAAAATTTACATGATTAGATAGGTTTATAAGAAAGCTGTTTACAAAAAAAAATCCATTTCTATTTAAAACACACAAACATAAACACACACAAATAAATGAAATGTCCTTAGCAGTTTAAATAATATGTGAGTCGAGCAGAGTCAGCATCATCAGTAATGAAAATTAGAGTTTTCTCCAATAAGATCAAGGATGAAGAAAGTATCAACAATTCGATTTGATATAGGGCTAGAAATGCTATCTATAGCAACAAAACAAAATAAATAAAGCAAAGACAATGAAAAAAACTCTTTTTTCGGTTTATTTGATTGTTTACTTAGAGAATACTATAGAATCAAATAAAATCAATAAAAAATAACGTTAGTGGAGTTACAGTATTTAAAATTAATACACAAAATATATCAGCATTTCACTGTACTGACAACAAAATCCAGTGGAAAAAATAGAGAAATTATATTTGAAACAATGACTGGATATATAAAATACTTAGGAGTCACTTTGAAATAATAAATAAAAGCATTATGTGAATATATCTACAAAACAAGGTTTACAGAAAAAAAGAGAAACATCAATAAATAAATAAATATGAAGTGTTTTTGCTTCGAGTCAGGCAATACAATAAAAATATCAATACTATCTATGCGGATTTTTACCAAAGTGCTACACCACTCACATTACCTGAGAATTACTTTATAGAACTAGAAAACATAATAGCAAATATTACTGCTTAGATACTATTACTAGGATTGGTCCTCAAAGAGATCAAACAAAAAGAAAATGTCCTATGAATAAAAAAAATGAAAGGTATTTTAAATGTAGTGAAAAGATACAAAAAGTAATGTAACTTGGAAATATAATCTGAAAATTAAAGCAAAGTACATGGTAACAGAAAAAAAATGTAAACTGGAAAATAGCTGAACAAATTATGGCTTATGAATGTTATGGGATACTATTTTGTTATGACAAATGAAGACATGGTTTCAGAGAAATCTGGTAATACATACAAGAACTGAAGTAAATTCAATGGAAGGAAAAAAATTTTTATTTTAATATCAATATTGTAAAAATGAACAATTGAGAAAGACTTAAGAATTGTGATCAATGATTCTGGAGGACTAATGATAAAGAATTCAGCCTGAGAGAGAGTTGATGAACAAATATAAAAAAAAAAAAAGACATCTTTTGGACATGAACATTTCGAGTATTTATTTTGCTTGATGCCAATAATGTATTCTTTTATATTTTTTCATTTTTTATTTTATCATATGACATGTAAAAACAGTTTAAACTTTAGTTTTTAACATTCAGAGTTTCATATTCTCTCCCTCTCCCCCCCCTCCATTGAGAAAGCAAGCAATTTCATATGTTATACCCGTGTAATCATGTAAAAACACATTTCCATATTAAGCATGTTGTAAAAAAAAAAAACTAGACCAAAGAAAAACCCAAGAAAAATAAAGTTGAAAGGCATATTCCTCCATCTATATTCAGACTCCATCAGTTCTTTCTCTGGGGATAGATAGCATTTTTCGTCATAAATTATTCAGAGTCATCTTGGGTTATTGTGTTGCTAAGAATAGATAAATCATTCACAGTTTTTACAATATTTATGTTACTGTGTACAATGTTATCTTGGTTCTTCTCATTTCACCTTGGAACAGTTCATGCAAATGTTTCCAATTTATTTCACCCATTCTCCAACTGACAGACATCCTGTGTTTCCCGTTTTTGTTTTTGTATTATGGTCACCATGAAAGACCATCTATAAATACTTTTATACATACAGGACCTATTACTTAAAAATAATCTGGGAAATAGACCTAGAAGTGGTATTGTTGGGTCAAAGAATATCCATAGTTTTATAGTCCTTTCGGACTAGTTCCAAATTTTTCTTCAAAATGGTTGCATCAGTTCTCAACTCCATCAACAATGCATTTGTGCTTCAATTTCCTGTGCCCCTTTCAGTATTTGTCATTTTCCTTTTCTGTCTTATTAGGCAGTATAATATTTGTGAGGAAGTATCTCAGAATTCTTTTAATTTGCAATTAAATTTGCAATTAAATTCAATCAATAGTGATCTAGAGGAATGTGTTCCACTTTTTTTATTAAATATATAATTTGTTTATTTTCCATTTCCCAACGTTCACTTTCACAAGAATTTAAATTAAAAATTTCTCTCCATCTCTCCCTACCTCGCTTCAGGACATCATTCATCCCATCCACGACTTCCTCCAGACTGTCTTCCTTCCCTTCTTTTACTCCCCCATTCTTCCATCCTCCTCCTCTATATTCTCCTATAGAGCAAAATAGATGTCTGTACCCCATTGACTGTACATCTTATTTTCCAGTCGCATGCTAAAGCAATTTTAACACTCATTATTAAAGTTTTGAGTTACATATTCTCTCTCTTCCTCCCTCCCCAACCACCCTCATTGAAAAAAAAAAACAAGCAATTCAATATACATACATTTTTAACCATGCAAAACCTTCCATACTAGTTATGCTGCCAAAAACTAACCACATTTGCCTCAGTCCTATCCTGCTTTCCATTTATTTCATTCTCTCCCTTGACCTGTCCTACCACAATAATGTTTGCTTTGGATTATGCCTTTCCCCAATTGTCTGTCCCTTCTATAATCTTATCTCTCTCTATCTCCTTCTTCACTGCCTTCCTGCAGGGTAAAATAGATTGCCATAATCAAGTGAGTGTGTGTTATTCTCTGCTTAAGCCAAATCTCTTGAGAGTAAAGCTCACTTATTTCCTTTCATTTCCCTCCTTTTTCCCTATACTGTAACAGTTCTTTCCTGTCTCTTTTATGTGAGCTGATTTGCTATGCCCTACCTCTCCCTTTCGCTTACTCCTAGTACATTCCATTCAACAGTAAATTTTATTTTTAGGTATTTTACCTTCATATTCATCCCAGTAAGAGAAAGGGTGGAGTAGAATGTAGCAAATCTTCTCACATAAAAGAGGCAAGAGAGAAATTTTACAGTAGAGGGGAAGGTAGGGGAGATTAAAGGAAATAGGTGAGTCTTAGTCTCATGGGATTTGGCTTAAGGAGGAATAATACATACTCAATTGGATATGGAAATCTATTTTACCCTGCCTAAAGCTGGGGGAAGGGGATAGGAGAGGGACAATTATAAGTGTGCCTATGTGTATGTGCATGCGTATGTATATATGTGTGAATATATGTATATATATACACACATACATCCATGTACATATACATATCGACACATATATATACATACATGCATACATACCCTTACACACCTATATGTATGGATCAAAAATATATTCCCTCTAACTAGCCTAATACTTCAAAAGTTCTCACAAGTTACAAATGATATATCTCCATGTACGAAAGTAAGCAGTTCAAATTTAATGAGTTCCTTAAAGTTTCTCTTTCTTGTTTACCTTTTCATGTTTCTCATGTTTCTTGTATTTGAAAGCAAAATTCTCTATTCAGCTCCGGTATTTTCAATAGGAATGATTGGAAGTCTTCTATTTCACTTGAATATCATCATTTGTACAATGTATTTTAATCAGATTTGTTGGGTAGGTCACTGTTGGTTTTAATCTTAGCTCATTTGACTTCAGAAGTACCATATTCCAAACCCTTTGTTCCCTAACTGTAGAAGCTATTAAAACCTGTGTTATCTTGATTGTATTTCCACCATACTTGAATTGCTTCTTTTTGACTGTTTCTAAATATTTTCTCCTTGACTTGAGAACTCATTAATTTGGCTACAATATTCCTAGGAGTTTTCCTTCTGAGGATCTCTTTCAGGAGGTAATTGGTGAATTCTTTCTATTTCTATTTTATGCTCTGGTTCTAGACTATTGGGGCAGTTTTCCTTGATAATTTCATGGAAGATGACATCTAGACTCTTTTTTGATCATGGTTTTCAGGTATACCAAAAATTTTTAATTATCTCTCCTGGATCTGTTTTCCAGTTCAGTTATATTTCCAATGAGATATTTCACATTTTCTTCTATTTTTTCATTCTTTGATTTTGTTTCAAATTTTTTTTGTTTCTTATAAATTCATTAGCTTCCATCTGCAGTTCCTGGAACTGTGAGTAGGATTTCCTCTCTACAGCTGCCACCAGGTCCACTATCCCGTGTTTCCTCTTCTCCCCAGGATTACCATTCAGTATTCAGATTCAGATCAGCTGCAGGATTCACCAGGCATCTTTAGGTCAAGGTTCCATAAGTAGATGCTGCTCCCATCTAATCAAGGTGAAAGGTTTCTTCCTGACCTTTGAAGTTATCTTTGGTGTTTGTGGGTTGGGAAATAAGGAAACCACAAAAGTTACTCATGACCCCATACCATGAAGCCTACTCCAGTCCTGTCTGTGCTGTGCATGCTGTGCTGTGCTCAGCTCTGCCCTCAATGTGATAGGCCTTTCCTGTTCACCTTCCAGACGGTCTTGGCCTGGAAATCTGTCTCATTCTTTCATTTTTGTGGTTTCTACTACTCTAGGAATTGTTGGGAGTCATTTTTTACAAGTATTCAAGGGTTATGGGCGAGAGTTAGAGCAGTTCTGTCCTCCACCATCTTGGCTCTTCCAGGATGTATCCTATTTAAAAGGATAATTGGGAAGAAGGACCTCCAGGAGACAAGAAGGTGGAGTAAGCAGTAGCTCCCCCTCATCCTCCCTTACTGAGTTCTAAAAATCCAGAAAATATCACTCCAAGAGAAAATAAACACAAACCTCTGGAATAGTTGAGAAAGCAGAAAGATGTGGTACAGCAATCTTGTAGCCTGGGATGATGGATGATTAATGAGATGGACCTCTCTCACTCAAGTGGAGGTGGAGCAGTAAAAAAGTGTGGTATCTCAGCAAACCAGGGGCAAGCCCTATATTTGTAATCCAAGGGGAGATCATGAGCCCCAAGGTGGTCGAGAAGGCAAGCATCACCACCAGAGCTCCCAGGTGCCTTGGCATAGGCAGCAGGATTGGTAGATACAAGATTGGAAAACAATCATGTTCAGTAGTGGGCAGGCATCCTCCAGTAGTCAAACTTTCCCATGCTTCAGTACAACTCCAGGAAGCACAACTCCAGAAGGCAGAGTTATAGATTGGCAGGCAACCTCCAACAGTCAAAACATCTGGTGCTTTAAAAAAGCTTGGATGAGCAGACATCCTCCAGGGGCCAGGCTCACCCCACTCCTAGAGCTTTAGTGTTGCTGATCCCATCCCAGCACCAGGTAAATTACCAGATTCTTCAAGCTGCCAGCATCTGAAGTCCAAGCATACAAAAGCAGTGACCAGGCCCCAGGCTCCCAGGAGAAGAAGCTTTGGTCAGTGTCCCTGTGCTCCTGTAGGAGGACTCAACTCTAACAGTCAGAAAATAGGCAAACACTATGAGCAAAAGGCCAAAATTGACAATGACCATAGATTCTTATTGTGGGGAGAGGGAAGATACAGGCACAAATTCGGATGAAGGCAACATTGTCAATATACCCATATTTGAATCCTCAAAGGTTAATGTGAACTTATCTCAAGTCACAAAAGTCTTTTTGGAAGAACTCAAGAAATATTTTAAATGTCAAATGAGAAAGACAGGAGAAAAGTTGATAAAAGAAATGAGACGTATGCAAGAAAGTGTCAATAGCTTGGAAAAGGTAGGGCAAAAATTTACTGTAGAAAATAGGTGCTATCAAGTCATTATTGGACATAAAAAAAGTACACTGAAGAAAACAACTCCTTAAAAAGTAGAATTCACCATATGGGAAAAAGCCAACAACAAAGAAACAGACAAACAAAAAATTCACTGAAGGTAAAAACTTCTTAAAAAGTAAAATGGGCGGGGCAGAAGGTTTAACAACTAAATGGGCCAAGACAGCAGTGTAGGAGCACAGACTTGCTAGTGCACCCCCGTGAAACTAACCAAACACCTGCCAAAAAAAATGACTCTAAACAAATTCTTGACCTGTAGTACCCAAAGGATGATGGAGTGAAGCAAATCTCCAGAACAAGACAGAGTAATACAGTCTAAAAGGAGCCAATCACCAGATACAAAAGAAGGTTTCTACATAGTAAAGGGAGAAATATACGGACAAACCATTCTAGGAAAACTTAAAGAGGGAAAAAAAAAAATAACTGAAAAATAGGAAAATGTTGTCCAGAGGGCAAAGGAGATAGTAATAAAACCAAGAATCACCTACCCAGAAAACTGAGCATAATACTTCAGGGGAAAAAAAATGTTCCTTCAGTGAAACAGAGGCTTTTGGAGCATTCTTGTTGAAACGACCAGAATTAAATAGAAAATTTGACTTTCAAACACAAGAATCAAGAGAAGCATGAAAAGGTAAACAGGAAAGAAAAATAATGAGGGACTTTCTAAAGTTGAGCTGTTTACATTCCTACATGTAACTCTTGAGACTTTTCTTAGTATTAGGGTAGTTAGAGGAATTATACATAAAGAAAGAGGAAACTTGGTGAGTTGAATAGGTAGGGATGATAGTGAAAAATGAAATTAAGAAGTGAGAGAGGAATATATTGGGAGGAGAATGGGAGAAATAGAACGGGGCAAATTATCCCACCTGAAAGAGGCAAGAAAAAAGCTTATTTTTAATGTAAGGAAAGACAGGGGAGGTGAGAGGTAAAAAACGAACTTTACTATCTTTATATTTGACATAAAGAGGGAAAAACATTAACACTAAATTTGGTGTGAAAATTTATCTTACATTACAGGAAAGCAGGGGAAAGAGGGTAAGCATGGTGTGGAGAGAATAACAGAAGGGAGGGCAAATGGAAGTAGGGAATAATTAAAAATTAACACTTTTTGAGGAGGGTTAGGGTCAAAGGAGAGAATATAAAAATGGAGGGCAGGATAGGATGGAGGGAAATGTAGTTTGCCTTTCATAACATCACTCATTTTTCACATAACTGCACATGTACAAACTATATTGAATTGCTTGTTTTCTCAATGAGAATGTGTTGAAAAAGAGGACGGGAAAGAATTTGGAACTCAAAGTTTCAAAGACAAATGTTAAATATTAAAAATGGGTGGAGAGAGAGAGGATGGAAACAAATACACAGATAGTAATCATAACTGTGAATATAAGTGGGATGAATTCCCATAAAATCGAAGTCACTAGCTGATTAGATTAGAAAACATACTCAGGCAATACAATGTTTACAATAACAGAAACTGAAGCAGGAGGATACACACAGAGTAAATATAAAAGTCTAGAGCAGAATATCTTATGCTTCAGCTGAAGTAAAAAAAAAAAAAAAGAAATAGAAATTCTGATATCAGACCAAGCAAAAGCAAAAATAGATCTAATTAAACTGTATCCTGTGAAAAGGTGGCGCAGACAATGACGAATGTAGTTACTAAGCATTTATGAACAAAGTGGTGTAGCATTCAATTTCCTAGAGGAGAAGTTAAGGGAGTTACAGATGAAAATAGATAAGAAAACGATACTAGTGGGGGACGTCAACCTCCTTCTCTCAGAAGTACAGAAATCTAACCACAGAATAAACAAGAAAGAAGTTAAGGAGATGAATAGGATTTCAGAAAAGTTTAATAAGATGGACCTATGGAGAAAATTGAATGAGAATAAAAAGGAATATACCTTTTCCTTAGCAGTGCATGGCACCTACAGAAAAATTGATCATGTATTATGGCATAAAATCCTCACAACCCAGTGCAGAAAGGCAGACATATTAAATGCATCCATTTCGTATCACGATGCAATAAAAATTATGTATAATACAGGATCAAGGAAAAATAGACTAAAACTAATTTGATACAAAATAATCTAATACAAAAGAATTACTGTGTCAAACAAAAGCAATCGTAGAAACAATCAATAAATTCATGTAAGAGAATGACAATAACAAGACAACAGATCAAAATTTATAGGATGAACTGAAAATGCTTCTTAGGGGAAGTTTTATATATCTAAATGCTTAGAGGAATAAAATAGAGATGGGAGAGATAAATGAATTGGGCATGCAACTAAAAAGCTAGAAAAAAAAGAACAAATTAAAAATCCCCAATCAAATGACAAATTAGAAATTCTGAAAACCAAGAGAGAGATTACATAAACTAAAATTAAGAAACCTATTGAATTAATAAATAAAATTAAGAACTGGTTATATGAAAATAGTCACAATAAAACAGACAAACAGTTGGTTAATTTGATTTTTAAAAAAAGAAAGAAGAAAACCAAATTACCAGCATCAAAAATGAAAAGAGTGAATTCACTACCAAGGAAGAGGTAATCAACAAAATAATTAGAAGTTATATTTGGAATACAGTCCAACTGTATTGCAATAAATTTGACAATTTTAATGAAATGGATGAATATTTACAAAAATGTAAGTTGCCCAAATTAGTTAAAGAGGAAATAAAACACAACCCTATTTTAGAAAAAAAATTACACAAGCCATCCAGGAATTCCCTAAAAAAATCTCCAGGGCCAGATGGATTTATAAGTGAATTCTGTCAAACTTTTAAAGCACAATTAATTCCACTACTATATAAACTACTTGGGAAAATAGGTGGATTCCTACCAAAATCTTTTTATGATACAAATATGATCCAGCTATGTAAATCTGGAAGAGTCAAAACAGAGAAAGAAAAGTATAGACCAACTTCCCTCATGAACATAGATGCAAAAATTTTAAATAAAAGCAACTTGTCTTGAGGATAATACACTATGACCACATAAGATTTTTACCAGGAATGCAGGGCTGCTTCAGTATTAGCAAAACAACAAGCATTCTTAACCATATCAACAACAAAAATAACAGGTCTTATGATTATCTTAATAGATGCAGAAAAATCATTTGACAAAATACAACAGCAATTACTATTTAAAAACACTAGCAAGCATAGGGATAAATGGAGCCTTCCTTAAAATGATAAGTATCATTGATCTAAAACCATCAGTATGCATTGTATTTAGTGGAGATAAGCTAGGAACATTTCCAAAAAGACTGAGGTGAAACAAGGATGTCCATTAACAGCATTGTTTTTAATATTGTAATAGAAATATTAGGTTTCTGGCAATAGGAGAAAAAAATGAAAAAATTAGAGTAGGCAAAGGAGAAACAAGTTTATCACTCTTTGCAGATGATATGATGGTATACATGGAGAATCAAGAAAAAATTATTTGAAATTTTGAAAAATAGCTTTAGCATAGTTGCAGGACATTAAAAAAAACTGACATAAAAAAATCGACATTTCAACATATTGCTAGCCAAACCCAACAGCAAGTGATAGAGAAATTCTACTTAAAGTTACTGTAGATATTATAAAATATTTGGCACACTACCTGCCAAAACAAACCCAGGAACTATATTACAAAACACTTTTCACTCAAATAGTCAGTTTTAAATAATTGGAAAAATATCAGTGGACCGTGGGGAGGTCAAAATAATATAATAAAATTGACAATTCTACATAAAATAATTTACCTATTGAGTACCATACCAACCAAACTCCAAAGATTATTTTAAAGATATAAAAAAGAATAACAAAATTTATCTGAAAGAACAAAAGGGCCATGATATTAAGGGAATTGATGAAAAGAAATGCAGGAGAAAATGGTCTACCTATATTAGATCTCACATTGTATTATAAAGGAGTAATTACTAGAGCTACTTGATATTTTCTAAGAAATAGAATGGTGGATCGGTGAAATAGGTTAGGTACAGAAGACCTAATCCTTAGTAACTATAACAATCTCCTATTTAACAAATCCAAAGACTCCAAATTCTGGGATAAGAACTCACTATTTAACAAAAACTGCTAGGAAAACTGGATAATGGTATGACAGAAACTAGGTATAGATCAACCTCTTACATCCCATGAAAAGATAAAGTCAAAACGGATATATGATTTAGCTATAAGAAAACTAGGACAGCAAGGAATAATTTACCCATCAGTTCCATGGAGAAGAATTTATGACTAAGCAATAGAAGGAGAACATAACGAAATGCAAAATGGATGACTTTGATTACATTAAATGGAAAAGGTTTTTTTGTACATACAATGTCAATGTAACCAAGATTAGGAAGTAAGCAGAAAACTGGGAAACATATTTTTACAGCTAACATCTCTGATAAAGGCCTTGTTTCTAAAATTTATAGAGAAATTAGTGGAATTTGTCAGAATACAAGTCATTCCCTAACTGATAGATAAATGGTCAAAGGATATGAACAGGCAGTTTTGAGAGGGAGAAATTATAGCTATCTATAGTCATGTGAAAAGATGCCCTAAATCACTCTTGGTCAAAAATGCAAATAAAAATGACTCTGAGGTATCACATCACATAAATCAGGTTGGCTAACGTGACAAAACAAGAAAATGATAAATGTTGGAGACAATGTGAGAAAATTGGAAAACTAATGCATTGTTCATGGAGTTGTGAACTGATCCAACAATTCTGGAGAGAAATTTGAATCTGTCCACAATAGGCCATAAAACTGAATACACTTTAGCCTAGCAATACCAATTCAAGGTCTGCATTGGGAAGAGATCATACAAATGGAGAAAGAAGCCACATGTACAAAAATATTTATAGCAGCTCTTTTTGTGATGGCCAAGAATAGGAAATTGAGGGACACCCATCAATTAAGGAATGCTTGAACAAGTCGTGGTATATGAATGCAATGGAATACTATTTTACTACAAAAAAAATGATAAGCAAACAGATTTCAGAAAAAATCTGGAAAAGCCTATATGAACTGGTAGTGAGTGAAATGAATAGAATCAGCAGAGCACAGTAAAAGACATATTGTGCAATGATTGACTTTGATGGACTTAGTTCCTCTCAGCAATGCAAGATGCTAAGACAACTCTCAAAGACTCACAACGGAAAATGCTATCCACATCCAGAGAAAAAACTTTGGAGTATGAATGCAGATGGAAGTACACTATTTGCTCACCATTTTTTTTTGTTATATTTCTTCATTAGTTTTAATTCCTCTTTACGTCATGAGTAATGTGAACATATGTTTAATATGAATGTGTGAGTAGAGCCTATATCAAATTGCATGCCATCTTTGCAAGGGGGAAGGAAAGAGAGGGAGATAAATTTTAAAACTCAAAATCTTTTGAAAGTAAATGTTAAAAACCAAAAAAATATACTTTTTTTAAATTTTATATTTTAAAAAAGTGACAGGAATCCAAAAATCTGATTTTTGCCTCGATCTAGGTTAGTGTCGGAAATTCAATGGACTTGAGAGAGTAGAACAAACTTTGTGCTTGTTTAAGGGATTCTGAAAGATTTGCCCAGCTCTTACGACATTTGTTATTTCTTTGTTTTCAATATTACGAAGAAGTTATCTGTCATCCCGTGGAAAGCCCAGATCTTACATATTTTACTATTAGTTTCCTTGGCATACTTAACAAGAAATTGGCCTGAGAATATCCCTAATACCGTGTGCACAGCTCAGATCTTCAAATGAATTCACCACTTTCAACAGAAGAGAAAAAACAAATGAAAAATGAGGGACTAGAGTTTAATAGTGAAAACAACCAAAAGCCAGAGCGTTACTAGCAAATTAGTTACTTCTAACTAGTGACTAACGAAAAGCATAATTGCATAATTAAGTTACTATAAATGTAAAATTCTTTGATGAGTATCTCTTTTTTCTACATCAATGTAACTTTATAGGAATTCTAGTCAGGCTATAATCCCATCTTGCAGAAAAGGTGCTTCTTGAAAAGGATTAGCTATTAGTATCAATAAAATGCTGAAATTCCTCCTGGTTTTCCAGACACATTTCTGATAACATAGTTTGATGAACATCTGTGATCTTGAGATAACTATTGGTTTTATATTTGTACTGGCAACTTGTTTCCATCTCTGGATTATCAATAGATAAATGTTAGGGAGTTGTTTGATGAAGTGACTTGGCAGTGTCACACAGATAGTTCATCATAAGATATTGAATTTGGACCCATATCTTGCTGGCTACAAGCACAGCCCTCTGTCTATTATATCATTCTTCCAAGTGAACCAAAAACTATATCACACATTTGTAAGATTGCAAGGCAATTCCTCAAAGTTTATCTACTATCATAATGGGTTTTAATATTGATTGGGCTAAGAAATTTCTACAAAATTATAACTTTACTGTAGTTGTCAAAAGTTCTTTGTGTATTGACATACATATATGTATACAATTATTCATACATATGATATGTGAGCACATGTATGCGTATAAATGTATGCATAAATATAGACAAACATATGGACACACAAATACACATATAAATGAATCTACACATACATGCATATATAGTTATATATGTGTATACATATATGCTTATATATATATATATATATATATATATATACACACACACACACACATATCTATATATGACTTTCAAGTTTTACAAAGTATTTCCTTACCAACAACCTTCTAAGTAAGGTCACATGATGATTATTACTCCTATTTCATTTACAAATGAGGTAACTAGAGAATAGAAAAAATGTGACTTGTTTCAAGATCACTCAATTAATATGGTTCAGAGTTAGGATTCTAATCTCAGGTCTTTGACACAAGCCTTTGAATTTCAAGTACACTAGGTTTTCCCTTTTTTTCTTTCTATTTTTTATATTAATTTTCTTTGTTTTCAGTGTTTTACATTCACTACCATACAACTCAGATTGTTTTCCCTTCCCCCACCCTACATCCCACATCCCTCCTGCAGACGTCATACAATTTTATACAGGTTCTATGCAAACATTATTTTAAATACATTTTTACTATAGTCATGTTGTGTAGACGAATGAAAATGAATGGGAGAAATCATATAACAAACCAAAACGTAATACAAAGGAAAATGTTCTCCTCCATTTTGTCATTGAATTACAAACTCTTACTCTGGGTATGGAAGGCATTTACCTTAAAAGACCACTGGGAATTTTTTTAAGTCCTTGCATTGCAGTGAAGTTCCAAGTCTACCAGAAAAACTCTTCCACACTGTGGTCATTGCTGTACACAAAGTTCTCCTGGTTCTACTTCTTTCGCTCAGCATCAGATCATATAAATCGTTTCAGGACTTCCTGTTCATCATTTCCTGTAGCGTTCCTGTAGTATTCCATTACACTCATATACAATAATTTATTCAGCCATTCCTCAACTGATGGGCATCCCCTAGATTTCCAGTTTTTGGCCAACACAAAGAGGGCTGCGATAAATATTTTTGTACATGTGGGACCCTTTCCCATTTTTGTGATCTCTTGTGGATACAGTCCTAGAAATGGTATTGCTGGGTCAAAGGGTATGCACATTTTTGTATCACTTTGGGCAGAGTACCAAATTGCTCTCCAGAATGGTTGAATTAGCTGACGGTTCAACCAATAATGAATTAGTGTTTCAACTCTCGCACATCTTCTCCAACATATATCATCTAACTGATCTGTCATGGTAGCCAGTCTGATAGGTGTGATGAGATATCTCAGAGCTGTTTTGATTTGCATCTCTCTAATCAGTAGTTATATAAAGCATTTTTTCATATGTTTATAGATATCTTTAATTCTTTCTCTGAAAATTAACTGTGCATATCCTTTGCCCATTTTTCAGTTGGGGAATGACTTGTATTCTTGTGCATTTGACTCAGTTCTGTATATATTTTAGAAATGAGACCTTTATTCCAGACACTGGTTGCAAAACTTCTTTCCCAATTTTGTGCTTCCATCCTAATCCTGATTGCATTGGATTTGGTTGTGCAAAAACATTTCAGTTTAATGTAATCAAAATTATCCATTTTGCATTTTATAATGCTTTCTATTTCTTCTTTAGTCAGAAATTCTTCCCTTCTCCATAAATCTAAAAAATACACTAATCCTTGCTCCACCAATTTGTTCATAGTATCAATCTTTATACCTAGATTATGTACCCATTTGGATTTTACTCCTCTGTGTGGTGTTGGGCATTGTTCTATGCCTAGTTTCTGCCACACTGTTATCCAGTTATCTCAGTAATTTTTGTCAAATAGCGTGTTCTCATCCCAGAAACTGTTGTGCTTGGGTTTATCAAACAATAGGTTTCTGTATTCATTGGCTACTGTGTCTTGAGTATGTAACTTATTCCACTTGTCTACCCTTCTGTTTCTTAGCCAGTACCAAGTAATTTTGATAACTACTGCTTTATATTACAGTTTGAGATCTGCTAGAGTTAGGCCACCTTCCCTAGAATTTCTTTTCCTTAGTTCCCTTGTTGTTCTGGACCTTTTGTTCTTCCAAATGAATTTTGTCATTAATTTTTCCAGCTCTATGAAACAATTATTAGATCCTTTGCTTGGTATGGCACTGAATAAGTAAATTAATTTAGTTGGAATTATCATTTTTATGATATTGGCTCAGCCTAACCACAAGCAACTGATATTTTCCCACTTACTTAGATCTGATTTTATTTGTGCAAAAAGTGTTTTGTAATTGTGTTCCTATGGTCCCTGGATTTGTTTTGTCAGGTAGACTCCCAAATATTTTATAGAGTCTACCCTAGCTTTAAATGAGATTTCTCTGTCTCTTGCTGTTGGGCTTTGTTAGAAATACATAGAAATGCAAAGGATTTGTGCGGGTTTATTTTGTAGCCTGTAACTTTGCCAAAGTTATATATTATATCAAGTAGTTTGATATTGGGAGGAGAAAGGGAAAAATGCAATGGGGCATGTTATCTCTCATAAAATAAGCAAGAAAAAGCTTTCTCAATGGAGGGGGAAAGGGAAGAGGAGAGGGGGGAAAAGTGAAGCTTACTCTGAATACATTTGGATTAAGGAGGGAATGACATGGACACTCAATTTGCTATGAAACTATATTACACTACAGAAAAGTAGGGGAGAAGGGGATGAGTGGGGTGATAGGAGAGAAGGAAGGTGGGAGGAGAGAGTAAAATAAATAGGAGGCAGGATAGGATGGAGAGAAACAGAGTCAGTCTTCCACAATATGACTATTATGGAAGTCTTCAGCAAAAGTACACATATACAGCCTGTATTGAATTCTTTGCTTTCTCAGTGGGTTTGGGTGGGAAAGGAGGAAGGGAAAAAAATTGGAATTGAAAGTTTAAGGAAAGAATGTTGAGAATTGTTTTTGCATGTAACTGAGAAATAAGAAATACAAGTAATGGAGTATAGAAATCTGTCTTGCCCTACAAGAAAAGAGAGAAATGGGGATGAGGGAAGGAAGGGTTGTCATAGAAGGGAGGACAGATTGCGGGAAGGGTAAATCTGAATGCATCGTGTTTAAGGGAGGGGGAGGGGATAGAAGGGAAGAAAAATTTGGAACTCAAAATCTTGTTGAAATGCAAGTGGAAAACTAAAATTAAATAATTTTTTTAAAAATTCAACAAGCCGGGGGGAGGAGCCAAGATGGTGGAGTAGAAAGACTCATGTATGCTAGCTCCGAATCCACAGCCCAGAAATTTCCTGTAAAAAGAACTCCCCACAAATTCTGGAGCACTGCCAGCCACGCAGAAACACATTAGAAGAGACTTCTGTTCCAGAGAGCTCTGGAAAGCCATCCCCAGGAGTCCTTCGTGCCCGGGAAAGCGGAGACCACCCCTGTGCTGCCCTGGCCCCACGGCCCCAGAGGAGCAGATCCGAGTAGGATTCAGGGATGGAATTTCCGGCGGCAGCGAAGGTCCCTCCACCCACAGGTGCTACAGGTCAGTGAGAGAGACTACTGGGGCTGGCCGAGAGGGCAGCGGGGTGTCTCTGTGACTTGGGCCCCCTCGAGAGACAGCGGCAGAGGCAGCGGCAGAGGTAGTGGCTGCCCGGAACTCCCGGAGTGGCGGCCAGGAGCTCAGGGCCATTACCTAAGATCTCCGCATAAACCCCCTGAGGGAACTGAGCCTGGGAGGCGGCCCTGCCCCCACCCAAGCACCAGACCTTAAGCCTACATTGAATAGCAGTCGCTCCTGTCACGGAAAACCCTGAGGCTGGGAAGCAGCATTTGAATCTCAGACCCCAAGCACTAGCTGGACAGATCTAGGCAGGGGTGAACAGGAATCTCTGAAGTCAAGTAACTGGCTGGGAAAATGCCCAGGAAAAGGAAGCAAAATAAGACCATAGAGAGTTACTTTCTTGGGGAAGAGATGTTCCTTCTTCCTTTCATTTCTGATGAGGAAATACAATGCTTGACATCGGGGAAAGATGTGGATGTTGGGGCCTCTCTATCTCAGACATCAGAGGTGGGTGATCGGTGGGTTCAGGCCATGGAAGAGCTCAAAAAGGATTTTGAAAATCAGGTTAGACAGGTGAAAGAAAAACTGGGAAGAGAAATGAGAGAGATGCAAGACGGGTCAATACCTTGCTAAAGGAGACCCAAAAAAATACTGAAGAAAATAACACCTTGAAAAATAGGCTCACTCAATTGGCAAAAGAGGTTCAAAAAGCCAATGAGAAGAATGCTTTCAAAGGCAAAATTAGCCAAAGGAAAAAAGAGGTTCAAAAGCTCACTGAAGAAAATAGTTCTCTCAAGATTAGAAAGGAACAGATGGAGTCTAATGACTTTATGAGAAACCAACAAATCATAAAACAAAACCAAAAGAATGAAAAAAAATAGAAGAGAATGTGAAATATCTCACTGGAAAAACAACTGACCTGGAAAATAGTTCCAGGAGAGACAATTTAAAAATTATGGGACTACCTGAAAGCCATGATCAAAAACAGAGCCTAGACATCATCTTTCAGGAAATTATCAAGGAAAACTACCCTGAGATTCTAGAACCAGAGGGCAAAATAAGTATTGCAGGAATCCATCTATCACCACCTGAAAGAGATCCAAAAAGAGAAACTCCTAGGAACATTGTGGCCAAATTCCAGAACTCCCAGGTCAAGGAGAAAATATCGCAAGCAGCTGGAAAGAAACAATTCCAGTATTGTGGAAATACAATCAGGATAACAAAAGATCTAGCAGCTTTTACATTAAGGGATTGAAGGGTGTGGAATAGGATATTCCAGAAGTCAAAGGAACTAGGACTGAAACCAAGAATCACCTACCCAGCTAAACTGAGTGTAATACTTCAGGGGAAAATATGGTCTTTCAATGAAACAGAGGACTTTCAAGCATTCTTGATGAAAAGACCAGAGTTGAAAAGAAAATTTGACCTTCAAACACAAGAATGAGAAGAAGCATGAAAAAGTAAACAGCAAAGAGAAGTCATAAAGGACTTACCAAAGGTGAACTGTTTACATTCCTACATGGAAAGACAATATTTGTAACTCTTAAAACGTTTCAGTATATGGGTAGTTGGTGGGACCACATACACACATGCACACACACATGTACATGTGTGCAAGCGCACACACATACACACATGCACGTACATACAGAGACAGAGAGCACAGAGTGAATTGAATAGGATGGGACCATATCTTAAAAGAAATTAAGGTAAATGGTGAGAGAGAAATGTAGTGGGAGGAGAGAGGGTGAAATGGAATGGGGTAAATTATATCTCATTCAAGAGGCAAGCAGGAGACTTTTCAGTGGAGGGAAAAAGAGGAGAGTTGAGAAAAAAACATGAAGTTTACCCTCATCACGTTCGACTAAAGAAAGGAGTAAAATGCACACTCATTTTGGTATCACAACCTATCTTACAGTACAGGAAAGTGGGGGAGAAGGAGATAAGCAGGGAGGGAGGGATGATGGAAGGGAGGGTAATGGGAGAAGGGAGTAATTTGAAGTCAACACTCTTGGGGAGGGACAGGATCAAAAGACAGAACAGAAACAATGGGGGGCAGGATAGGATGGAGGGAAATACAGTTAGTCTTACACAACACAACTGTTATCGAAGTCATTTGCAAAACTACACAGATATGGCCTATATTGAATTACCTGCCTTCCCAAAGGGAACAGGTGGGGAGGGAGGGATGGGGAGAATTTGGAACTCAAAATTTTAGGAACAACTGCTGAGTATTGTTCTTTCTACTAGGAAATAAGAAATACAGTTAATGGGGAATAGAAAGTCATCTGGCCCTACAGGACAAAAGAGAAGATGGGGACAAGAGAAGGGAGGGATGATAGAAGAGAGGGCAGATGGGTGATAGGGGAAATTGGAATGCTCGGTGTATTGGGGTGGGGGGAGGGTATAAATGGAGAGATAATTTGGAACCCAAAATTTTGTGAAAATGAATGTAAAAAGTTAAATAAATAAATTTATATATTTAAAAAAAATTCAACAAGCCAGAAAGACTTTAAGCACGTTTTTCCATATTGTTCATCTATTGTCCAAAGACCAGCCAGCCTTAAGTATCATGAGACTCATCTACAGAAGGACAACCGGGAGTAGTACATCGGTGTAATGAATACCCCTAAACATGAAACCAGTGACTTTCAGAAGATGTAAAAGATGCACACTAGCATTCTTCATTGTCCCTTTCTCATATTTCCTTATTAGGTTGCTTCTTGGAGTACCAGAGTTGGAAACGACTTCAGAAGACATATAGTCCAACCAACGGAGATGAACAATGAGACCTTATGTATTGTACCTGCCAAGCGACTTTCAAGTTTTTTCTTAAAATCGTGTAGTGAGAGACATCCACTAACTCTGCCCCCAAAATCACTCTACCAGCCAAATTTGTCTTTTGAATTATTTTTGGAGAACTTAATTGAGTGGAAAGACTTTTCAATCTCTTTCAGTGCAGTGTTTAGCAGCTAGATGGTACATTAGAGAAAGCACTGGACCTAGAGTCGGGAATACCTGAGTCAAATACAGTCTCAGACACTTTCTAATTGTGTAACCCTGGACAAATTAACTATTGTTTGCCTCAGTTTCCTGAGGTGTGAATTGAGGATCATAATAGTCTCTCTAACTTATAGCATGAACCCAATTGAACTAAGATCTATGCAATGCTTAGCAAAGTCTCCGGAACATTGTAGGCACTAATATGACAACCTCCCTTCCCCAACTCCTGCCTCTTGATTTTCATGGTTACCTTGCATAGTACTTAACAGATAGTAAGCACTAATATTTGTGGGAAATTGAACTGAAGATACACTAGAGACTTTATAGTGCAACAGAAATGGACATTATTATTTTTGGAACTCTTCTTATACATCAGTTATGGACAATTAGTCTACCAGAGAGAGGCCAAGTAGTTTTCATATAAATTAAAATATTTCACCTTATTCCTTCTCTTTTCTAAAATTTAGATTTTTCCCCTTTCTGTTGGTCAGGGAAACCAACTTAGGTAACTGACACCCTCTAAAATAGCTTGAGAAGTTTTGTCCCCTGAATTTGAGTAGAAGTCTCCCCTATCTTAACCACAATTTACAATTAAGGTTTTGATGCAATGGGAGTTCATTGTGATTCTTACTTTCCTGTATTCTCTAGGTCTCATTAAAGAAGAGAGTCACGGATGAATTAATTTTGGAAAGCATGATTCCCTGGTGTGACATCACCCTCCGAGTCTTCCTGTGGAGTTAAACGAAACCAACGCAATCAAAGAGAAATTTAATTTAATTGCCATACCCAAGAGCTCCCAATCCAAGAGTGTTACTAGATTGGGACCTGAAACCCTGGAGTGCCCACAGTGAGTATAAAAGATTACAGGATCAGAAGAATAAGGCTCCGTAGGGATAACACTGTGGTCAGTTTTTTGGCAAAGTGTATCATCCAAGGATGGAGCCGCAGTAGAATTTTTTATTTTGCTTTTGTTCTCACAACAGGAGGTGATAGTCTGTTTGGTGAATAATAAATGCAGCTGCTTATATTGTGAGTTGTGGTGCCAGGTGAGGTGTCAGTTCACTTTCCACTCAGGTGACCAAAGCTACCTCTTGCAAAGACCTGATACAATGCTTGAAATTCCGTAAGTACCAATTTTCCTTCTGTGCTGAGGGATAGTCTTTAACAGGTTCATGATATAATGAATTTAATTTGCAAGGGTACTTGGACACCATCTCATATCATTCTTTCATTTGATAGATAAGAAAACTAGGTCAAACAGCAAGCAAGTGGCAGAATAAAATTGTAAATTCGGGTCCTATGATTCCAGGTGCTTTACTCTTTCCACTTTATTACCCCAACACTTTTGTTGAAAGAAAAATCCTACACCTTCATTCCTTTTGTCTGGCATCAGAATCATGAGATTGGTGAAAGGGGGCATCAAAGGCTAAACTATCTGCATCAAATCCTTCTCATTAATGCTCTCAGGTCCCAGTTTATACAATATTTGATCTAGTTTACATCTGCTTTGGGCATTTCACTTCCCAATCAAGTGGAGGTTAAAAAAAAACAATGGAATGGTGTCAACAAACGACAAGAAAAGACAGTTTTTTGGCTTGGTAATATAGTGGTGATAAATAAGAAGAGAAATAAGAATTCTCAGAAATTATTAGAATAAAGGTAGGAAGGAAGTAAAAAAGAAAGAAAGAACAGGAGGAAGGGAGGGAGGCATGTACAGAGGGACATAGGGAATGAGGGAGGAAGGATGGAAGGAAGGAAGGGAAGAATGAGAATGCAAAGGAAGTGGAGTGAAGAAGAAAGTAAGGAAGAAAGAAACACTATCTGAAAACAAGGAAACAAATGCACATCCTATTAATCTGAATTATTTGTTCCAGAAAAAGAAACCCTCAGCTTAATTGGTCCCATTCCCACATGGTAGTATAATTTTATTAATAGTCTTTGAATTTACACACACACACACACACACACACACACACATTTCTTTAAAACATGTTATTGTTCCTCAGCACGTTCAGTCATGCCTGAATCTTCACATTTGGGGTTTCCTGTCAAAGATATTGGAGTCGTTTATCCTTTCCTTATCCAGCCTATTTGCAGATGAATAACTGAGGTAAACATGGTTGAGTGACTTTTCCAGGGTCTCACAGCTAGCAAGTATCTGAGGGTGGATGTGAATTTAAGAAAAATGTTCCTGACTCCTGCCCTGATTTTCTATCCACTGCACCATAAAACATCGAATTTCAAAAACAAATAGGATCTTAGGGAAATGAAAGTTCAAGGTTCTTAACCTGATATCTGTGGACAGGCTTTCTGTGAATTTGAATAGGGAAAAAAATAAAACTTTATTTTCACTAGCATATGGCTGAAATTTAACTTTAGAAGAAGGAAGGATCCACGGAATATTGTTAAGAAAAGGAGTTGAATGAGCAAATCACTTTGTCAGCCAAATTATTCAGGCTGAGAATGCTTATAGGACAGATGATGAAACATCCTACCATTTTCCTAACAGACAACCGATATACAGAATCAGTCAGTACAGTGAGAGTTTTGTATTTTGGACATGAGCATTGCAGAAATTGGTCAGCTATGTGGATCAGTGGATAGAGTACTGGCCTTGGAATCAAGAAACCTAATCTCCCTGAATTCAAATCTGATCTCAGACACTTAATAGACATGTAACCCTGGGCAAGTCACTGCACCAAAACTTCAGTTTCCCCATCTGTAACATGAGTTGGAGAAGGAAATGTCAATCTGTTCCAATATCTTTGCCAAAAGAAATCCAAAAGGAGGTGAGTTAGACACAACTGAAAAATAACTAAAAAAAAAAAAACTCATAAAATATTCTTTTGCTTTCCTGTTTATTACCAGGTAGGAAGAAGGGAAAACAGATTTTTACTAAATATAAAGTTGAAAAAGAACGATGTATTTGAAAGGGGAAAAACTGAGGCTGGAAAACCTTTTATAAGAACATTACAGTAACTATCAGATAAGAGATCTATATTTGAGCCATAAAGGATATATGAGCTGTTTACAGCTGAGAGAAATGATTAACAGAGGTTAAGTGACTTGTCAAAGGTCACCAGGGGAACTAAGATAACTGAGTTGGGATTTGAACCCCACCTCATGTCTCCACACCCAGAACTTTTTCTGCTGTATAACCGGAAATATACATTGTGCCTACTATGTGAAACCAAGTAAGTCACTTCAATTTTATGTGTCTCAATTTCCTCATATGCTGATCAGCATCAAAAATATTTATGTTGCCTACATCATAAAGTCATTAAGAAGAACATAGAAGAGTGTGTGTGTGTGTGTGTATAAAACACTTCGTAATTCATTGTTTATGAGAATTATCCTGACATTTAAATATATGTGAATTAAGGTGGCAGTCAGGTGGCACAGTGCTTGGCCTGGAATCAGGAAGACCTGAATTCAGATTATGCCTCAGACATTTACTGTATGATCCTAAGTAAGTCATTTAACCCTATTTGCCTCAGTGTTCTCTTCTGTGAAACGAGCGGGTAGAAAATGGCAAGCCACTCTTGTATCGTTGCCAAGAAAATCCCACCAAGGGATCACAAAGAAATGAACATGGCTGAAGTGACTGAACAGTAACAGGATAGATTAGGTGAATGATTTTGAATAGTATACTTATTATGCTATATTTTCCATGAGAAAATACAGGGAGTCATGCCTCTATAATCCCTTGCATCACTTAGAGAGCTACTAGTCCAGATTACTAAGGAGCTTGATAAACTATCAGAAGAGAGGGGCCTCCAGCTACCAATATGAACTCTACACCTTAGTCACATGAAGCCTTCATTTATCAACTTCTTCATAGGGTCAAAGTCTGATTCATTGCCCAGTGACGGTACAGGCTATCTGCTCGTGGCTTTTGCAAGTTCATTTGCCAAAGTGCAAAACCTTAGAGTTGGGTCAAAATAGTGTCATGTCTTGCTTGTGTTCCTTTGTCCAGAACTTCCAGTAGCCAGTTGCTGTTTGTTTGCTTGTTTGAATAGCCTTAATTAAACCTTGTCACATATTTATAAACTCAGAGAATTAGATCGGCAAATGAGCTGGAAGGGCTTTTCAAGAGTCTTGACTGAACTGTCATTTACAAATGAGGACACTGAGACAGAGAGAGAGGATAAGTTACTTGCCCAAATTCACATAGCTGACAAATGTCTGAAGTGGGATTTGAACTTAGGCTTATGAACTATTGTCTCACACATTTCTGTCTGAACATCTTCATGCCTGTTTAAAAGTACCAATGAAAAGACCAAGTAAATGCCTTTTCTTCCCCCAAAGTACCATTTGCTTTGTATGAAAAGTACCATAAAGGTGTGCTTATAAAGTCACAACCTCCCTTATGGAGATTGTGAGAAGAAAATGAAATCACCTAAATAAAAAAATAAAGCTTTATTTGGGAAGATCTGTAATGATTGAAAATAATTGAAGCATATCAGTAACATGTGGAACTCCTGGAATGAAAATTCTCTTTCCCCATCCAGATATGGAATTAGGTTTGTAGGATTTTAGTTGCTGTAATAAGTGTGGGCGCTACAAAGACAAAGGCAGATCCTATCCTCAAGGTGCTCAAAATCTAGTGGGGAAAATATTGAAACACAAGATCTATACAGAATGAACAGAAGGTAAGTTGAGAGAAGAAGATACTAGAAGTTAGAGGGGAAGAGGAAAAGCTTCCTTCCGAAGTTGATATTTGGAGCGAAAGAAGTCACGGAAACGGAGTGAGAGGTGAGGAACAGGAGCACTCAAGGTACATGGGACAATAGATAAGCACAAGGGAATTATTTGCTTCACACAAACACATAGATAGAGATATAGACCTATCTATCTATCTATCTATCTATCTATCTATCTATCTATCTATCTATCTATCTATCTATCCATCTATCTATCTTTATGTATCTCTATGTTATGTGTGTGTGTTATGTGACTTGCCTAAGGGGGTCATTACTAGTATCAGACATGGAATGTCTGATTGAGTACAAATATAGTGTTGTTATTCAGTTGTTTTTTGGTTACGACTGCCCCTTTCAGACACGATTTAGGGATTTTATAACAGATACAATGGAGTGGTTTTCCACTTCCATCTCCAGTTCATTTCACAGATGATGAAACTGAGGCAAAAAGAGTTAAATGCCTTATAAGTGAAGCCAGATTTGAACTCTGGAAGATAAGTCTTCCTGATTTCAGGCCTCGTGTTGTATTCACTCCATAACTTATCTACCCTACCAACATAATATTACAATCATTATAGCAAACATACTTGTTTATAATGAGGAGGAGGAGGATGAAGAGGAGCATGATAGGGTACAATTTCGTTAGTTTGAATTATTTTCAGTTAGTGGGAAGGCAAAAGGAATGAGCTACATGCCTGTATCATAGAATGCAAAGTAAGAGATCTTTGATGAACTTGCCCCATTCATTTCATGCCTAAGCACAATGAAAAATGTGCACTATGATTTCAAAAAATAAAACATGTTATTTTATTTTGGAAGCCATCAAGCTAGAAAAGCACTTCTTAGATTGGTGGTAGTGAGAATCCTTTCAGTATTGAGTTGCACTGATGATGAATTATGAAGTCACACTCTCAGATTCTGAGATTTTGTTATTCTTGACATTTACAAAAACATATATATGCTTCGTGACAACATAAAAGAGACAAAAAGATATAAGCTTTTGTGGTTTGGTGGAATGAGAACTGAATTTGCAGCCAGGTGCTGTTGGATAAATCACATCTACTTCCTGAGTCTCAGTTTACTTATCTGAAAAATAAAGGGGTTGAACTCAGTGTTGAAGCAATAGTTCCATAATTTCTTGATTGATTAGGTTAATAGAGAGCAGAATGGTGGGATTCCACTTATCACAAGCAAGAATAGCCTTATGGTCTAAGAGTGCAATTATGCATAATTAAAATGATGCTTTAGTCAATGCTTCCACACTGTGTGGAGATTTCACTGCTGTAGATAATTTTTCCACCATTTCATAGAACACCTTTCAATTTCTTGGTAGTAGACATTACTTGAAGATGATTGTGTCTAAAATATCCTTTACTCTTCAGGCTGCCAGGTAATGAGCCTCTTTGAAGTTAGCTGGGCCAGTCTTTGTACGGCAGTCATGAAGTCAGTAACATAGCATGCACTTGAAACATTTTGAGTCAGGTAGAAATCGCCAGAATTTCATTTCTCTTTACAGACTTTGATGACCAAAGACTACCTCCCATGAAATAACTATTCGAAATTCCGAATTGCTGATGATAATGAGATTTAACCAAATGGCAAACAGAGATCAACAAGATTGGGTGATAGGTAAATGTTGCTTTCTCTTGATTGTAGAGTTTACCCAATAATGCTATGCTGGTTTTTCATTTGTTTTATCTAGCTATAGGCAATGGTGCTCCTGATCCACTTCTCCATGTTAGATGAAACCCTTTGCAGGTATGGAGAAAAACAACCATACTGTATCTGAATTCATCCTACTAGGTTTCACCCAGGATCCTATGATGCAACTGATCCTTTTTGTCCTTTTCCTCATGGTATACTTATTTACATTGGTGGGGAATATCACTTTGATAGTCTTAATCTATACAGACCCCCGGCTGCACACCCCTATGTATTTCTTCATTGGGAATCTGTCTTTTCTGGATCTCTGGTATTCTTCTGTTTATATACCCAAAATTATGGTGACCTGTGTCTCTGAGGACAAAAGCATCTCCTTTGCTGGATGCGTGTCTCAGTTTTTCTTCTCAGCTGGACTAGCGTATAGTGAGTGCTATCTATTGGCTGCAATGGCATATGACCGTTACATAGCCATCTCCAATCCATTGCTCTATGCTCAGGCCATGTCTAGATGGTTATGTATATGTCTGGTTGGCATTTCCTACTTTGGTGGTTTTGTTAATGCTACCATACTTACTAGAAATACATTCACTCTGAATTTCTGTGGGGATAATATCATTGACGACTTCTTCTGTGATGTCCCACCATTGGTGAAGCTAGCATGTAATGTAAAGGAGAGTTACCAGGAGGTGCTCTATTTCCTCTTGGCCGCCAATGTCATCACTCCTACTCTATTAATCCTGGCCTCCTACCTTTTCATCATTGCTGCCATCTTGAAGATTCGCTCTACGCAAGGTCGACTCAAAGCCTTTTCTACCTGTTCTTCTCACTTGATTTCTGTTACTTTATACTTTGGCTCTTTCCTCTATATTTATTCTCGCCCAAGTTCCAGCTATGCCCTGGAGAGGGACAAAATTATCTCCACATTTTACACTGTGCTCTTCCCCATGTTGAACCCTATGATCTACAGCCTAAGGAACAAGGATGTGAAAGAAGCCCTGAAGAAACTCTTCAAAATGACTTCCTGAGTTTGAAGAAAACATTATTTTTGCCTCCCCCCCAAAATCATACATATATTTGATGTGACTGCCATCTGACATTCAGAGTTCTGTCAAACGTTTTCTATTAATATTTATCTAGAATATGCCTTCTTTTTATCTAGCAAATAGTCTAATAAGAGGTGAGCCTTAAATAGACTTAGTCATATCACACCCATCCTGGGTCTAGCCAAGTAAATTGGGATTCATGTTTGAAGAAAAATGTGATTGTCGATTCAAGTTCTTTTGGTTATTTAATTGCTAGTACAGGTAAATGTTGGTTATAGTGACTTTTGTTCTATGTTTATAATCAGGGAGATCTGTGCTCAAATCCCGTTTCTGGCAATGCGTTAAAATGGGCTTCGTGTATTTCAAACAGTCATTCAGTCCTTCAGCCAATGAGTATTCATTAATATCTTATTACATGCCCCAGGTACTACATGCTGATGATAGGAAGAAAGATAAAAATAGACCCTGTCCTAAAAGAGGTCACATTTTATTTGCAGTGAAAACCCTCCAACATACATATACATAAGTGTATGATAATAGGTATAATGTAAAATAAGCAGTATAATATATAATTCTTATCTATGCAACATGACTAACATGAAAATTTATTTAATAGGAATGTATGTGTAGAATCTATATAAAATTGTATGCCATCTCAGGGAGGGAGTGGAGAAGGAGCTGGGAAAAGAGGAAAGAAGGGGAACACATAAGATATATGTGCTCATAGAACACTGAAAAGAAATGAAAAAAAATTTAATTAAAAAATTGAAAATGGCATCTCTTTTGTTTTATATGGAATGGAGATAATAGAGTTTCAGCAATTTAATTTGTGGGTAAATATCTGGTGCCCTTATGAGTCTATATGTGACATACAACTTCAAAATTCCATCTTTTAGATGCAAGACCTAAATATACAACAGAAATCTAATTTTCCTCAAATACCTTCGTACTGTGTTGTGAACCGTTTAGTAAGGGAATGAAAAACAAAATGCATGTATTCTCAATAACATGAAAGACGATTTTTTCATCAATCGAGTGTTATATTCAATCTTATGTGTGACATTATTCTTGGTAAAAACTTTATCATGAGGTCATTGTTTCTGTAATTGCTTAGAGATCTTCAGTTGGTAAAATCACAATGGACCCTTGTTTCTTCTGAAAGAACAGCTTTTCTGCTTCTCTTTGGCTATCTAGACAAGGGTTGGAGCCTCAGAATAGAGTAGAATATACTTTCATTTTTTTTAAGCAATGGAAATTTTAGACATGAATATGCCTCATATTTTTGTAGAAAGAGTGGGGACATAGACTTTTATTCTTTATTCATACTATGATGACATTCAATTTTATTAGGAAGTTAGATCAATCCTGACAGCTTTCTATATTGGAACAAAAATGAAATTATTGCCATTGAGAGCTCAACATTGTATGAATGATTTACAAATAGAAGGTACGAAAATTTCCTAATTTTTTTTTAAAAGATTTTATTGGGCTGACTTTTATTTTGATTTTAAAATAACTTGAAAATATGTGTGAGCTAATTTTAATCCATAAAACAAATGTACATTTTAATTTTATGTGATCAGAATGAGGACTGGAAATTCAATTTAATTTTTAGGGAACTTCTTGAGTGTATTTTCTCAATGTTGTTTGTCCTTTCGTCTCGAAGAAGGCCATAATATCAGAAAGACAATGTCATGAGTTGCAATTAGGTTGCATTTAAAGCAGGGAAGGCTGGGCAAATTCACAAGCCCCACTTCTTCCTCCAGAGCAATCTGGATCCAGTGACCAGATGTATCTATACATATACCTATAGAACAGGACAACTGGTAGTGGCACAGAATGTAGTGGGAGACCACGATCTTCTAAAGATAAATTCATTCCTCCACCATTGCAAGCAACCTTTTCCCCCACAATTTATAATCTAATAGATTTTCCAAGAGCACTCAGAGGTTAGGTTACCTCTCAGGGTTACATGGACAGAAAGATCAACCTTCATGTGAGTAACTGGACACAATCTACCATAACACACTTTTGCCTTGCCTCAGGGTGTTCATAGATTTATGGATATGTGTAAAAGAAGAAAACATCAAGGAAAAAAATTTTCCAAACTCCATGTTATATCTAAATCTTATTACTGCTTTAACAAATACTTTTTGAATAGAACAGAATTTGAATATTATGTTTTGTAATACATGAAGACTTTATAATTCATTTCAAAATTGCACTTTATAAACAAATTAAGGCTAAAAAAGTTATGTTCCTTGTCCTAGATTACCCAGGGAACAGAGGGCAATGTACAGAGGAGAGCTCCATTCCCTTGTCTTCTAGTAAATGATTCTTCATTTGACACTTTGCTGCCTCTTTACCTTTTGCAACCATTTTCTAAATCAATATAATGTAGTATCATATTCGAATAAATTTCAATAAGAATGCAATGAGAAAACACATGATTCATTTGTCCTCTATTTTAGGAGGGTGATGAAAGTATCTTAGCTATAAATTAAAATCATCTTGGCAATTTGATACTCTATATTGCTTTCCTGAAGGCCTCTTTCACATCCTTGTTCCTGAAGCTATAGATTATGGGATTGAGTAAGGGATTCACCACTGAGTAGAACAGGGCAGCCAACTTGTCCTTCTCCAGGGAATAGGTGGAGCTAGGTCTTGAGTACCTGAAGAGTATGGACCCATAGAAGAGCTTGACAGAGATCATGTGGGAGGCACAGGTGGAGAAAGCCTTCCATCTTCCTGAGGCTGAACGGATCCTAAGGATGGCCAGGAGAATATTGAAGTAGGATATCAGGGTGACTAGTATGCTAGAGAAAACTGTGAAAACAACCATTCCCAGGAGGACCTTCTCATAGACCTTAGTATCAGTGTAGGACATCTTTACCAGGGGTGGTGCATCACAGAAAAAGTGGTCAATGATATTTTTTCCACAAAATTTCAAGCGAAATGTGTTAGCAGTATGGGCTATGGCATTTAAGAAGCCACCTACATAGGACCCAGTAACTAACCCAACACAGAGAGACCTGGACATGGCAGCTGAATAGAGAAAAGTGTTACAGATTGCTGCATAACAGTTCTAGGCCATATCAGCAAGGAGGTAACACTCAGCGTAAGCCACAGCACCAGAAAAGAAAAATTGGGCCTCACAGCCTGCTAAGGATATACACTTGTCCTCTGATATACAGTTGGCCAGGATTTGGGGGGTGTACACACGTACATACCAGAAATTTAAGAATGAAAGACTCCCAATGAAAAAATACATTGGGTTATGCAAACGAGAGTCAATCCTGATTAAGATAATTAGAGTCATGTTATGTTCCCTGCCAGTGTTACCAAATAAAGAACCAAAAAAGCTCCAAAGTAGACCAGTTGCATACGAGGATCAGCTGAGAAGCCAATTAAGATGAATTCAGTCAAGGTGGTCCGATTCCTCACTTCCACAGACATAGTGATGGCAACCTGAGAGAATTCAAGAAGCATGAGAGATGTAGAATTTATTAGTTCATGTTATTTAGATCTGGAGTCATCCTAGGGGGCAGATGGGGAAACAGAGGATAGAGCTTATACCAGGAGACATGAAGATTTGAGTTCGTATTCTGCTTCAGATGCTTATCATCTGTTTGACTCTGAGCACCTCACTTGATATCTATGTCCCTCAGCTTCTTCACTTGTAAAAAGGGTTTAATAATAGCACCCATCTCCCAGCATTTTGTGACTCCAATGAGAAAATGTATGTAAAGTGTTCTGTAAAACTTAAAGCAGTCTATACATACTACCTATGTAAGATTTTCCCATTATTTCATGGAGAAAGAACCCGGACATACTGGTCAGAACTTGAAGGGAACTTAGAATATAGAACACAGACTATTAGATCTAGGTATAGAATATATAGTATCTAAATTAAAAAGGGCTTTACAGTGTAACACAGAATGTGAGAGTGATGGAGGAGCTTGAGGATCAGTTACTCATGCTTTCTCATTGTATACATCATAGGATTGCAGTTAAGGAGCTGGAAAGTCCCTTAAAGTAATTTCCATTTCTTTTTTATTTTTGATTATTTTAAAAACCTTAAATACAAAATAAGAAAAGAAAAAACAAACTTAAACACCAAAACAATACAAAAAAGGAAAGGCATGTGCCAGGTAGAATGTGAGAGATGGTTCAAAATATACAAAATATATTTGTATTTCAAGAAAGCCTCTGCAACAAAGGACAAACACACACAAAATAAGTACTACACATTGTTTTGAAAGCTGTCTCTCTTTTCTTTGCTTCCTTGTATGTTTTTTTGTTCTCTCTATGCATATTTTCCTTTGTTCTCTTCCCCTCTTTCCTCACCCATCCCCTGAAGGCTACAATTAAGTGTGGAGATATATGCACACGTATACACCCACACACATGTTTTCACAAAATATACACATATATACATATACATATATGTACTCATATCTGTAGAAGACCAGTAATGATGGAGTCTGGAACGTGAAGTACTGCCCAGGTTTTACTTGAGACTTGTACTAACATTTCCAGGATATTTGGCTCTTGATATGGAAGGATGAGAACATCTTGACCTTGCCTGTGTACCTCAAGACTGTCTTGCCACAGGAACTAAATTAGGAAGTATTAGAAGCAAACTAAAAATGTCCCCATGGCAAACACCTTGCTTGCTTGAATGTTCTCATGGGAATAACCTTGCTTGCTTGCCTGTAGAAAATCCATATAAACCCTCACCCTCAGATTAATAAACTGACTGGTCTCTTGCATGCCTCCTGCCCCATGGCTTTTTTTCACCACACACCGAAGCATTCCGCGGACGCATGCCACTCGCAGCACATTTCTATATGTGTGGCACAAACACTTATATGCATACATGTTCATATGCATATTTGTACATATGCATATGTTCACACATATATACAAATATATGCATATATACACACTTGCACTCTAAGTTATACACATGCATATATCCATACATACATGCACTTACATATACATATATTTCATAGTCATACATAAACATATATATTCTTCTGCATGTATGTAAGGCCATACTACATTATTTATCCTCTATTATTCTACGGGTGAAAAGTCTCTTCTTTCAAATAAGTCCAAGTCTTTCCATATTTTTTCAAGTCTACCAACTCATCATCTCCTACATGAGAGCATTATTCCCACCTTGTACTGTCTAGTCGTTTACAATAATCCAAAACAACGTCGATAAATATGGCCAACACATATTATAATTTCCCCATATTTCTCATTTGATTAAATCCATTTTAACCTGAACTTCATCCAAGATAATGATTACCACCTCTGCTCCTTTTATACTAACAAATTCTACTCTTCATCTTTATTTTAGGTTTGTTCATACCGCTTATTTTCTGTTCCTCCTGACCTCTACTTTTACCCACTTTACTGCCCTTTCATTATTTAACCTATCCCCCCTCCAAAGATTCTTCCTTATTCTCCCATTCCCCTTCATCTAAACTCCTTCTATATTTCCCTTTAAACTATTCCCTCACCCTCTCCTCTAAAGATCTCTTCCTTATCCTCTTCCCTTCCCTATGCCCTCAGTTTTTTTTTTTATTTCTTTCTGAATTTAGAAGACTTTTGTATTCATATAGACGTGTGTGTGTGCGCGCGCGCACGTATTGTTTCCTCTTAAACCCTTTCCAAGTGAAAGTCTTTTTCCAGAACTACTAGCCCTCCTCCCCTGCTTATTCCTCCGTATTGGTTCTTTCTCTCACAGTTCATTTGTATCAGTACTTTTGCTAGCTGTTGCTAAATGTTTCACATTTTAAAATCATGTGAGACTTAGGTCTACCCAATTTTTTTTTCTCTTCTTTATCTGTTCTCCAAATCAGTTGTTTTTTTTTCAAATAAAATGTTTCACATTGTCTTCTATTTTTTATTTTTTATATTGTGTTTAATTCTTTCTTGATCTCTTACAACTTCATTGATTTCCCCTTGCCCAATTCTGATTTTCAAGAAGCCATTTCTTTCTTAAGATTCTGGATCTCTTTTTCTAATTGATTGACTTTATTTTCATACTTTTCTTGTTTTGCTTGGATTGTTCTGTTTTTTTTTCCTCAACCTATTTCATTTGATTTTTAAAATCCTTTTAAGCGGTATCTTCATTTCTAACTCTCATTTCATAGATGGAATAACTAAGGTACAAAAAATTGAAGTGACTTTTTTTGTGGTCATATAGATTTGTTCCAATAAGTGTCAAGCATGAGATATGATGTCAAATTATATGAATCTGGAGCCAGTGTGTGTTCCACTCTGGCATACTGAATATACTGAAGATAGAGTGAGGGGAAATGACTGGCTTAAATGTTAAGCATTCATTCAATCAATCAATCGGTTAATTGATCAATTAATCAACAAGCATTTTCAGTTGCTTATGTTGCTGTCCTAGGTGCTAAAGATAACCGAGTAAAAACAAAATAAAAACAAATAAAAATATAGTCTTTGTCTTAAATTACTTACATTCAGAATGGAAGAGAAAACAAATATAAAAATTCATCTCAACAAAATTAATACAGAATGGGTGCAAACTAGCCTTAGAAAATAAGTCACTGGTAACTGAAGAGACTGAGAAAGTACATGCAGGAAAGAGTATCTGATGTAAGTCTTAAAAGAAGCTTTTTTTCTTTAAGAGTTGGAATATTGGAGGAAGAGCATAATGGAGACATTATGAACATAATGGTAGAAGAAAGAGTATCATATATGAAGATTATGAAGTAGGGTAATATGACTAGACTTTAGATTACAGGGGATCACTGAGCTAAGAGACTGGAAAGATAATGCCAGGTCACATCTTGAAGTGCTTTAAAATTCATACAGAAGATTTAAATTTTGATCCTAGATGTAATAAGTAGGCTTTGGGGTTTGTTGAGTAAGGTATTGACCTTTAGCACAATCACTTTGCCAACAGTGTGGAGGATGGCTCTGAGGGGGTGGGAATTGAGAGACAAGAAGGATGACAAGTGAGGTAACTGTTGTGGTAGTTCTACTGAAAAATTCCAAGGACTTGAACTAAAGTAGTCTGTGTATAGAGAGAAGGTGAATGTGAAATATGTAGTAAAGTTATCAGTAATTTTCTTTGGCATCTGATGGGTTATGTGGAATAAATAATGAGTGAGGAGTTAAGGATGACACCAACCAATATTGTGAAACTGTATAACTGGGAGAATGACGGTGTCTGTGATGGTAACAGTGAAATTCAGAAGTGGGGAGGCTTTGGAGAGAAAGACAAACAATTCTGTTTGGACATGTTTATGGGAAATTCAGCTGGAAATATCCAATATTTGGAAATTGGCAATATGAAATTTGAGTTCAGGAAGGAGATGAAGGCTGGAAAAATAAATAATTCATTAATCTGTTGTAAAACAGATATTTTCCTGTATGCCATTTGAAGATGGGTACTGCATAGTTTTTTCTTTGTAAGCCCTATAGGAAACAAGGTGCCTTAGACCAAATTATAGAGCCTACAGGAGAAACTTTAGGATCCTTCCATAATCTATATCCTCAGGCTACCTTTAAAAAGTATGTTTTCTTCAACAAGCACACGAAAATAGTTGTGTAATTGACTCTTAGAGTATTTAAGCTGAGAAGACCCCAAGAACCTAGCCTATTAGATATATGTGACAATAAATATTATTCATTCCATACCCTTTATTTTACCGAGAACAAAATGGGCTTCGGACTTTCTCATGGTCATGAAGCTATTTAATGGCAGAGCCAGGATTAGAAAATATCTCTTCTCTTTTCTGATCCAGGGCTTTTTTGAGTGATAAAATATAATTTTAAAAAACAGAGAAAGGTCTTCATGGAAGCATTGAAGTCATAGATTGCTAAATAAAAATAAAAATATATTCACTACTTTATGAAATTATGATGTAGTCGTGCATAATGAGGTAAAGATTCACATGCTGTGAAGTTTAGACTCTGGCGGTTTGAGTATCCATGATAGGTCAGTTTCATCACATGGAATAACTGGGCATCTCTCAAGTATTCATCCCATCCCATCCCTGATGTTGCTCTTGTCAGCTGTTCTCCTGACTTCTGGGGGAAATACACATAACTACTTCAGCGACCAGAATGATTAGGGAATGCCAGACTCTAAATAAGGGATGAGATAAGAGAACACTTAGAGAATCACATAAGGATGTTCAGCTTGATTTTCATTAGTAGTGTAGAACCCTGACAAAGTGAAAACTAAAGACTTCAAAGGAAACTTCATCTAAACAAAAAAAAAAGGCGACAGAGAAATATGTGTGATGAATGAAGGCACATTGTTAATTTCAATACTACATGAAGAAGAAAACATGGTGGAAAGTGTGTTCACATGTCCTAAATCTATAGGGAATGAATATGTGGTGCAAATGACAATGGATTTTAAGCCACGAGGAACCTAGATCAAATTTTACTCAACTTATTTCGTTACAACACTGGATTATGCATTTTGCCTCTTTGAACCTTCATCTACTCATCTGATAAATGAGAATACAACACCAATATCACTATGAAGGATAAAATTGATATTAAGTGATTAAAATAATGATAAGTATGGTATAAATAACAATTAAAGGTTCAGAAAGCACTTTTCTTCATAATTATGTCAAAACAGGCAGGGCTAAAATTATTATTCCCATTTTAAAGAAAGGAAACCTAAAAACGTTAGTTGCTATAGTCACATAATACAAGCATGATTTATTGTTTTTAAGTATGCAGTCTGATGTAGTAAAAAGAGCACTTGAAGTAAAGGAATGAGACCTGGATTCAAATCCTGATTCTGCTACTACCAAGTTGAGTTGGGATATGTTATTTAGCCTCCTTGGGATTTGTTATTTAACTGTAAAATGAGGAGGTTAGACTGAGCAAACTCTACATTCCATTTCATCGATAAATAGATCTTGTATACTGTGAACCCTGATTCTTCATTTACTACTGATATGGTTATGAGAAAGTTCTTTCCTAATCTCTCTGACAATCAGTTTCTTCATCTCTAAAGTAAAAGGTAAGGCAATATCATCTCAAGTTCTTCTTTCCTGCTCTGAAATCTTTGATAAATTAGACACTGTTCACTTGGTGCCCATACACTAGCCACTTACCTTCAGTCTGGCAGGGGACAGTTTATGGCAGAAGACATTCTGTTTCTTGCTCTTCAGCTGTAATCTACCTTCTTTTGGACCCAAGTATTGGTCTCCTCACCTATTGCTTCTCTGGGGATCTCTCCTAAATAATCTCTCAGAAATCTACAGTTCATTCTTCAAAGAATTAATTAGAGTTATTCTAGAATTTGAGGATGATGTATTAATTGGAAACTAAGAAAATATGCCATATTTTCCTCAAAGTATGCTTTTCCTTTGTGAATATTCTTGTTTATTTTAATGTTGAGAAGAATGTTTTCCCCGAAGTTACTCCTGGATCTCCATCATCTGATGCAGTTGGAAGTTCCCCATGGTATAGTGGATGAGGGAGAGGCAGGAGAATTCCTGAATACGAAGACAAATGACCTAGGCTCACATCTTAACCTAGATCTTCTAAGTACTAGCTACATAACCTTGGACAAAGCGTTTTCCCTTTAGATTCTATTTCCTTACATATAAAATGATGAGATTGAAATAGCTGACCTGGAGGTCTCATGGTCTAGGAAATTATGACACCAAAATCTGATTTCTTTTCTTTCTTACATTTAAAGACATTTTGCAACCTGACTTACACATAAATCAAAATCATCTATTTGTCATACATGCCCTCTAAGGTACCTTTCCAAAACTATCATTCTTTATGTGCATTCTGGACTCTAGCCAGACAGGAAAATCAATTTGTCACGAAACACATTTTGTGTACACTTTTTATCATTTATACCAATTATGACAATGTTTCTCTTCCTGTAATGCACGCCCATTCTTCCCTATTCATCTTTCACCTTACCCTTCTGTGTCCTCTCTATGTCTGTCAAAATTTCATGTATCTATGAGGGATTGGTTCTGTTCATTCATTCAAGAAGGTTTCCTTGTTTTCCTCAATCAGAAATTAAAGACATTGCTTTGGTTTCTCTTCAAGTTGTGCCTTGTATCCTGAGTTTTACATCATTTTGATTCATATCACCTTGTTTGTTTTCTAATCTATCCTTTTGCTGTAAAAGTGGTTTTGCTTTCCCTTTGTTATCATATTGGGGCTATACTGGTGTTATGGAAGAGTGTAAACCTCAGTGTCATAGAATCATAGTTTTACTAAGGGACCTTTGAGGTCACCAAGTCCAACCCCCTCAGTTTATAGGTAAGGAACTGAGGTACTACTAGATGAAGGAATTGCCCAGATTTGGTATCATTAGTTTTGAATCCCTATTCAAACATTAATTTTATGGTTTTTGGAAATTTACTTAATCTCTCAGTATCTATTTCCTGATCTATAAAATTGAAATTATGTTTTCATGACCTGTCACAGAAGGCTGTTTTTGAATAATGAATCTGTTGCAAAAATTTCAAAGTGTGAAATAAATGTGAGGTATTATTTGGTTATATAGTAGTCCTAGCAAGATGTCTTATTGTAGTAATGAATAAATTTTAGATTTCAACTTAAAAAAAGTAATATAATGTTGATTGGGCAAGTTTTACTAAGGTAGCAAAGATGGGCCTGGCAACATATAGTGTATTTGTCATCTGAAGATGAGCTTACCAATATGTTGAGAGACCTCAACTGATTCACTGATTTCTCATCATCATTACTAAGGCAACAATTTATGAAGCCTTTCTACATCATAGATGGGATGTAATCATCAGACATGTAGGGCTACTCACATGAATGAAATCACAGATTGTTGAATCCTTACTGTCTTTATGCACACTCTCTGCAAAAATCTTGGTATTCAACACCATGCTTTCTGAACCTGACATGCAACAAATGAGCTGCAATCTACCATTCTAGATTTTTTTGCACATTATTACTCTTCATTCTCTGTATTCCAGATAAATTATACCTTTAGTTGCTTCCTGATTTCAATCTGTGATCTTCCAATGCCATATACTTGCAAAAGATATTAAATGTACTTTGAATTCACTCATCTCAAATTTCTCTACCACTTAGAACCTTTAATTTCCTTCAGAAGTCACCTAAGATGTTTCATATTCCATAAACTTTTCCCTTTTTCTCAGTTCATTTTTTTATTCTTCAAGTTTTCCTAGGATTTTTGTCCGGATCTTCCCCCCTAATCACTTTACTTTGTAGAAAAACCTTGTTTATGTATCTTTTGTATTGCCTCTTTTTAGACTCTAATCCCTGTGTTTGGACTGGACATTTGTTTCACTCCATCATTCTGTGGGTTCTGCAGCTCCAGCATTTGTTCAGATTCATTTTTTAGAGGAATTTCGGTGGGCTTGGAGGAAGAGCTCTAGCAAATATCTGCTCTTACTCCATCATTTTGGCTCTGCCCCCTCCCCTCGATTATGCTTACTCTTAAAAAGTGTTTGAGCAACTAAGTCATTTTGGCTAAGATAAAAACCCAAATTAAATTCAAGGAATATATAAAGGAAGATGATATTTGCTTCTGGAAAAAAAACTGATAAATAGAAGTACATATAAATTGTTTTTATATATACACATAAATTTTTTGCATCTAATGATAGCCATTTCATTGGAAGGAGAAACAAAGAAATTTAGATGATTATTATATATTTAAAAGGAATGCTAAATTGTACATTATAGATTTGCAGTTTCATGTGCAATCTCTTTTTTCTACTATGCCATGGAAATGCTTGTTTTATTACATAAATTTAAAAAATGAAATAAAATTAAAAGGTGTTTTGCATTTATATTTTTCAGTTGGGGGTAGGTAGAAAAGAGAAAAAGAATGCATGATAGGGGGGCGGAGCCAAGATGGCGGAGTAGAAGGATGCACATTTACGAGCTCCGAGCCCACAACCCATGGAATTGAGGTAAAAGGAGATCCCCATAAATTCTGAATCTCTGCAGGGGGTGCATAAACATAGGGGAAGAGATTTCCGTTCCACTGAACCCTGGAGAGATGTCCCCGGGGTCCATCGCACCTCGGAAAGTGGACCCCACCCCCACCCCTGGCCGCGACCCAGAGAAGCTGACCCGAGCAGACTTCAGAGAGGAAAGCTCCGGGGGAAGCTCCGGCAGCCGGGAAAGTCCCTCCGCCCACAGAAGCTACAGGTCAGTAAGAAAGAAAGCTGCGATAGGGGAGGGGAGCGTCTCCGTGACTCGGGCCCCCTCGGGAGGAAGCGGCGGCGGCAGAGACGGGGGCAGGAAGCGGCGGAGGCAGAGGCGTGGGCGGGCGGCTGAGGCAGCAACCGCCCGGGACTCAGGAATCCCCCAGCAGCAGGTAGGATTTTCAATACTGAAGGTCATTCCAACCTGAGGGAGCCGAGCAGGGGAGACGGCCCTGCCCCCACCCTGCTCTACTGCTGAACGCCTCTGAATAAAACCCCCAAGGGAGCTGAGCACAGCAGGCGGGGCCCCCCACCCCCACCCGCTCCATTCCTGAAAGTCTCTGCAGAAAGCCCCTGAGGGCCCAAGATTAGAAGGCGGCCCTGCCCCCACCCTTGCGCCAGAACTAAAGCTTGCCGCGGGAAAGCGCATTTGAATCTCAGAGGCCAAGCACTAGCTGGGCGGATCCAGGCAGGGGTGGAAAGGAATCTCAGAAATCAAGTAACTGGCTGGGAAAATGCCTAGAAAGGGGAAGAAAAATAAGACTTTAGAGAGTTTTTTCCAACAAATGCAAATGATCCCGACCTTCGGATCTGATGGGGAGGACGAGAACGTATTTTTCCCATCAGGGAAAGATGTGGAGGGTGGGGCCTCAGTACCCCAGACACCCCAGGGGGGTGTTGGGTGGGCTCAGGCCTTGGAAGAGCTTAAAAAGGATTTTGAAAAGCAAGTTAGACAGGTGGAGGAAAGACTGGGAAGAGAAATGACAAAGATGCAAGAAGAGTATGAAAAAAAGGTCAATATCTTGGTAAAGGAGACCCAAAAAAATGCTGAGGAAATTAACACCTTGAAAAATAGGCTCACTCAATTGGCAAAAGAGGTTCAAAAAGCCAAAGAGGAGAAGAATGCATTCAAAAGCAGAATGAGCCAAATGGAAAAAGAGGCTCAAAAGCTCACTGAATTTAATAGTTCTCTCAAAATTAGAATGGAACAGATGGAGTCTAATGACTTTATGAGAAACCAAGAAATCACCAAACAAAACCAAAAGAACGATAAAATGGGAGAGAATGTGAAATATCTCATGGGAAAAACAACTGACCTGGAAAATAGATCAAGGAGAGACAACTTAAAAATTATGGGACTACCTGAAAGCCATGATCAAAAAAAGAGCCTAGACATCGTCTTGCATGAAATTATCAAGGAAAACTGCCCTGACATTCTAGGACCAGAGGGCAAAATAAGTATTGAAAGAATCCATCGATCACCACCTGAAAGAGATCCAAAAAGAGAAACTCCTAGGAACATTGTGGCCAAATTCCAGAACTCCCAGCTCAAGGAAAAAATCGTGCAAGCAGCTAGAAAGAAACAATTCCAGTACTGTGGAAATACAATCAGGATAACCCAAGATCTAGCAGCTTCTACATTAAGGGATCGAAGGGCGTGGAATAGGATATTCCAGAAGGCAAAGGAACTAGGACTGAAACCAAGAATCACCTACCCAGCTAAACTGAGTTATAATACTTCAAGGGAAAATATGGTCTTTCAATGAAACAGAGGACTTTCAATCATTCTTAATGAAAAGACCAGAGCTGAAAAGAAAATTTGACTTTCTAACACAAGAATGAGAGGAAGCATGCAAAAGTAAACAGCAAGGAGAAGTATTAAGGGACTTACCAGAAATGAACTGTTTGCATTCATACAGGGAAGGACAATATTTCTAACTCTTAAAACTTTTCAGTATCTGGGTGGTTGGTGGGACCACACATACACATGTACACACATGCACACACATACACACATGCATTCACATGCAGAGACAGAGAGCACAGATTGAACTGAATAGGATGGGACCATACCTTAAAAGAAATTAAGGTAAATGGTGAGAGAGAAATGTAGTGAGAGGAAAGAGGGGGAAATGGAAGGGGATAACTATATGTCATTTAAGAGGCAAGTAGGAGATGTTTTTTAGTGCAGGGAAAAAGAGGAGAGCTGAGGGAAAAAAAAAAAAACAAATAAACAAAAGTTTACCCTCATCACATTTGACTAAACGAAGGAGTGAAATGCACACTCATTTTGGTATGAAAACCTATTTTACAGTATAAGAAAGCGGGGGAGAAGGAGATATTGGGGGGGGATGATGGAAGGGAGGGCAAAGGGAGGAGGGAGTAATTGAAAGTCAATACTTGGGGAGGGACAGGATCAAAGGACAGAAGAGAAACAATGAGGGGCAGGTTAGGAGGGATGGCAATTCAGTTAGTCTTACACAACACGACTATCAGGAAGGTCATTTGCAAAGCTACACAGATATGGCCTATAATGAATTGCCTGCCGTACCAAAGGGAATGGGTGGGGAGGGAGGGATGGGGAGAATTTGGAACTCAAAGTTTTAGGAACAATTGTTTAGTATTGTTGTTGCAACTAGGAAAGAAGACATACAGTTAATGAGGAATAGAAAGTCATCTGGCCCTACAGGAGAAAAGAGAAGATGGATACAAGAGAAGGGAGGGATGACAGAAGAGAGGACAGATTGGAGATAGGGAAAATTAGATTGCTTGGGGTATTGGGGTGGGGGGAGGGGAGAAAAGGGGAGAAAATTTGGAACCCAAAAATTTGTGAAAATGAATGTAAAAAGCTAAATAAATAAATAAATTAAAAAAAATAAAAAAAAATAAAAAAAAAAAAAGAATGCATGATAATTGAAAACTTAATCCAAACCAGAGCATTTGTACCTCAAGTAATGAGAAACTCTTTGAATTTATTGAGAACAGGAATGGCATGGTCAAAACAACACTTAAGAAAATAATCTTGCCATCTCCGAGGGTGAATTGGAGTTAGAAGACACAGAGGTGGATTGGATTATCATATAACTTTTAGCTTCCTTAAAACTACTCTATCCTAAAACATGAGCATAGCTGGATCTGTGTTTTAACCTACTTTTTGAGCAAAAAGATTCAAGGCCTTAGACTGTTTTAAGCAGGTCTGACAATAGAAAGTACTTTCTAGATAATGTCTGAAATATTAAATATCTGTTTATCTATTGAAGCAACAGTTACATTCAAGAATGACTGTAAAACATTTATTGATTCTATCTCTGTATACTGATGAAAACCAGTTTCATGAGTAGCCCATCACCTTCAATCTGCTTCTAGGATACATGTACATTGAAGCTAATAGATCTGAACACTAATTCTTACTGGATGGCAGAGAGTTAAGTTCCTTTTCTTCCTTCTCATCTTTCTTCATTTATTATTAGCCAGTTTAAAAAAAGATACTCTCATCTAACTCGTCTGAGTAAATTACCATTTTCCCCTATTGAAAATAAAGTGGTCTTCCATTAGTGACATGTTGAATCCTTGTCTAAAGTGTATGTAAGTATAAGCCCTGATAGGATCTGGTCCTTTGACCAGAGTGTGAATATTGTCATACTGTTTCATATCTGAAAGCACCCTGCTGTGTGCTACCCTTGGACTGAGGACAATGCAGGTCAAACACAGATTTTTCCCATTGGAATTTGTTCTTATGAATATGGGTAAGTTTTTCTTTGTCTTTGAGTGATGCTGCTCCTCTTGGTTCTAACTACTCTTTACACCTTTGCAATAATTATCATTTCAACTAAATTATCTCCAGGGAAAATAATATTTAAGAAATTTTTCTGTGATTTAGCATTTCACTAAATATATTTTGAGATACAAGAAATAAAAAATGATATATTAAATGTGTCTTATTTGTTAGATAATGTGTAATGGTTTGGGGTTATAAAGATGGCAAAGTCGCTGTTCCTGCTCTCAAGTAGCTTATATTCCATGGAAAGGAAAAAGTATATGTATAGAAATCTTACATACATACATATATAAACACATGTATACATACATAAATATACAAAAGATAAAAATGGGGGAAAAACCTTTAGGGGAAAATAACGACTATGACATTAGGAAAAACGTCATGTAGGAGGTTCAGCAGAGGTTTGAAAGAAATAAACAACAAGGAAAAGACAATATTTGTAACTCTTGAAACTTTTCAGTATCTGGGTAATTGGTGGGATTACAGAGAGAGAGAGAGAGAGAGAGAGAGAGAGAGAGAGAGAGAGAGAGAGAGAGAAAGAGAGAGAGCGCACAGGGAGAACTGAATAGGATGGGATCATATCTTAAAATAATGAAATCAAGCAGTGAGAGAGAAATATACTGGGAGGAGAAAGAGAGAAATGGAATGGGGCAAATTATCTCTCATAAAAGAGGCAAGTAAAAGACTTTTCAGTGGAGGGAAAAAGGGGGGAGGAGAGAGAAAAAAACATGAAGCTCACTCTCATCACATTTAACTAAAGGAAGGAATAAAATGCACACTCATTTTGGTATGAAAACCTATCTTACAATACAGGATAGTGGGGGAGAAGCAGGGTGGGGGGGAATGGAAGGGAGGGCAGTGGGAAGAGGGAGCAATCTTGAGGGGGGATAGGATCAAAAGAAGGATAGAAGAAACGGGGGGTAGGATAGGATGGAAGGAAATACAGTTAGTCTTACACAACACGACTATTACGGAAGTCATTTGCAAAACTACACAGATATGACCTATATTGAATTGTTTGCCTTCCCAAAGGGAATGGGTGGGGAGGAAGGGATGAAGAGAAGCTGGAATTCAAAGCTTTAGGAACAACTGTTGAGTATGGTTCTTGTAACTAGGAAATAAGAAATAAAGGTAATGGGGTATAGAAATTTATCTGGCCCTAAAGAAGATGGGGATAAGGGAAGGGAGGGATGTTAGAAGGGAGGACAGATGGGTGACAGGGGTAATTAGAATGCTCGGTGTTTTGGGGAGGGGAGAAATGAGGAGAAAATTTGGAACCCAAAATTTTGTGGAAATGAATGTTGAAAACTTAAATAAATTAATTTTTAAAAAATTTCATAGCTATAAATTTCTAGGAAATTCTTGTTTTCCAATTCACTACTGAAGGAAGGAAACAATTTACTAGAAAGAAAAGCTATGGGAATGAAATAAAGGAATAACTATAGAATTTGGGAGTTGGAAGAGACCTGAGTGACCTTGTAGTCACAGTTGGGCAAGGCAGTATCTGCAGTAAGAACCAGAGTACCCAATGTCGGCTGATCAAAACTGTGAGTCAGAAATCATTTCTTGGTTAATCCTCTGAGGAAATCCTTGATAATAACATCCCTGAAATAGGTCCTATGTGATAAGCATTTCACTTTAAGGTTCTAGGTTATCTAAGAACCTTAGAGGTCATCAAGTCCAACACCCCCATGTAATCCTCTGTTTTACAGATGAGGTAACTGAGGCCAAGAGAGGTGATATAATTCACCCAAAGACACCAAGATATTAAGACACAAAACATTCTCTTTAACTCAGGTGACTCAACTCTAATCTGAGCACATTTTCCATTTGCAGAAAATGGGATAGTGTCATTCTCCATTACAGAAAGTGTTTTTCTCTCCATCAAAAGCCTGAAATTGAAGCATTTTCTCCATAAGAGTGCTGACTTCTCTATCATATTAACACCACTCAGCAATTCTGTTTTTTTCCTCTAGAAAATAGCAGGCTTATATTAGGCAAGATCTAAGATTCCTTCCAATTCTAAGCATAGTTAGAGGCACCTTGACATTATGCATAAAGACCTGGATTTACAATTTGGAAGAAGTGGTTTTTAGTTCTGCATCAATTATGATGTAATCCTAAGTAAGTCACTTAACTTCTCCCAGGCTCATTTTTCTCATCTGTAAAAAGGAAATAAGTATGTCTGTAGCACTTATTTCACAGGACTGACATCAGCAACAAATATAAGGTACTTCACAAACTTACATTACAATATAAATATAAATTACATTTATTAGTCAAGACTAGTGTTTGGTTTCTTATAGATTCAATTCCATCAATTGGATAGAACCACTTATTTTAAAGAATCTCAGGTACTATTTTTGCCCATTCTTTTGACATGATCACTAGACCATATTGTAAATTTCCACTTATCCAAAATGTGTGGAACCCAACTCTGAGGGAATTCTTCATTATCTTCTTTAACTCTTGAAAAGGGTGAGAACGCAAAGGTGCCTGCTCAAAACCTAGAAGACAGGAGAGAAGATCATCTTCCTTACTTGAGGAGACTTTCTCCAAGTATCAGAGCTTCCTGTTCATTCCATGAAAAAGTTGGATTCTTTCTCTTCCTAAGAAAACCTAGGGTTCTGCGACCCTTCTGAAAAAAGAGAATTGGTATTCCTGCACTGATCTTAAATGTGGGAAGCATAAGAAAGATTAACTTCTTAAACACTGGTGTTTCCGTTTCCTTGGTTGAGATCCAGCTGCCTGGTGAACCTCAGATCTCAAAGCTTTAATAGTAGAGGAGAAATTAACAAGATTTGGCATAGATTGAGTCTAATGTTAACCAATAGAAGGATATCCAGCCTAGAGTAAATCCTGGCTTAGGAACATAGGATTTAGATCTGCAAAGCAAATTAGAAGTCATTAAGCCCTCCAGAAGAGGAAAATGCAGTTGACAGAGAGAAGAATCACACTCAATAATATCTACCAACATTGAAATAAGCAGAGTCTAAAGAGAAGCATACACAATGTCTACAACATCATCAATGCAGTCGACATGGACTGTATTTAGTCAGAGAGGTCATTGTAGCACTGGCCTGACAAAGTTCAAAGAAACATACATCCCTCCTTTCTCTTAACTAACCAAAAAGTAACTTTGAGGAGAATCCTAGGATTGTAGATTGAGAGCTAGAAGAATCCCCAAAAATCTGTCTTCTTGAAATCTGTCTTCTTGAACCTTTCTATTTAACAAATGAGGAAACGGAAGCCCACAGAGAATAAAATCTTTAAGTTCTTTATGGAAAAGAAGTGGTATTTCAATCCAGGCCCTCTGATTCTAAAGCAAGAGCCATTCCCAGTCTACCACACTGCCCTCTAATACAAAGACCAAAGAGCAAACTAGAGTATCATCTAATTAGTCCTAATTTTCTCCCAATTTTCTGTGTTCAGTAAGGAGGGGAGGGGACAAGAAGCATGTAATTCACTTCAGTTTTTCTTGACATAACATCATAGATTAAAGATAGAAGGAACCCTGGAGTCAATCTTATCCAACTTTTTATTTTACAGATTACAATTTGTAAATCTCAAGAAAAAAAATTCAATGACAACAGTTTGATTTCTAACTTGTATTATCTGTTGTGATCTTATAAGAGAAATATTATACTTATGAATTAAACTATCTACTATCTCCAGGTCTTTGCACAAGTGATTCCATACAGCTAGAATACATCCTCCCCTCTCTTCTGTCTCTTAGAATTCCTTACTTCTTTCAAAGCACAATTGCCACAATTTGTGAAGGTGACCTTTCCTGAGGTCTAGCACTTGTTAATGCTCTTTTTCTTTTGAAATTGCTTTGGGTAACTTTGTACTAATCTGACATTTATTTTCCATTTATATTTTATCATCCTCCTTCACACTGCCCTCAGTAGAACGTAATGTCTTAGCAGGCAAGATATTTTCTTTTTTTCCCCTCAGGATCTAACATTGTACCTTCTACATGGTACTCAATCAATAATGCTTGGTGAATGTCAATTGAGTGAAATAAATTATTGATGCACACATTTTGAAGTTTTTAGCTGAACTTTTTATGAAATCATCTGCTGTTTTAGTCAGATGAAGAGAAAAATTGGGGACATTTTATTGACTTACCTGTGAATGTGAGAAATTGGGTCTACATACATCATCACCTTTTGTATGCTGGTGTATGTTTAGTGTCTCTCTTGCTCTGGATCACCCATGCATTGGTTTCCTTCCAATAGGGTTTCTAATAATATTTGTTCATTAGAAGACTCTGATAGCTTCTTGTTGATGGCAATAGTTTCAAAACCAAAGGTAAAATCTACCTGGAGAGTGCTGGGGAAAAATTTGTACCTGTGTAGTAGAAATGAAAGGGAGTAATTCTCCACCTGTGGGAAGTCTAGAGTCATAATTGAAAGTAAAGGTCTTTACTAGCAAGCTTGAGAGAGCACTCTGAGAGACTGTCGCTCTAAATATGATGCTCTGAGTATATTTGCCTTCTTGCCAATACTATCATATCAAAATGAGAAGTTAATATAGCTAATCAGATGAAGTTTTAATTCCTCAGCATTTCATTAAAATAGCATAATTCGCAGGAAAGTGACACATAGGCCTATAGCAGAAGAAACCTGCAATAGAGTACAAAATGGTGGCACTTTGCTTTTCTGGTATTGAATTGAAGATGTAATCATTGCTGGAAAAGGTGGTCAGGGAAACTATCAAGGGAAATACAGGTTTTAGTGATTACTAAAAGATGGAAAGAATAGTAAAAGAAAAGATGTAGAATAATGAAAAGTGTATTACTTATGAAACAGGCATTCCAGAAAACACAGTGGAAAGGGTGGGTGATGTATGGTTATGACTTTGGGGTGAGAGAGTGTATTGCCAAGGCAATACTCACAGCAATGATGTAGTTCTCAATCGCAAAGGATAACAGACTCTCTGCCTAGAAGGCAGAAGAAAAACATTTATTCAGACACCAGAAAGCCACATCCCAAACTAGAAAGCAAAATCAGTCATAGTAACCAAGAAGTTAATAAACATGATCACTGCAAGGGGTAAAGTCATTCCCAAGCTTCCCTACCTCTGCTGGGGCCTTCTCACAAGCAAACACTCACAAGTCTGAGCCTTGCCGAGAGCCTGCCTGCTGATGTCCTCTCTCCTCTGCCTTGACCTTGTTCACTCACTTCCTTCTAGTTCTGCTCCCCCTTCCAGTTCCACCCGTTAAGCAAGCTCCTCCCACCACAGGTGTTGTAGGCTTCCAAGTGATTTAAGCAGGTCACATGGGCCTATTAATGAATGAGAAAGATCTTTGCATTTAAATTTAAATTGCTGTTACATTTAAATTGCTGTTACAAAAGGTTGAGGGGAGGATGAGAAAGAAATTAGGTGGTGGGAAATATAGAATGGGATTTAGTTTATGATGGGGTTCTAAGTCACAGTGTATGACCCTCCTGGTATTTCTCTTATTTAGTAAGGTTTTCTTCTTTAATGGCCTTTTGTGTCATATCCTTATAGTTTATGGGTCATAGGCCTTTAAAGGAAGGATATGTGATCTCCTCAGTTTGAGAAACTCCAGCTTTGGAAAATTACTCCAGCAGTAATGATAGAGGAGGTAAATCTTTGAGGTCATCTATTCTAACCAGCTCATCTTTCCATTGAAGACAGTGTGGCAGAACTAGGATTTGAACCCAGGTTCTTCAGCTCCAAATCCTATGCTCTAGGCATTCTTTCCATTATATAAAAATGCTTGCATTCTAAAGATGTATCTGAGCACATAAAGGTTAAATCACTTGCCCAAGGCCCAGAAGCTAATAACATTTGGGGTAAGATTTGAACCCAGATTTTCCTAACTCCATTCCAGCCCTAGATTGTATAAATTCATATACACAGGAAAGAGATTTTCAACAGGTATGTAGCCAAATACTATGTAAATGTGATGGCTAGTATAATAGCATTCTCAGTGTCTTTTACTTTACATAGAAGAATGAATAAAGAGGAAGAACAAACCTCAAAGGCCATCAAGTTCAATTCTCATTCACAAATGAGAAAATTGAGGTCAAGGAAGGTTGTGATTTCCCTAAGTTTCCACAAGTAGCCAGAATCAGAGGTGGGATTTGAATCTAAGGCCACTGGCTCCATTGGTCTTTTCACTGTACTGACTTCCCTATGTGTGTTCTGACATGATATCAAAGTTACCCAGAAATTCCATTATTTCTACTACAAAATTACAGTCTTACATGAGATGAGCATGAATGTTACTTCTAGGTTTACATTTTCAAAATACATCATTTAATGGAAGGCAGCTTGCCCTAGTAGATAAAGTGCTGGACATAGGATTAGGAAGATCAGGTCTCAAATCCTTTCTCAGGCAATTACCAGTTGGATGACCCTAGTAGGTAAGTCCCTTCAGTTCTCTGAACCTTGGGTTTCCTCATGTCTATAATGGGAGTAAGAGAATCTATTCGCTTACCTCATTGGGTTGTTGGGAGGATCAAATGGAACAACATAAGTCAAATGCTTTGCCAGCCTTAAAGTACTCAGTAAAAGTCAATTATTAACATCTTAGTCCATTGTTTGGTATCTTGAAAACACAAACAATTTGGACAGAACTGATATCTTTTAAAATAACTTTTAGTGTTGTTTTTGCTCAGATTTTAACATCCTTTTTAATGATGTTTAAGGCAACTTACAGAACACAGTGCCTTAGCTAGGAGCATTCCTTTGTATCTCTCCATTATGGCTCAGGAATCTCTTCATCCTGAAAGTCACTCTCAGCCCTGGAATTCCCACCTTATGAGTACCTTTTACCCCTTGGGGCACCTCTGATATAGGGCAGAGGGCTCCCACCAGATCTTCCATACAAGGTGGGCACTCAAGACAGCCATCTCCTTATTTCACCCATGACTATACTCCTCTGGAGTTCTTCATCATTATCTGAGACACTGTTTTAAACACACACACACATACACACACACACACACACACACACACACACACCTTTAAGCTTCCTTTTCTGTGATCTCTTATTAGATTGCAAGCTAGTTCAAGTATGGGACTACCTTTTTTCTCAGATTTGCATCCCTAGACCTTAGCAGTAGGCTTAATAAATGTTCATGGATTGATGAAGAAAATGCTGCCTATTAGAGAGAATTCTTCATTGACTATTTCAAAGTGAATCACTGAATTTCCAGAGGACTCCAAATACTGGTGAAGGACAGCAGAAGACTCTAACGTGTAAATACCTGAGAAGCCAAACCCTTAAAATAGCCAGGGTCAGGTCATAAAGTCTTCTCTTCCTTAGGAACATGAGATTAATTTTATCACTCTCAAATATAAAATCAGAACATGTCCCATCCTGTTGAAACGAATGAAAAGCAATCAGTCACACTACCTAAAAAATTTTAGCACTTATGTTATAAACAGAAAATGATTTAGAAGATACATGTTGAAAACTTATAATTTTGTTTTGAAACTGTTTTCAAAGCAATTGATCTTTATGGGTTGGAGATTGGACTGGTTGGGGAATACGTGGTGGGACACAAAATGTTTCAAGGTTATTCACAAGGTCAGCTTTCCCTCATCACTGATCTTTGACCCTATGAAGTTATGATAATATTTGTAATTAAGGGACAGGGGAATAAATGGGAAAGAAAGCAACAGAAGGAAGTAGGGGATTATGTTGGAGATACTCAAAAATAATGCAGCAAATTGAAAGTTCAATTGAAAAGGTCTCTGAAACATTAGGTAGGGCCAGAACGTGACTGAGTATGGTCTGTTGATGGACAAGTAAAAGACTTGTCTCTGGAAACAGTGCAAAGAGCATTGGATCTGCAGAGAGAGAGCCTAGATTCCAATCTTGGCTCTATCATGATTTTGTCATGTTGAGAAAGTCACATCATTTCCTTAGGCTTGGCTTCTTCAGTTAAAGAGGGTTAAAGAAATTCATTGATTGGTTTCTTAAGGTATTTTATCGTCTTAAGTCTGCAATGGAAAATATCAGCTACAATAGCAGTATTTTTGCTTGAAAATCACTGAGGTCATTCCCTACACTAGGGGTACTTAAAACTTTTTTTTTAATATCATAGATCCTTTCAGGTGTCTGCTAAAGTCTACTGACTCATTCATGAATGATATTTGTAAGAGCATAAAACAAAAAACTATTAAGGAAACTATTTACATAGAAATAGTTATAAGAATATATTTTTATTTTAAAAAACATTCACGGACCCCAGGTTAACAACCCCTTTGGTGCTTTTATCTCAATGAAAAGCTATAAGTGCAAAAAAAAATACCTTGCTAAGAGGTAGGAATACAGTGGAAAAATACGATAGTCCCCATTCTGGAAGAGCTGATGTTGTAATGGTGAAGGGATGAGGAGAAAAGATAACAGATGCAGAAAATTACATTTTCAAGTGAGATGGAAAGGTCCTATGAACCTTAGAATGTATCTGGAAAGTTGATGGTGATACATTTTCTTTAATTTCATTTCCATTAAAAAATTATACCAATTTCTGGTGTTGGGCAATTTGGCATTTCCAAGGACTTGGTAGCTCTTGCTGGAAAACCCAACAGAAACAGTTGTCAGGATTACTTCCTTGATGGCAGCTGTAAGACCTGACTTGGAAAGAAGACATGATCTCTGGTCAACTGTGCTCAGGCTAATTTGCTCAACAGAAGCATCTGTTGACTGGTTATTTGGGGGGATGAAGAAGGTGGGCCCTTTTCCACAATGATTTCTCTACTTAATAGCAGCTGTGGCAACTGGGCTAGAAGCTAGACCAGTGATCTTAGGGACCCTGAAATGCAGTAGGGAAGACCTGAGTTCAAATCTTACCTCAGACACTCAATAACTCTCTAACCCTATGCAAGTCACTTACCCCCTGTCTACTTCAGTTTCTTCATTGGGGAATGGGTATAAAAATAATAATATTCCCACCAAAGGTAAAGGAAAATAATATTTGTGAAACCTTTTGCAGACTTTAAAGCACTAATATAAATGCCAGATCTCATTATTTTCAAGAATTCTCTTGATAGTTCCTCACAAGATATAATTTAAATCCATTCTCTTACAAAATGTTTTTTACTTTATTTTCCTCTGTTTTCTCAGTTGTCCTACAAGTATTCCACTTCACAGACTCTTCAGAATCTCAGTTAAATTCTCAGTCTCTTCACAGACTTATCAAAGCAAAACATTTAAGACAGAATTGCTCAATCCTAAAGCTTCATGAAAGGAGTTTCAGTGTCTATGGGAAAGCCTTTTGAAATGGGAGTCATATTCATTATGTAAACTCACCAAGGGCCCTAAGTCATTTTTGCTGTTGCTTTTCCCAGTACCTAACAGAGGGTTTAGTTCCAGGCACTAGGCAATTAACCATGTCTCTTGAACACTGGAAAAATGAAATCAAGCTACCAACCAAGTACTGTTGTATCATAAATGGAATGTGAAGGCTTTTTGTTTGTTTGTTTTCATTTCTCACCTACCTTTTGGGCCAGACCTTTCAGGTGAAGAGGTCAAACAGAACAAATTTAATTCCTCTTTTCCAAAATGATCCTTCAAACCCATGACCATCATATCTACCCCACCCAAAACCTTTCTTTTCCAAATTGAACACTCCCAATTCCATCAATTTCTCAGTGCATATTTTGCTCTCAATTCTCACCACCCTGATCATCCCCCATTCAGGCATCCTCCTGATAGTCAAGGCCCTTCCTGAAAAGTGTGGCCCAGAACTAAATATGCTATCCATTTTATAGATGAAGAAACTGAGGGTCAGAAAGGTAGAGGTAAAATGACTGCTAGTGTCTGAGCTGAGACAAGCGCTAGCCCTCCAAGGTATAATCGAGTGTCCTTTTCCCTATGCCCTGCTATGACATGAGCACACACACAAAAACATGCAAGCACATGCATAAACATGCATACATACATATATCTCATATATATTCACTGTTTTTCCTCTGAAAAATAGCTTTAGCATTTTTAACCAAAGCAATGAGTCTGTAATAACAGAGTTCAAGAGAAATTCTTCAAGGATACATACAGCTAAGGAGAAATCTTTTATCTGTATTATCAGATTCATTTTGTTCAATGTGTATTAGACTAGACTTAGGATGCAATAAACATAACTGAAGAAAATCCCTCTATCCCCAGTATATTAGAGTATTTGCTAGGGCACTGAGAGTTGAAATGACTTACCTTTAGTCATAACCTGGGAGATATCAGAGGAGGGAGGGACTTGAACCTTGTTTTTTCTGGCTCAGAGGCCAGGACTCCCTGGTCCATGTCAAATAACCAAACTCAAGGCCAAGAAAAAAAATAGATTTTAACCAAATAAAACGTTTAAATAATAAAATGTTAATTTCATTAACTGTTTTCATAGCCACAAATTTCAAGAAAATGTTAGTTCTCTGACTCACTAGTGAAAGAAGGGAAAGCTCATTAAAGAGACAAGCTGTGGGGGAAAGACTTAGCCCTAGAGTGAAACACAGGATCATAGAAACAGTGACTCTGGGAAGTGGGAGGAACCTCAGTAACTATTTATTCTAATCCAACCCATACATAAACAAGGTCCATGGAATGCTTTCCAGGTGCTATAGGCCTCCTAAACAAAGACAGTTGAGATAGGCAGAAACTGCTGAAAGAAACAGAATCCTCAGTGTGTGCCCAACAGTATTTAGACAGCATAGCATTTCAAACTATATTAGACACAAATTATGTTAGCCATCAAACTTTCTTGGTTGACACTCTCAGGAGGTCCTTGACCATAGTAGCACCGAATTAGATCCTTTGTAGGGGTTACGAAGGGGCAGCTAGGTGTCACGGTGCATAGAATGCTGAGCCTAGAGTCAGGAAGACTCATCTTTCTGAGTTCAAATCTGGCCTCAGACACTTCCTAACTATGTGACCATGGGCAAGTCACTTAATGTTGTTTGCTTTACTTTCCTTATCTGTAAAATGATCTGGAGAAAGGAGTCTTCCAGTATCTTTGCCAAGAAAACCCCAGATGGGGTCACAAAGAGGTGGACACGACTAGAATGGTTGAAGACCAATAGCAAAGGCTTGCAAAGCCCCTTCCTCTCTGTCTGTCTATGTCTCTCTCTGTCATATATGTATATCTACATACATGCATGTTTATGTATGTCTATGTGCTTATGCAGACATGTGTACCTATGTTTGAAAACATCTATACATATAAATATGTACATATATACCTATATATATGGTATCTATTGCAAGTATTATCGCTCCCATTCAATGTATCTGAAATTGAAGTTCAGAAAGGTCATTCAAATTGCCCAGCATCACAAACCAAGTATGGAACAGAGCTGATACACAAACATGGATCTTATGTCTCTCCCCCTAGCATTCTTATATCATTGACATTCACCTATTTGCTGTATTACCTCAGACAAGTACAAGACGGATATGTGACTTCCCCCGCATGGATTATCTCCCAGTGTAGTGTTTTTCAATAATCATATGGCTGAATGTCATTTACAATAAACATGATGGCTTGCCTTCTAAAATTCTCTTGCCATCAGTCTACATTACACAGAGAGTGTTTTTCTCTACAGCCAAGACTGAAACAACTGCATTTTTCCCATAGGGGTGCTTACATCTCCACGATACTAAAACCACTCACCAGTTCTGTTTCATCATCTAGGAACAGCAAGCTTTTCTCCAATGAGAACTAAGGTTCCTTTAAACTCTAAGTATTTGTAAGAAAAGATACAATGAGTGGCAGCCTGACATGGTGCATAGAGCCCTGGTTTGAGGTCAGGAAAAATGATTTCAAGTTCTGCTCAGGCAATTATGGTGTTATTTAAGCAAGATACTTAATCTCAGCCTCACTTTTCTCATCTGGAAAATGGAAATAAATATGCCTCTGGTACTTACTTTGAGGGGTTGACAACTGGAGAAAAATGCAACACACTGCATGAAACTTAAAAGTGCTATATACTAGTGGCAGTCAAGTCTTCATGTCATAAATGTATAGACTGAATTCCATTAGTTCGATAGAAACAATTACTTTTAAGAATATTGGATTTTTTTCCTCTAGATATTACAATCCCTTTTAAGAACTCCAGAATAATTTATAAAATGCAGTTTATCCAAAATATGTGGACCTCACCTCTTTGAAGGAATTCTTCCTGACTTTTCTTTGATTCTTTCAAAAGGAATGAAAGAATTCAAAGATTCCTGCTCAAAACCTGGAAGACAAGAAGAAAGATCATCTCCCTTCCTGATGGAGACCCGCTCCAAGCATCAGAACTTCCTACTCATTACATGAAGAAATTGGACTTTGTCTTTTCCTAAAAAACCTGAGTTTCTGAAACCCCTCTGTAAAAGAGAATTTTTATCCTTGCGTTGACCTTAAAGATGGGCAGCATAAAGAAGAGGAACTTCTTAAGGCACTGGAGTTTCCTTGGTTGGAAGCTATCTTCCTTGTAACTCCTAACTTTAAGAGCTTTATCCAATGGAGAAGGAATTAAAATAATTTTGGCAGAGTTTGAGTCCAAAGTCAACCCACAAAAGGGGATGTCCCTTCAGTGGAAAACCTCGGCTTAGTAATATGAGATTTAGAACTATCAGGGAACTTAGCCTTCCAGGAAGGGAAAATGAGATTCACAAAGAGGGAATCATGCTCAGTAATATTAATGACATTGGAGAAAACAGATTACAATTATGACATAATATGTATAGTCAGCATGGAATACCAGCAAGACTCAGCTAGAATGGCCATTGCTCACATATTCAAGGATGAATCCTTCCCTTCTGATAATCCTTAATAGATAAATTTTGGAGGAAGAAGATCGTAAAATCTTTGATTTAGGGCTAGAAGAGGACTTAGAGCCAGTCTATCTGACCACTAACGAACTGTTTCACTAATGAAATAAGAAATTTTAACTCAACAGAGATTAAGTGACAGTAAATTTTGAGAAAGAAGTAGTATTTGAATCCAGGTCCTCTGCTGCCAAAGTCAAGTTTCTTGCTGGTGTGCTATGTTATTATCAATTCCAAATACCATATAGCATGCTCAAATACTCTGTAGTTATTCCTAATCCTCTCCCATTTTACTGTGATTAAGGAGTGGAGAGAGGAGGAAGCATGTAATTAATTTCCTTTTCCTTGCCATGGGATCACAGATTTGAAGCTAAAAAAAGCCTTTATGAGGGCAGTCTAGTTTAACTCCTTATATTTACAGAGGAGGATTTGCAAATACCAAGAAAATAAATTCATTCACCAAAATTTGATTTCTAACATCCATTATCTACATTATCATATGCAATATGTTAGGAGAAAGATGATATTTACTAAGACAGACAGTTAGGTAGCTCAGTGGATAGAAGGATAGGCCTGGAATTAGGAAGACCTGAGTTGATATCTAGCCTCAAACTAGCTGTGTGACCCTGAGCAAGTCATTTAACCCTGTTTGCCTTCATTTCCTCATCTGTAAAATGAGCTGAAGAAGGAAATGATGAGCCACTCAAGGATCTTTGCCAAGAAAACCCCAAAATTGGGTCAAAAGGAGTCAGACACAACTGAAATGGCTGACCAACAATAAAATATTTACTAATAAAATTATCTCCTGCCTCTGGGTCTTTCTATAGGTGATCTCCCATGACTAGAATGAACCCCTTCCTCTTCTGTGCCTCTTAGAAGCCCAAGCTTCCTTTCAGGGGCCATCTTATATTAGCAAGTTTTTTTTTATTTCTTCCATTCATGAATGTTCTCTTTCTTTTGAAATTATTTTAAGGAACTTTGTTCATACATCACATTTATCATTTATATCATCACCTCCCTTGCCCATACATCTATTAGAATATAAATTCTTTGAAGGTAGGAACTGTTTCTTTTTTGTCTTCTTGTCCTTTGGACAAAACACTGTGACTTCCAAGTGGTGCATTCTTAATTAATAATGCTTGAACAATGACGTAGCAGTTTTCAGTACAAGGATATGATGGAATACTATTGTTCTGTAAGAAGTGATGATGGGGATGGTTTCAGACAAACATGGGAAGACTTGTATGAACTGATGCAGAGAAAAGTGAGAAAAAACAGGAGAACAACTGATATGGTAGCCACAAGATGGTAAAGACAATTTTGAAAGTGGACCAACTACAAGTCCAGAGAACTTTATGGCAAAACTCATGTTAGCCAACTCCAGATAGAGAAGCAATGGATTTACAGTGCAGACGGAACTTTTTTCTTGGAAGGTTTGGACAAATTACAGAATCAGTTTTTCTTAAATATCTATGTTTCTAATGGATTTTGTCTTTCTTGTTTTGTCAATGGTTGAGGGAAATGAAGATATGGGAAGGAGAGAACACAGAGCTGAAAATAAAATTAAATTGAATTAAAAGAGAAAAAAATGAGAGAGCTGTACTAAGGGATTTTGTAATGTCTCTTTCATGAAGGCAAAGGTGAAACAGCCAGGTTGAGTGCCTCAAGGTACTGATATTTTATAGGGTGCAGAAACTTTAAAAATATACAACTATGTTAAAGTAGAAGATAAAGAGAGTATCTGTTTAAGAAGGAGATGTTAATTTGCAGAGGATTTCCTTCTTTAAGGAATTCCCTTCCTCACATGGAGGCAGAAAATTGAAAAAATTGCGTTAAGATTTTGGGGGCAGATACTTTCTTGCCAGTTGAAGATCTCATACTTTCTCTATGTGTCTTTAATGTAAATTACCAACTTGTAGCCTTCCATGGTGCTACTTCTTTGTATGTATCCTTTCCACATGGGTCAATCTTTCACTGTTTCCATCTGCAAACATGGATGCTTCCACAAAGGAGGGCAAGGAATCCCAGTGCTTCCTTACCTTCTGAATGGAGGGTTTAGCACTAGTGGAATAAAAATAGCCTAGGATTCCAGATCCAGTGGATTGATCCACTGAAGCCACTTCATGGATGATTTTCACACCATGAGTTACAAAGTTGACTTAAGGGAGGGTTTTATTCTGTTTTCCATGGGTACCAAAGACATTCTCCATGGTCTGACCTAGAGTGTATAATTCTACTGCCATCCAGGAAGAAACAGAGATAACAGGCAAATCAGGACCTGAAGGAAAAAAAAGATAAGTGATCCTGCTTAATTGTTTATTCCGCTCCTCTCTGAGTCAGTAATCTTCCTAAAGTTCTCTGTCTGACTATTCACCCTTTTAGGTGCCATGGGGCCTGAACTGCCAAGGAAAGATTTATAAAGAAGTTAGATTATGAAGAGCTTTGAATGTCAAACGATTTTTTAATTTAATTCTAGAGGCAATAGGGAACCACTGGAGTTTATTAAGCAAGGATTTTACCTTACTGGACGTATGCTTTAGGAAAATCACTTTGATGGCTGAAGGGAGGATGGATTAGAGTGGAGAGAGTTTTGAGGCAGGCAGAACCACTAGCAGGCTATTACAATAGTCTAGGCATGAAGTGATGTCAGGTTGGCAGCAATATCAAAGGGGAGAAAGAAATATATTCAGGATACATTGCAAAGGTGAAATTGACAGACCTTAGCGTAAAATAGAGTTGGAGCGAAGAGGCATAAGGAGGAGGGGAGCATGTAACACCTAGGTTGCCAGTCCATGGGATTGGGAGAATGGTAGTGCCTACAGTAGTAATCAGGATATTTTGAAGGGGAGAGAGTTAGAAGTGAAAGATTAAAAGATATTTTGGAACATATTGACTTTATGATAGCTACAGGACATTGAGCTCAGGATATTTAAAAGGCAGTTAGAGATAAAAGCCCAAAAGTCAAAAGAAAGGTTAGTTTTGGACAAGTAGATTTGAGAATCATAGGCATGGAGATGACAAATGAGAACTGACAAATTCACCAAGTAAAATAGCATAGAGGGAGAAGAGAAGAAGAGCCAGGACAGAGGCTTGCTGGACACATCAGTGAATATGGATCAAGCAGGATATTACTGAGTCATGCAAAATGAACATGAGCAATTCTGGCGAACAGGAGGACATTTGTAATGAACGGATGCGGACAAAGGAACGCTAACAATAACTGCAGCAAAATAATGCAAACAGCCCTAAAAGCAGTTGAATGAAGGTGAAATGCAATGGCATGATTTGAGAGAACAACTGATGAAACATACTCCCCTGCCCTCAGCAGAGTATGAGGGGGCCCGCAGGAGCAGAATGTCACCTGCACTGTCAGATATGGCTTCTGTGTCTAGGGGTTCTACTGACCAGTTTTTCTTGGGGCAATGAAGGTTTTGGTGGCAGTGGAGATGGGGGGGGTTAATATCTGTAGTATATAAAACTGGATTATATAAAAGACATCATTAGAATTCAATGTCTTTTAGACTTTTATCTCTTCATCTACAAAAGAGGGATAATAATACTTCTCTCTATTGCCTAAGGTTATTATTAGTAAGGGAATTTGTAGACATTATGTCCATATGAAAATGAGAGCTGCTTTTGTCTCTTCCTAACAAGTTGTTGCAATTTGCTTTATTGCCTTTTCTTTTCAGCTACCAGGAGACTAGTGGAGCAGGGAGGCTGAGGATTATAGGGACAAAGAGAGGAGACAGGGGTGACTGAAGACAAAATTGGTCTATTTCTCAGTTTGGTCCTAGGTCATCTGTGAAGGCTACAGTTTTGCTTTCAGGAAGTTATAAAAATTCCACAGCTCCTGTCCATCCCCCTGCAATTTTGTGGTGTCTCTCTAGAGTCTCTGTTCTTCATACAACATATCAGCCTATGGATTTATCTGCCAGATAGAATATCAACTGAGTCTTGAAAGAAATATGGGATTCCAAGAGGCAGAAACCTGGAGAAGTTTCCTACACAGGTAGGAAGCAAACAAGTGGAATTCTGAGTTCAGAAAGAAGCAAATGTCTATTTTGGGTGAATTCTAGATTGTGGGAGAGGGAGTAATGAAATTTAAATTTGCAAAGATGAGACAGAAGCAATTGTAAAGAACTTTGAACGTCAAGCTAAGGAGTTTGCATTTATTATTACAATCAGAAGAAGCCTTTGATAATTCTTGAACCCAAGATGTTATGGCTAGAATTATACTTTAGAGGAAGATTGCTTTAGCAGTTCTATGGATTATATACATTTGAGAAAGATGAGCATGGACATATAAAGTCCAAATAGGAAGATGTTACAATAATCTAGGTGAAAGATAATGAAAATCTAACTTGCAGCGATGGTGTGAGAGGAGAAGACATGATTGATGAGAAAGAGGTTTTAGAGGTATAATTGATAAGACTTAATGAATGTTTAAATATGTCAGGTAAAGGATGAGCCCAAGACTAGATTATCGAAATGAATATGGTGGGCACAATACAGAAATAGGAAAATTTAGAGGAAGGCTAGGTTGAAGTGGGGAAATCATGAGCTTTATTTCATATATGTGGAATCTGACATAGAATCCCCAGATGAAAATGTGCAGTAAGGACTTATAATGTAAGACTGATGTTCAGGAGGGTTTAATATATAATATTAGGAATTATCCTCATAAAGATGATAATTAAACCTATATGAGTCAGTGATTATTGAGAATATTGCACACAATAATTGAGAGTTGAGAGAAAAGAAAAGAGAGCCTACAATAGTGTCTTGAGAGACACCCATAGAAGATTCATTAGTGTATTCAGAAAAGTGACCACACTCCTCAGAGGAGGAAGAAAGCTTCCAACTTTTTCGGACACCAGTAGGGGAACACCACCAACCATCCAAGACCAACAGCCATCCAACCTCCACTGATGGACAGGTAAGCCTAAGAGTTGTGGGAACAACAGCTCTTCAAGAGAACAGTAGTCCTGTTTCAAGCCTGGCTTTCAAAGACAGAGTCCAAGGAAGCAACCCTTGTGGAGATGCAACCTGGCAACTCCCTCCATTTACTGAAGACCTGAAAGAGCATGTTCTCACAGGCACAGGCCTTAGCTTTGTAAAGGGCTTTGGCATCCAGAATTTGTAAGTTTTTATCAGTGGAAATGCGTAAAGAAGATCCATTGCCATTTGCTTGGCTGCTGCACCCTTCAGACCACATGGCTGACTTTCACCTGAAACCTGATCTTTTTTGACTTACTCTTGTCAAAACTGAGCTTCTCAATAGCAGGCACTATTTTGCTTTTCTATTGTGTTCTCAATTCTTAGCACAGTGCTCTGCACATAGTGATTGCTCAATAAGATATTTTTTCATTAATTCACTCTTAGTGGTGCATGCTTCTAATGCCAAAGTTCATCTGACATTCAAGGACTGGGAGTCACAGAACACTATTGTCTCTAAGGAATTACAATTGAGATGCTACCAGGAGATAGTGGAGAAGCAGGCGTGTGCTGGCTTAAGCAAGCTGAAGCACCCACAAACCTGCTCTTATAAAGAACTGATAAGGATATCATCAATGAAACACATGATCCAAAAAATAGAATGGACTGGTTATGTAATAAGGGGAGGAACAATGGATGGGCTGCCTCTATGCACCATTATTATCCTTGGAATATCAAAAGAAATGAGGAAGGTTGTCAATGTGTTGGGTGGACCACCTGCAATACACCCATGGGAAAACATGGACAAAAATTAAGCAGAATTGAGCATCACAGATTGGCTGGAAGAAATCACATTGAGATCACAGGTTGACATGAATACTAACGTATTGAGCAAGAGAGCAGGTGTTCCAGGGCCGAGGTGACAAAGTGTGAAGCCCTAGGCTCATATGGGCCAGATTAAAATAAAATTGAGAAATGTTTTAAAAAGTAAATGAAAATGTAATGCAACATTTAAAAAAAGAAATGTTCTCTCTACTCTAAACGCCATGTTTACCTCCTCCCTCCCATGCTCCCAAGGTCTTAAAAGTTTATAAAGTATAAGCAGGCAGCTAGATAGTACAATATCTACAGCAATGGGACTGGAACTAGGAAGATATGAGCTCAAAACTAACCTCAAACACTTACCAGGTATGATATTGGGCAAGTCCCTTAGCTTCTGTCTGCCTCACTTTCTTCAGCCCTAAAATGAGGATAAAAATAGTATCTACCTCCCAGATTATTGTGAAATAATATTGGTAAATATATTGTGAGATAATATTGGTAACGCAAAGAGTTTAGCACATAATAGGTACTTAATAAATGCTTGTTTCTTTCCCCCTAAATTTTATACAGAACCTTTCTCACAATAATCTCATAATGTGAGTAATGATGTACTAGCAACAGCCCCTGATACAATCAGAACAGAGACTTCTGTCTTGTGATTCTAAGACTATTGCTCTGATCATCTCATCATGCTATTTCTCAATGACACATGACAAGGATATGCGTCTCTCTTCTCTAAGATCAAATATCAAATCTTCTTTTTGACATTTAAAGTCCTTTACAATCTGGCTCCCTCCTACCTTTTCAAATTTGTTGCATAATAGTGTCTTTCATGTACTCTATGGTCAAGCCAGATTAATTTTCTTGCTATTACTATTACAGGACATTCCATCTCCCACCGCCATGCCTTTATACTGACTGTTTCCTATGTCTGGAATGCACTCCTTCACCATCATCCCTTACATTTTTTCTCAAAGCTTAGCTCAACAGATACATCATTTATACATGAAGCCTTCCTGGCCCTCTCCAAGTCCTGCTTGGTCCTAGTGCCTTCCCTCTGAGATTATTCTCAATTCATCCTATATGTATCTGTCTTGCATGTTGTTTTCATGTTGTCTCTCCAATAAGACAGTAAGCTCTTGGAGATGAAGATCTACTTTTTTGCCTTTCTTTGTATCCCTAGTAGTTAGAACAGTGATTGGTACATAGAAGGTACTTATTATCTCCTAACTGATGACTCAGATCTCCCATCATCTCAGTATCTATATCCATTATCTTGTGTTTACTGTGCAAGCATATTAGTTTATACTAATGTGCACCTGGTGACTTTTCTGAGACAATATAAAATTCTTGAGCATTACATTTTTTTCTTTATGCTTCATTTCCACTTCCTGGCAAAGGGCTTAGTAGCTGCCTAATGAGAGCTTGCTTTTTGATTGATCTCTTAGGGAGGCAGAGTACTATAGCATAGTAAACACTTCATCAGATGTGGTGTCCCAAGGTTCAGATTTCTGCTGCTTCCTAAATGTGTGACTTGAGCAAATCACTTTTATTTGAGGCCTCATATTTCCCAGATGTCAAATAAGGGTAGTGAGCTACCCTTCAAAGCTTTGAAATCCTCTGATCCAAATGAATGTCAATAATCTAGAAGCAGCAATAACAAGGAAACACACCAAGCCCTTTGCTAGTCCAGCTGCATCAGTCAGAATGAGATAAGCTCTTATTAGACTTCATACTAGCAGATGGAGTTATTAACAGCAAAGAGATATTGCTGAAATGATGAATCACATTTGTGTCAACATAAAGTTAATGGCATGTGGCCAAGGTCTTTTATGATCCTGAAGATATATATATATATATATATATATATATATATATATATATATATATATATATACACCACCCAGAATATGGGTATTGAGTCTACAGCTCATGCTACAGGTGTAAGGGAGGATGATTTACACAGCCTAGTTATACATCAGGAGCACCCAAAAGAAACATTCCATCTTCACCAACATAACAAAGAATTCTGAATGAGGATCATGGGATAGAGGTGGGTGGAGGAGCAGAATTTTGGTATCTTTTTTATTAAAGAAGCAAGCTAACATCTTTGTACTCAGCAGAGAAGGCAAACAGATCACAAAATGCTAATCCAGAGCATTACTGAAATAGTTAACTACATGGCCAAGTTTATGTGGGAGCAAAAAGAAAAAAAAAAGTGAATCCAGAAGGTGGGAAATGGAATAAGCTAGGAGAAAGATGTTTTGGGACTAGAAGGCATGATGGGATTAGGAGGAGAGATGGAGGATGAAAAATGGATGAATGTGGTCTGGGAAAGGAACTTCTAAGTCCAAGATCTTGAAAATGGAGTAAGTCTAAGGAATGACAAGGAATGAGTATTCATTGGGTAGGTGGGGTGGAGAGAGATAAAAATCACTAGAACTGAGGAAGTTAAGGAATTGTGAAGACAATGGATCCTTATGGGTTTATTAAAGTGAATTTTGTCATCCTCAGGTATGATAGCAAGAAAAAGGAGAACACAAAATTAGCAAGTATGTTAAGAATTAGTTTATGGTAAGGAAAGGGGTGTAGAAGGAGTGAAGAATGTAAGTGAATAGCAGAAAGACAAATGAATGACATTAGGAGCAAGAGTTTCCTGATTTCACCTTTTCCCTCCACAGAGAGGGAGGAGGGCCTCCACTAGGGAAGTTTACTAGATGGCAGTGCTATGAGGATTAGGGGAAGTGCCAAAAAATTACTTACAGAAGAAATGGAGGATGTTTGAAAAGTGTTTTCATAGTAGCCAAGTTTTCTACATTGCAGCCAGTTTTGAAATGCATTGTGTTTCTTCTCTTTTTGTCCTCACATTTTCCCTCTAGTGTTATCCCATTCAATAGATGAGGAAATGGGTTTAGGAAACACTGACCAAAACTTCCCATAAATAAAATAAAATTTTTCAGCTGTCTGTGTTCCGCTGTCCAGGGAAACTTGATCAGAGATCACCCATTCTGACTTCCTTTGGATAGAGAATCTAAAAAAAAACATAATGATTGACTGTCTACACAGTTCTGTCTTCTCTGATAAAGATCTGACTCTTCCTCTGGGCTGTGCAGGAGGGAATGTCAGTGAGCAGCACACACTCTCATCAACACAGCCTGTTATGGCACATTGAGTCAACACTGAAGTTGTCAGTCATCCGATGAAACAGCAACACAACAGACCTACCGAGGTTACTTAAACACCGCTTCTACAATTTTCACACATTATTACATTTGCTGGCCGTTCTTGAGTTGGATCAATTAACCAAATACAGCTGTGCAGCCATACTGATCTTGGTTCAATTCAAAGTACCATTGTTTATGGACAGTATCGATCAGTGTTTCTAAGTCTTTTCTAGCTAACAAATAACTGTGACTATTCCATGGTACCCCGGGTGTGGTGAGGGATGTATTCATTATTTAAAAAAAAACACACACACCTAGCATTATGAGGTTCTAGTGATGAAGTCTTCCCTTCCTTAAGAACCTAAGGTTAATCTTGTCACTCTTGAATCTTTACCCTGTCCCATCTTGATGAAGAAGGGAATGAAAACCAGTCATTGTCATTGCCTGAAAATCTTTAACACCTTTGCTATGAAGAGTCACTGATTTATCAGTCGTATGTTGAAATTCTGTTTTCAAAGCTGTTTATTTTTATAGGTTGGGGACTGTGACTGGTTTGAGAATTCTTGGTGGGACACAAAATGATTCTGAATTATTCGAACAATCACCCTTTCTTCATCTCTGACCTCTGACAGCACCAAATTAAAACGCTGTTTTTAATTAAAGAAATAAGGGAATAAATGGAAAGGAAAGCAAAAGAAAAAAACGGAGGAAAAGTTCGAAGTACTTAAAAGTATAGGAACAAAGTCAAAGCCCCCAAAAGAAGTCCTTGAAACATTAGGTAGGGCCAGTTGTGGTGGAGTATGGACCACAGACTACCAGCTTAAATGCTTACCTCTTGAAATAGGGCAAAGAACACTGGAACTGAAGAAAGAGGGCTTTGATTTTAACCCTGGTTCAATCATGACTACATGCTGTTGAGTAAGTCACTTAATTTCCATTTTCTAGGCTTTAGTTTTTCATACATAAAACAGGGCTGGATTTTTTTTTCTAGTTGATTCCAAAATGAACATTATCAATTGCAATATGAACAGGTGCCTGAAAATTGCTATGTCACTTCTTAGACCAAGGGTTCTTAATTTTGTCTAAACTTGTGGAACTTTTAATGGTCTGATGAAACCTATGGACTCCTTTGCATAATGCAAAGAATAAAATAAAATACATACGATCACAAAAGAAACCAATTACAGTTAAATAATTCTCAAAATGTTATTTTCAAGAGAAAAACACGAATTTATGGTTACAAAAGCTTTAATGTTTTATGTGAATAAAAAGCCCATCTATTAAGCACATGTACAAAATGTCTTGCTAAGGAGCTGGGGAAACAAATAAAAAAGTAAGATATCTCTGCTCACAAAGAGCTAACATTCTAGTGGTAGAGAAGGGAGAGACAACAAATATAGAAGGTTTCATCTGAAGTCAAAGGGAAAAGTCCCACAGTCCTTAGCATAAGCAGCAAAATAGATGTCAATGCAACTTCTTTTATGTCATTTCCATTAATAAGACCAAAAGAATTTCTAGTATTGAACTATTTGATATTTCTAAGGAATTTTGTGGAAAGTATAGGGTTTTCTAGGTCTTTGTCTATTCCTGGAGGACCCATGGAAGCAGTGGACAGGCTGCATCTTTTGGGGGATTGCTCCCCAGGATGAGGGCTACAACAACTGGCCAGGATGATGAACTGATGACCTGGGTTACACTGAACTCTTGGGTTTATCGAACCATCAAAGGCAAATGGTTGTCAGATATTGCTGGTGATAGGAAATATAGGCTTCTCCACATTAAGTTTTTGTTCTCAGTGATGGTTCCAGAACCTGGGATATAAAGACAACCTACAAACTTAAGGGCACTAAAAGGTATGTGTTTATCTGTGTGTTTGTGTGTACATATATACAAATATGTACATACATGAGCATCTATATCTATGTGTGTGTGTGTGCCCACTTGTGTTTACTCACAAGAACAAGAGATTCCAGCTGAGACACAGCAGGGCATGCCTGCTAGTTTTTGTCCATTCCCATTACCACTTAATAAGGTCCCTCACTCCTCAGTCACAGAATGGATCCACAGAATTTCACAAAAGAATCTCATTCTTATTTGCCCATAGGAAATTTTTTCCTTTCTAAGGTCCTTCTGAATGCATTTTTCACTTCCTTGTTCCTCAGGCTATAGATAAGTGGATTCAACATGGGGATCACTGCTGTGTAGAACACAGACACCACCTTGTTGAGGTCTAGAGAGAAACCAGCACTAGGCCTCACGTAGATGAAGAAGAGCGTCCCATACATGATGCTGACAGTAGTCAGGTGTGAGGAGCAGGTGGAGAAGGCCTTGGACCTACCTTCAGCAGAGCGGATTCTCAGGATAGTCAAGAGAATGTAGATGTAAGAAATAAGAATGATCAGGCCACTGACGACTCCCACAGCTCCAGCCATGATGAAAAGAATTAACTTATTGAGATGGGTATCGGCACATGCAAGAAAGAGCAAGGGTGAGATATCACAAAAGAAATGATTGATGACATTCTGGCCACAGAAGGGCAAGTGGAAAGTTAAGACTGTATGTGTCAGAGAGCTGAGGAGGCCCATGGCATAAGGCCCAACTACCAGATGTACACAGAAATTCTGGGACATGATAACTGTATAGAGTAATGGGTTGCAGATTGCTACATATCGATCATATGCCATTGTAGCTAAAAGGAAACACTCAGTGGCCACAAAGAGTCCAAAGAACCACATCTGAGCTGCACAGCCCAGAAAAGAGATGGTCTTCTTCTCCATAAAGAAGTCAACTAACATCTTTGGAGCAATAGTGGAAGAAGAGCAGAAATCCACAAAGGACAAGTGATTGAGAAAAAAGTACATGGGGGTGTGAAGCTGGGAGTCTATCCATATCAGGATGATCATGCCCAAATTCCCAATGACAGTGGCAAGATAAAGAGAGAGAAACATCAGAAAGAGGACAACTTGTTGCGGAAAATGCTCTGTAAATCCCATGAAAAGAAATCCAGTCATCATGGTTTGATTCCTAGTTTCCATTATCTGTTACAATCTGATAAAAGAAAATTTATTACCAAATTTTTGGGAATATTCTATTTTCTTTCTTAGAATCCCTAGCTTCCTTCAAAGAACAACTGTTAGTGCTTTCTCCCTCACGAAATTTTCTCTATGAACATTTTCCCCTTGTTTTTGACATGGGACAGTAACAGAAAGTAGTAATAGTGTTGATGCAATAAATAAAAAAGAAAAGGCAAAAAGAGGAACATTACTGAATTATTCTGAAAGTCATGGGAGAGGAAACTCAAGTGGAAGTCCAGATGAAGGGGCCAATTATGAAATAATAGGTTGAATTTTTTAATTATATAATGTATGTTCTTTAAGAAAGCAGGATGTCATATAGAGATTCATAGTTTCACAAATAATTTACTTTTTATCTTTGACTTTGCATACATAGAATGCTAATTTTGTGCCAAGTTGACAATTTTTAAAAGAGTTTAAAACAATAAAAGGAATTTCTTTACAATATCCAATAACCTTTATTTTGCAGGGCTCATTTGTACCTTATGTGGAAAAGAAGCCTACTGTTATTGTAACTAGCTCATTTTTCTTATTTATTTGTGTCCCAAGGTGCAAGTGTAGTCTATCAGTAGATTCAGATATTTCCACATTACAAAAATTGAAGCCTCTCTCATTGATCAATTATTCATTGTTGAGTAAACCCAATTTATTAAATAGTATTTCTGAAATACACTGGTTAAGTCTCTTTTCCCTTAAGTTTTTCTCATCTCTCTCTCTCTGTCTCTGTCTCTCTCCCTTTTTATTCTCTATGTGTGTACATATATTGTACATATATTTTATATTATATGTAATATAATATGCATCATATATATTATACATTCACACAAATAATGTGCATATATAGATATATGCATATGTGTAAATGTGTGTGAAACACCCTAATTTTCATGACTTAAGTCAAAATCATTCATAATCCACATAATTTATGTAAAAGATATCAGATAATAAAACAATGATATAAATAAGCATTTATATTGAATCCTCTATGAGAAAGATCACAGTCAAAGTCATGTTATTGCTGACTTTTCCTTCATTTCAGAAATGGAGAGCTTGCACCACTCAATTCTTTCAGGATATCAATGAAATCTCTTTTGGCCTCTAGGTGGCCTTGTCAGTTTAAATTTGAATTTGAAACTCACTTCAGACGCTCACTACCTTGGTGTCCTTGGACAAGTCATTTAACCTCAATCTGCATCAGTTTCCTTATCTATAAAATAGAGGTGACAGTACCTTCCGTGAAAGTTTATATTGAAAATAAAAAGAAGCAATATTTATGAAGCACTTTGTACGATGCACATTGTATATTTAGGTCATTCACTATATAACTGCTACTTTTTCTTAGTAGTAATAGTATCAGGAATTTTCTTTATGTTGCTTAACAAGAGACAAGTTAAAATCAGGTCTCTCAGGAAATGTTCTATTGACCCTTGTGCTGTGTCCTCTCTTACCATCTCTCTGCAGCCATTACAATGAAATACTCTTCAGAATCATGGTTAAACCCTCAGTCTCCTCACAGTCTCCTAAAGAAGGAAAGTTAAACCATCATTGTTCATTAGGAACAATTAAATGTTCTAAAGATAGTTAACAGGAGTTTTATTCTCCATGGCAACAGTTATTGGAAAAGTGGATACCCATTATAACAGGTCAACTCCTCAAGTAGATTGAGAGCCTTTGAGAACATCAATTCATTTTTCCTTTAAATAACCAAAGCCAAGTGAAATGTTTTATACATTATTTCATTTATATATTGAACACTGACTGAATAAATCACTTACTAACGCAAATTATCCTAGGTCATAAAGTGACCTTAACTGCTTTCATTTTTGCTCTTTTTTCGCCTTAACTCACTTAATATTTTTTATAGATATTTCAGGTGAAAAGGGGGAAAATGGTATGTTTTGGGTCAACTGAACTGGGAAAGGGCAAACCAGTGTCTTTGTGTCAGGGGAGTGGTGCTCTTTTTCTTAGTCACCCATATTACTACTTCTTCCACTAGGGTGGCTAGAGGTGTCCAGTAATGGAAACATCCTTGACTTCTACCTTTACCCCAAACTAAGAGCAAAATGTTTGTAGAATAGAAAAGAAATGAGGTGAGAAATAAGCAGTGTGGGGTAGTGAAAAAAAAAAAAACAGAGATTCTAGGTTGGGAGTCCCAGAGCCCTATGTCCCTATTAGTCTCTTTTGAGATAGGTATTTTTTTTGCAGAAGTCCCTGCTGTGATCTTTTTCCATTTTCTGTTCTTCACTTAGACTCCCAAGCAGATGGAAATTTGCTGTTAAGATTAAGCCTTTCCTCAGTTCTAGGACTGACTGCATCATTAACAAGGGAAAGACATAAATTCAATGGTATGGATTGAGAAGTAGCATAAGCTCCCACTGCCTCAAAATGTCTCTCCCATTCAGATGCCTGAAATATAATTATTAGAAGTGAAGAGATTTCTTGGGGGTGGGGTGCTCTAGTCTCCCTCTCCCTCCCTCCACCCCCCCCTCTCTGTGTCTCTCTGTCTCTCTCATTCTCTCTCTCAATTGATTATACACACAACTGCCACATAAATCTAATGCCCACCTCTAATCCATTGCTCCATTGTTCAAAACATTTCAATGATTTCCCAAGTCAAGTGCCTGCATGGCATTCAAGTCCTTCCATAGCATGGCTCCCACCTACTTGTTCAGCTTGATTTCACCTTACTTCCCCCATACATCTATGTGCTGGCCAAGTTGGACTTCTTTCCATCCATTGTACAAGAGTAAGGCTTTCCTTCTTCCACACTTATTAATTCAGTTTTCAAATATGGGGTGCCTTCTCTACCTGTCTCTATTTGTTGAATCTTCTATTATCAGTGTAAATAGTGTCTTGTTCATGAAAACTTTCCTGATTCCCCTAGTCAGAAGTGATATTTACCTCATTTGAGCTCCTAAAAATAGGACCCTTTTTATTCTATTATCTTTATTATCTTCTTCTCTGTGCACCAGTTCAATCACTCCCAATAGACTATGAATTCTTGTAGGGTGAGGACATTTGTCATAATTATTTGTCCTCAGTTGCCTAGAACAATACCTTTATAATTTCAAGTTCAATAAATATTTAGATATTTCAATTATTTCAATTTGAGTAAATTTTGTAGGAATCTTTTCTGAACACAGCTCTCCACCCTTCTCATTTTGTACAAAGCTTTCCTGTGTTGCCTAGTGTGCTCAGAACTGGCATTAAAATGTGCAGAAAGATCCCTAGTTTTAGAGTCAGAAGACCTGGGATGAATCCTGGGGCTGGTACATATAGGCTATGGGGCCATGGAAAACTGACTTTCCCAGTCCAGTTATTTGGGGACTGACTGAACAAACTGTGCTATGTGAAATAAAAGGACTAGTATAAGAAACAAAAGTAACTGGGAAGCCGTATATGAACTGAGATAAAGAAACCATAATCAGGGAAAAGATGGGTACAACATCTCCAAGAACATACATAAAATCTTCACTGAATAGTCAGAGAACTCGGTGAAATGTTAAATCTTGGCTTTAGAAGACTGATTGATCAATCAAGAAAACTTTATTAGATTACATTGTACTAAAATTCCATCAAAGGAATGGAAAGATATTCTGTACTCATGTAAGTATGAACAAAATTAATTCAAAGTCATTAGGTTAAGGGTGGCACTAACAGCTGTAGGGATCAGGAAATGCATCTTCCTGTAGGAGGCAGTGTTTAAGATGAGATCAAGAGAGATGACAAAACTCATTAGAAGTGGGGGACTATAGATGAGACCTATAGCATGGAATCTTCTGGAACAGCGTGATGGGGGAGAGGGGAAAGGAACAATATAGGGAAATGTCTGTGCCATTAAAAACAAAGGGCATCAATAAGTTGTTTTTGGAGCTTCATTCAGTCTCACTTCCTTTATCTGTAGAAAAGAAACAAAGACATTTCTATCATCTGCCCTATAGGGTTGTTGCAAGAAGGGCATTTGTAAACATTTTAGCACTCGATAAAGAGGAGATAACTGGTAGCATTTTGGTGTAAATTACTTTATGACCTTATGCTATTCTGTTATAGGAAACAAGGTATGGGTAGAAAGAAACAGAAAGGGGCATCAGAGTCATCAAGGCTCTCATAAATTATTTTACATTTTGGCAAGATTTCAGCCCTCAGGGTCACAGGCAGTTTCTTCTATCAGGAAGAAAATTGACAATTGACAGCTTCTCCCCGACCCTAACAGAAGAATACCACATCTCTGAACAGTCTCTTCTCTTCAGGGGGAAGGAATCAATATGCTCATGGTGATCTGGACCAGTGGAACCACTTTCAACAAAAGAAAAAGAGCCTTCTCTTGAGTTACATTTACTAGGAAAATCTAGTCCTGCTCTTTGGAAGAAGAAGCCTCCCAACATAATCCTTTTCTTCATAGCAGAGCTAATCTCTGGACACAGAACAACAGAAATAGAATCTCAAGAACTACCTACACCAATCTATATCTGAACAAGAATTACCTCTATCTCATGCCCATTTTATAGATGAGGAAACTGAGTCAAGTAAGTTAATGATTTGTCCAGCATCATACAACTACAGTCTGAAACCACATTTGATCTCTGAACCTCCTGCCTCCTAAGTCCAACATACTTTCTATTGGACCATCTAACTGCCTATAAGGTGAATTGATATCTGACCCTCTGTACCATCTACATATTTTTGCTAGTTCTCCCCTCTATGACCAAGCAGAACATATGTAATTCCTCTCCCACCCAATAGCCTTTCAAACACATGAAGCAGACCATCACACCCACCCTTCTCAAAATCTTCCCTTCAGATCTAATATCTCAAATTCCTTCAACTTACCAGTGTATATCATGGTCTCATTTCTATGAAGTAGGGAAATAGCACTCACCTTCCAGGGCTGACATCAGGAGGAAAATATGTAAAGCACTTAAGAAAGCTTAAAGCACCATTTAAATGTTGATGAGCAATCTTATCAGCAGTCTCTTCTTTAGTGTCATGACAGTTATTCTATTCCAATAGCTGAATGGAAGCAATTATTTTAAGACACTGGGTATTAGACTGAAGCATCATATTTTTTCACTTTTTTGTTGTTTGAGTCTTCTTGTATAAAATGAATAATATGGAATATTTCACAATTGCACATATATAACCTACATCATATTGATTGCATTTTTTTCTTGAGGGGGAGGGGAAGAAGAAAGGAAGGGATGGAATTTGGAACTCAAAACTTCTAAAAAATGTTTAAAATTGTTTCAACATAGAATTGGGGAAGAATGGAATATAATTTTATAAAAAGAATAGTGAGTACCATTTTTGCCCAGATTTTCACTTCTGTTTTAATGAGTTCCAGAATGATTTGTAAAATGTCATTTGTCCAAAATGTGTGGACAAACTAAAGGAATTCTTCATTACTCACCTTTGACTGTTTCAAAGGGAATAAGAGAATTCAAAGGTGTGTACTCAAAACCTAGAAGACAAGAAGAAAAGTCATCTCCCTGTCTGGTGGGTATGCTCTCCAAGCACCAGAGCTTCCCATTATTACATGTAGAAATTGCATTGTCTTTTTCTAAAAAACCTGGGGTTCTGAAATGCCTCTGAAAAAGAGAATTGGTATCCTTGCATTAATGTTAAAGATGGGCACCATAAGGGAGATTAACTTCTTAACTTTCCTTGATTGGAAGGCAGTTCCCTGGTGAACTCTTAACCTCAGGAGCTTTATCCAGTGGAGAAGGAATTAAAACAATCTTGACAGAGTCTAAGTCCAAAATCAACTCACACAGGGGTACTCTCTATAGCAGAAAACCTTGGGTTGGTAATGTGGGACTTAGAAGTTATTTACATTTCCAGAAGAGGAAAATGAAGCCCACAGAGAAAATCATACTCAATATTAACTGATATTGGAGAAAGCAGATTTCAAAAAGTAACATACACAATCATTATGACATAATATATGTATTGTCAACATGGAGGTTCATCTCAGTTAAAGCAGTTGCTGCTAATACTGTTCTACTAGCATCCAAAGACACATCTCTCCTTTTTGTTAACCACTAATTAACTAATTTTAGGGAGAAGGAATGATAGAACCATAGATTTAGATCTAGAAGAAGAATGAATTGATCTTCTCCAACACTTTCTGAGCTTAAGAGATTTTGATAAATCACCTAAGTGGTCACTTGACATGATGTCAAGTCAAGCCAGAGTTTTTGTCAGGGTGCCATAATTCTGTCTTCTCCCAATATCAGATGGCACATTGCTCATCCAAATTCCTTCTCATTTCATTGTGACTGGCAAGTTTGGAGTTGGAGGTGGATGAAGCAGAGACAAGCACTTACTTAAATTCCAGGAGGTATGCTAAGCACTTTATAGGTATTTCATATGATTCTATTACTATTATCTTCTCACAGTTGGGGAAACTGCGGCAGATAGACATTAAATGACTTGTCCAAGGTTACACAATGGAGGAGTTGAGGGGAATCATTCTATGTGAGAAAATACATTGTTGGAATATTTTCATTGAATAGAATTCTGGCCCTGGAGTAGAAAAGACTTAACTTCTCGAGCTCAAATCTGGCCTTAGCCACTTACTAACTGTGTGATTCTGGACACATCACTAAACCTGTTTGCCTCAGTTTCCTCATCTGTACATGAGCTGGAGAAGAAAATGACAAACCGTTCCAGTGTATTTTCAGAAACAAAAACAAACCAAATGGGGTCACAAAGAGTCAAATACAACTGAAAACAACTCAACAACAACTTTCCTTGGGAAGTATCTTTTGTGTCAAAGCAGAAAGTATCAATATATTTGATATATCAATAAGTTGTCAAAATTTTGTATTTGTCCTTAGTAGTGTAAGAAGACCATGGAATCAGAGAAATGATGACATGACTTGCACTTGACTTTGTTTTGAGTGGAGGGCTGTGCAAGGTCACCAGCCTCACTTATCCTCAAGAGTCATCTGAATCCAGTGACCAGATATTCATCATGATGACTGGAGATGACCCAAGATGCACTGGGAGACCTTGACCCTTTTAAGTTAAAGTCTTTGTAGGTACGAACTTAGGGTGAGGTAATGCCCATTTATTGAATAATTCTGTTTAAGAAGCATCCAGGAAATGTCCCCTTTATGAGGCCAAGAAAAAAAAGACATCAGGATGGGAGGTAAATAGCAACAGTCACTATTGATAATCACTCTAAAGCCAGGAGGATCCAGAAGAGCCCTTAGGCAGAGCCCCGTTGATCTGAGCTTCAGAGTGCAGTAGGTTTAAGGTTTTGGGAAAGGAAAGAAAGGGAAAGGGAAGGGAAGGGAAGGGAAGGGAAGGGAAGGGAAGGGAAGGGAAGGGAAGGGAAGGGAAGGGAAGGGAAGGGAAGGGAAGGGAAGGGAAGGGAAGGGAAGGGAAGGGAAGGGAAGGGAAGGGAAGGAAACTAGCCCAAGTCAACTGGATATCTTTTGGCCATCTAAATTTACTTTCCTTTGGAGAGGAGAAGGAAGGGGAGGAGGAGGCAGACAGGAGAGGAGGAGCTGAGTTATCCAGCTAGCTGGGTCCCCATTCAGCCAGCTGTGTCTACTCACAGGGTTGTGTTCATCCTTCATTGCCAAAAAAGACCATGCCATCAGAGAAATGATGACATGATTTGTGCTGGACTTTGTTTTGAGTGAGGGAGGGCTATGAAAGGTTGCCAGTCTCACAAAGAATAATTATAAAGACCCTTTTGTAAAGGAGAAAGAATTTTGAGATTAAATTTAGTGCTATTTGTCTAGGTGTTCACCTTTGGTTCTTACCCTAAGGTAAGATAGCAAAGATTCACTAAGAATGCAGTGAACATTTGCTTCTCTTTGTATGAAGAAAAAACCTATTATATATTTACAAATAGCAAATGAGCAAGATTTAAAGGTAAATGATGCTAATTCATCAGACAAGAGAGAGAAAGGGAGCAGAGGGAGATACATTTGCTGCTCCCACAGCAGCAATGAAATCTATCCAGGATATTGTTCATTCCTTAAGTAGGTCAGTGAGCAAGAAAAATATCTAACTGCTCATGATCATATTCAGTTTGGGGTAAGAGAATCTTTCTCTTGCAATAAACAATTGACTTCTATCTACATGTTTGTCCCTGCAGTTTCAAAGTTCCCTAGCTTCCCTCTTTTCACTCAGTTTTTATATTCCATGACTCTTCAGTCCCTCCTTTCAGTTAAGAAAGACTGCCCTTCCCTTCAGTCTCCTTGCCAATAAGGGTTTACATTCCTCCCTGGGGTATGGAATTTTGTCCTCCTTTGCAAAATCTGCTGTAGCACATCAGATATTTGGAACTATACAACATAACATTAAATTGCATATGACCATTTAACAGAGCAAGGATGAACAATACCATTTCCCAGGGAATAGTCTTTAAATTAGATTTTTGAAAATAATGTCCCAATAATATATACAATAGATAGGTTAAATTAAAAAAATATACTAATCATATTGCTTACACAAATGCAAGACTAAATCACTTGTCAGTTATAATGTATGTCTATACCACATACTTCATTCATATCCATATATCCAAAGCAAATTTGCATAATAGCAAAACTGCATGGTTAACTGACAAATGTCACTATAGTAAAGATATGAAAATTCAAAGAAAATAATCAAAACAAGAAAATGATGATTACAGCAGAAAACAGAAAAAAACTTACCAGGATACAAAGATGGACAACTCTCAACCCAATGTGTAGAATTTACCATACAAGCTTTCTTGAAATGAAAATTTATTGCTATATATTTTGAATCCTCTCTTGTGTTTCTGTGCACATGACATGCTTTTTTTCTTTTCTGACTTTGCATTTGTTTCAATATTTAAGTTTATGATATTTTTTCTTTTTCTATATTCTGTTTCTGAGTTTTTGTTTAAAACATATTTTTAATTCCAAATATTTTTTTAAATGATGAGAAACAGAAGCAGCATTAATGATGCAAAAATTGCCACGTGCAACAAACACATGAAAACCCCAGCTTTGACATGGTACTTGACTTGTTATTTTATTAATTCTTATCCTAGATTCAAGGGCTATCAAGGAGTGTGGGGTTTATGTTTCTTTTACATTAGTAGAAATATATGATTCATCTCATAAATTCAATTGATTCTGAGTCTCTATATTCCTGTTTATAAACTAAACTAGAAGAAAACTCCCTTTTCCCATAACTTTAACTCATTACTCTCAATGTATCAAACCCACTTGTCTCATAGTTTTAACCTCAGTAAAAAAAAAAAACTAATTAAATGGTTTTACAGTGAAATAAGCATTACTTTTGACCTAAATGGTCAAACTCAGACAGAAAGATCACAGTTGGAATCAACTCTATCTATCAACAGCAACTGTTGCCTTGTCCAACGTTCAGCTCTCTTAGGATATTGGTTTACAGTTATTTTCAAATTCTCTTCATAATCTTATGTCATGTGTAAAAAAATGACTCAGTTTCTTAAGAAAACTTGGTCCTTTTTTCTATACGCCATGCATTTTCTCTGAGGAAATTTGTTAGTCTATTTCAGCAGTCTTTGTGATTGAACAGTCTCTCTTCAGCCATAATGAGTTACAATATTCCCAGGATGACTGTTAAGTTGATCATCTTCTTGTGGACTCATCACAGATAGGAATTAAATGAGCACTCTTCGGTCCTCAGCAAAAGGACAGGGAAAAACTTAGTTTTTTCATGGTACCTCACACAGGCTTCTTTTTCCATTCCCTAGAATAAGAGTTAAATTTTAATTATCTCTAAGATGTAACATCCTGTTTCAAGTTATAGTAATAATATCCATAATTTCTGTAATGGGAACTATTAAAGCTGGTATTGTATTTATTTCCAAGGTTGCCATAGACAAAGAATTATTTTTGCAGTAGGCAATCTAACGGTCATGAGACTTCACAAAGTTGACAACAGTGCCTCTTTTATGAGATCATCTGAAAAAGCTCTCTATTATATGCTTCTGACTAATGTCCCCTTTCCTCGGGTTGGGAAGATGAGGGATTACTCGGGACTATCGCTTGAGGTAGGGTATGCATCAAAGTATCTCCTTCCTTTATACTTTCTTATCTCCTCCAATCCTAGCGCCGTCTCTAGAGCAGACACCTGTGGTTGTGGTATGGAATCAATTTTATTACATTTAACTCACCCTGAGAGGCCTGAAGTTCTTATTCCTTTGAAATCCTTAGCATGATAGAATCTTAGAGCTAGAAGAGAACTCAAAAATCATCTACTTCAGCCCCTTTATCTCATATAAAAAGAAATAATCAACAAACAAAGAAAAAGTCCTTTCAATATATCAAAGTGTGTAATCATAAAATTTATTGTAAGGAGTTTTCATGTTGTAGAAAGGATTGCTATTCTATCATGACTTGGTTTAAATGATCCCTGAGGTTCTTTCTCACTTTGAATTTCTATGACTGTGTTCTCAAAGCTAGAAGGGACTTTCACACTTACATATACTAATGAATCTGCTTAATAGTTCAGATAATATATTAATAAAGGGGTTTGAGGGAACTAATAAAGCAATAGGACTGTAAGGTTATTACTAAGAAGGTATTGTGTGGGATGGCACAGATCCCTACTTAATTAATTACTCAGAGGCTTCTCAAAGTGATGACAGAAAGTTTATTTATTCGATTCTCGAGAAGCGGGGCAGTTCTTGTGCCAGTTCAACTGGAGCAGGAAAAGCCAAAGACAAAGGAGAAGCAATGATATATATATAGACTCTAACACAAGTCCCGCCCTCCTCACTGACCATTATCATCATTAGCTGAAAATAAGATCTTACATTCTAGACTCAAAATCTAGCCAATCCCTTTTCAAATGAAGACATTGAAGAATTATATGTTTCATCCAATCATTGAGACCCTAATGTACTACACAGTTTTATATCCTTATATGGAATTATTTCTCTCTAAAAATATTGTAACCTTGAGCCTCTCGGTCTTACCTCACCCCTGGGAGAAGAATTACAATCTGAGAAGTCTTCACTAAACCTATTCCACTCAGTATGATGAAGATGAGATGTACTGGTCATGTTTTGAAAGTGAGAGATATGTGCTTCTTCAGTATTCCTACAATGGTGAGAGGTCTAGCCTTCTAGGATATGAGATAAACCCCTCTGGGAGGCTGTATAAAGTGGGGTCAAGATGAAGGAGTGAGGGGGTAGAGTGAAGATAGTGGAGTGAAAGCAGGGACTTTCCTGAGCTTTCCCCAGAACTCCTTCAAATATTGCTCAAACGTGAAACTGAACAAACTCTAGAGCAGGAAAATCCACAAAGAGACAGACTGTGTCAGATTTCTAGTCCAGGACAGATAAAAACACAAATTCAGGAGAAGACAACATGGGCAATATACCAACATCTGTCATCTCAAAGTGGAACATGAACTGCTCCCAAGCATGAAAAGCCTTCTTGCAAAAGCTCAAAAATGGTTTTCAAAGTCAAATAAGAGAGTCAAATACAATTGAGAAAATGGAAAAAAGTACACTGAAAGAAACGACTCCTTAAAACATGCAATTAGACAAATGGAAATAGAAGTACAAAAGCTAACTGAAGAAAACAATTAGTTAAAACTTAGAATTGGGCAAGCTAATGACTTTATGAGACATCAAGAATCAGTCAAACAGGAGGCAGAGCCAAGACGGCAGAGTAGAAAGATGCACATACTCTAGCTCTTCTCCCACATCCCATAAAAAACCTGTAAAGAATGACTCTCAACAAATCTAGAACAGCACAAGCCACAGAAAGACAGAGAGAAAGAGATTTTCAGCCAAAGGCAACCTGGAAGGATGAAAGGAAAGGTGTATCCCATGGGATGCTGAGTGGAGCAGAGTCCAGCCCTAGCTGCACAGCACTGAGAGGAACAGGACCAGAACAGGTTTCCGGAACAGAATCCTCAGCAGGCAGGGTCTCAGATCTCTCAACCCACAAGTGCCAAAGAAAGCTTCAAAGGTCAGTGAGAGGGCTTTCCCAGTTGGGCGAGAAGAGAATATGGTTCCCCCAAGCATGGGCCCCAGGCAGCAGTGGCAAGAGCAGCAGCAGCAGGGTGGCAGTGCTGTGTGACAGTGGCTGAGTCAGGCTGCAGTTTCCATTGTTGGAGCTGCTCAACTTAAAGCCCCTGGGGGAGTTGAGCAGCTGATCTGGATCTCCTGGGGTGAAGAGGAGCACTACAACCCTCCTCTTGACAAAGGATTCAAAAGTCAAGTAACTGGCTGGGAAAATACCCAAAAAGGGGGGAAAAATAAGACCATAGAAGGTTACTTTCTTGGTGCACAGGAGTTTCCTTCCATCCTTTCAGATAGGGAAGAATAATACATACTGTCAGAGGAAGTCAAGGCTTCTGCATTCAGTACCTCCAAAAATGAATATTCAATGGGCTCAGGCCATGGAAGAGCTTGAAAAGCAAGTCAACAGCTTGCTACAGGAGACCCAAAAAAATGCTGAAGAAAATAACACCTTGAAAAATAGGCTAATTCAATTGTAAAAAGAGGTTCAAAAAGCCAATGAGAAGAAGACTTCAAAAAGGAGAGATAGCCAAATGGAAAAGGAGGTTCAAAAGCTCACTGAAGAAAATAGTTCTTTAAAAATGAGAGTAGAGCAGAGGGAAGCTAAAGACTTTATGATAAAGCAAGAAATTACAAAACAAAACCAAAAGAATGAAAAAACAGAAGATAATGTGAAATATCTCATTGGAAAAACAACTGACCTGGAAAATAGATCTAGGAGGGACAATTTAAAAATTATGGGACTACCTGAAAGCCATGATAAAAAAAAGCCTAGACATTATCTTTCATGAAACTATTAGAGAAAATCACCCTGATATTCTAGAACCTGATGGCAAAATAAATATTGAAAGAATCCACCAATCACCTCCTGAAAGAGACCCGAAAAGAGAAACTCCTAGGAATATTGTGGCTAAATTTCAAAGTTTCCAGGTCAAGGAGAAAATATTGCAAGCAGCTAGAAAGAAACAATTTGAGTACTGTGGAAATGTAATCAGCATAACAGAGGATCTGGCAGCTTCTACATTAAGGGATGAAAGGGCTTGCAATAGGATATTCCAGAAGTCAAAGGAACTGGGATTAAAACCAACAATCACCTACCCAGCAAAACTGAGTACAATACTTCAAGGGGAAAAATGGTCATTCAATAATATAGAGGACTTTCAAGCATTCATGATAAAAAGACAAGAACTGAAAAGAAAATTTAACTTTCAAACACAAGAATGAAGAGAAGCATGAAAAGGTAAACAGGAAAGAGAAATCATAAAGGACTTTTTAAAGCTGAACTGTTTATATTCCTACATGGAAAGATGATATTTGTAACTCTTGAGACTTTTCTCAGTATTTGGGTAGGTGGAGGGATTATACACACACACACACACACACACACACGTATACATATACATATATATACATATATACATATATATATAGATATAGATATAGACAGAGAGCACAGGTTGAGTTGAATCAGAAGGGGTGATAGCTATAAAAAAATAAAATTAAGGAATTAGGAAGGAATATATTGAGAGGAGACAGGGAGAAGAATATTGGGGCAAATTATCACTCATAAAAGAGTTAAGAAAAATCTTTTCCAATGGAGAAGAAAAGAGAGGAGGTGAGGGGGGAAAAGTGAAGCTTACTCTCTTCACATGCTTAAGGAGGGAATAACATGCTCACTAAATTTGGTATGAAAATCTATCTTACACTACAGGAAAGTAAGGGAGAAGGGGACAAATGGGGTGAGGGAGAATGATAGAAGGGAGGGCAAATGGGAAAAGGGAGTAACTAGAAGTAAACACTTTTGGGAAAGGACAAGATCAAGTGAGAGAATAGAAAAAAGGGAGGGACACGGTAGGATGGAAGGCAATATACTCAGTCTTACATAAAATGACTATTATGGAAGTCTTTTGGAAAATGACACAAATACAGCCTGTTTTGAATTGCTTGCCTTCCCAGTGGGGATGATTGGGGAGGGAGGAAAGGAGAGAAGTTGGAATTCAAAGTTTTACAAATGAATGTTGAGAATTGTTATTGCATATAACTGGGAAATAAGAGGTACAGGTAATGGGGTATAGAAATCTCTCTTGCCCTACAAGAAAAGAGAGGAAATGAGGATAAGTGAAGAGGGCCATGTGATAGAAGGGGGGACACATTGAAGGAAGGGGTAATCAGAATGCAAGGAGTTATGGGGTGGGGGAGGGGAGAGATGGGGAGAAAAATTAGAACTCAAAATTTTGTGGAAATGAATATCCTAATCTAAAAATAAAAAAAAAAGAATGCATGTGTAGAACCAATTTACACACCATCTAAAGGAGGGAGGGGGAAAGAACAGGGAAGAAGGAAGAGAGGGAGAAAATCTAAGATATATAAAAATGGTTGTAGAAAACTGAAAACAAATAAAATAATTATAAAAATCATTCAAGTATGTCTATCTAGGGAGGCATGGACCATTGACAGAGCCATCTATCCACACTGTGACCATACATTTAGATAACTTTATGGATAAACCACTGATATCTTACATGAGTACATACATATCTGAAACTTAATTCATGTTTTTTTTTTTGAGTTGAGTTAAATTTGAACTCAATTGGATCCTGAACTGAGCTGGAAACGAGAACAGAAATTCAAACCTCAGTTGAGTTCCTCTTGAATCATTTGCCGATATTCAACCCGCTCTGGAACCCCAGAAAAAAAAGCACTTCCTTCATCTAGGGTGTGTGTATGTGTGTATGGTTGGGAGTAGGGGAGATGGGTGTGTGGTGTGTGTGTGTATGTGTGTGTGTGTGTAAATGTGTGTAAAGAAGGAGCAAAAACATCTTACTATTATCTTAAGGAAAATGTAACTTATAATAATAGTGCTAAGGAATATAAAGTGCATTTATGTATATGTGTGTATATATGTGTGTATGTATATATATATGTGTGTGTGTATGTATTGCGTATATATACATATATACATGTGTTATATATATGCGTGTGTATGTATTGCGTATATATACATATATACATGTGTTTTATATATATATACCTTTATTAGATTCTCATAATTTTGTGTGGTAGTAACTATCATTGTGCCCATTTTGTAGATGGAGAAACTAAGACTTAGTTTAAACAACTTATTCAGGTAATAAGTTTCTGAGGAAGGATTAGCTCTCACAGGTTTCTGACTCCTTCCAATACATTCAAACACATAACTGACTTTTTCACAGGACTTGATTTTTCACATATAAAAGTGGGGAAGGGAGGGTCAAATTTTTTTTCCCTCATTGAGTTGAAAATAAACAATATCAGTTCCAATATTAACTGGTACCTGAAAAATTTTAAGTCCACTTCATAGACCAAGGGTCCTTAAATTTTTTTAACCTTGTGGAACTTTTGGCAATCTGATAAAAGCTATCAATTCCTTAGCAGAATGCTGTTAAAACCATAAAATTAAAAAAAATCAGAATCACAAAAGAAACCAATTATTTTCAAATAGTTATAAAAATGAGTTTTCAAAAGAAAAATACAAATTCATGGAACACAGGTTACAACAGGCTTAATGTTTTATCTGTATGAAAAACACATTTATTAAGCACAAATGCAAAATATCTTGCTAAGGAGCTGAGAATACAAATCAAAAAGTAGGATATCTCTGCTCACAAAGAGGTCACATTCTAATGGCGAAAGTGGGGAGACAGACAAAAAAATATAGAAAGTTTCATCCAAAGTCAAAGGGAAAAGTCCCACAGTCCTTAGCATAAGCAGCAAAATAGATGGCAATACCATCCATAGAGAGCATCTTCAGGATGGTCATGAGGATGTAAATGTAGGGAGTTAGAATGACTAGGCCACTAAAGACTCCCAGAGCTCCACCCACGATGGAAAGGACTAACTTAACCATCTGAGTGTCAACACATGCAATAGAGAGCAAGGGTGAGACATCACAGAAGAAATGATTGATGATTTTCTGGCCACAGAAGGGCAAGTGGAAAACCAGAACTGCATGTGTCATACCATTCAGAAGGCCCATAGCATAAGGGACACTCTGGGATATGACAACTCTATAGAGTAATGGGTTGCAGATTGCCACATATCAATCATATGCCATTGCAGCTAAAAAGAGACACTCAGTGGCCACAAAGAGTGCGTAGTACCCCGTCTTGGCTGCACAGCCCAGGAAAGAGATGGTCTTCTTCTCTACAAAGAAGTCAGCCAACATCTTTGGAGAAATAGTAGAAGAAGAGCAGAAATCCACAAAGGACAAGTGACTGAGAAAAAAGTACATGGGGGTGTGAAGCTGGGAGTCTATCCATATCAGGATGATCATGTCCAGGTTTCCAAAGACAGAGATGAGATAGAAGAACAGAAACATGAGAAAGAGTAGAACCTGTTGCTGGAGATCCTCTGTAAATCCCACAAAAAGAAACTCAGTCACCATGGTCTGATTCCTAGTTTCCATTATCTGCTACAATCGGATAAAAGAAAAAGACTATTTTTATTACTAAATGTTTTAGAATGTTCTACTTCTTCTCTTACAATACCTAGTTTGCTTCAAAGAATAATGGTTAGTGCTTTCTTTCTCATGAAATTATCATGATAAAGATTTTATTCTCCTGTTTTGGATGGGGACAGTAAGATGGAGTAGCAATAATGCTGATGCCATAAAAAAGAAGAAAAGAAACAAGAGTAATAATACTGAACTATTTTTAAGGTACAAAGGGGAGTAATTCAGATAGCAGACCAGAGGAAGAGGACATTTATGGAAAAATAGCATGGAGTTTTTATTATAGTTTATATGTGCTTTAAGAAAGCAGGATGGGATTGAAATTCACAGTTATATAAATAATTAACTTTTTATCTCTTACTTTGTATATATAGAATGCTCATCGTTCTCTCAGGTAGAGAAATTTTAAAATAGCTTAGAAGAAAAAAATAAATTCCCTTACAATATACAATGTACAATTTTCCTTACAACACACAGTACTCTACAGTTATTTTGGAGAGTTTATTTGCAGCCTAGATGGAAAAGCAGCCACTTGGTACTGTAAATACCTCATTTGTTCTTATTAATTCATGTCCCAGGGTGCAAGGCAATCACTGAGTAGGTTCAGCTACAATAATTGTATTTAAGTAAGACCAATTTATTAAATAGTATTTCTGAAATAACTGAATAAGTCTCTTTTCTCATGTTTTTCTTCACTCTGTCTCTCCATATATTATATATTGCAAATATATAATATATAATACACATACAATATAATATATACAATATATAATATATGGAGAGACAGAGAGAGGGGAGAGAGGGAAATAAATTTACATATATGCATATGTGCAAATTTGTCTGTAAAATACTCTAATTCTCATGACTTAAGTCAAAGTAATAATTCATACAGTTTATGTAGAAGGTATCAGATAATAAAACAATGATATGAATTTTTTTAATAAAACTGCTATGAGAAAGGTCAGAGTCAAAGTTGTGCTATTTCTGACTTCTCCTTAAATTCAGAAATGGAGAGCTTCCACCATTCAATTCTCTCAGGATGCCAAAGAAATCTCTATTGTCCACCCTCTAGATGGCCTTGTCAGCAATGTAAATTTGAATTTGAAACTCCCTTCAGGGATTCAACAGCTTGGTGTCCTTGGACAAATCATTTAACCTAGATCTCCATCAATTTCATCATCAATAAAATGGAAGTGATAGTACCTTCCTTAAAAGTGTACAGTGAGGATAAAATGAGGTAATATTTGTGAAGCACTTTGCACTCTTTAGAGCACTATGTAAGTGATACTTCTTCTTAGGAGTTAGAGCATCAAGCATTTCTGTTATTTACCTTAACAAGAAGCAAGTTAAAAATAGGTCCCTCAGGAAATGTTCTATTGACCCTTGTTCTCTGTCTTCTTACTGTCTTTCTCCAGCCATTACAATGAAAGACTTTTTCAGATTCATGGTTAAACACGCAGTTTCCTCACAGGCTCCTAAAGAAGGAAAGTTAAACCATCACTGTTCCTTAGTAACAATTTAACATCCTAAAGATAGTTAAGAAGGGTTTCATTCTCCATGGGAACAGCTATTGGAAAGTGGGTTCTCATTATACCAGGCCAACTTGTTCAGTAGATTGAGAAGTATTGAGAACCCTGATTCATTTTTCCTTTGTATACTAAGAACCAAATAGTATGTTTTCTACAGTCAAGAACTCATATCTTGAACACTGACTGAGTAAATCAGTTACTAATGCAAATTGTCTTAGGTCATACAGTGACCATTAGTCCGTTCAGTTTTACTCTTTTTTTTCCATTTCTCACTGAATCTTTTGATGCATATTTCAGATAAAGAGGGAAAAAATGGTATGTTTTGGTCAACGATTTAGAAAAGAGGATGCCACACTCTCTGTGTATCTATGGAGTACTCCTCTTTTCTCAGTCACCCATGTTACCACTTTCTTTAACAAGGGTGGCTAGAGGTGCCCAGTAATGAAAATATCCTAGAACCCTAACTTTATCCCAAACTAAGAGCAAAATCTTCTTAGAATAAAAACAAAATGGAGTAAACAACAGGCAGTGTGGACCAGTGGAAAGGACACAGATTCTAAAATTACTTAGGAGCCCCAGAGCCCTATGTTCCTCTTTATTACTCTCTTTTGAGATAGTTATTTTTTTTGCAGAAGTCCATTCTGTAATCTCTTTCCATTTTTCCCTTCTTCAATTCGACCTCCAAAAGGCTGGAAATTTTCTGTTACTATTAAGCCTGTCCTCAGTTCTAGCATTAACTGCATCATTAGGAAGGGAAAGATATTAGCTCAATGGTGTGGATTGAGAAATAGCATAAGCTCCCACTGCACCAACTGTCTTCCATTCAGATTCCTGGAATATAATTATTAGAAATGAAAAGACTCTTAGGGGTGTCTAATCTCTCTCTCCTTCAATTAATTATAAACACAACTGCCAATAAATCTTCTTAATACACATATCTAATCCAGCTACTCCCCTGCTCAGAACGTTTCAATGATTCCACAAGTGCCTGCATGGCATTCAAGTCCCTCCACCACATGGCTACCACCTACCTCCTCAACTTGCTCTCATTACTTCCCCTCCACACATCTGTGTGTTAGCTAAATTGGACTATTTTCCATCCATCATACAAGATATAGGCTTTCCTTCTTCCACACTTATTAATTCACTTCTCAAATCTAGGTGCTTTTTTAATTTGTTGAATCCTCTATCTTCAATTATCAGTGTACATAGTGTCTTGTCCATGAATACTTTTCTGATTCCCACAGTCAGAAGTGATATTTTCCTCATTTGAAATCTTAACAATAGGGCCCTTTTTATTCCATGATCATGTTCCCTTCTTCTGGGTGCAAATTTTTATCACTGCTAATAGATTGTATATTCTTGAAGGATGAGCATGTTAATCATAATTATTTCCCATCCAGTTGTCAATACTCTCATCATGTCACACTCTCAATAAATACATTATTGAGTAAATATTGGGGGAATTTTGACTGAACAGAGCTCACTAAACTTTTCATTCTGTGAAAATCACTCCTCAGATGTCTAGTGTTCTCAGCATTGGTATTATAACATTACAAAAAGATTCCTAGGTTGAGAATCAGAGCACCAGGGTGTGAGTCCTGTAACTAGTATATACTGGCTATGTGGCCATGGGAAAGTCACTTACTCATCCCAGTTATTTGGGGAATGATTGAACAAACCATGTTGTATGAAGGAAAACAAAACCAACAATCGCTGGGAAGCCTCATATGAACTGAGGAATCAGGGAAAAGATGGGCACAATGTCTACATCAGCATACATGAAATCTTCACTGAACGCCCAGAGAACTTTGAAATGTTGAGTATTGACTTGAGAGGACTGATGACTTAAATAAGGAGAGTAGAATATATGAAGAGCTGACATTATACTCAATCCTGGGGATAAAATTCTGGGGCTAAAAACTGATCAAAGAAATAGAAACAGGTCTGGTCCTCAAAGAATTTCCCTCCAAATGGGAAGATATTCTGTACATACAAAAGGATGAACACACTTAATTCAAAGTCATTAGGTTAAGGGTGGCACTAACAGCTCTAGGACCAAGAAATGCTTCTTCCTGTGGGAGGTAATATTGGAACTGAGGTAAATAGAGATGATAAAACTCATTCGAAGTGGGGGACTGTAGGTGAGACCTAGAGCATAGAACCCTCTGGCACAGTGTGAAGTGAAGGAGGGGAAAGGAACAATATAGGAAAATGTACCTTTAAAAATGCAGCAATAAGTTGTTTTTGGAAGTTCAGTCTCAATACCTTTACCTGTAGAAAAGAAAGAAAGATATTTCTATTAGCTCCCCTATAGGATTGTTGCAATCAGTGCATATGTAAACATATCAGCATTGGATAAAGAGGAGATACAAAGATCAACTGGTAGCATTTTGGTCTAAATTCCTTTATGAGGCTATGCTGTTCTATTACAGGAAATGGGGTATGGTTGAAAAGAAACAGAAAGGAGGATGGAAGCCCTCAAGTCTCACACAGATTATTTTACATTTTTTCCAGATCTCAGCCATCATGGTCACAGGCAGTTCCTTCTTTCAGGAAGGAACCTAATAATTGAAACTTCTCCCTCACCTTAATAGATCCATAGTCCATCTCTGAAGAGTCTCTACCCCTCAGAAGGAAGGCATTAATAAGCTCATATCTAAGTCCAGCAATGGTACCACCTTAAACAAAGCCTTCCCTGAATTACCCTTACCAAAAACTTCTAATGCCTTGCTTTGGAAGAAAAAGGCTCATATTTCTATAACAAAATGTCTGTCTTCATAGCAGGGCTAATCTCTAGACAAAGAACTTCAGAAATAGAATCTCAGAAGCTATCTACACCAATCCATACCTGAACAAAAATTTCATCTATCTTATTACCATTTTGCAGAAGAGGGAACTGAGTCAGGGAGGTTAATGATTTGTCCACGGTCAAAAAAATACTATCTGAAACCACATTTGATCTCTGAATTTCCTGACTCTCAAGTCCAACACTCCATCTATTGTGGCATCTAGCTGCCTATTAGGCAAATGGGTCTCTGCACTGTCTACCCATTTTTGCTACTTCTCCCTCCAGGACCAAACAGAACAGATATAATTCCTCTTCCACATAATAGCCTTTAAAACTGATGAAGAGGATCATCACACCCACACTTTTCAAAATCTGCTCTTCTTCAGATTGGAAATCTCCAATTCCTTCAATTTAGCCATGTAGACTATGGTGTCACTTCTCTGATTTGTAAAGGGGGGACAGGTATGCCTTTACCACTTACCTTTTAGGATTGAAATCGGGGGGGGGGGGGGGTTGTGGAAATATGTAACACTTAACAAAGCATAAAGCATCATTTAAATATCACTAATTAATCTTATGAGTCAAGTCCATTCTTTGGGGTCATGAAGGCAGATATTTTAATGTAATAAAAAGTAGTTACTTTTTAAAATGTTGCGCATTAGAGTTAAGTATAGTATTTTTGCACATTTCTGTTGTTCGAGTCTTCTTGTATAAAATGAATAATTTCTATTACATGATTACACATATACAACCTACATTATACTTCTTACTAGGTTTTTATTTTGTGGGGGAAAGGCAAGGAGAGAGGAAGGGATAGAATTTTAAGCTTTAAAAATATTTAAAAATCATTTAACATGGGATTGAGGAAAATAGAATATTATTAAAAACAAATAGCAGGTGCCCAGATTTTAGCCTCCATTTTAAGGAGCTCTGGAATAATTTGTAAAATGTCATTTATCCACAATGTGTGGAACTCATCTCTTTGAAGGAATTCTTCATTACTCACCTTTGACTCTTTCAAAGGGAATAAGAGAATGCAAGGGTGTCTGCTCAAAACCTAAAAGAGAAGAAGCATGATCATCTCCCTTTCTGGTGGGTATCCTCTTCAAGCATCAGAATTGCCTATTATTACAAGGAGAAATTGGACTCCATCTTTTCCTAAGAAAACCTGGGGTTCTGAAGTCACTTTCAAAAGAGAATTGGTATCCCTGCATTAATCTTAAAGATGGGCTGCATAAGGGAGATTAACTTCGACACTTTCCTTGGTTAGATATCATGAGCTCCCTCATGAACTTTTAACCTCAGGGGCCATATCCATTGGAGAAGGAATTAAGACAATCTTGGCAGATATTCAGTCAATAATCAATACACAAAGGGGTACCCCTTACAGGAGAAAATCTTGCCTGGGTAATGTGGGATTTAGAGCTCTAAAGGGACTTAGAAGTTGTTTACATTTCCTGAAGTAGAAAATGAAGACCAGTAAGGGAAAATCATACTCAACAATATTAATTGACATTGGAGAAAGAAGATTTCAAAAAATAATATACACAATAATTATGACATAATCTATGTATAGTAAGCATGGAGAGTCTGTTTTACCACCATCCAAAGACACATCTCTCCTTTCTGTTAACCACCAAATACCTAACTTTTGGGGGAGGCAATTATAGCACCATAGTTTTAGAGTCAGGAGAACATTGAAGTCATATTCTCCCTCACTTTCAGAGTTTAAGGTATTTTAACAAGTCACCTAGGTGGTCACAAAGGCAGAGTATGATGCCAAGTCATCTGACTTCAAAGCGTCAGTGTGTGTGCCTCAATTCTCTAGTCCAAATATCAAATAGCATACCACTCATCCAAATTCCTTTTCATCTTATTATGATTGGCAAAGTTGGGGTTGGAGGTGGGTGAAGCAGGAACAAACATTCACTAAAGTGCCAGGAACTATGTTAACCACTTTATAAATATTTCATTGGATCCTCACAACCACCCAAGGAGTTAGGGGCTCTACTCTTTTTATAATTGGAGAAGTTGATATAGACAGAGGTTGAATAACTTGTCCAAGATCATACAGTGGAAAAGTTGAGGGGAAATATTCTTTCTGAGAGAATATACTGATGGGATATTCCTCATTGTATAGAGTTATGGCCTGGAGTCAGGAACACTCATCTTCATCAGTTCAAGTCTATCCTCAGGTCCTTACTACTTGTGTGATTCTAGGCAAGTCACTTAACCTTGTTTGCCTCAGTTTTTTCATCTCTAAAAGAGCTGGAGAAGAAAGTGGCAAACCATGCCAGTGTCTTTGCCAAGAAAACCCTTAATTAGGTCACAAAGGGTCAGACACAGATGAAAACAACTGAATAACAACAATGTTCCCTGTGGAGACCTTTTGTAAAAACAGAAAGTATCAATACATTTGATGCATCAATAAGTTATTTAAAAGGACAATTGTAAAGTCCTTTTTGAAAGAGAGAAAGAACTTGGAGTTTAATTTTACAACTCTTTGTTTAAATATTCCCGTTTGATCTTCCCCTGTCGTATGCTCCACCATTTTATAGAAATCATTCACTAAGGATGCAATGAAGATAAGCTTCTCATGTGAAGAAAAAACTCATATATGTAGAAATAGCAGATGAGCAAGATTTAAAGGTAAATGGTGCTGGCTCATCAGACAAGGAAGAGAAAGGAAGTATAGGGAAATATATTTGTTCCTCCCACATAAGCAATGAAATCTTTCCAGGCTTTTGCCCATACCTTACGTAGGTCAGTGAGCTGGAAAAATATCCAACTGCTCATGATCATATTCAGTTTAGGGGTAGGAGAATCCTTCTTTTGCACTAGACAATTAGTCTCCATCTACATACCTGTGTCAAGAGGTTCAAAGTTCCCTAATTTCCTTCTTTCCACTCAGTTTTTACATCCCACATCACTTCAGTCCCTCCTTTTAGCTGAGAAAAACTATACTTCCCTTCAGTCTTCTTGCCAATGAGAGCCTACATTCCTCCCTGGGGTATGGAATTCTGTCCTCCCCAGTAAAATCTACTGTAGCACACCTGATATCTGGAATATATAATTTGTATGTAAGACTGTAACAGGGAAAAGATGAATAATGCAGTATCCCATGTAAATACCTTCAAATTAGGGTCACAGAAAATGTACCTCAATAGTATATACAATTGACAGGGTAAATATAAAGAAGACAACAATCAAATTGCTTAAATGAATACAAGTCTAAATCATTTACCAGTTATATATCTATACCACATGGTTCATTCATATCCATATACCAAAGCAAATATGCATATCAGTAAAACTATGCATGGTTAAGACACAAATATAGCTATGGTAAAGATGTAACCATGCAAAAAAAATTAATCATACTAAGAAAAGGACAAGCACAGCTGAGAACAAAAGAAAACTTAGAGGGAAGCCAAGAAAAGATGGACAGTTCTCAACCCAATGTGTAAAATTTATCACACAAGCTTTCTTGAACATTCATTGCTATATATTTTAAATTCTCTCATGTTCTGCTGTGCATATGACAAGATCTTTTTTTCTTTTCTTACTTTGTATTTAGCCTCAATATTTGCTTATGATAGGTTTCTTTTTCACTGTTCTGTATGGATTCTAGTGTTAGAAATATATTCTTTTAAGTTCCATAGAAAAAAAGAAAGAAAATGAGAAGCAGAAACATAAATAATCATACAAAAATTGCCACATGTGATAACCACATGAAAACACCAACCTTAGGCAAACTATTTGACATGTTATTTTATTAATTCTTACCCTACATTCAAGGGCCATCAAAGGTGATGGACTTCTGTTTCTTTTAAATTAAGAGAAATACACAATCCATCTCAAAAGTTCAATTAATTCTGAGCCTGCCTTCCAGTTTATTAACTAAACAAAGAGAGAGAAAACCTTTTTCACCATAAAATTGAAATTAATTTCACTTTCTTGCTCAGCCAATAATTCCTTGCACCTTACTTTTGATGGAGTTAAATGCGGCCTTTATAGAGACAGACAAACTATCCTTCTGGTAAATCCTGTGGATTTCTCACTTTTTGTTCATCAGCTTCTGAATTTCCCTATCTTTTTCACCGAACCATTTTTGATAATTCCAAGTGTTCTGGTGTAGATGAGCAAACATGATACTGTACAGCAAATCTCTGAAAACTACACACTTCTTATCTGCTCCACTGTTGACAATGATGGGTTGACTCAGCCTTACCTCTAAGTTAACAACATACTGTTCATCCACAGAGAAGCACTCTAAGCTAGTTTTATGAAGTCTTCTGGTAGTCATCTTACCTTGGGACTGCCACTTTGGTTACATACGAGTATTAACTTGGAGAGGTTGTATATGGTTGGTCCAGAACTCTGCACCACACATCACCTTCATCACTTTTACATCCTTATGTTGTACATAGTGTATTATATGCTAATGTTTTCTGGAAGGGTTCATCCATGAAATTATATGGTGTTTAGGTAAATAGAAGACTGTTAGTGAGAAGGTCATGAAATGCTCAAGTCTTCAGAAGCAAGTGACCATTGTTACTGCTGTTTCCACCTCCACTGCTCTCAGGGATGCCCTGCCATGTTAAACTGTCTGTGTCTATTCTGGCATTATAGCCACAAGAATCATAAGCTTGTCCTCTTTTGGCATATTGATGATGAGTGTCTCTAGGTCTTCATAAATGCATTTTATAGCCTTTCAAGCTTTAGATTACAAATCATATCAACCAGGGAATTTCCATGTGTCAGTAGTAAGAATCTTCCTTGCTGCAATTTTGAGATACATAATATTTTTCTCTTCTCAAAATAGGGATGAGATCATAGGCTCATAGACTTAAAGCTGGCAGAAATTTTAAAAGTTATGTAGTTCAACCTTTTCATTTTACAGATGAGGAAACTGAGATGCAGACTCATTAAGTTATTTATCCAAGGTCATATAAGTTGACAGTAGCAGAATTAAAATTTAAACCTAGTCTTTTATAATAATTAAACATGAAAAGACCCTTAGAATCACTTTGAGGCCGCAAGTTCCCCACCCTGGACTAGATAAATATTTATTTAGTAGGGAAAGAGGAAGGGAACAAAGAACTTTTTTTACACCCACTGTGAGCCAGACATTAGGCTATGAGCTTTCTGAATACTATCTTGTTGATCCTTAGAACAACCCTAGGAGACAGTACTGATACTGTCTCTACTCTACAGTAGGGGAAACTGAGATAAACAGGTAGATACATGTGAAGTGGCTTCCTCAAGGTCACACAGCTAGTGAGTGTCTGAACCTGGGTCAGAACACAGTTCTTCCTAACTCTAGGTGCAAAGTTCTATGAACTACACCACTTAGCTACCCCGAGTACATTATATGCCACCTGGTATACTGTACAGAGGAGATTCCTTCTCAGGCAAGGGTTGGATTGGATGTCCTCTAACTGAAGTCCAGCTTAAATATTGTGATGCTAATCTAAATGGAAGCTTCTAGAGGATAGGAAATGTCTCTTGTTCTCTGCCTGTATCTGTCTCTCTCTCTCTCTCTCTCTCTCTCTCTCTCTCTCTCTCTCTCTCTCTCTCTCTCTCTCTCCCTCTGTCTCTGTTTTGCTCTCTATTTGTATGTCTTCCTGTCTCTGTCTCATTGTCCCCCTGTGTCTTCCTCTTTCTGTCTCTTTGTTTGTCTCTCTCTGTTTCTCTGCATCTGTCCATCTTTATCTATCTTGCCTCTCTCTGTGTCTGCCTCTGTCTCTCTGGGTCTGTCCATCTGTTTCTCTCCCTTGACTTGACACACAATAATGTTTAAGTACCCTACTTTCAACTGAGCCTAAGGCATTTTGTATGTTGCTGGTTTGAAGAAGGAGAAATTACTTGAAATTGATAAAACAAACATGGAGTAGGATATGATACTGCATACTTGTATAAAGAATTTACATACACTCTTTACAAAGAACATACATCACAGCCTCTTCACAGATAGAGATACAAAGAGAAAGAAGAGAAATAGACTGAGCCAGTTCCTCTCCTCAAGAAGCTTATATTCAGATGGGAATCACAATATTTAAGTGGGGAGGGACATTAGTGCAGACAGAAGTCTAAGAGGAGAAGCCAGAGTTCCTTGATCTCCACCTTGCCGATCCAAAGAATGCTAAGATGAACTTTGGGGGTGAGATTGGACCTCTCCTTTGGGTTCCTGTTACAATCTTCCTCATTTCACTTCCCCCTAAAGACTTTCTCCACTCGTGAGAGTTGTTTTGTATCTTCTGATCTATATGGCTACTGGCATTTCACCGGCTCTATCACCCCACAAAAAAGCACTCCTTACATCTATGTGCCTATTTGTGTTTATGTGTATGTATGAAGGAGAAAAAACATCTTAATATTGTCTTAAAGAAAAGATAATTAATAATAATAGTGCACACTGTCATGGTATGCTAATGTTTGTAAAGTGTATATAAGTGTACGTGCATGTATATGTGTGTATATATGTATATATATGAATGTATGTGTGCATATATATGTATGTGTGTATATACATATATATATATATATGTATATGTATATCTTCATTAATTCCTCCTAAAAACTGTGCAGTAGTAACTATCATTATGCCAGTTTTGTAGATGAAGAAACTAAGGATAGGCTAAACAATTTGATCAGGTAATAAGTTTTTAAGGAAAGATTAGACCCCACAAGTTTCTGACTCCCTTCGATACATTCACACACATAATTGACTTTTTCACAGGTGTTGATTTTTCACTTATAAAAGGAGGGTAAGGAGAGGCAATTTTTTTTCTTGTTGAATCCAAAATGAACAATATCAGTTCTAATATCAACTGGTGCCTGAAAATTATTAAATCCACTTTTAGACCAAAGGACCTTAGTTGTTTTTATTTAACATTATGTAACTTTTGGCAATCTGATGAAATCTATGGACTCCTTAGCAGAATGCTTTTAAAAGAATAAAAATTTTTTAAAAGCATAGAATCACAAAAAAAAACCCAATTATATTCAAAAGGTTATCAAAATGTATTTTCAAAAGAAAAACACAAATTCATGGATCCAGGTTATAAAAAGCCTTAATGTTTATCTTAATGAAAAACACATGTATTAGTCACATGTGCAAAATATCTTGTTAAGGAGCTGGGGATAAAAATCAAAAAGTAAGATATCTCTGTACACAAAGAGCCCCCATTCTAATAGAGGAGGAGGGAGAGAGACACCAAATGTACAAGGTTTAATTTGAAGTCAAATGGAAAAGTCCTATAGTCCTCAGCCTAAGTAGCAAAATAGATGGAAATATAATTTCTTTTGTGTCATTTCCATTAATAGAAGCAAAAATGTATCTAGTGCTGAACTATTTGATATTTCTAAGAAATTTTGTAGCAACTATAAGTTTTTATAGGTCTTTATCTATTCCTGGAGGACCTATGGAAGCAGTGCACAGGTTACCTCTTTGGGTGGTTGCTTCCCAGGTTGAAGGCTAAAACAGCTGGCCAGGAAGACGAGCTGATGGCCTGCGGTAAACTGTGCTCTTGGGTCTATCTAACCATGAGAGGCAAATGGTTATCAGCTGATATTATTGGTGATAAGGAATATAGGCTTCTTCTCCACATTAATTTTTGCTCTAAATGATGGTTCCACAACCTGGGATGGAAGGACAACCTACAAACTTACAGGTATTTATAGGGGTATGTATGTATGTACGTGTGTGTGTGTGTGTATGTACAAACATATATATATATATATATATATATATATATATATATATAAAAATCTATGTGCATATATGTTTCTGTGTATATATGTGTATATACCTAAAAGAACAAGAGATTCCAGCTGAGACCCTTCAGGGCATGCCTGCTAGGACTTCTCCACTCTTATTACCACTTAATAAGGTCCCTTGGTACCTAGTCACAGAAAAGATCCTCATCTACAGATTGGTATAAAAGGAACTCATTCTTATTTGCCCACAGGAATTTTGTTCCTTTCTAAAGTCCTTCTGAAGGCATTTTTCACCTCCTTGTTCCTCAGGCTATAGATAAATGGATTCAACATGGGGATCATTGCTGTGTAGAACACAGACACCACCTTGTTGAGCTCTAGGGAGAAGTTTGCATTGGGGATCACGTAAATGAAGAAGAGGGTCCCATACAGGATACTGACAGTAGTCAGGTGTGAGGAACAGGTGGAGAAAGCTTTGGAAATACCATCCATAGAGCGGATCTGCAGGATGGTCATGAGGATGTAAACGTAGGAAGTTAGAATGACCAGGCCACTGAAGACTCCCACAGCTCCACCCACAATGGAAAGGATAAACTTAACGGTGTGAGTGTCGATACATGCAATTGAGAGCAAAGGTGAGACATCACAGAAGAAATGATTGATGACATTCTGGCCACAGAAGGGCAAGTGGAAAATTATGACAGCATGTGTCATACAGTTCAGAAGGCCCATGGCATAAGGCGCAATCACCAAGTATACACAGACATTCTGAGACATGACAAGTCTATAAAGTAAAGGGTTGCAGATTGCCACATATCGGTCATATGCCATTGCAGCTAATAGGAAACACTCAGTCACCACAAAGAGTCCATAGGACCCCATCTGTACTGCACAACCCAGAAAAGAGATGGTCTTCTTCTCCACAAAGAAGTCAGCCAACATCTTTGGGGCAATAGTAGAAGAAGAACAGAAATCCACAAAAGACAAGTGACTGAGAAAAAAGTACATGGGGGTGTGAAGCTGGGAGTCTATCCATATCAGGATGATCATGCCTAGGTTCCCAAAGACAGTGATGAGATAGAAAAACAGAAACATGAGAAAGAGCAGAACTTGTTGCTGGAGATCCTCTGTAAATCCCACAAAAAGAAATTCAGTCACCATGGTTTGATTCCTAGCTTCCATTAGCTGCTACAATCTGATAAAAGAAAGAGAAAGACTATATTTATTAGTAAATTTTCTAGAATGTTCTATCCCTAGTTTCCTTCAAAGAACAACTGTTAGAGTTTTCTCCCTCATGAAATTATCTTTATAAAGATTTTTTTCTCCTGTTTTGGATGGGGGCAGTAAGATGAGGTAGCAATAAAACTGATATGACACAAATGAAAAGAAAAAAAGAACAATGCTGAACTATTTTTAAAATCACAGGGGAGTAATTCAGGTGGATGCCCAGAGGAAGAGGGCAGTTATGAAATAATGGTTTAGATATATTTTATTATAGAGCATATATGATTTAAGAAAGCAGGATGGGATAGAAATTCACTGTTTCATAAATCATTTTCTTTTTATCTCTTACTTTATATGTATAAAATTTTCATCTTTGTGTCATGCTGAGAAATTTTAAAATACTTTAAAAGAATTAAATAAATTTCCTATGTAAAAAATATTTCATTTTATATGTTCCTGATATACAACATTATTCATTTTGTACATTCCCTATATACAAAATTCTTTATTTTGTAGGGCTTATTTGCAGTGTTGGTGAAAAAGCAGCCTTCTGTCTCTGTAGGTAACTCATTTTTTCTTATTCATTCTTGTCCCAGGGTATAAGGCAATCTCTGAGTATGTTCAGATGTTTCCTCATTAATTATTATTATTTGTATTTAAGTCAGAACAATTAATTAAATAGTATTTCTGAAATAACTGGATAAGTCTCTTCTCTCATAAGTGTTTCTTTCCTATCTCCTCTTTTTATCTCTCTCTCTTTCTCTCTCTCTCACTCTGTTGCTCTCTCACTCTATTTCTGTGTCTCCATATATTATGTTTTATATATAGATACATGATGACATGTACATGTATATGTACACATATGCATATATGTAAATATGTCTGTAAAACACCCTAATTGTCATAACTTAAGTCAAAAACATAATTCATTTTATGTAAAATGTCAGATAATAAAACAAAGATTAGTTACAAAGAACCTGCTATGAGAAAGATGACAGCTAAAGTTGTACTATTACTGACTTCTCCTTAATTTCAGAAATGAAGAGCTCCCATCATTCAATTCTCCCAGAATACCAATGAAATTTCTTTTGACCACCTTCTAGATGGCCTTGTCAATAGTGAAAATTTGAATTTGAAACTCACTTTAGGCACTCAATAGTTTTGTGTCCTTGAGCAAGTCATTTAACCTCAATCTCCATCAATTTCCACATCTATAAAATGGAAGTGATAGTATCTTCCATGTAAGTGTATAGTGAGGGTAAAAAGAGATAATATTTGTAAAGCACTTTGTACTCTTTAGAACACCATATAAATACTACTTCTTCTTAGGAGTTATAGCATCAGCCATTTCCTTTAAGTACCTTAACAAGAAACAAGTTAAAAACAGTTCTCTCAGGAAATTTTTTATTTACCCTTGTGCTCTGTCCACTTACTGTCTCTCTCCAGCTATTACAATGAAAGACTCTTCAGATTCATGGTTTTCCTCACAAACTCCTAAAGAAGGAAAGTTAAACAATCATTGTTCCTTAGAAACAATTTAATATCCTAAAGATAGGTAAGAGGGGTTTTATTCACCGTTGCAACAGCTATTGGAAAAGTGGCTTCCCATTATACCAGGCCAACTTGTCCAATAGATTGAGAACTGATGAGAACTCTGATTCATTTTTCCTTTGTATACTAAGAATCAAGTAGAATGTTTTATACAATCAGGCATTTATACATTGAATATTGACTGAATGAATCTGTTGCTAATGCAAATTTTCTTAATTCATACAGTGACCTTCAGTGCATTCATTTTTACACTTTTTTCTCATTTCTCACTCATTTGAGAATTTGTCTCATTTGTCACTTTTTGATACATTTCAAGTGAAAATGAAAAAAGTGATGTTTTGGTCAACCACTTTGGAACGGGGATGCCACCGTCTCTGTGTGTCTGTGGAGTGGTCCTTGTTCCTTTCTCAGTCGGTCATGTTACTACTTTCTTCAATACGGATGGCTAGAGATGCCCAGAAATGATAACATTCTGGACGCCTAACATTATCCCATATTAAGAGCAAAATTTTCTGAGAATGGAGTGAGCAAAGTGCAGTGTGCAGTAAAGAAAAGGAAACAGATTCTAAAATTAACTGAGAGTCTCAGAGCCATGTGTCCCTCTTTATTACTCTCTTTTGAGATAGTCATTTTTTTTCCACTTTTCACTTCTTCACTTAAAACTCCAAAAGGCTGGAAATTTCCTGTTAACATGAAGCCTGTCCTCAGTTCTAGCACTAAATAGATCATTAGGAAGACAAAGACATCAGCTCAATGGTGTGGATTGAGGGGTAACATGAGCTCCCACTACCCCAAAATTTCTCTCTCATTCAGATGCCTGGAATATTAATATTAGAAGTGAAAAGCATTCTTAGGGGTTCCTAGTCTCTTTCTCTTTCAAACAATTGTAAACAAACTCTCATCTTCCTAGTACAGAGTTCTAATCCAGTTACTCCATTGCTCAAAATTTTTCAGTGATTCCCCAAAAGCCTGCATGGCATTCAAGTCCCTCCACAGCATAGCTACCACTTACCTCTTCACCTTGATCTCTCATTATTTCCCCACCATACAGCTATGTGCCAGCCAACTTGGACTGCTTTCCATCCATTGTACAAGAGCTAGGCTTTTCTTCTTCCACACTTATTAATTCACTTCTCAAATTTGGGGTGCCTTCTCTATCTGTTGAATCCTCTGTCTTCAAATATCCATGTAAATAGAATCATGTCCATGAATAATTTCCTGATTCCCACAGGCAGAAGTGCTATTTCCCTCATTTGAAATCTTAACAATAGGGCCCTTTTTATTCCATGATCATTTTATGTTCCCTTCTTCTGGGTGCAAATTTTTATCACTGCTAATAGATTGTATATTCTTGAGGGGTGAGCATGTAAGTCATAATTATGTGTCATCCCGTTGCCAATACTCTCATCATGTCACACTCTCAATAAATACATTATTGAGTAAATAATGGGGGAATTTTGACTGAACAGAGCTCACTAACCTTCTCATTCTGTGAAACTCACTCCTCGGATGTCTAGTGTTCTCAGCATTGGCATTATAACATTGTAAAAAGATCTCTAGGTTGAGAATCAGAACACCAGGGTGTGAGTCCTGCCACTGGTACATACTAGCTATGTGGCCATGGGAAAGTCACTTACTCATCCTATTTATTTGGGGAATGATTGAACAAACCATGTGATGTGAAGGAAAATAAAAACAACAATCGCTGGGAAGCCTCATATGAACTGAGGAATCAGGGAAAAGATGGGCACAATATCTACATCAGCAGACATGAAATCTTCACTGAACGCCCAGAGAACTGAAATGTTGAGTATTGACTTGAGAGGACTGATGACTTAAATAAGGAGAGTAGAATATATGAAGAGCTGACATTATACTCAATCCTGGGGATAAAATTCTGGGGCTAAAAACTGATCAAAGAAATAGAAACAGGCCTGGTCCTCAAAGAATTTCCCTTCCAAATGGGAAGATATTCTGTACATACAAAAGGATGAACACACTTAATTCAAAGTCATTAGGTTAAGGGTGGCACTAACAGCTCTAGGATCAAGAAATGCTTCTTCCCATGGGAGGCAATATTGGAGCTGAGATAAACAGAGATGATGAAACTTATTAGAAGTGGGGGACTATAGGTGAAACATATAGCATGGAACCTTCTGGCACAGTGTGAAGGGGAGGAGGGGAAAGGAAAAATATAGGGAAATGTGCCTTTAAAAATGCAGCAATAAGTTGTTTTTGGAAGTTCGGTTTCAATTTCTTTACCTGTAGAAAAGAAACAGATATTTCTATCATCTCCCCTATAGGATTGTTGCAATGAGTGCATACGTAAACATTTTAGCACTAGATAAAGAGGAGATACAAAGATCAACTGGTAGCATTTTGGTGTAAATTTCTTTATGAGGCTATGCCATTCTGTTACAGGAAATTGGGTGTAGTTGAAAAGACACAGAAGGGAGGATGGTAGCCCTCAAGTACCACATAGATTATTTTACATTTTCGCCAGATTTCATCCATCATTGGTGCAGGCAGTTCCTTCTTTCAGGAAGAAAACTGATAATTTAAACTTCTCCCTCACCTTAATAGACCCATACTTCATCTCTGAAGAGTCTCTGCCTCTCAGAAGGAAGGCATTAATATGCTCATATCTAAGCCCAGCATGGTACCACCTTAAAGGAAAGAGAGCCTTCACTGAATTACCCTTACCAGAAAGTTCTAGTATGTCATTTTGAAAGAAAATGGTTCATATTTCTATAACAAAATGTCTGTCTTCATAGCAGGGCTAATCTCTAGACAAAGAACTTCAGAAATAGTATCTAAGAAGCTATCCACACCAATATTTCATCTATCTCATTCCCATTTTGCAGAAGAGGGAACTGAGTCAGGGAGGTTAATGATTTGTCCACGGTCAAAAAAATACTATCTGAAACCATACTTCTCTCATCTGTAAAGTGGGGATAAATATGCCTTTAGCACTTACCTTTGAGGATTGAAATTGGGGGGGAAATGTAAAGCACCTAACAAAGAATAAAGTATCATTTAAATATCAATTAATCTTATGAGTCGTCTATTCTTTTGGGTCATGAAGGCAGACATTTGAATGAAATAGCAGGATAAAAGCAGTTACTTTTAAAAATATTGTGTATTAGAGTTAAGCATACTATTTTCGCACATTTTTATTTCTGGAGTATTCCTGTATAAAATGAATAATTTTTTTCACATGATTGCACATATATAACCTACATCACATTTCTTACTGAGTTTTTTTTTTTTTTGCAGGGGAAGGGAAAGGAGACAGGAAGGGATAGATTTTTAAGCTCTAAAAATGTTTTAAAATCTCTTAACATGGAACAGGGGTAAATAGAATATTATTTAAAAAAAATAACAGTGGGTGTCCAGACTTTAGCCTCCATTTTAATGAGCTCTAGAATAATTTGTAAAATGTAATCTATCCACAATGTGTGGAACTCACCTCTTTGAAGGAATTCTTCATTACTCACCTTTGACTCTTTCAAAGGGAATAAGAGAATGCAAGGGTGTCTGCTCAAAACCTAAAAGAGAAGAAGCGTGATCATCTCCCTTTCTGGTGGGTATCCTCTTCAAGCATCAGGATTGTTTATTATTACAAGGAGAAATTGGACTCCATCTTTTCCTAAGAAAACCTGGGGTTCTGAAATCACTTTCAAAAGAGAATTGGTATCCCTGCATTAATCTTAAAGATGGGCTGCATAAGGGAGATTAACTTCGACACTTTCCTTGGTTGGATGTCAGCTCCCTCAGGAACTTTTAACCTCAGGGGCGGTATCCAATGGAGAAGGAATTAAAATAGCCTTGGTAGAGATTCAGTCAATAATCAATACACAGAAAGGCACCCCTTACAGGAGAAAATCTTGCCTGGGTAATGTGGGATTTAGAGCTCTAAAGGGACTTAGAAGTTGTTTACATTTCCTGAAGTGGAAAATGAAAGACCAGTGAGGGAAAATCATACTCAACAATATTAACTGACATTGGAGAAAGAAGATTTCAAAAAATAATATACACAATGATTATGACATAATCTATGTATAGTAAGCATGGAGAGTCATCTCAATTAGAGCAGTCACTGCCTGTACTGTTTCACCAGTGTACAAAGACACATTTCTCCTTTCTGTTAACCACAGAATACCTAACTTTTGGAGGAGGCAAGGTCGGAGAGCCAGAAGAACATTGAATCCATCTTCTTCAACATTTTCAGAGTTTAAGAGAGTTTGATAAGTCACCTAGGTGGTCACAAGGGCAGAGTATGATGCCAAGTCACCTGACTTCAAAGTCTGGTATCAGTGTGTGTGCCTCAATTCTCTAGTCCAAATATCAGATGGCACACCACTCATTCAAATTCCTTTTCATTTTATTATGATTGGCAAAGTTGGGGTTGGAGGTGGGTGAAGCAGGAACAAAAATTTACTAAAGTGCCAGGAACTATGTTAACCACTTTACAAATATTTCACTGGATCCTCACAACCACCCAAGGAGTTCAAGGCTCTACTCTTTTTATAACTGGAGAAGTGGATACAGACAGAGGCTGAATGACTTGTCCAAGATCACACAGTGGAAAATTTGAGGGGAAATATTCTTTCTGAGAGAAAATATTGATGGGATATTCCTCATTGTACTGAGTTATGACCTGAAGTCAGGAACATTCATCTTCATTAGTTCAAGTCTATCCTCAGGTCCTTACTAGTTGTGTGACTCTTGGCAAGTCATTTAACCTTGTTTGCCTCAGTTTCTTAACTCTCTAAAAGAGCTGGAGAAAAAAGTGGTAAACCACTCCAGTGTCTTTGCCAAGAAAACCTCTAATTGGGTCACAACAAAAACAGGTGAATAACAACATTACTCCCTGTGGAGACCTTTTGTAAAAACAGAAAGTATCAATACATTTTATGTATCAATAAGTTATTTAAAAGAATAATTGTAAAGTATTTTTTGAAAGGGGGAAAGAACTTTGAGCTTGATTTTACAACTCTTTGTTTAAATATTCCCATTTGATCTTCCCCTATGGTATGCTCCACCATTTTATAGAAATCATTCACTAAGAATGCAATGAAGATAAGCTTCTCACGTGAAGAAAAAACTCTTATATATGTAGAAATAGCAGATGAGCAAGATTTAGAGGTAAATGATGTTGGCTCAACAGACAAGGAAGAGAAAGGAAGTATAGGGAAATATATTTGCTCCTCCCAGAGAAGCAATAAAATCTTTCCAGGTTTTTGCTCATACCTTACATAGATCAGTAAGCTAGAAAAAATATGCTGCTGCTCATAATCATATTCAGTTTAGGGGTAGGAGAATCCTTCTCTTGCACTAGATAATTAACCTCTATCTACATGTCTGTCCCTGAAGTTTCAAAGTCCCCTAGCTTCCCTCTTTCCATGCAGTTTTACATCTCATGTCACTTCAGCCCCTTCTTTCAAACGAGAAAAACTGCACTTCCCTTCAGTCTTCTTGCCAATAAGGGTCCACATTCCTCCTGGGGTATGGAATTCTGCTAGTAAAATCTGCTGTCATACACCTGATATCTGGAATGTATTAATTGTTTATAAGAATACAACAGGGCAAAGATGAATAATGCAGTATCTCATGTAATTGTCTTCAAATAAGGTTCACAGAAAATATATCTCAATAATATATACAGTTTCTTTGATCTTCTCAGAGTTCATCATGGTGTGAGCATGCACTGATAGTGATGACATGGAGCTTTCCTGCAAGATGTACTACAAAACATTTGATGGCCCCTCAAGCTTTAGACAATCAAATTGCTTAAGTGAATACAAGTCTAAATCACTTACCAGTTATAATACATCTATACCACATGGTTCTTTCATATCCATATATCAAAGCAAATATGCATAGCAGTAAAACTATGCATGTAAAGACATAACAATGCAAAAAAAAATTAATCATACCAAGAAAAGGACAAGCATGGCTGAGAACAAAAGAAAATTTACAGGGAAGCAAAGAAAAGAACAGCTCTCAATGCAATGTGTAGAACTTATCATACAAGCTTTCTTGAACATTTATTGTTATATATTTTAAATTGTCTCATGTTCTACTGTTCACATGACATGATCTTTTTTTCTTATTTTGTATTTAGCTTCAGTACTTGCTCACGATAGGTTTCTTTTTTCACTATTCTGTACGAGTTCTATTGTTAGAAATATATTTTTTAAATTCCAATGAAAAAAAGAAAGAAAATGAGAAGCAGAAACAGAAAAAAATCACGCAAAATTTGCCACCTATGATAACCACGTGAAAACATCAGCCTTTGGCAAACTACTTGACTTGTTATTTTATTGATTCTTACCCTAGATTCAACGTCTGTCAAGGATGATGGACTTCTGTTTCTTTTAAATTAAGAGAAATATGGAATCCATCTCAAAAGTTCTATTAATTCTGAATCTACATTCTTGTTTATTAACTAAACAAGAAGAGAACACATTTTTCACCATAAAATTGAAATGCATCTGCCTTTTGCTCAGCTCCTGCACCTCTTTGTGCTTTCCATGCACTTTACTTTTGGTTGAGTTAAATGTTGCCTTCTTAGAGACAAACTATCCTTCTGGTAAATCCTGTGGATTTTTCACTTTTTGTTCATCAGATTCTGAATTTTCCCATCACTTTCATCAAACCATCTTTCATGCTTGCAAGTTTTTGGTACAGATGAGTAAACGTGATACGATATAGCAAATCTCTGAAAGTTTCCCACTTCTTTTCTGCTCCACTGTTGATAATCACAGGTTGACTCATCCTTCCCTCTAAGTTAACAACATACTGTTGATGCACAGAGAAACACTCTAAGCCAGTGATATTAAGTCTTCTGGTAGTCATCTTGCCTTGGGACTGACACTTTGGTTAAATACAAATGTTTACTTGAAGGGGTTGTGTATGTTTGGTGCAACACTCTGAACCACACATCACCTTCATCACCCTTACGTCCTTATTTTGTGCATGGTGTATTAAATGCTAATTTTTTGGAAGGGTTCATCCATGAAGTTTTATTGTGTTTAGGTAAATGGAAGACAGTGTTGGTGAGGAGAAGGTCATTAAAATCTCAAGTCTTCAGTAGTAAGTAACCATTGTTGGTGTTTCCAGCTCCAACTCCACTTCTCCCAAGGATGCCCTGCCATGTCTAACAGTTTGTGCCAGGTCTGGTGTTACAGCCACCCAGAATCATAAGCTTTTCCTCTTTTGACACATTGAGCATGAGGGTATCTAGGTCTTCATAAAATGTATCTTTGATCTTCTCAGAGTTCATCATGGTGTGAGCATGCACTGATAGTGATGACATGGAGCTTTCCTGGAAGAAGTACTACAAAACATTTAATGGCCCTTCAAGCTTTAGATCACAAATCACACCAACCAGGGGATTTCCATATGTCAGTAGCAAGAATCCTCCTTGCTCAAATTTTGAAACATATAATTTTTTTCTCTTCTCTAGTCACAATAAGGATGAGATCATAGACTCATAGATTTGAAGCTTGCAAATTTTTAAAAGTTATGTAGTCCAGTCTTCTTACAGTTGAGGAAACTGGGACCCAGAGACATTAAATTATTTTTCCAAGATCACACAGGTTGACAGTAGCGGAATTAGAATTCAAATCGAATGTGTTTTATAATAATTAAACCTGGAAAAACCTTTAGAAACTCTTTGAGGACACAATCTGGGCTAGACGAACATTTATTTAGTAGGGATAGAGGAAAGGAATAAAGATTTCTTTAGCACCCACTATGAACCAGGCATTGGGCTAAGTGCTTCTGAATATTATCTTTTTGATCCTTAGAACAACCCTGGGAGGCAATGCTGTCACTGTCTCTACTATACAGTAGGGAAAACTGAGGTAAACAGGCAGATACATGTGAAGGGACTTCCCCAAGGTCACACAGCTACTGAGTTTCTGAACTTGAGTCAGAACACAGGTCTTCCTAACTCTAGGTTCAAGATTCTATGAACTACACCACCTGGTGTAGTTATTATTATATGCCATCTGGTATATTGTACAGAGGAGATTCCTTCTCAGGCAAGGGTTGGATTGGATGTCCTTTAACTGAGGTCCATCTTAAATACTGAGGCACTTATCTGAATAGAAGCTTCTAGGGGACAGGAAATGTCTCTTGCTCTCTACCTGTGTCTGTTTCTCTCTAGCTCTGTCTCTGCATATCTCTGTGTCTTTCTGTCTCTCTATCTCTTTCTCTGTCTCACTCTCTCTTTCTGTCTATCTGCCTGTCTCTGTCTAGTTGTATCTCTGTGTCTGCCTCTCTGTCTCTCTTTGTCTGTCTGTCTCTCTGTGTCTGTCCATCTTTATCTATCTTGTCTCTCTTTGCATGCCTCTGTCTCTCTGGATCTACCCATCTCTCTCTCTCTCTCTCTCTCTCTCTCTCTCTCTCTCTCTCTCTCTCTCTCTCTCTCTCTCTCTCTCTCTCTCTCTCTCTCTCTCTCTCTCTCCCTCCCGCCTTGGACCTGACACACAGTACTCTTTATGTACCCTACTTTCAACTGAACCTAAGGCATTTTGCATGTAGCTGATTTTTAAGAAGGAGAAATGACTTCAAATTGATAAAGAGAACACAGAGCAGGATACGATACTGCATACTTCTATAAGGAATTTATGGAGTGGTCATCACAGGATCTTCACAGACAGAGATACTGAGAGAAAGAAGAGACTGAACCAGTTCCAGTCCTCAAGAGCCTTACATTCAGATGAGAATTTCAATATTTAACCTGGAAATGACATCAGTGGAGAAGGGAGTCTTAGAGTAGAAGCCAGAATTCCTTGATCTCCAGTTTGCCAGCCCAAAGAATGGTAAGATAGACTTTGAAGGTGAGATAGGGCCCTCTCTCAGACATGAACTGCCAGCTCCCTCATTTCATTTCCTGCTAAACACTTTATCCACTCTTGCAAATTCTTTGGTATCTTCTGATCCATATACTTTCTCTGATGTTGGTCTGGTATTTAGCTGGATAAATATGTTTGCTATTAGTGATTTCCCTTTTCTGTAATGAGTTTTTGATGGGAAGGTGTGAAACTGACTAACAGCTTCCATTTCTAAACTATGCTTTTTTCTATACTTAACCACCCTTGTGTGCCCAGGGAAACAGTTTCTTCTGTACCAGAATGCTCTTCCTAGACCAAACCAGAAATGTGTGAGGGGGCAGACAGATAAAATTCTAGCCTGATACCCCTCTTGATATGGGTGATGGAAGAAGCAAACACCCAACCATCATCCTTCTCTTCTTCTCTTCAGGGTGAAAAACCTAGTCTCTCTTGCCAGGGAGGCATGGCCAGTTCGCAGAGATATCTATCCATGCAAACTATGAGTTGTGACCATACATTGTGGACAAAACTTTGATATCTTACACAGGCACATCAATATCTGACATTTAATTCATATTTTTTGAGCTGAAATAATTTCGAACTCAGTTGGACCCTGGAGTTAGCTGATAACAAGAAAAGAAGTCAAACCTCAGTCAATTTCCTCTTGAATCATTTGCTGATATTTCACCAGCTCCATAACCTCAGAAAAAAAGCATTTCCTATATCTGTGTGTATGTGTGTTTGTGTGTGAGGGGCGGATGAAGAGTAAAAATATCTTCATATTATCTTAAAGAAAATATAATTTATAATAATAGTGTACATTTTCATGGTGTGTTAAGGTTTGTAAATTGTAAATGTTTATGTGTGTATATATATATATGTGTGTGTGTGTGTGTGTGTATACAGATACGTGTGTGTTCGTCCTTCATCGCCAAAGAAGACCACACCATCAGAGAAATGATGACATGACTTTCACTTGACTAATTTTTTGTGTGTGAGGGAGGCCTGATAGATATATGAATGTTTTTGTGTATGCATATATATCTATGTGTGTATGTATATGTTTGCATATATACAAATATTTATATCTTAATTAATTCATCATAAAAATTGCGTGCAGTAGTAACTATCATTATGCCGATTTTGTAGATGAAGGAACTAAGGCTAAATTAAGCAACTTGACCAGATAATAATTGTCTGAGGAAGGATTAGATCCCACAGGTTTCTGACTCCCTTCAATACTTTCACACGCATGATTGACTTTTTCAGAGGCATTAATATTTCAATTACAAAAGTGGGGTGAGGAGAGGAACACTTTTTTCCCCTCATTGAATCCAATGAACAGTATCAATTCCAGTATGAAGTGGTGCCTGAAAATTATTGTCTATTTATAGTCCAAAAGTCCTTAGTTGTTCCATTTTTTTTAACACTGTGCAATCTTTGGCAATCTGATGAAACTTATGGACTCTTTAGTAGAATACTTTTAAGAGCATAAATTAAAAATTAAAAAAACATGGAATTACAAAGGAAACCAATTATATTCAAAAGGTTAGAGGGGGGAGGAGCCCAGATATGGGAGTAGAAAGACTCACTGTATGCTGGCTCCGAACCCGCAGCCCATAAATTTTCCATATAAAGAACTCTCCACAAATTCTGGAACACTGCAAGCTGCGCAGAAACACAGTGGAAGAGATTTCCATTCCAGAGAGCCCTGGAAGGCCGTCCTGAGGGGTCCGTCGTGCTCCACACAACAGAGCCCACCCCTGAGATGCCCTGGCCGCGTGGCCCCAGAGGAGCAGACTCAAGCAGGCTTCAGGGACAGAATCTCTGGTGGCCGCAAAGGTGCCTCCACCCACAGTTGCTGTAGGTCAGTGAGAGAGATGTCTGGGCTGGCCAAGAGGGGAACGGGGTGTCTTGGTGACTGGGGCCCCCTTGGGGGGCAGCAGCAGAGGCAGCAGCAGAGGCAGCAGTGGCCTGGGACTCCCCAAGCAGACAGGAGCTCCACTGTTGAAGGTCTCTGCATAAACCCCCTGAGGGAACTGAGCCTGGGAGACAGCCCTGCCCCCACCCAAGCACCAGAATTTAAGCTCACATTGAAAGCCCTGAGGCTGGGGAGCAGCATTTGAATCTCAGACCCCAAGCACTAGCTGGGTGGATCTAGGTGGGGGTGGAGAGGAATCTCAGAAGTCAAATAACTGGCTGGGAAAATGCCCAGAAAAGGAAAGAAAAATAAGACCATAGAAAGCTACTTTCTTGGGGGACAAATGTTTCCGCCTTTCATTTCTGATGACGAGGAACAATTCTTACCATCGGAAAAAGACGTGGAGGTCAGGGCCTCTGTATCCCAGACATCCCAGGTGAATGTCCGGTGGGCTCAGGCCATGGAAGAGCTCAAAAAGGATTTTGAAAATCAAGTTAGACAGGTGGAGGAAAAACTGGGAAGAGAAATGAGAGAGATGCAAGAAAAGCATGACAAACGGGTCAATACCTTGCTAAAGGACACCCAAAAAAATGCTGAAGAAAATAACACCTTGAAAAATAGGCTAACTTAATTGACAAAAGAGGTTCAAAAAGCCAATGAAGAGAAGAATGTTTTTAAAAGCATGAGCCAAATGGAAAAAGAGGTTCAAAAGTTCACTGAAGTAAATAGCTCTCTCAAAATTAGAATGGAACAGATGGAAGCTAATGACTTTCTGAGAAACCAAGAAATCATAAAACAAAACCAAAAGAATCAAAAATGGAACATAATGTGAAATATCTCATGGGGAAAACAACTGACCTGGAAAATAGATCCAGGAGAGACAATTTAAAAATTATGGGACTACCTGAAAGCCATGATCAAAAAAAGAGCCTAGACATCATCTTTCATGAAATTATCAAGGAAAACTGCCCTGATATTCTACAACCAGAGGGCAAAATAAGTATTGAAGGAATCCATTGATCACCACCTGAAAGAGATCCAAAAAGAGAAACTCCTAGGAACATCGTGGCCAAATTCCAGAATTCCCAGGTCAAGGAGAACATATTGCAAGCAGCTAGAAAGAAACAATTCCAGTATTGTGGAAACGCAATCAGGATAACACAAGATCTAGCAGCTTCTACATTAAGGGATCGAAGGGTGTGGAATAGGATATTCCAGAAGTCAAAGGAACTAGGACTCAAACCAAAAATCACCTACCCAGAAAAACTGAATATAATACATCAGGGGAAAAATGGTCTTTCAATGAAATAGAGGACTTTCAATCATTCTTGATGAAAAGACCAGAGCTGAAAACAAAATTTGACTTTCAAACACAAGAATGAGCAGAAGTATGAAAAAGTAAACAGCAAAGAGAAGTCATAAGGGACTTACCAAAGGTGAACTGTTTACATTCCTACATGGAAAGACAATATTTGTAACTCTTAAAACTTTTCAGTATCTGGGTAGGTGGTGGGACCACACACAGACATACACACACGCACACACACAGATGCACACACACGTACACGTGTGCATGCACACACACATACACACATGCACGCACATACAGAGACAGAGAGCACAGAGTGAATTGAATAGGATGGAACCATATCTTAGAAGAAATCAAGGTAAACGGTGAGAGAGAAATGTAGTGGGAGGAGAGAGGGTGAAATGGAATGGGGTAAATTATATCTCATTCAAGAGGCAAGCAGGAGACTTTTTACTGGAGGGAAAAAAAGGAGAGCTGAGAAAAAAACATGAAGTTTACTCTCATCACATTCGACTAAAGGAAGGAATAAAATGCACACTCATTTTGGTATGAAAACCTATCTTACAATACAGGAAAGTGGGGGAGGAGATAAGCAAGGGGGTGATGATGGAAGGGAGGGCAATGGGAGGAGGGAGCAATTTGAAGTCAACACTCTTGGGGAGGGACAGGATGAAAAGAGAGAATAGAAACAACGGGGGGCAGGATAGGATGGAGGGAAATACAGTTAGTCTTACACAACACGACTATTATCAAAGTCATTTGCAAAACTACACAGATAGGGACTATATTGAATTGCCTGCCTTCCCAAAGTGAATGGGTGGGGAGGGAGGGATGGGGAGAAGTTGGAACTCAAAGTTTTAGGAACAACTGTTGAGTATTGTTCTTGCTACTAGGAAATAAGAAATACAGTTAATGGGGAATAGAAAGTCATCTGGCCCTACAGGACAAAAGAGAAGATGGGGACAAGAGAAGGGAGGGATGATAAAAGAGAGGGAAGATTGGTGATAGGGAAAATTAGAATGTTCAGTGTATTGGGGTGGGAGGAGGGGATAAATTGGGAGAAAATTTGGAACCCCAAATTTTGTGAAAACGAATGTAAAAAGTTAAATAAATAAATTTATATTTAAAAAATAAAATAAAATAAAATTCATGTAAAGAAAAAAAGGTTATCAAAATGTATTTTCAAAATAAAAACACAAATTCATGCACCCCGGTTACAAAAGCTTTAATATTTAATCTGAATGTAAAACACATTTTTTAATCATATGTACAAAATATTTTTGCAAAGGAGCTGGGGATACAAATCAAAAGTAAGATCTCTTCTTACAAACAGCAAACATTCTAATTGAAGGAGGAGGGAGAGAGACAACAAAGACAGAAGGTTTCATCTGAAGTCAGATGAAAAAGTCCCACAGTCCTTATCATAAGCAGCAAAATAGATGGTAACACAACTTCATTAAATCATTTCCATTAATAAGAACAAAAAAGTTTCTAGTGTTGAACTACTTGATATTTCTAAGAAATTTTGCGGTAAGTATAAGGATTTTTAGGCTTTTGTCTATACCTGAAGGACTCATGGAAGCAGTGGACAGTCTACATCTTTTGGGTGGCTGCTTCCCAGGATGAAGGCTTTAATAGTTGGCTAGGAAGATGAATTGATGACCTGGGGTAAATTATGCTCTTGGCTTTATCTAACCATCAGAGGCAAATGGGTATCACCTGATATTGTTGGTGCCAGGGAATATAGGCTTCTTCTCCACATTAATTTTTGTTCTCCATGTAAACTTAAAGGTATTTATGGTGGTATGTTTGTGTTATGCATGTCTGCGTACAAACATATGTACATACAAAAATGAGTACATGTATGTGCATATATGTCTATGTGTATATATGTATGTATACCCAAAAGAACAAGAGATTCCAGCTGAGACTCTTCAGGGCATGCCTGCTAGGACTTCTGCACTCTAATCACCACTTAATAAGGTCCTTCTCTCCCCAGAAACAGAGTGGATCCTCTTCCACAGAATGTCATAAAACAACTTCATTCTTTTTTGTCCATAGGAATTTTGTTTCTTTCTAAAGTCCTTCTGAAGGCATTTTTCACCTCTTTGTTCCTCAGGCTATAGATAAGTGGATTCAACATGGGGATCACTGCTGTGTAGAACACAGAAACCACCTTGTCGAGGTCCAGGGAGAAGCTTCCATTGGGCCTTAAGTAGATGAAGAAGAGGGTCCCATACAATATGCTGACTGCTGTCAGGTGTGAGGAACAGGTGGAGAAGGTTTTGGAAATACCATCCATAGAGCGGATCTGCACGATAGTCATGAGGATGTAAATGTAGGAAGTTAGAATGACCAGGCTACTGAAGATTCCCAAGGTTCCACCCATGATGGAAAGGATTAACTTAACAGTGTGAGTATCAACACATGCAATAGAGAGCAAGGGTGAGACATCACAGAAGAAATCATTGATGATATTTTGGCCACAGAAGGGCAAGTGGAAAACTATGACTGCATGTGTCACACCATTCAGAAGGCCTATGGCATAAGGAGCAATCACCAAGTATACACAGACATTCTGAGACATGACAAGTGTATAAAGTAAAGGGTTGCAGATTGCCACATATCGGTCATATGCCATTGCAGCTAAAAGGAAACCCTCAGTGGTCAAAAAGAGTCCACAGCATCCCATCTGGGCTGCACAACCCAAGAAAGAGATGATCTTCTTCTCCACAAAGAAGTCAGTCAGCATCTTTGGAGCAATAGTAGAAGAAGAACAGAAATCCACAAAAGACAAGTGACTGAGAAAAAAGTACATGGGAGTGTGAAGCTGGGAGTTAACCCATATCAGGATAATCATGCCCAGGTTCCCAAAGACAGCGATGAGATAGAAAAACAGAAACATGAGAAAGAGAAGGACCTGTTGCTGGAGATCCTCTGTAAATCCCACAAAAAGAAATTCAGTAACCATGCTTTGATTTCTAGCTTCCATTATCTGCTACAATATGACAAAAGAAGGGGAAAGACTATTTTTAATTACTAAATTTTATATAATATTTTATCCCGAGTTTTCTTCAAAGAACAACTGTTAGTGCTTTCTCCCTCATGAAATTATCTTTATAAAATTTTTTTCTTATGTTTTGAAAGGGGACAGTAAGACGAAATAACAATAATGCTGATGCCATAAAAAAAGAAAAGAAAAAAAGATGATCAGTGCTGAATTATGTTTAAAATACACAGGAGAGTAATTCAGGTGAATGCCCAGATGAAGAGGATAGTTATGAGATAATAGCTTGGATTTTTTTATTATAGGGCATATATGCTTTAAGAAAGCAGGATGGGATAGAAACTCACAGTTTCATAAATAATTTTTTTTATCTCTTACTTTGTATGTATAGAATGCTCATCTTTGTGTCTCCTTCAGAAGTTTTAAAATAACTTAAAGAGAATTAAATAAATTTCCTAGCAATATATAAAATTCTCTATTTGTAGGGCGTATTTGTTGCCTAGGTGGAAAAGCAGCCTTCTGTCTCTGTAACTAACTCATTTTTTTAATTCATTCATGTCCCAGGGTACAATGCAATCATTGAGTAGGTTCAGGTACTTCTTCATTAATTATTAAAATTGAAGTCTCTCTCATTCATCAATTATTAGTATTTATAAGACCAATTCTTGAAGAGTATTTCTGAAATAATGGATATTTCCTCTTTTCTCAAAAGTTTTTCTTTCTTTCTTTCTCTCTCTCCCCCCTCCTCATCTCTCTTTCACTTTCTCACTGTCTCTCTATGTCTCTCTCCATATGTTATACATCATATGCTTATATATGTATATACAGATGACATGTACATGCATATATACATATATGCATATGTGTAAATATCTCTGAAAATGCCCTAATTGTCATTACTTAAGTCAAAAACAATCCATTTTATGTAAAATGTATCAGATAATAAAACAATGATACAAATTATTATTTACAATGAATCTGTTAGGAGATAGATGACAGCCAAAGTTGTGCTATTATTGACTTCTCCTTAAATTCAGATATGGAGAGCTCCCATCATTCAATTCTCTCAGAATACCAATGAAATTTCTTTTGACCACCCTCTAGATGGCCTTGTTGATAGTGTAAATTTGAATTTGAAACTCACTTCAGGCACTCAATAGCTACGTATCTTTGGGCAAGTCATTTAATCTCAATCTCCATCAATTTCCTCATCTATAAAAATGGAGGTGATAGTACCTTCCTTGAAAGTGTGGAGTGAAGATAAAAAGAGATATTTGTGAAGCACTTTGTACTTTCAGAGCATTATGTAAAAAATTACTTTTCCTTGGAAGTTAGAGCATCAAGCATTTCCTTTATTTATCTTAACAAGAAACAAGTTAAAAACAGTTCTCTCAGGAAATATTCTATTGACTCTTGTGCTCTGTCCTGTTACTGTCTTTCTCCAGCCATTACAGTGAAATACTCTTCAGATTCGTGGTTATCCTCACGGGCTCCTAAAGAAGGAAAGTGAGGCCTTCATTGTTCTTTAGGAACAATTTAACGTCCTAAAGATAGGTAAGAGGGGTTTTATTTTCCATGGCAACAGCTATTGGAAAAGTGGCTTCCCATTATACCACGCCAATTTGTCCAACAGATTGAGAACCGATGAGAACCCTGATCCATTTTTCCTTTCTACATTAAGAACCAAGTGGAATGTTTTATACAAGCAATCATTTACGTATTGAAAACTGACTTAATGAATTAGTTGCTAATGCAAATTTTCTTAGATCATACAGTGACCTTCAGTGCATTCATTTTTGCACTTTTTTCTCATTTCTCACTCAACTTTTTCATACTATTTCAGGTGAAGATGGAAAAAAAATGATATGTTTTGGTCTACCACTTTGGAATGGGGATGTCACTGTCTCTGTATTTGTGGAGTAGTCCTCCCTTTTTCTCAGTCAGCTATGTTATTCCTTTCTTCAACAAGGATGTCTAGGAATGTCCAGAAATGGAAACATCCTGGACACTTAACATTCTCCCAAACTAAAAGCAAACTTTTCTTAGAATGCAAAGAGTATGGAAAAGGACAGTGTGGAGTAGTGAAAAGGACACAGATTCCAAAATTAGCTGGGAGACTCAGAGTCCTATGTCCCTCTTTGTTACTCTCTTTTGAGATAGTTTTTTTTTTTTGAAGAAGTTCCTTCTATGATCTCTTTCCACTTTTCCCTTCTTCACTTAAAACTTCAAAAGGCTGGAAATTTGCTGTTAATATTAAGCCTTTCCACAGTTCTAGCACTAACTGCATCATTAGAAAGGGAAAGAAATCAACTCAATGATTTGGATTGAGGAGTAGCATAAGCTCCCACTGCCTCAAAATGTCTCTCCCATTCATATAAATGACATATAATTTTTAGAAGTAAAAAGCCTTCTTACAGGGTTTTTAGTCTCTCTCTCTCTTTCAATTAATTGTAAATACAACTAACACATAAATGGTCTTAATACACAGTTCTAATCCAGTGACTTCATTGCTCATAACTTCTCAGTGATTTCCCCAAGTGCCTGCATGGCATTCAAGTCCCTCCACAGCATGGCTTCTATCTACCTCTTCTTCTTTAACTCCAATTATTTCCCCCCCTCCCCCATACATCTTTGCAACCATTGTACAAAAGTTAGGCTTTCCTTCTTTCACACTTATTAATTCACTTCTCAAATGTGAGAAGAGAGGGCAGATTAGTGATAGGGAAAATGAGAATGCTCAGTGTTATTGGGGTGGGGGGAGAAAAGGGGAGAAAATTTGGAACCCAAAATTTTGTGAAAATTAATGTAAAAAGTCAAATAAAAAAAATAAAAAATAAAAAAATAAAGTATATGTAGAATCTATATAGAATTTTATGCTGTTGCAGGGAGGGAGGTGGGTAGTGGAGGGAAGGTGCGGGGGGGATAAAAATCTTAATTTTTTAAGGAAGTGATTGTAGAACGTTAAAAGAAAAAATAATAAAATTAAATTAAATTAAAAAAAAAACAACAGGCCCCTTTTTATTCCATGATCATTTTTTGTATGTAGTATGCTTGTAATTACTTTTTTTAATTATCTAAAGCATAATAAATTGCCTTCTATTCCATCAAAAAAAATTAGTAGTATTTTTTAAAAATCAAAAAAACAACAACGCTTTCATCATTTCAAGTTCTCAAAAAATATGTCATTGAGTAAATATTGGGAAAATCCTGACTGAACAGAGCCCACTAACTTTCTCTTTTTGTGAAAATCACTCCTCAATTATCTAGTTTGCTCAGAACTGGCATAGTAACATTGGAAAAGGATCCCCAAGTTGAGAATGAGAATACAAGGGTGTGAGTCCTGTAATTGGTACATACTGCCTATGTGGTCATGGGAAAGTCATTTACCTAGGCTAGTTGTTTGGGGAATGATTGAACAAACTATGTGGTGTGAAGGAAAACAATGATATAAGAAACAACAATCACTGGGAAGCCTCAAGTGAACTGAGATAAAGTAAAGAAACCATAAGCACGGAAAAGATGGGCTTATATGAAATCTTCACTGAAAGACCAGAGAACTTTGAAATATTGAGTCTTGGCTTGAGAGGACTGATCACTCAAATAAGAAGAGTAGAATAGAGCTGACATTATATTCGATCCTGGGGATAAAATCTTGGGAATGAAAATTGATCAAAGAAATTGAAATCAGGCCTGGTCCTCCAAGAATCTCTGTTCCAAATGGAAAGATGTTTTGTGCATATAAAAAAATTAGTTCAAAGTCATTAGTTTAAGGGTGACACTAACAGCTCTAGGATCAGAAAATGCTTCATCCTGTAGGGGATAATGTTTGAGCTGAGATCAACAGAGATGATGAAACACATTAGAGAAGGGGGACTGTAGGTGAGACCTATAGCATAGAACCTTCTGGCACAGTGTGAAAGGGGGAGGGTAAAGGAACCATATAGGGAAATATCTGTGCCTTTAAAAACAAAATGCATCAATAAGTTGTTTTTTGGAATTTCATTCAGCTACAGTTCCCTTATATGTAGAAAAAAAAAAAACAAAGATATTTCTATTATCTGCCCTATAGAGTTATTGCAATGAGTGCATATGTAAACATTTTAGGACTAGATAAAGAGGAGATACAAAGATTAACTGATAATATTTTGATGTAAATTCCTTTATGAAGCTATGCTGTTCTATTGTAGGAAATGAGGTATGGGTGAAAAAATACAGAAAGGAGGATGGGAGCCCTCAAGACTCACATAAAGTAGTTTTTATTTTGGCCAGATTTTAACCCTCATGGTCATAGACAGCTCCTTCTTTCCAGAGGGAAATTGATAATTGACGACTTCTCCCTGACCTTAACAGGTGCATACTCCATCTGAAGAGTTTCGACTCCTGAGAAAAAAGTATTAATATGCTCATGTCTAAGTCCACCAATGGTACCAACTTAAAGGAAAGAGAACCTTCCGTGTAATTACTCTTACTGGAACAATCTAGTACAGCTCTTTGGAAGAAGGTTCCCATTTCTATAACAAAATACCTTTTTCATAGCAGAGCTAATCTCTGGACACAAAATTTCAGAAATAGAATCTCCTCCACAGGTATGCACCACTTCATACCTGAACAAGAATTTCCTCTATCTTATTCCCATTTTACAGAGGAGGAAATTGAGTCAGGGAGGTTGATGATTTGTCCAGAGTCATACTACTAATATCTGAAACCATATTTGATCTCTGAAATTCCTAATTCCCAAGTCCAACACTCTATCTATCTATATGACACAATAGTACCATCTAGCTATTAGGTAAATTGATATCTCAGACTCTGTACCGCGTAACCATTTTTGCTAGTTCTCCCCTTCAGGACCAAACAGAACAGATATAATTACTCTTCCACATAATAGCCTTTAAAACAGATGAAGAGGATCATCACACTCATGCTTCTCAAAATCTTCTCTTATTCAGATTGGAAATCTCCAATTCCTTTAATTTACCAGTGTAGGTTATGGTCTCATTTTTCTCATGTGTAAAGTAAGGATAAGTATGTCTGTAGCACTTACCTTCCAGGACTGCCATCACAGGAAAATGGAAAGCACTTAACAAAGTTTAAAGCATCGTTTAAATATCAGTTATTAATCTTATCAGTCAAGCCTATTCTTTGGGACCATGAAGACAAACGTTCTAATGCAACACCTGTATAGAAGCAGTTACTTTGAAAAATACTGAGTATTAGACTGAAGCATACTATTTTTGCACTTTTTTGTTGTTCAAGATCTCTTGTATAAAATGAATAATATGGAAATGTTACACAGGATTGTATATATATATATATATATATATATATATATATATATATATATATATATATATATATATATATATATATATATAACCTACATCAGATTGCTTGTTGGATTATTTTCAGGAGGAAGGGGAAGAAGAGAGGAAGGGATAGAATTTTAAACTTTAAAAATGTTTAAAATTCTTTTAACATGTAATTTTGGGAAATACATTTTTTAAAAAAAATATAATGTGTGTCTAGATTTTAGCCTCTATTTTAATGAGCTTTAGAATAATTGGTAAAATGTCATTTGTCCAAGATGTGTGGAACCCACCTCTTTGAAGGAATTCTTCATTACTTGCCTTTGACTCTCTCAAAGAGAATAAGAGAATTCAGGGGTGTCTACACAAAATCTAAAAGTCGAGAAGGAAGATCATCTCCCTTCCTGGTAGACATCCTCTTCAAACACCATAACTTCCTATTATTACATGGAGAAACTGGACTCTGTCTTTTTCTAAGAAAACCTGTAGTTCTGAAATCACTTTCAAAAGAGAATTGGTATCCTTCCATTAATCTTAAAGATGGAATTCATAAGGGAGATTAACTTCTTAACTTTCCTTGGTTAGAAGTCAGCTCCCTCATGAACTCCTAACCTCAGTAGCTTTATCCAATGGAGAAGGAATTAAAATAACTTTGGCACAGTTTCAGTTCAAAATCAATACACAAAGGGATACCCCTTACAGTAGAAAATCTTGGCTTGATAACTTGGGATTTAGAGGTGCAAAAGGACTTAGAAGTTGTTTACATTTCCAGAAGCAGAAAATTAAGTCAAAGAGGAAAGATCACACTCATCAATATTAACTAACATTGGAGAAAGAAGTTTTCAAAAAATAACACACAATGATGATGATATAATATATGTATAGTAAGCATGGAGACTCATCTCAATTGGAGCAGTCACTGCTTATACTATTCTACTAGTATCCAAAGACACATCTCTCCTTTCTGTTTATCACTGTTTAATTTGGGGGGAGTGAAGGATAGAATCACAGACATAGAGCAAGAAGAAGACTTAATCGATCTCCTCCAACACTTACAGAGATTAAGGGATTTTGAGAAGTCACCTAGGTGTTCACAAGGACAGAGTGTGATGCCAAATCATCTGACTTCAAAGCCAGGTATCAGTGTGTGTGCCACACTTCTCTAGTCCAAATATCAGATGGCATACTACTCATCCGAATTCCTTCTCATTTATTGTGATTGGCATGGTTGGGGTTTAGGTGACTGAAGCAGGAACAAGCATTGTCTAAAGTGTCAGTCACTATGTTTACAAGTATTTCATCTGATTTTTGCAATCACCTAATGAGTTAGGTGCTATTACTGTTCTCTTCTTACAATTGGAGAAACTGAGGCAGACAAATGTTAAATGACTTGTACAAGGTCACAGTGGAAATGTTGAGGGGAACTATTCTTTTTGTGAGAATATAGTGTTGGGATATTCCTCATTGGATAGAATTATGACCTGGAGTCAGGAAGACTCATCTTCATGAACTCAAATCTGCCCTCAGATTCTTGCTAGATGTGTGACTCTAGGCAAGTCATTTAACCCTGTTTGACTCAGTTTCTTCATTTGTAAAAGAGCTGGAAAAGAAAATGGTAAACCACTACAATATCTTTGCCAAGAAAACCCCAAATCAGGTCACAAAGCATCATAAATAGATGAAATCAGCTGAATTACAACAACGTTCCCAGTGGAGACCTTTTGTGTCAAAACAGAAAGTATCAATACATTTAAAAGAGTAACTGTGAAGTCTTTTTTGAAAAAGGAAGAAAAAGAACTTTGAAGTTAAGTTTGAACTATTTGTGCACATATTCACCTTTGTCCTTCCCCTATGATATGCCCCACCATTTTGCAGCAAAGATTTGGTAAGAATGCAATGAGATTAGCTTCTCACATGAAGAAAATACCTAATATATATGCACGAATAGCAAATGAGCAAGATTTGAAGGTAAATAGGGCTATCTCACTAAACAGGAGAGAGAAATGGAGCATAGGGAAAATGTTCTTCCAAGAGCAGCATTAAATCTGTCCAGGCTGTTGCAGATTCTTTAAGGAGATCAGTGAGCTAGAAAAATATCCAGCTGCTCATGATCATATTCACTTTGGAATAGGAGAATCCTTCCCTTGCAATAGACAGTTGACCTCTATCTACACGTCTGTCTCTGGAGTTTCAAAGTTCCCTAGCTTCCCTCTTTCCATGCAGTTTTACATCGCATGGCGCTTCAGTCCCTCCTTTCAACTGAGAAAAACTGCACTTCCCTTCGGTCTACTGGCCAATAAGGGTCCACATTCCTCCTGGGGTATGGAATTTTGCCCTCCCTAGCAATATCTGCTGTAGCACACCTGATATCTGGAATATATAAATTGTATATAAGAATGTAACAGGGCAAAGATGAATAATACAATATCCCATGTAATTGCCTTCAAATTAAGTTCACAGAAAATATACCTCAATAATCTATACAATTGACAGGGCAATTAAAAAGAAGACAATAATCAAATTGCTTCAGTGAATGCAAGTCCAAATCAATTGCTAGTTATAACACATGTCCATACCACACGGATCATTCGTATCCATATGTTAAAGCGACTGTGCCTAACACCAAAACTCTATGTAGTTAACTAACAAAAAAAAAATGCATAACAATGCAAAGAAATTTAATAACAAGAAAAGGACCAACACAGCAGAGAACAAAAGAAAATTTACAAGGAAGCAAAGAAAAGATGGACAATCCTCAACTCAACATGTAATATTTATCACACAAGTTTTCTTGAAATAAAAATTTATTGCTAAATATTTTAATCCTCTCGTGTTCTGCTACTCACATAACAAGATTTTTTTTCTCTTCTTACTTTGAATTTAGCTTTGTTATTTAGTGTTCTGTTTTTTGAAATATTTTTTTCAAATTTGAAATAAAACAAGTTAGAAAATGATGACAAACAGAAACAAAATTAATCATGCAAAAATTGCCACTTGCAACGACGATGTGAAAAGACCAGCCTTCGGCATCCTACTTGACTTTTTATTTTATTAATTCTTACCCTAGATTCAAGTGCTGTCAAGGAGGATGGGTTTAGGTTCCTTTGAAATTAAGAGAAACATACAATCCATCTCAAAAGTTCAATAAGTTCTGAGTGTTCATCCCGTTTATTAACTAAACAAGAAGAGGACACCTTTTTCACCATAAAAATGAAATTCATCTGCCTTCTTGCTCAGCCAACGATCCTTTATATCTTTGTGTTTTCCTTGCACTTTACTTTTGATGTAGTTAAATGCTGCCCTCTTAGAGACAGACAAACTATCCTGGTAAATCCTATGGCTTTCTCATTTTATCTTCATCACCTTCTGAATTTTCCCATCCCTTTCATTAAACCATCTTTGAGGCTTGCACGTATTCTGGTATAGATGAGTAAACAGCACACTGTACACTAAATCTCTAAAAACTATCCACTTCTTTTCTGCTCCACTGTTGACAACCACAGGTTGGCTCAACGTTCCCTCTAAGTTAACAGCAACTGTTCACACAGAGAGAAGCACTCTAAGCTGGTGATATTAAGGCTTCTGGTAGTCGTCTTGCCTTGGGACAGTCACTTTGGATAAATATGAATGTTTACTTGGAGAGGTTGTGCATACCTGGTCCAGTACTCTGCACCACGCTTCAGTTTCATCACTCTTACATCCTGTCTCTCTTCTCCTTATGATGACATGGTCTTTTATATGCCAGTCCACAAAGTTTTATTGTGTTTAAGTCAATGTAAGACAGTGTTAGTGAGGAGAAGGCCATGAGATACTCAAGTCTTCAGTAGTAAGTGACCACTGTTGTTGTTGCTTCCAACAGTCTTCCTCTCAAGCATCTCCTGTTACGTCTAACGATTTGTGCCTACTCTGGCATTGTAGTCAACCAGAATCATAAGCTTGTCCTCTTTTGGCACATGGATGATGAGGGTCTCTAGGTCTTCACAAAATTTTTCTTTGATCTTCTAAGAGTTCATCATGGCAGGAGCATGCTTTGATGGTGATGGCATGGAGCTGTCCTACAAGATGCACTACAATACATTTGATGGCCCTTCAAGCTTTAGATTACAAACCACACCAATCAGGGAATTTCCATATGTCAGTAGCAAGAATCGTCCTTGCTGCAATTTTGAAATACATCATTTCTTTTCTCTTTTCTCATTGGTCAAAATAGAGATGAGATCATAGGCTCATAGATTTAAAGCTGGCAGAAATTTAAGAAGTTACTTGGTCCAGCCTTCTTATTTAACAAATGAGGAAACTGAGACCCAAAGACATTAAATTATTTATCCAACATCTCATAGGTTGGCAGTAGCAGAGCTAGCATTCAAATCTAATGTGTTTTATAATAATTAAATCTGGAAAACACTTAGAATATATTAAACGTGAGCTGAAAGAAATTTTAGGGACCATCTAATCGAAATTTCTTATTTTAAATATTAAGAAAGTGAAATCCAGATAGAGGAAATGACTTGCATAAGGACACACATCTGAGAAGATTCACTAAAAGGGGACTTCACTAAGTACTTCTTGGATGATGAAACAGTATCTTAGTTCTAACTATTATTACCTTCAGACTCATAAAATACTCCAGTCATGGTCCAACTAGAGCAAAGCACAGTAGGTCTATCAATCAACTAGTAAGGATTTATTAAGTATCTACTCTATTCAGGCAATGTGTTTAGGAATACAAAGACTGAAGTAATCTGTGATCTTGAGGAACTTATTCTAGTGGGAGATAAAACAAGTATGTGTCTAAGTATATTCAATAGAAGCATGAAGTGAATAGAGGGCAGTTAGGTAGTGCAGTGGATAGAGCACCAGTGCAGAAGTCAGGAGGACTGAGTTTAAATCTCACCTCAGACACTTGACACTCACTAGCTGTGTGACCTTGGGCAAGTCACTTAACCCCAATTGCCTCATCCTGAGTCATCGCTAGTCACCCTGATGAATATCTGGTCACTGGATTGAGATGGCTCTGGAGAAATGAGGCTGGTGACCTGAACATCCCTCCCCCACTCAAAACAAAGTCAAGTGCAAGTCATGTCATTATTTCTCTGATAGCATGGTCTCCTTCAGCAATGAAGGACGAACACACACCTTCATGTCTATCACCATAGTTTATGAAGCTGAATTTGTACTCAGGCCTTTCTTACTCCAGAGTCATTTCTCTTTCCACTGTGCCCCTAAAATCCTATCTCTTTGCCCAGGTATCTCTGCTGAAGTCTCTAGAACCAACTTAGGAGTCACCAATAAGAAATCACATCTCCTTCCATTCCCAACGTGCAGCACAGGACCATCATTCTCCCAGCCTTCTTGGAAGGGAGCCAGGCTGTATTCAGGAATGTTTCCCTAACACCTGGAACTGTCCCAAAATGGAATGGGTTGCCTTGGAAGATTTTTTCCTCCCCCTTTGGACCTCCCCAACCACAGGCCCAATCAGGGTGCAACATCAAGGCCACATATTTCCCTGGAAGTCCTCTTTGACTGAATCCAAACTTCACAGAATAAATTCCCTTAATAAAAGGATTTGTTCTGGAAATCTTGGACTCAGTCAAAAGGCCTTAGAACAACCCTGGGAGGTAGTGCTGAAACTATCCCTACTGTACAATAGGGGAACTGAGGTAAACAGGTAGATATATAAGAAGTTACCTCCCCAAGGTCACACAGCTACTGAGTGTCAGAACTTGGGTCACAACACACTCTAGGTGCAAGGCTCTTTGAACTGCACCACCCAGCTGTCCCAAGTACATTGTAAAGAGGAAATTCCTGCTCAGGCAAGGGTTGGATTGGATGTCCTTTAACTGAGGTTCAGTTTAAATATTGTGATGTTCATCTGAATAGAAGCTTCTAGGGGACAGTAAATGTCTCTTTCTCTCTACCTGTGTCTGTCTCTATCTCTGTCTATATCTGTCTCTGTGTGTCTCTGTCTCTTCTCTCTCCCTGTATCTCTCTCTCTCATACACTTTCTCTCTCTCTCTGTCTCTGTGTCTCTCTGTGTCGGCCTCTCTCTCTGGGTATGCCTATATCTCTCTCCCTTGACTTGACAAACAATAGTGTTTCTGTAACCAACTTTCAACAGAGCTTAAGGCGTTTTACATGTTGCTGGTTTAAAGAAGGAGAAATGACTTCAAAATGATAAATAGAACACGGAACAGGATATGATACTGTACACCTGTATAAAGAATTTAGAGTTGTCATCAGAGTCTCTTCATAGACTCTGAGATACATAGACATAGAGATACAGAGAGAGAGAAGAGAAACAGGTAGAGATAGTTCCTGCCCTCAAGAACGTTATATTTGGATGAGAATCACAATATTGAACCTGGAAGGGACCTCAGAGGAAACAGAAGTCTGAGAAGAGAAGCCAAAGTTCCTTGATCTCCACCTTGACAATTAAAAGTATGTTAAGATGGAATTTGCGGGTGAGATTAGGCCCTCACTCTTGGGTTTGAGATATAATTTCCCTCATTTCACTTCCCCACTACAGAATTTATCCACTTGTTCAGTTTCTTTGGTATCTTCTGATCCATATTTCTTCTCTGATGTGTCTTTGGAATTTTGCTTGGATAAATATATTTGCTGTTTGTGAGGTCCCTTTTTGTAATGAGTTTTTGATGGGAAGGAGCTAAACTGACTAATGGCTGCCATTTCTAAAATATGGTTTTTTGTATACTTACCTGCCACTGAGTGTCCAGAAAGCAGATCCTTCTGAACCAGAATGACATTCCTAGGCCAAACCACTAATATTTGAAGGGGAAGAATGATAAAATTCTAGCCTGATACCCATCTTGAGATAGGTGAAGGAAGGAGAAAACACCCAACCATCATGCCTCTCGTGCTATCCTCAAGGTGAAAAGCCATATGTCTCTTGCCAGGGAAGCATGACCAGTTGCCAGAGATATATATCCATGGAAACTATGAATTGTGACCATACATTGTGAACCAACCATTGATATCTTTCATGGGCACATATATATCTGACACTTAATTCATATTTTTTTGAATTGAGTTAATTATGAACTCAGTTGGGCCCTGAAATTAGCAGATAACAAGAACAGAAATTTAAGTCACAATGGAGTTCCTCTTCAAGAATTTTCCACCATTTCATCTTCTCTATAACCCCAGAAAAAAACACTCCCTGTATCTGTGTGTATATGAAGGAAAACCATCTTAATGAAAATAGAATTAGAAAAAGAATTCATAATAGTGCACATCTATATGGTGTGCTAAGGTTTGTAAAGTGTATATATGAGTATGTATATGTGGCTATAATGAATGTACATATGTAGGCATACATATGTATATGTGTATATGTATAAACATATTCATATTACATATATATATACATATATATCTTTATTAGATCCTCATAACAACTTTATGTGATACTATCATTATGCCAGTTTTGTAGATGAAGAAACTAGGAGTTGGATTAAGCAACTTGTCCAGGTAATAAGTTTCTGAAGAAGGATTAGAACCCACAGTTTTCTGGCTCCCTCCAATACATTCAAAAACATAACTGACTTTTTCACAGGCCTTGATTTTTCATTTATAAAAGGAGAAAACTTTCTTTTCCTCATTGAGTGCAAAATGGGCAATGTCAGTTCCAACATCAACTGGAACCTGAAAATTATTAAGTTTACTTCTTAGACTTAAATTTTTTCCTAACCTTGTGGATCTTTTGGCAATCTGATGAAACCTATGGATTCTGTTGCAGGATGCTTTTGAAAGCATAAAGTAAAAAAAGACAATCACAAAAAAAATCAATTACATTCAAATAGATATCAAAATGTATTTTCAAGAGAAAGTAAGGTATCTCTGCTCACAAAGGGCTCATGTTCTAATGGTGGAAGAGGGAGAGAGACAACAAAACAGAAAGTTTCATCTGAAGTCAAATGGAAATGTTCCACAGTCCTTATTATAAGCAGCAAAATAGACAGCATTAAAACTTCTTTTATGATATTTCTATTAATAAGGTCAAAAGAGTTCCTAGTGTTGAACTTCTTGAAATTTCTAAGGAATTTTGTGACAAGCATAGGATATTCCAGGTCTTTAGCTATTCCTGGACTTCCCATGGAAGTAGTGGACAAGCTGCATCATTTTGGGGGGTTGCTCCCAGGATGAAGGTTATAACAGCTGACCAGGAAGATGAACTGATGACCTATTGTAAACTAGGTTCTTGGATTTATCTAACCATCAGAGGCAAATGGTTATCAGCTATTATTGTTGGTGATAGGGAATATAAGATTCTTCTCCACATTACATTTTGTTCTCAATGATGGTTCCAAAACCTGGGATGAAAGGACAACCTACAAGTTTAAAAGTACTTGAAGATATGTGGGTGCTTGTGTGTGTATGTGTGTGTACAAACATACACATACGTATATATGTATATACATATACAAATATATATATGTATGTATATATATATATATATATATATCTGTGTATATACGTGTCTGTTTGTGTATACTCACAAGAATAAGAGATTTTAGCTGAGACCCTTCAGGGCATTCCTGCTAGGACTGCTCCACTCCCATCACCACTTAATAAGGTCCCTCACTTCCTAGTCACAGAATGGATCTTCATCCATAGAATGTCATAAAAGAATCTCATTCTTTTTTGTCCATAGAAGATTTGTTTCTTTCCAAAGTCCTTCTGAATGCATTTTTCACCTCCTTGTTCCTCAAGCTATAGATAAGGGGATTCAATATGGGGATCACTGTCATGTAGAACACAGACACCACCTTGTTGAGGTCTAGGGAGAAGTTTGCGTTGGGCCTCACATAGATGAAAAACAGTGTTCCATACAAGATGCTGACAGTAGTCAGGTGTGAGGAACAGGTGGAGAAGGTTTTGGAAATACCTTCCATGGAGCTGATTTTCAGGATGGACATGAGGAGGTAGAAGTAGGAAGGAAGAATGACCAGGCCACTGAAGATTCCCACAGCTCCACCCACAATGGAAAAGATTAACTTAGCCATGTGAGTGTCAACATGTACAATAGAGAGCAAGGGTGAGACATCACAGAAGAAATCATTGATGACATTCTGGCCACAGAAGGGCAAGTGGAAAACTAAAACTGTATTTGTCATACAACTTAGAAGGCCCAAGGCATAAGGCCCAATGACCAGACGTACACAGACACTTTGGGACATGACAACAACTGTGTAAAGTAATGAGTTGCAGATTGCCACATATTGGTCATATGCCATTGCAACTAAAAGGAAACACTCGGTCACCACAAAGAGTCCAAGGAACAACATCTGGACTGCACAGCCAAGGAGAGAGATGATCTTCTTCTCCACAAAGAAGTCAGTCAAAATCTTTGGGGTAAATAGTAGAAGAAGAGCAGAAATCCACAAAAGACAAGTGACTGAGAAAAAAGTACATGGGGTTGTGAAGCCGGGAGTCTATCCATATCAGGATAATCATGCCCAGGCTCCCAAAGACAGTGATGAAATAGAAAAACAGAAACATGAGAAAGAGGAAAACCTGTTGCTGGAGATCCTCTGTAAATTCCACAAAAAGAAATTCAGTCACCATGGTTTGATTCCTAGTTTCCATTACCTGCTACAATCTGATAAAAGAAAGAGAAAAACTATTTTTAATTACTAAATTTTCTAGAATGTTCTATCCCTAGTTTCCTCCAAAGAAAAACTATTAACGCTTTCTCCCTCATGAAATTATCTTTATAAAAGTTTTTTTCTCTTATTTTGTATTGGAACAGTAAGAAGGAATAGCAATTATGTTGATGCCATAAAAGAAGAAGAAAATAAAAAACAAGAAATAATACTAAACTATTTTTAAAGTATATAGGACAATAAATTCAGGTGGAAGCCAAGATAAAGAGAACAGTTATAGAATAATAGCTTGGATTTTTTTTATTCTAAAGTGTATATTCTTTAAGAAAGCAGGATGGGATAGAGAGCCACAGTCTCACAAATAATTTGCTTTTTATCTCTCGCTTTCTATATATAGAATGTTCATCTTTCTGTCAGGTTGAAAATTTTCTAATAGCTTAAAAGAACAAAATACATTTCCTTGCAATATACAAAATTCTTTCTTTATTTTGTAGGGCTTGTTTGTAGCCTAGGTGGAAAGGGAGCCTTTTGTCACTGTAACTACCTCATTTTTCTTATTCATTCTTGTCACAGGGTAGAGAGCAATCTCTAAATGGGTTCAGATATTTCCTCATTAATTATTACAGTTGAATCTTCTCTCATTGACCAATTATTTGTGTTTAAGTAAAACCAATTTATTAGATAGTATTTCTGAAATACACTGGATAAATCTCTTTTCTTTTAAGTTTTTCCTCTCTCTCTCCCTCCCTTCTTCCCCCCTCCACATATTATATTTTATATACACATATATATGTATAGATACAGATAATGTGTATGTGTGTAGGTACCTATTTGTATATGTGTAAATATGTGTGTAAACACCCAATTTTCATGACTTGATTCAAAATCATAATGTACACAATTGATGTAGCAGATATCAGATAATAAAACAATGAAACAAATAATTTTTATAATGAACCTTCTTTGAGAAAGATCACAGCCAAAGTTGTTCTATTGCTGACTTCTACTTAATTTCAGAAATGGAGAGTGCCCACCTTTCAACTCTCTTAGAATACCAATGAAATCTCTTTTGGCCACCCTGTAGATGCTGTTGACATTCATGAAGAACTGACTTTGAAAGTCACTTCAGGTACTCAATAACCATTCCTCAGATGTCTAGTCTGCTCAGAACTGGCAGTATGACACTGCAAAATGATCGCTACTTTTGGAGTCTGGAGACTGGAGGTTTGAGCTCTGCAACTGGTATGTACTGACTGGGAGACCATGAGTCAGTGATTTACCCAGCCCAGTTGTTTCTGGACTTGTTGAACAATAGTGCTGTGTAAAGGAAAAGGAATGGCATAAGAAACAACAATCACTGGTAAGCCTTATATGAATATAAGTAAAGTAAAGAAACGAAAATCAGGGGGGGAGATGGGCACAATGTCTACAGGAACATACATTAAATCTTCAGTGAAAGACTGGAGAACTCTGAAATGTTGTCTCGACTTAAGAGGACAGATCAATCAATTAAGCAGAACTGAATATATTAAGAAATGACACTATACTCAATCCTGGGCATAAAATCCTGGGGCATAAAAATTCATCAAAGAAATTGAAACAGGCATGATCCTCAAAGAATCTGTGTTCCAAATGGAAAGATATTCTATACATATAAAAGGATGAGTAAAATTAATTTAAAGTCATTAGGTCAAGGGTGGCACTACCAGCTCTGGGATCAGGAAATGCTTCTTCCTATAGGAGATGGTGTTTAAGATGAAATCAACAGAGATGTCGAAACTCATTAGATGCGGGGGGGACTATGGGTGAAAACTATAGCATAGAACCTTCTGGCACAGTGTGATGGGGGAGAGGGGAAAGGAACAATATAGGGAAATGTGGCTTTAAAAAACAAAATGTATCAATAAGTTATTTTTGGAACTTCATTCAGCCTCAGTTCCCTTATCATAGAAAAGAACAAAGAAGTTTCTATTATATGCCCTATAGGGTTGTTGCAAGGAGGGCATTTGTAAACACTTTAGCACTAGATAAAGAGGAGATAAAAAAAATCTAATGGCAGCATTTTTGTCTAAATTGCTTTATGAGGCTGTGCTATTCTATTTTAGGAAATGGGGTATGAGTGGAAAGTCACAGAAAGGAGAATGGGAAGCATAAACATCTGCATAGACTATCTTTGCCAGATTTCAGCCCTCAAGATCACAGGCAGTTTTTTCTTTCAGGAATGAAATTGATAATTGACAACTTCTCCCTGACCTTAACAGACACATACTCTATCTCTGAAGAGTTTCTGCTCCACAGAAGAAAGGGATTGATATGTTCATGTCTATCTGAACTAATGGTACCACCTTCAACAAAGTAAAGAGAACCTTCCCCTGAATAACCCTTACCAGAAAAATCTAGTCCTGCTCTTTAGAAGAAGGCTCATATTTATATAACAAAATACCTTTCTACATAGCAGAGTAAATCTCTGGACACAGAACTTCAGAAATAGAGTCTCAGAAGCTATCTAACACCAATTCATACCTGAACAAGAATTTCCTTTATCTCTCCTCCATTTTACAGAAGCAGAAACTGAGTCAGGGAGGTTAATGATTTGTCCAGGGTCATACAACTGCTATCTGAAAACTACATTTGATCTCTGAATTTCCTGACTCCCAAGTACAACACTCTATCTATTGTACCATCTAGCTCTCTATTAGGCAAATTGACATCTGGCCCTCTTTACCTTCTAACCATTTTTTGCTACTTATTCCCTCCAGGACAAAACAGAACAGATATAATTCCTCTCCCACACAATAGCCTTTAAAACACCTGAAGAGGATCATCACACCCTCATTTCTCCAAGTCTTCTCTTCTTCAGAATGGAAATCTCTAATTGCTTCAATGTACCAATGTAGGTCATTATCTTACTTCTCTCAACTGCAAAGTGGGAATAGGAATGCCTATAGCACTTACTTACCAGGACTGACATCAGAGAAAAAATGAAAACCACTTAACAAAGCTTAACACATCATTTAAATGTCAATTATTAACCTTATTAGTCATCTATTCTTTGGAGTCATGAAGTTAAAGATTCTTTGGTAACAGCTGGATAGAAGCAGCTAACTTTATATGTATTGGGCATATATATATACATATATATTTATATATTCATATATAATAATGAAGCATGCTCTTTTTACACTGTTTTTGATGTTCAAGTCTTCTTGCATAAAATTTATAATATGGAAATGTTCACATGATTGCACATATATAACCTACATCAGCTTGCTTGCTTTTGAGGGGGAAAGGAAAGGATGTACTTTTAAACTTTAAAAATGTTTAAAATTGCTTAACATGGAATTGGGGGAAATAGAATAATATTTTTTAAAAAAAGAATCATGGGTGCCCAGATTTTAGCATCTATTTTAATGAGTTCTAGAATAATTTGTAAAATGCCATTTGTCCAAAATGTGTGGAAGCCACCTCTTTGAAGGAATTCATTACTCGTCTTTGACTCTTTCAAAGAAAATAAGAGAATTCAAGAGTATCTACTCAAAACCTAGAAGAAAAGAAGGAAGATCATCTCCCTTCCTGATGTGTATCCTCTTCAAGCATGGAGAAATTGGACTGTCTTTTCCTAAGAAAATCTATGGTTCTGAAATTCCTCTACAAAGAGAATTTGTTGATCTTATGCATTGAATGCCTTTATCTTAAAGATGGATTACATAAGAAAGATTAGGTTTTTAACTTTTCTTGGTTGGAAGTCAGATAACCTTAGGAACTTTATCCAATGGAGAAGGAAATAAAATAGTCTTGGTAGACTTTGTGTCCAAAATCAATACACAAAGGGGTACCCCTTACAGTAGAAAATCTTGGCTTGGTAAACATAGGATTTAGAGGTGCAAAGGGACTTAGAAGTTGTTTACATTTCCAGAAAGGAAAATGGAGCCCAGAGAGGGAAAATCATACTCAACAATACTAACTGAAATTGGAGAAAGCAAATTTCAAAAAATATCATACACAATGATTATAACATAATATATGTATAGTAAGCATGGAGACTCATCTCAACTAGAGCAGTCACTGCTTATACTGTTCTACCAGCGTCCAAAGACACAGCTCTCCTTTCTGCTAATCACTGATTAACTAATTTTTGGTGGAGGGAAAGATAGAACCATAGACAGAGCCAGAAGATCACTGAATCCTTCTTCCCTAACACTTTCAGAGCTTAAGGTATTTTGGTCACAAGGGCAGAGTGTGATGCCAAGTCATGTGACTTCAAAGTCAAGTGTCAGTGTGTGTGCCACACTTGTCTAGTCCAAATACCAGATGGCACACTACTCATCCAAATTCCTTCTCATTAACTGTGATTGGCAAGGTTGGGGTTAGAGGTGGGTAAATCAGGAACAAGCATTTACTAAAGTGCCAGGAATTATGATAAGCATTTTACAAATATTTCATCTGACCCTCATAACCACCCAGTGAGTTAGGTACTATTACTGTTCTCTTTTTACAATTGGAGAAGCTGAGTCAGACAGAGGTTAAACCCTAGGTCACACAGTGGAGAAGTTGAGGGAAATAATTCTTTGTGAGAGAACATATTTTTGGGATATTCTTCACTGGATAGAGTTTCGTCCTTGGCGTCAGGAAGACTCATCTTCACATGTTCAAATCTGGCTTCAGATCCTTACTAGCTATGTGACTCTGGGCAAGTCACTTAAGCCTATTTGCCTCAATTTCTTCATCTGTAAATGAGCTAGAGAAGAAAATAGCAAACCACTTCAGTGTCTTTGCCAAGAAAAACTACAGAGTCACAAAGAGTCGGACACAACTGAAAACAAATAAATAACAACATTCCATGGGAAGACCTTTTGTGTCAAAACAGAGAGTATCAATACATTTGATGCATCAGTGAGTTATTTAAAATAATAATTGTCAAACCCATTTTGAAAGGGAGAAAGAACTTTGAGGTTAAGTGTAGAGCTATTTGTCTAGGTTTCATCTTTGTTCTTCACCTATGGTATACTCCAACACTTAAGAGCAAAGATTCACTAAAAATACAATGAAAATAAGCTTCTAGTGTGAAGGAAAAAGTATTATATGTGTTCAAATAGCAAATGAGCAAGATTTAAAGGTAAATGATGCTAGCACATGGACAGTGGAGGGAAAGGGAATATAGGGAAATATATTTATTCCTCCTAGAGCAGCAATAAAATATGTCCAGGGTGTTGCTCATTCCCTAAGTAGGTCAGTGAGCTAGAAAAATATCCAACTGCTCATGATCATATTCAGTTTGGGGTAGGAGAATCCTTCTCTTGCAACAGAGGATGGACTCTGTCTGCATATCTGCCCTTGGAGTTTCAAAGTTCCCTAACTTCCCTCTTTCCATGCAATTTTACATCCCATGGTTCTTCAATCTCTCCTTTTAGCTCAGAAAAACTGCCATTCCCTTCAGTCTACTTGCCAATAAGGGTCTACCATTCCTCCCTGGGGTATGGAATTTTGCCCTCCCTAGCAAAATCTGCTGTAGCACACCTGATATCTGGAATTACATAACATAGCATTAAACTGTATATAAGAACTTAACAGAGCAAGGATAAAAAATACAGTTTCTCATGTACTTGGCTTCAAATTAGGTTCACAGAAAATATACCTCAATAAAATATACAATAGAGAGGGCAAATAAGAAGAAGACAAAAATTAAATTGTTTAAGTGAATGCAAACGTAAATCATTTGCCAGTTTTAACATGTCTATATCACATTGTTCATTCATATCAATATTTCAAAAGCAAATATGCATAGTAGCAAAACTATGCATGGTTATCTGACAAATGTAGCTGCATTAAAAAATAACAATGCAAGCAAATTAATCATAAGAAGAAAATGATGAATAAAGGAAAACTTACAAGAAATCAAAGATGGACAGCTCTCGACCCAACGTGTAGTATTTATGATACAAACTGTCTTGAAATGAAAATTCATTGCCATATATTTTGAATCCTTTCATGTACTGCTATGCACATAACATTATCTTTTATTTCTTTTCTTACTTTGTATTTAACTTCAATATTTAAGTTTATGATAAAATTCTTTTCCTCTATTCTGTATTTCAGTTCTGTGATTTGAAATATATTTTTAAAATTGCGAATAAAAATAGAAGGAAAATGATGACAAACAGAAGCAGAATTAATCATGCAAAAATTGCCACGTGCAACAAAAATGTGAAAACCTCAACCTTTGGCATGCTACTTGACTTGTTATGTTACTAATTCTATGGGCTTATGCTTCTTTTAAATTATGAGAATCCATCTCAAAAGTTCAATTAATTCTGAATCTCCATTCCAGGTTATTAACTAAACTAGAAGAGAATACCTTTTTACCATAAAACTAAAATTCATCTGCCTTCTTGTTAAGACAATGACCCTGCATCTCTTTTTGCTTCACTTACACTTTTCGTAGAGCTAAATGCTGCATTCTTAGAGACAAATTATCTTTCTGGTAAATACTATGAAGTTCTCACTTTTGTTCATCAGCTTCTGAATTTCCCTATCATTTTCATTAAATTATCCACGATGTTTGCAAGTGTTCTAATGTAGTTGAATAAATGCGATACTGTATACCAAATCTCTGAAAGCTATCTACTTCTTTTCTGCTCCATTGTTGGCAGCCATGTGTTTGGCTCAGCTTTCCCTCTAAGTTAAAAATAAATTGTTCATGCACAGAGAGGGACTCTACGCTGGTGATATTAGGTCTTTTGGTAGTCATCTTGCCATGGGACTAACATTTTAGTTAAATATGGATGTTTAGCTTGAAAAGGTTATCTATGATCAGTCCAGCAGTCTGCACCACACATCACCTTCATCATTCTTACATCCTTATGATGCACACAGTTTATTAAATACCAATGTTTTCTAGAAAGATTCATCCACCAAGTTTTATTGTGTTTAAGTAAATGGAATGTGTGAGGCAAAAACCATGAGATGTTCAAGTCTTCAGTAGTAAATGATGATTATTGTTGCTGTTTCCAACTCTACTACTCCCAAGGATGTCCTGCCATGTCTAATAGTCTGTCCCTGACTCTGGCGTTATAGTCAACCAGAATCATAAGGTCATCCTCTTGTGGCACATTGAGGATGAGAGTCTCTAGGTCTTAACAAAATGTTTCTTTGATCTTCTCAGAGTTAATCATGGTGTGAGCATGCACTGATGGTGATGACATGGAGCTTTCCTGCAAGATGCACTACAATCCATTAAACAGTCCTTCAAGCTTTAGATGAAAAATCACACCAAACAGGGAATATGCATATGTCAGTAACAAGAATCTTCCTTGCTTCAATTTCAAAATACATCATTTTTTTCTGTTCTCTTATTGGTCAAAATAGAAAATGAAATTATAGGATCATAGATTTAATGCTGGTAGAAATTTTACAAGTGATCTAGTCCAGTACTCTTATTTTACAGATGAGGAAACTGAGACTCAGAGACATCAAGTTATTTCTTCAAGATCACACAGATAGATAATAATAGAGTTAGAATTCAAACCTAATATGTTTTATGGTAATTAAACTTGGAATGACCGTTAGAATGTACTAAATTTGAGCTGAAAGAAGTCTTAGGGACCATCTAGTTCAAGCTTCTCATTTTAAATATAAGGAAACTCAGATAAAGGTAATGACTTGTGTAAGAACACATATGTGAGACAATTCACTACAAGGGACATTCACTAATACTTCTTGCATGATGAAACGTTATCTTAGTTCAAGTTATTCTTATCTCCAGGCCTAGTACCATAGCTTATGAAGCTGGATTTGTACTCAGGTCTTTCTGATTCCAGAGTCATTTCTCTTTCCACTGTGCTCCCTAAAAGCCTATGTCGTTGCCCTCTCTGGAACCAGTTTAGGAGTCACCAATCAGAAGTCACATATTCCTCCATTCCCAATGCGCAGCATAGTATCATCATTCCCCCAGCCTACTTGAAGGGAGCTGGACTGTATTCAAGAAAATGTTCCTAACACCTGGAACTGTCTCAAAATGCAATGGGTTGCCTTGGAAGATTTTTTCCTCCCCTTTTGGACTTTCCCAAGCAGAGACCAGATCAGGGGTGCGGAACCTGAGGCCTCAGGGTCACATATTTCTCTCGAAGTCCTCTCGGGTGATCTTTTGACTGAATCCCAACTTCAAAAAACAAATCCCCTTAATAAAAGGAGCTGATCTGAAAAACTTGAACTCAGTCTAAAGATCACCCCCAGGACCTAGGAGGTCACATATGGCCTTGAGACCACAAGCTACCCACCCTGGGGTAGATAAACATTTATTTAGTAGGGGAAGAGGAAAGGAATAAGATTTTCTTTAACACCTACTATGAGTCAGGCATTGTGCTAAGTACTCTCTGAATATTATCTTGCTTGAACCTTACAACAACCCTGGGAGGCAGTGCAGATACATGTGAAGTGACTTCCCCAAGGTCACACAGCTACTAAGTGTCTGAACTTGGATCAGAACACAGGTCTTCCTGCCTCTATGTGTAATGTCTCTGTACTACACCACTTAGCTGCCCCAAGTACATTATATGCCCACCTGGTGAAGAGGAGATTCCTCTCAGGAAAGGATTGAATTGGATGTCCTCTAACTGAGATCCAGCTTAGATATTGTGATACTCATCTGAATAGAAGCTTCCAGGGGACAGAAAATGTCTCTTACTCTCCACCTGTGTCTGTGTCTGTCTCTCTCTGTGTCTGTCTGACTCTCTCTCCTCCAATACAGGACTTGACACACAATAATGTTTATGTACCCAACTTTCCACCAAGCCTGAGGCATTTTGAATATTGTTAGTTTGAAGAAGCAAAAATTACTTTAAACTGATAGAACATGAAGTAGGATATGATATTTCATACCTGCATAAAGAATTTACAGAGTTGTCATCGGAGCCTCCTCATATACAGAAAAACAGAAAGAAAGAAGAGAAACACACAGAGACAGTTCCTGCCCTGAAGGGGTTTATATTCAGATGGAAATTGCAATATTTAACTTGGAAGGGACCTTAGTAGAGACAGAAGTCTGAGAATAGAAGCTAATTATTCAAGATGTCCTTAATTTCCAAGAAGGAGCAAAAACATTATAATATTAACAAAACATAATTTAAAACAATAGTGCACATCTATATGGTCTGTTAAGGTTTATAAGGCATGTGTGTGTATGTGTGTGTATATATATATATACATATATGTATGTGTCTATGTGTGTGTCTGTATATATGTGTTCATATATGTTCATATGTGTCCTTTTGTATGTGTCCATATATGTGTGTATATACATATGAATATATGTATGTATGTATGTATATATGTATATGTAACTTAATTAGATCCTGATAGCAACTTTGTGTGGTGGTAATTATCCATTTCAAACATGAAAAAACTAAAGCTTAAGTTAAACAACTTGTAATAAGTTTCTGAGGAAGGAATAGAACCCACGAGTTCTTGACAACCTCCATTACATTCACACAGAGATCTGGCTTTTCATAGACTTTGACTTTTTCACAGGACTTGACTTTTTCACACATAAAAGTGGAGGGTGGAGAGGGAGGGAGTGGTTTTTTCCTCTTATTGAGTCCAAAATGAACAATATCAGTTCCAAAATCAACTGGTGTGTGAAAATTTTCAATTCCATTTCTTAGATATAGGGTCCTATTTTTTTAGCCTCGAACTTTTGACAGTCAAATGAAACCATTCTTTTGCAGAATGCTTTTGAAAGAATAAAATAAAAAAACATAGAATCACAAAAAAACCTCAATTATATTGAAATGGTTATCAAAATGTATTTTAAAAGGAAAAACAAAATTCATGGACCCCAGATTGCAAAATCTTTAATGTTTTATCTGAATGAAAAACATATTTATTATACACTGGTGCAAAATATCTTGCAAAGGAGCTGGGGATACAAATAAATAAGATATCTCTGCTCACAAAGAGCTCACATTCTAATAGCAGAGGATGTAGAGACAACAAACATAGGTTTCATTTGAAGTTAAATGGAAAAGTCCCACAATCCTTAGCATAAACAGCAAAATAGATGGCAACACATCTTTTATTTCCTTTCAATTAATAAGATCAAAAGTGTTTCTAGTGTTGAACTATTTGATTTTTCTAAGGAATTTTTTGGCAAATAGAGGGTATTCTAGGTCTTTAGCTATTCCTGGAGTACCTGGAAGCAGTGGACAGACTGGATCTTTTCAGGGGTTGCCCCCAGTATAAAGGCCACAGCAGCTGGCCAGAAACATGAGTTGAAGACTTTCGGTAAACTGGGTTGTTGCGTTTATCTAACCATCAGAGGCAAGTGGTTACCAGCTGATTTTGTTGGTGATAGGGAATGCAGGCTTCTTCTCCACATTAATTTTTGTTCTCAATGAGAACCAGAACCCAGGATGACAGGATGACCTGCAATATTAAAGGTACTCAAACAAGTGTGTTTATTTATGTGTTTGTGTGTGTGCATATATACATATACACAAGTATGTATGTATATGTGCATATATGTCCATATGTCTGTGTTTGTGTATACCCACAAGCAAAAGAGATTCCAGCTAAGACCCTGCAGGTCATGCCTACTGGGACTTGTCCACTCTAGTCACCACTTAATCAAGTCCCTCACTCCCTAGACACAGAATGGATCCTCATCCGTAGAATTTCTCAAGACAATCTCTTTCTTATTTGCCCATAGGAAATGCGTTCCTTTCTAAATTCCTTCTGAATGCATTTTTCACCTCCATGTTCCTCAGGCTATAGATAAGTGGATTCAGCATGGGGATCACTGCTGTGTAGAACACAGACACCACCTTGTTGAGGTTCAGGGAGAAGTTTGCATTGGGTCTCACATAGATGAAGAAGAGGGTCCCATACATAATGCTGACAGTAATCAGATGTGAGGAACAGGTGGAGAAGGTCTTGGACCTACCTTCAGCAGAATGGATCCTCAGGATGGTCATGAGGATGTAGATGTAGGAAATAAGAATTGTCAGGCCACTGAAGACTCCAACAGCTCCAGCCACAATGGAGAGAATTAACTTAATGATGTGAGTGTCAACACATACAATAGAGAGCAAGGGTGAGACATCACAGAAGAAATGATTGATGATATTCAGGCCACAGAAGGGCAAATGGAAAGTTATGACTGTATGTGTCATACAGCTTAAAAGGCCCATGGCATAAGGCCCAATGACCAGATGTACACAGACACTCTGGGACATGACAACTGTATAGAGTAATGGGTTGCAGATTGCCACATATCGGTCATACGCCATTGCAGCTAAAAGGAAACACTCAGTAGCCACAAAGAATCCAAAGAACCCCATCTGGGCTGCACAACCCAAGAAAGAGATGGTCTTTTTCTCCACAAAGAAGTCTGCCAACATCTTTGGAGCAATAGTCGAAGAAGAACAGAAATCCACAAAGGACAAGTGACTGAGAAAAAAATACATGGGGGTGTGAAGCCGGGAGTCTACCCATATCAGGATAATCATACCCAGGTTCCCAAAGATAGTGATGAGATAGAAAAACAGAAACATGATAAAGAGCAGAACCTGTTGCTGGAGATCCTCTGTAAATCCCACAAAAAGAAATTCAGTCACTATGGTTTGATTTCTAGCTTCCATTATCTGCTACAACCTGATAAAAGAAAGAGAAAGATTATTTTCTACTACTACATTTTCTAAAATGTCCTATTTCCTGTCTTACAATTTTAAAAATCAATAGCTTCCTTCAAAGATTTCTCCCTCATGAGATTATCTTTATAAAGGTTTGGGGAGGAAGGGAGCAGAGCCAAGATAGCATAGTAAAAGCAGGTACTTCCTTGAACTCTCCCCCAAATCTCCTAAATACCTGTAAAAAATTATTCTAAAATTCTGGAGTTGTAGAACCAACAGAATGCTAGTGTAAAGCAATTTTCCAGTCCAAGACAGCCTGGAAGGTGAATGGCAGGCATCTACCAAGTTGCAGTTTACTGGGGACCATGTTGGCACAAACCAGGCCTAAACAGGCCTCTTGGGACTGAATGATTAGCAGTTGTGGTGTTTTCCAGACTTCTTGACCCACAAAAGCCTAGGACAGCATACAAGGTCAGTGGGAAAACTCTGTCAGACCTTGGTGAGAGAGTAGTTCCTTCTGGCCCCAGACCCAGGACAGCAAGGTGTTGGAGGAGTATGAGGTAGCTACAGAAGCAGCTGTGGCAGGAGTAGCAGATATTTCTGGAACTCTGGGCCCACTGATTGTGAGGTATGGGGTGGCTTGCAGTACATCCTTCACCCCCATTGGAAGCAAAGAACTGCCTTGACAAAGAACTCAAAAGTCAAATAATTGACTGAGAAAATGAGCAAAAACCAGAAAAAAAATTCAGACTATAGAATATTACTTTGCTGACAAGGAAGATCAAAACATACAACTAGAGGAAGGCAACACAGTTAAAGTTTCTACATCAAAAGCCTCCAAAAAAATATGAATTGGTCACAGGGCATGGAAGAGCTCAAAAAGGATTTTGAAAATCAAGTAGAAAAAGTAGAGCAAAAATTGGGAAGAGAAATGAGAGTGATACAAGACAATCATTAAAGTAGTTTCAACAGCTTGCTAAAGGGAACCCAAAAAGTGCTGAAGAAAATCTTAAAAAATAGACTAACCCAAATGGCAAAAACCAATGAGGAGAAGAATGCCTTAAAATGCAGAATTGGCTAAATGGAAAAGGAGGTCCAGAAGCTCACTAAAGAAAATAATTCCTTAAAAATTATAATGGAGCAGATAGAAGCAAATAGTTTTATGAAAAATCAATAAACTATAAAACAAAATGAAAAGTGGAAGACAATGTGAAATATCTCATTGGAAAAACAAATGGCCTGGAAAATACATCCAAGAGAGACAATTTAAAAATCATTAGATTATTTAAAACCATGATCAAAAAAGAGCCTAGAAATCATAGTTCAAGAAATTATCAAGGAAAACTGCCCTTATATTCTAGAACCAGAGGGTAAAATAGGTACTGAAAGAATCCACCAATTGCCTCCTGAAAGAGATCCCAGAAGGAAAACTCCTAGGAATTTTGTAGCCAAATTCCAGAGTTCTCAAGTCAAGGAGAAAATATTGCAAGCAGCCAAAAAGAAACAATTCAAGCATTGTGGAAATGCAATCCAGATAACACAAGATACAGCAGCTTCTATATTAACAGATCACAGGCTCAGAATATAATATTCCAGAGGTCAAAGGAGCTATGACTAAAAGCAAGGATCACCTACCTGGCAAAACTGAGTACAATATTTCAGTGGGGAAAATACTCATTCAGTGAAATAGAGGGCTTTCAAGTATTCTTGATGAGAAGACTTAATAAAAAATTTGACTTTCAAATACAAGAATCCAGAGAAGCATGAGAAAGTAAACAGGTAAGAGAAATTATAAGAGACTTACTAAAGTTGAACTGTTTACATTCCTTTGTGGAAAGATAATATTTGTAACCCTTAAGAGATTTTTTTTCAGTATTAGCATAGTTGCAGGGATTATGTAAATAAACAGAGGGCACAGGGTGAGTTGAATATGAAGTGATGATATCTAAGAAAATGAAATTAAGGGGTAAAAGAAGACTATACTGGGAGAGGCAGAAAGGGAGAAACAGAATGGTATAAATTATCTCTCACTTAAAAGAGGCAAGAAAAACTTTTACAGTGGAAGGGAAGAGTGGGGATGTGAGAGGGAAAGAGTCAACTTTACTTTCATTGGATTTGACTGAAGGAGGGAATAATATGCACACTCAAGTGGGTATGAAAATCTATCTTGTCCTAGAGGAAAGTAGGAGGGAAGAAGATAAGTGTGGGAGTGTGATGATTGAAGGGAGGACAAATGGGTGGAGGGGGTAATAAGTAATCACTTTTGAGAAAGGATAAGGTCAAAAGAGAGAATCGAACAAATGGAGGGCAGGAAAGGTTGAAAGGAAATATAGTTATGACTGTTATGGAAGACTACACATGTATAACCTACATCGAACTGGTTTCTTTTTCAATGTGAGTGGTTGGGGAGGGAAGAAGGGAGAGGAGTGTTAACTCAAAGTTTTAAAAATGAATGTAAAAAATTGTTTTTACATGCAACTGGGAAATAAGACATACAGACAATGGGGCATAGAAATCTATCTTGCCCTACTAGAAAATAGAGGGGGAAGGAGATAGAGAAGGGGGAGGGGAGTGATAGAAAGGCAGGCAGATTGAGGAAAGGGGTAATCAGAAGGCATGTTGTCTTGGAGTGAAGGAGGGGAGAGATGGGGAGAAAGTTCGGAACTCAAAATATTGTGAAAGTGAATGTTGAAAAATAAAAATTAATTAATTAGAAAAAATTTTTTAAAAATGTTCCTGTTTTTGATGGGGGACAGAAAGAGGGAGTAGGAATATTGTTCATGATGGAGAATAAGATCATGATCATGCAGAAGAAGAAGAAAAGAGGAACAATACTGAATTATTTTTAAAGTACACTGGGGAGTAAATTCAGGTGGAAGCCCAGATGAAGAGGACAATTATGAAAGAATAGGTTGGATTTTTTTTATTATAAAATGGGCTTTAAAAAGTAGGATGGGATAAAGAGTCACAGATACATAAATAATCTACTTTTATCTCTTCCTTTGTAAAGATAGAATGCTCATTTTTGTGTCACACAGAGAATTTTTAAAATAGCTTAAAACAATAAAAGAAATGTTCTCACATTATACAATATTCTTTCTTTATTTTGTACAGCTCATTCATAGCCTATGATAGAAAGCAGCCTTCTGTCACTGTTACTAGCTCATTTTTCCTATTCATTCTTGTCCCAGATTGGGCAAAACAATCGATGAGTAGGTTGAGATATTTCCTCATTACTTGTTAAAATTGAAGACTCTCTCTTGATAAATTATCTGCATAAGCCCAATTTATTAAACAGTATTTCTGAAATAAACTTGATATGTCTCTTTTCTCATAAGTTTTTCTTCTATATCTCTTTCTTTCTGCCTCTCTCTTCATACATTATAGATATAATATATATACACACACAGATAATATGCAATTGTATATGTACATAGATACATATAAATATATTTGTGAAACACCCTAATTTTAGTAACTTAAGTCAAAATCCTGATCCATACAATTTATGTGAAAGGTATCAGATAATAAAACAATGATGTAAATAATTATTTATAGTGAATCTGCTATGAAATAGATCATAGCCAAAGTCATGCTTTTGCTGACTTCTTAATTTCAGAAATGGAGAACTCCCACCAGGCAATTTTCTCAGGATACTAATAAAATCTTTTTTGGCCACCCTCTAGACAGCCTTGTTAAGAGTGTAAATTTGAATTTGAAACTCATTTCATACATTCAATAGCTAGGGGTCCTTTGGCAAGTTGTCTAACCTCAATCTCCATCAATTTCCTTGTCTGTAAAATGGAGGTGATAGTACCTTCCTTGAAAGTTTGTAGTGGGGATAAAAGGAGATAGTATTTGTGAAGTATTTTGCATGATTTATGGCATTATGTAAAAGCTCCTTCTTCTTAGTAGTAAGAGCGTCAAGAATTTTCTTTATGTTCCTTAGCAAGTTAAAATCTGGTCTCTCAGGAAATGTTCTACCAACGCTGGTACTCTGTCCTCTTACCATCTCTCTGCAGCCATTAAAATGAAATACTCTTCAGAATTGTGGTTAAACTCTCGGTCTCCTCACAGACTCCTAAAGAAGGAAAATTAAACCATCATTGTTCATTAAGAACAATTTAATGTCCTAAAATAGTTAACAAGAATTTTATTCTCCATGCCAACAGTTATTGGAAAAGTAGGTTCCCATTATACCAAACCAAGTTCTCCAGTAGACTGAGAACCTTTGAGAACCCCAATTCATTTTTTCTTTGTATATGCAGGACCAAGCAAAATGTTTTATGCATTCTGGCACTTACATGCTGAACACTGAATGAATAAGTCAGTTACTAATGCAAGTTGTCTTAGTCATAAAGTAACCTTCAGTGTTTTCATTTTTGCTCTTTTTTCCCATTTCTCACATAACTTTTTTGACAGATATTTCAGGTGAAGAGGGGAAAAAATGATATGTTTAGTCAACTGAATTGGAAAGGGTTATGCCAGTATCTCTGTGTATCTGTGGAGTGGTGCTCTTTTCTCAGTCACCCATATTACTACTTGCTTCCACTGGGGTGGCTAAAGGTGCCTAGTAATGGAAACATCCTAGACCTCTAACTTTATCCATAAGTAAGACCAAGATCTTCTTAGAATGCAAAAGGAATGGGGTGAGCAATGGGCAGTGTGGAGTAGTGTAAAGGACACAGATTCTCAAATGAACTTGGAGTCCCAGAGCCATATGTCCCTCTTTAGTACTCTTTTGAGAAGTCCCTGCTATGATCTCTTTCCATTTTCCCTTCTTCACTTAAATCTTCAAAAGGCTGAGAATTTGATGTTAATATTAAGCCTGTCCTCAGTTTCAGGGCTGACTGCATCATTAGCAGAGGAAAAATATCAACTGAATGGTCCAAATAGAAGAGTAGCATAAGCTCCCACTGCCCCAAACCATCTCTCCCATTCAGATGCCTGGACTATAATTACTGGAAGTGAAAAGACTCCTTAGGAGTTTTTAGTCTCTCTCTCTTTCAATTAATTATAAACACAACTGGCACATAAATCTTCCTACTACCCATCCCTAATCCAGTTACTCCAATGTTCAGAACTTTTCAGTGAATCCCTAAGTCCCTGCATGGCATTCAAATCCTTTCACCAGATGACTCCCACCTACCTCTTCAGCTTGATCTCACATTGCTTCCCCTCATACATCTATGTACCAACCAAATTGCATTGCTTTGCATCCATTGTACAAGAGTTAGGCATTTTTTATTCCACATGTATTAATTCACTTCTCAATTCTGGGGTGCCTTCTCTACCCATCTCTGTCTGTTGAATCATCTATCTTCAATTATCGCTTTAAATAGCATTTTGTTCATGAAGCTTTCCTTATTTCCCCAGGCAGATGTGACATTTTCCTCAATTGAGTTTCTAACAATAGGGCCATTTCTGTTCCATTATCTTTATTATCTTCTTATGTGTGCACCTGTCTTATCACTCCTAAAAGACTGTACATTCTCATAGTGAAGATGGCAGTCATAATTATTTATCTTCAGTTGCCTACAACCATGCTCTCATCATTTCAAGCTCTTCATAAATATTTCATTGAGTAAATATTGTGACAATCTTAACTAAACAGAACTCTCCACCATTCTCATTTTGCTCAGACCTGGCATTAAAATGCTGCAGAAAGATCCCTAGATTTAGAATCAGAAGACCTGGGTTCAAGTTCTGGGACTAATAATTACTGGCTACAGGGCCATAGGAAAGTGACTTCCCCAAAAAAAGGAAAGGCATAAGAAACAACAATCACTGAGAAGCCTTATATGAACTGAGGTAAAGTAAAGAAACCATAATCAGGGAAAAGACAGACAATGCATACAAAAATATATGTCAAACTTTCACTGAAAGGCCAGGGAACTCAGTGAAATGTTGAGTCTTGGCTTTAGAGTACTCATCAATCAATCAAGAAACCTTTATTAGGAGCTGATGTTGTACTAAAAGGTCATGAAAAGAATTTCTGTTCAAAATAAGAAGATATTCTGTACATATAAAACTATGAACAAAATTAATTCAAAGTGGTTAGGTCAAGGGTGGCACTAACAACTCTATGATCAAGAAATGTTTCTTCCTTTAGGAAGCAGTGTTTGAGGTTAGATGAAGAAAGATAATGAAACACATTAGAGTTGGGGGACGATAGGCGAGAACTATAGCATAGAACCTTCTGGCACAGTGTGAAGGGGGAGAGGTGAAAGAAACAGTATACGTAAATGTCTATGCCATTAAAAACAAAAGGCACCATTAAGTTGTTTCTGGAACTTCATTCAACCTCAGTTTCCTTATCTGCAGAAATAAACAAAAATATTTCTATTATCCATCCTATAGGGTTGCTGTAAGGAGGAGATTTGTAAACATTTTAGCACTAGATGAAGAGGAGACACAAAGATCAACTGATAGCATTTTGGTGTAAATTGCTTTATGAAGCTCTACTGTTCTATTATAGGAATTGGGTTATGGATGGAAAGACACAGAAAGGAGAATGGAAGCCCTCATACCTGCATGAATCACTTTACATTTTGGGAAGATTTCAGCCCTCCTGGTCACAGGCAGTTTCTTATTTCAGGAGGGAAATTAACACATAGACAACTTCTTCCCAACCCTAACAGAAGCAAAACCCATTTGTGAAGAGTCTCCAGTCTTCAAAAGAAAGGGATTAATATGCACATGTGTGTCTGGACACCTTCAATGAAGGAAAAGAATCTTCTCATGAATTACTTTTTGTAGCCCTGCCCTTTGGAAGAAGAAGGCTCACATTTCTATTAAAAACAAAATACCATTCTTTCTAACAGAGCTCATCTCTGGACACAGAACTTCAAAAATGGAATCTCAGCAGTTATCTACTCCAATCCATACCTAAACAAGAATTTCCTCTATCTCGTCCCCATTTTACAGAGAAGGAAACTGAGTCAGGAAGGGTTAATGATTTGTCCAAGGTCATACAACTGCTATCTGAAAACATATTTGATCTCTGAAATTCCTGACTCTCAAGTCCAACACTCTTATCTATTGTACCATCTGACTGTCTATAAGGCAAATTGATATCTGACCCTGTGTGCCTTCTATTCATTTTTGCCAGTTCTCCCCTTCAGTACCAAACAGAACAGATGTGATTCCTCTCCCACACAAAAGCCTTTCAAATACATGAAGAGGATCATCACACCCCCGCTTTCTCTAAATCTTCTCTTTTCCAGATTGGACGTCTCCATCTTGAATTCCTTTAAAGTGGGAATAAGTATGCCTGTAGCACCAACCTTCCACGACTGACATCAGAGGGGGGAATGTAAAGTAGGTAACAAAGCTCAAAGCACCATTTAATGTTGATCATTAATCATATCAGTAAAATCTATTCTTTGATGTCACAAAAGCACATTCTATTCCAAATAGTATTAGGCTGAAACATACTATTTTTCCACTTTTTTTGATTGAGTCTTGTATAAAATGGATAATATAGAAATGTTTCACATGATTGCACATATATAACCTACATAATTTTGCTTGCTGCTTTGGAATGATGAGGAGAAGGAGAGAGGAAGGGATAGAATTTGTAATTCAAAATTTTTAAAAATGTTTAAAATTATTTTAACATGAAATTGGGAGAAAATAGATTATTATTTTTAAAATGATGTGGGTATTATTTTTGCCCCAATTTTTGCATTTTAATGAGATCTAGAATAATTTAGAAAATGCTGTTCATCCAAAATGTGTAGAACCCACCTCTTTGAAAGAATTCTTCATTACTCACCTTTAACTCTTTCAAAGGGAATAAACTAATTCAAGGGTTTCTACTCAAAACCTAAAAGACAAGAAGGAAGATCATCTCCCCTCCTGGTAGGTATCATGTTCAAGCTTCATAATTTCCTATTATTACATGGAGAAATTGGACTCTGTCTTTTCCTAGGAAAACCTGGAGTTCCGAAATCCCTCTGAAAAAGAGAAATGGTATCCCTGCATTGATCTTAAAGATGTGCAGCATATGGGAGATTAACTTCTTAACCTTCCTTGGTTGGAAGCCACCTCCCTAGTGAACTCCTACCTCAGGAGTTTTATCCAGTGGAGAAGGAATTAAAATGATCTTGGCAGGGTTTGAATCCAAAATCAATACACAAAGGGGTACCACACACAGTAGAAAAGCTTGGCTTGGTAACATGGGATTTAGAGCTGCAAAGGAACTTGGAAATTGTTTACATCTCCAGAAGAGGAAAGTGAAACCCACAGAGGGAAAATCACACTCAACAATATTAACTGATATTGGAGAAAGCAGACTTCAAAAAATAACATACACAAAGATTATGATATAATATATATGTATATAGTAAACTCGGAGACTCATCTCAGAACAGTCATTGCTAATACTGTTCTACCAGCATTCAAAGACACATCTCTCCTTTCTGTTAACCACTAACTAGCTTTTGGGGGAGGGAAGGATAGAACCACAGATTTACAGCCAAAAGAAGACCGAGTCCATCTTCTCTAACACTTTCAGAGCTTAGGGAATTTTGATAAGCCACCTAAGTGGTCACAAGGGCAGAACGTGACACCAAGTCATCTGACTTCAAAGTCAGGTGTCAAAGCATGTCCCACACTTGTCTAGTCCAAATATCAGATGGCACACTACTCTTCCAAATTCCTTCTCTTTTATTGTGATTGGCGAGGTTGGAGTTGGAGGTGGGTGAATCAAGAACCAGCATTTACTAAAGTGCCAGAAACTAAGGCATTTTACAAATATTTCATCTGATCCTCATAACCACCCAGTGAGTTAGGTACTAATAGGTACTATTACTATTCTCTTTTTACAGTTGGAGAAACTGACCCAGACAGAAGTTAAGCCCCCAGGTCACACAGTAGAGAAGTTGAAGGGAATTATTCCTTATGAGAGAATATATTTTTAGGATATTCTTCATTGGATAGAGTTCCATCCTTGGAGTCAGGAAGACTCATCTTCATGAACTCAAATCTGCCCTCATACACTTACTAGACGTGTGACTCTGGGCAAATCACTTAACCGTGGTTGCCTCAGTTTCTTCATCTGTAAATGAACTAGAGAAGAAAATGGCAAACCACTCTAGTGTCTTTGCCAAGAAAACCCCAAATGTGTTCGCATTGAGTCATACATATCTGAAAACAAATGAAGAACAATAGTATTGCTTAGGAAGGTCTTTTATATCAAAACAGAAAATGAAGATACATTTGATGTATCAATAAGTTATTAAAATAATAATTATGAAACCTCTTTTGTAAGGTAGAGAGAAAGAACCTTGAGGTTAATTTTAGTGTTCTTTTCCTCAGTTGTTCAATTTTATTCTTGCCCTGTGGTATGCTCCACCATTTTATAGCAAAGATTCATTAAGAATGCATTGAAAATTAGCATCTCGTTAAGTGAAAAAAACAAGCCTATATTATATTTACAAACAGCAAATGAGCAAGATTTAAAGGTAAATTATGATAGCTCACCAGACAGGGAAGAGGAAGGGAACATAGGGAGATACATTTGCTGCTCCCCAAGCAGCAGTAAAATCTGTCCAAGCTGTTGCTCACTCTTTAAGTAGCTCAGTGAGCTAGGAAAATATCCAACTGCTCATGATCATATTCAGTTTGGAGTAGAAGAATCCTTCTCTTGTAACAGACAATTAACCTCTATCTATGTCTGTCCCTGGAGTTTCAAAGTTCCCTAGCTACCCTCTTTCCACACAGTTTCTACATCCCATGGCTTTTCAGTCACTCCTTTCATCTAAGAAAAACTTCACTTCCCTTCGGTCTCCTTGTCAATAAGGGTCTACATTCCTCCCTGGGGTATGGAATTTTGCCCTCCCTTGCAAAATCTTTTGAACCACACCTGACATTTGGAATTATATAGCACAGCATTAAATTGTATATAAGAATTTAACAGAGCAATGATGAATAATGCATTTTCGCCAAGAATTGTCTTCAAATTAGATTCACCTTAATAATATATATAGATATATAAAACAGTCAGGTGAATTTTTAAAAAGACACTAATCAAATTGCTTAAGTAAATGCAAGCCTAAATCACTTGCCAGTTGTAATACAAGTCTATAGCATATAATTCATTCATATTCATACATCAAAGGTAAATACGCATAATAACAAAATTATGCATGGCTGATTGACAAATGAAAATATTGTAAAGACAGAGCAATGCAAAGAAAATCACCATAACAAGAAAATGATGAGCACAGCAGATAAGAAAAGAAAACTTACAAAAGATGGATGGCTCTCAAAACAAAATGTAGTATATATCATACAAGCTTTCTTGAAATGAACATTTATTGAAACAAATATATATTTTGAATTCTCTCATGTTCTGCTGTGTATATGACATGCTTTTTGTCTTTTTCTTACCTTTTGTTTCAACATTTAAGTCTATGATATGTCTCTTTTTCCCTATTCTTCATTTGAGTTCTAGAGTTTGAAATATTTTTTTAATTCCAAATTAAGAAAAGGAAAGTTATGAGAAACAGTAGCAAAATTAATCATGCAAAAATTTCCACATGCAACAACCACATGAAAACCCAAGCCTTCAGCATGCTATTTGATTTGTTATTTTATTAATTCTTACCCTAGATTCAAGTGTTATCAAGGAGTATGGACTTATGTTTCTTTTAAATTAAGTGAAATATACCATCCATCTCATATGCTCAATTAATTCTGAGTCTCCATTCCAGTTTATTAACTAAACTAGAAGGGAACTACTTTTTCCAACAACATTAGCTCATAACTCTCAATATACATGGGTTATCTCATAGTTTTAGCATCAATAAAACAAAACTATTTAAGTGCTTCTACAATGAAACAAGTATCATTTTGACCACTTATTCATAGAGAAAGATCACCACTGGAATCACCTATATCCATCAATAGCAACTGTTGCCTTGTCCCACCTCTGGAAACATGGTTCTGACATTCAGCTCTCTTAGAATATTGGTTTAAAGTTGTTCTCAATAATTTTCTTCATGTTACTTCACATGAAAAAAAGATGACTCAGTTTCTTAAGAAAGCTTGGTCCTTTTTTCTATACACCATGCAATTTCTTTGAGGAAATTTATTAATCTGTTTCAGCAGCCTTTGTGATTAAGCAATCTCTCTTAAGCCATGACAATTAACAATCTTGCTAGGATGAAAGTTAGGCTGTTGATCTTCTCATGGACTCATCACAGATAACAATTAAAATGTTCTCTTTTGTGCAGGCAAAAACTTTGTTTTCTTATGGTAAGTCACACGGCCTCTTTTTTCCATCCCCTAGAATGAGAGTTCATTTTGAATTCTCTCCAAGATGTTATATCCCTTTTCAAGTTATAGTAACACTATCCATAATTTCTGAAATGGGGACTATTAAAGCTGGTATTGCATTTGTTTCCACAGTTGCCATGGGCAAAGAATTATTAATGCAGTAGCCAAGCTTAAGGTCATGAGATTCAACAAAATTAACGGTAATGCCTGTTTTATGAGATCATCTAAAAACAGCTCTCTATTATATGCTCCTGACCGATGTCTCCTTTTCCCAGATTAGTAGGATGAGGGTTCACCCAAGGTTATTGCTATGGATAGGTTCTACATCAAAGTATCCCCTTCCTTTATACCTTCTGACCTCCTCTAATCCTAGCACCCTTTCTGGAGTAGATATCTGTGGTATGGACTCACTTTTATTACACTGTACTCACACTGAGAGGCCTGAAGTTCTTATTCCTTTAAGGTCTTTAGAATGATAGAATCTTAGAGCTGGAAGAAATCTCAGAGATCATCTACTTAAGCCCCTTTATCTCAAATTTAAAAAGAAAAACTATCAACAAACAAAAGAAGTCATTTTAGTGTATTGATGTGTAGAATCATAAAATTAATTATAAGGAGTTTTCATATTGTAGAGAGAAATTCTATTCCATCATGATTTGGTTTAAATGACCTCTGAAGTTCTTCCCCACTTCGAATTTCTGTGACTCTGTGTTCTCAAAGCTAGAATGGAACATTCATATGCATATATCTTAATGAATATGCCTAATAGTTGAGATAATATATTAATAAAAGGGTTTGAGGGGACCAATAAAAAAAGTAGTCAATAGGACAGTAAGGTTATCACCATGGAGATATGGCCAAGATTAGATTATGAGTCTATAATATTATTAGTCATATATGTTTTGAGAGTGAGAGATATTTATTTATATCTCTATTCATCAGTATTTATACAATGCTGAGAGATCTGGGCTTCCAGCAATATGGGATAAACCCCTGTGGAGGCTGTATAAAGTGTCATAGAGAAGAACCACATGAACTGAAGATAAGATGAACAGATTCCAAGATGCATCACTGGAAGAAATACCCTAAAAACCCAAGTATATAGATCCATCAAAGTATCAAAGTGTATTGATTCACCAAGAGAGAGTTTTCTTTATAGAAACTGAAAATCTTAGGATCTCACCTTTCACCTGACAGACCTGCAAAAACTTAAAGAATGAAACATCTCCCCTGAATCTTCTCTCCCCAAGGATAAGCAGTTCCCAGTTTTCCACACATCTGTGTACTTATGTGTTTAGCTAGATAGATAAATATAACAACGTGAAGAGGAAGAGGGGAGGGAAAGAGAAGGTATAATTCCCTTTTCAGGACTGTTTTTCCTCTGTAAATGAGAGTGTGGACAAGATGATTTCAAAGGTCCCATCTGGCTCCAAGTTCTATGAGTCAATGATTGCTCACTGTAGTCAATGGAAGGAAAAGTCCTCAGGGTGGCAGCATGCTGACACAGAGAGCTAACCAACTGATTTCTCTGTTCTCTTGCCTTTCAACCCAAGTTTTAATACCCTTCAAGCCTTCCCTTCAAGACTCAGAGTGCTGCAGGACTTAGTCTGCTGCCTTATCTGAGCCAGCTCAAGTTAGGGTTAGAGTATTACCACTAAATAATAAACCACCTGACAGATCATAGAAAGATAACATTGGAAGGGAAACAATGATCTGTGGTGGAAGGAAAGCAGGATTTGAAATTAGAGAACCTGGGTTCAAATATGGCTCTGCTACTTAGGAATTGTTGGACTCTGGGCAAGTCACTGATTTTCTCTGAGCCTCTATTTTCTAATTTGTAAAATGAGAATGATGAATTAGTACTTCTTTCATCTCGAAATCTAAATTCCTAGGGAGATTAGTCCAACCCTCTCATTTTATATGTAAAGAAGTTGATATCTAGAGAAAGGAGAAGACTTTACCAAGATCACACAGTTAGTTCACCCCAGATGGGAAATTCTAATCTAGGTTTCCTGGCTTCTAGAATTCTATCCACTATCCTCATGTCTACTATGTCAATATGAATATAGATATATACTAGTACAGAGGTCATTGGCCCACCTCTACACTTCTAGATTCACCTACATAAGCCCAAATAGATAACCTCAGCAGAAATCCACCCATTCCAGACTTAGTGTAGGAGAACAGTCAGATTAGCAAGAGAATTCTGATTTCATGGAACCCAGAGTGGAGAAAGGTCTGGCATGAGAGGAATGGTTTAAACTTTTCTAAATCTCTGACAGGATTTTCTGCAATCTTGCAGTGTGATTCATTCCAAATTGTAAGAGATTGGAGCAGTGAACCTAGAGTCATGAACCCCTTGCCCCTGGTATGACCTTGGACCAATCATCTAATCTCTGGGTCTCAGTATTCTTTTCTGTAGTTGTCCTTTGTGCTTGCAGAGGACCAAAATGATATCACTATGTCAGGGTCAGGGTCGAGTCTGTCTAACAGGCTGATCAGACCAGTATGAACTCAAAAGGCTCTACCACAGGTCAGACACAAATAGTCCATAGCAACATTTGAAGTGGAGATATCTTTAAATTTGTTTCTTTCTTACATTTCTTTTCAGATACTACAATTCTGTTTACTCATAAAGTACAGCACCTTCTTTGATGCCTGCTGAGTGGTTCTGTGCCATGTTTTTCAAAGAGATCTTGAAAGTGTTCTTGTATGCTTCTTCTGACCTCCATGTGAGTTTTTGCCTTATGTGAGTTCTTCATAAAATAGTTTTTTAAGGATATTTTATCATTCAGACAACATGGTCAGCTCATTGAAGTTGCATTCTCTGCAGTAGAGTTTGAATACCTGGCAGTTTAGCTCAAGAAAGGACCTCAACGTCCATTACATTATCTTGCTAAGTGCTTTTCAGAATCTTTGTAAGACAATTTAAATGGAAATGATCCTGTTTCCTGGCATGGTGCTGTTATACTATCCAGGTTTCACAAGCATACAACAATGAAGTCAGCAGAATAGCTCTGTTGGCTTTCAGTTTGGTAGGCAGCCTAATGCCTCCTCTCCCACACTTTCCTTCACAGCCTCCCAGACACTGAGCTAGTTCTGGCAATGTATGTGTCAACCTCATTATCTATGAGGAAATACTTGAAAAGTATTCTGCCAAGTTAAGTGAACTTATCCACAGCACTCAAAATTTCTCCATTTGCTGTAACTGAAAGCTCTGCATATGGGTGATGTGATTCTAGCTAATGGAGAATCTCTTTTCTTGGTGCTAATTGACTGCAAAATGAGGTATACAGTCAATGACTTCAGCATTGGTCAATGGTAGTCTCTTGATAACATATGAAAGTGTTCAACTCATCTCTCCAAGATCATGTCCTCATCACTAATCATTGTGACTCCACCAGCAATGAGTGTTGGAGATGCGCCATAGGACTCTGGCCCATAAATAGCCATTAGGGCACCATAAAAACATGTTGTATTATTACTATCAGCATAAAACTGAGTTTCATTTACCTTCCTGCTGAGCAAAAAATCCTGCATCTCTACATGCTTTGCTTGCACTTTACTTTTGATAGAGTTAAATGCTGCCTTCTTAGAGACAGACAAACTATTCTTCTGGTAAATTCTGTGCTCTCATTTTTCATTTATCAGTTTCTGAATTTCCTCATCACTTTCATCAAACCATTCTTGATGCTTACAAGTGTTATGGTCCAGATGAACAAATGTGGTGCTGTACAGCAAATCTCTGAGAGCTGCTCACTTCTTTTACTAAGGTCACACAGCTAGTTCACCCCAGATGGGAAATTCTAATCTAGGTTTCCTGGCTTCTAGAATTCTATCCACTAGGGTACCTCATGTCTACTATGTCAATATGAATATAGATATATACTAGCACAGAGGTCATTGGCCCACCTCTACACTTCTAGATTCACCTACATAAGCCCAAATAGATAACCTCAGCAGAAATCCACCCATTCCAGACTTAGTGTAGGAGAACAGTCAGGTTAGCAAGAGAATTCTGATTTCATGGAACCCAGAGTGGAGAAAGGTCTGGCATGAGAGGAATGGTTTAAACTTTTCTAAATCTCTGACAGGATTTTCTGCAATCTTGCAGTGTGATTCATCCCAAATGTTGTGTTGGTTCAACTTTCCCTCTTTGTTAACATAGAGAAAAGCACAGGGAAACATTCTAAGCTGGTGACATTAAGTCTTCTGGTGGTCATCTTGTCTTGGGGCTGCCACTTTGGTTAAATATGAATGTTTATCTTGAAGAGGTTGTCTCCAGCACTCTGCCCCACACATCACCTTCATCACTCATATCCTGTTTGTCCCTTCTCCTCATGATGACATGGTCTATTAAATGCCAGCATTTCTTTCAAGGGTTCATCCATGAAGTTTTATTGTGTTTGGGTAAATGGAAGATAGTGTTAGTGATGAGAAGGTCATGAGAATTTCTGTTCAAGTCTACAGCAGTAAGGGACCATTGTTGTTGCTGTTTCCAACTCCATTCCTCCCAAGGATGCCCTGCCATGTCTAACAATCTGTGCCTACTCGGGCATTATAGTCACCTAGAATCATAAGCTTGTCCTCTTTTGGCACATTGAGGATGAGGGTCTCTACCATAAAATGTTTCTTCATTCTTCTCAGAATTCATCATGGTGGGAGCATGCACTGATGGTGATAGTATGGAGCTTTCTTGCAAGATGCACTACAATCCAATAGCCAGGGTCAGTGTTCTTTCCACTGTGCCCTGTAAAAGTCTATGTCTTTGCACATGTATCTCTTCTGAAGTCTCTGGAACCAATTTAGGCTCACTTCTCCTTCCATTCTCAATGTGCAACACAGGACCATCCTTCCCCCAGCCTACTTGGAAGGGAAATGGACTGTATTCAGGAAAATACTACTAACACCTGGAACTGTCCCAAAATTGAATGAGTCGCCTTGGAAGATTTTTTCCTCCTGTTTTGGACCTCTTTAAGCAGAGGCCAGATCAGGGGTGGGGAACCTGAGGCCTCAAGGCTACGTTTCCCTCAAAGTCCTCAAATGCAGCCCTTTGAATCCAAACTTTACAGTTAATAAAAGTATTTGTTCTGGAAAACTTGGACTCAGTCTAAAGGTCACACTCAAGGATGTAGAAAGTCACATATGAACTTGAGGCCACAAGTTCCCCACCCTGGGCTAGATAAACATTTATTTATTAGGGAGAAAGGAGGGGAACAAGGATTTCTTTAGCACCTCCTATAGGTCAGGCATTGAGCTAAGTACTCTGTGAATATTATCTTGTTTGAGCCTTACAACAACCCTGGGAGGCAGTGCTGCTACTATTCCAACTTTGCAGTGGGGGAAACTGAGGTAGATACATGTGAAGTAACTTACCCAAGATCACACAGCTACTGAGTGTCTGAACTTGGGTTAGAACACAGATCTTTCTGCTTCTAGGTGCAAGGCTCTATCTAGTATACCACCTAGCTGCCCCAAGTACATTATATGGCATATACAAACATTACACTATATTGTAAAGAGGACCCTGCTCAGTCAAGGGTTGGATTGGATGTCCTCTAACTGAGGTCCACCTTAAATATTGTGATGCTCATCTGAATAGAACTTTCTTGGGGATAGGAACTGTCTCTTGCTCTTCACCTGTGTCTATCTCTCTGCCTCTGTCTCTCTCTCTCTCTCTGTCTCTCTCTCCCCCTCTGTGCATCTCTGTGTCTGTCTCCCTCTCCTTCTGTCTCTCTGTGTCTGTCTGTCTCTGTCTCTCTGTGTCTGCCTCTCTGTCTCTCTTTCACAATTTCTCTCTCTCTCTCCCTTAACACACAATAATGTTTATGTACCCAACTTTCAACTGAGCCTAAACTATTTTGCTTATTGTTGGTTTGGAGAAGAAGAAATGACTTCAAATTGATAAAGAGAACATGGAGCAGGATATGATACTACACACCAGCAAAAAGAATTTACAAAGTTGTCATCAGAGCCTCTTCACAGACAGAGATACAGAGAGAAAGAACAGAAACAGATGGAGACAGTTCCTGCCCTCAAGAAGCTTATATTCAGATGGGAATCACAATATTTAATTGGGTAGTGACTTCAGTGCAGACAGAAGTTTGAGAGGAGAAGCCAGAGCACCTTGATCTCCCTTTTGCTCACCCAAAGAATGTTAAGATGGACTTTGGTGCTGAGATTGGACCCTCTCTCAGGCTTGAACTGCAATCTCCCTCATTTCATTCCCCACTAAATACTTTATTCACCCTTGGAAGTTTTTTGGTGTCTTCTGATCCATATAGCTTCTCTAATGTCTGTTTGGTATTTTGCTTGGATAAATATATTTTCTATTAGTGATGTCCCTTTTTTGTAATGATTTTTTGATGGGAAGGAGCTAAACTGATTAATGGCCGACCTTTCTAAATTATGCTTATTTTCTATACTTAACTGTCTTTGAGTGCCCAGGGAGACAATTCCTTCTGAACCAGAATGATATCCCTAGACCAAATCAGTAATATTTAAGGGGGCAGAGAGATAAAATTCTAGCCTGATGGCTATCTTGAGATAAGTGAGGGAAGGTGCAAGCACCCAACCATCACCTTTCTCTTGTTCTCCTCAAGGTGAAAATCCTAGAATCTCTTACCAGGGAGGCATGGCCGGTTGCCAGAGACATCTATCCATGCAAACTATGAGTTGTGGCCATACATTGTGGACAACCTTGTATACAAACAATTGATATTTTACATGAGAACATACATGTCTTTAACTTAATTCATATTTTTTTGAGTTGAGTTAATTTTGACCTCAATTGAACCCTAAACTTAGCTGGTAACAAGAACAGAAATTCAAACCTCAGTTGAGTTCCTCTTGAATCATTTGCCACCATCCCACCTGCTCTATAACCCCAGAAAAAAGGCACTCCCTTCAACTAGTGTGTGTGTGTGTGTGTGTGTGTGTGTTTGAAGAAGGAGCAAAAATATTTCAATATGATCTTGAGGAAAATATAATTATTAGCAATAGTACACCTCCATATAGTGCCTTAAGCTTTATAAAGTGTATATATGTGTGGGTATTGTGCATATGTGTGTACACATAGATGTATGTATGTATGTGTATATATGTATATGTGTGTATAAAATCTTTATACACACCATGTAACTTTGCGCAGTAGTAACTATCATTATTTCCATTTTGTAGATAAAGAAACTAAGGCTGATTTTAAACAACTTGTCAAGGTAACAAGTTTCTGAGGAAGGATTAGAACCCACAGGTTCCTGACTTCCTCCAATACACTCACACACAACAGAAACACAATACTTTCTCCAAAGCCCATTGGAAAATACAATTAGAAAGCTGTCAGAGCCTCTGCTGTCTTTCCAAGGAACGTTCTATAAAAAAGTCTATTACTCATTGTTGCCAGATGATGGCAGACAAGACCAGGTTTAGGAAATCCATAGAAAGGTAAACAAATTTCTCAGAATAGACTGGAATCCTTCAATAATTCCATTCCCCAGATCAAATTTGAGATTTGTGAGGCATTTGTGAATCATAGGGGTCCCTAATTTAATCTTGGGTAATGCTCAAGGTAGCACAGTAAATAGAGTACTTAGCCTAGAATCAGCAAGACTCATGTTCATGAGTTAGAATGTGACCTCAAACAAGTATTAGCTATAACCCTACATAAGTCACTTAATCCTGCTTCAGTGTCCTCATCTGTGAAATGAACTGGAAAAGGAAATGGCAAGCCACTCCAGTATCTAACAAGAAAACCCTAGATGGGGTCACAAAGATAGGACATGACTGAAAAATGACTGTCGAGTGCCCATCTAGGAATCTAGGTGTATAGGCTAGTGTTGAATGCAGGCAGACTTAACAAGTTAGAGACTCTGTAAGATTTCAGGGTTACCAGGAAGGCTGTGAGGCCCCTGACATATCTCCCCTATTGACTAATATCTATAGTTCTAAACATAACATTTGGCTCACCTATTAGAATGCAAACAGTACCTTAGTTTCCAGGGTCTTATTTTTCATTTGCTTTTGTTTTTTTTTTTTTTTCTATCACACAAAGAACTACTAAGAATAGTTTTGTACATATAGGACATTTTCTTCTTTCTTTAATTTCTTTGGTATATAGACCTGGTAGTGGTATCACTGGGTCAAAAGGAATTCATAGTTTAGTAACTCTGGGAACTTTTATAATTACATTTTTTCCAGAGTGACCCAGTGAATTCACAGTTCCAACAAAAATGCATCGATGTGCCTGCTTTCCCTCAGTTGCTCCAACATTTGTTATTTTTTTTGTCAAATTTTCCAAGCCAATGAATCTGAGGTAGAACCTCAGAGTTGCTTTAATTTGCATTTCTTTAACCATTAGTGATTTGGATCATTTTTTTTTTTAATATGCCTACACACAACTTGGATTTCTTCCTCTGAAAACTCTTTGTTCATATCCTTTGACTATCTATTGGGGATTGTTGGAAGAAATTATAGTACATTAATGCAGTGGAATAATATATTGCTGTGAGAAATTATAAAAGACAGTTTCAGAGTAGTCTGGAGAGATTTGTACAAACTGAAACACAATGAAGGGAATAGAAGCAAGGAAATATCTTATTCTATAACAATTCCTTTATAAAAATGAACAATTTTGAAAGACTGAAGAATTCTGATCAATTCAGTGACTACCCATGATTCCAGAGTACAAATGATGAAAGATGCTATCCTCTCTTTACAAAGAGGTGATGGATGAAATGTGCAGGATGGGACACACATTTTTGGACATGGTCAATGTGGAGATCAGTTTTACTTGACTATGCATATTTGCTATAAGTATTTTACAGTTCTTTTGGATGATGGGGTGAAGAGGTAAAAGGGAGAAAAATGCAAAAGCTCAGGAATTGAAAAAATGTTTTCTTAAAAAATGCAAAATCTGCTCAGAGTGTGGAGGGTGAGGTGGGGAATATGAAGCTGCTTCTTTTTCTCCTGAGAATAGATTTTGATATCTGGAAGATAGACTTGGAGGGTACTTTGTGAATCAAGAAGCTCAAGGAAGAGCTAGAGTAGAAGAAGGAAAGGAATTGGGACAATTGTGGCTTACTTTGCCAATTTCACATTTTAAGACTATTTTTACTGGAAAGAAAATGGGTTCCAATCAGAATGTCTGCTTTCTGCATAGATGGTTCTCATCTCCCAAACTCTAGGTTTTTATGGTGAAAAAAGAAAAAATAAAAAGCTACCCACTAGACATCTCCATCTGGATGGCCCATGAACATGTCAAACTCAAAATCTCCTAAACAAAATTGAAAGTCTTCCTCTCAAAATCCACTTTGCCTTTTAGCATCTCTGGTTTGTCCCAGAAAATCACTATCCGATGAGATGTATCCTCCAGATACATGACCTAGGAGTCATCCTCAATTGTTCATTCAACTTTACCCATCTGTCTAATTAGGTGTCAAGTCCTACTGATTCTACCTACACAATATCTCATGTCCATTTCCTTTTCTGCAGTAGCATCACAGCCACCCTAGTTAGCTCAGCCACAATACTAGATTAAGTCCTCATCATGTCTTGCCTAGATTATTGCGACAAATTCTTAATCAATTGCCAGTATTTAACTTCCCCAAGTCATCCTTTCACACAGCCGCCAAAGAAAATTTGCTCATCCCACAAACTTCCGTGACTGCCTCTTGCCTCAGGATAAATTATAAATTCCTCTGGATTTAAAGCTGTATAGATCTGGTTCCAACCTAACAATGAATAGAGTACTGGACCTTAAGTCTAGAAGACCTAAGTTCAAATCTACCTCAGACACTAAAAGTTGTGTGATCCTGGGCAATTAATTTAACAAGTTACTTAATCCTATTTACCTCAGTTTCCTCATCTGTAAAATGATCTAGAAAAGGAAATGGCAAACCACTTCAATATCTTTTCCAAGAAAACCCCAAATGGGGTCACAAGGAGTTGTACCCAACTGAAACAACTGAACAATCTGTTTCCTCTTCTCTAAAAATAGGGATAATAATAACACCACTTCCTAAAGTTCGTATATCAAATGAGATATTTTCAAAGCACTTTGCTAACCTTAAAGTGCTATATATAAATGCTAGTCTTTTATCATTATTATCATTAGTGTTATTATTTTTGCTTTGTTTCATTTACTTTATAGTCAGTCATCAAACATTTATTAAACTTCTACAAGGTATCAGTCACTCTGGTAAGTATTGGAGATACACAGAAAGGCAAAAATATCATCCCTGACCTCAATACCTCAGTTTTGAATGGAAGAGAAAAACCAGAAAGTAGCGTGGCAATACAATACATGACATAAATGGAAGATTATTTCCGTGGAAAGAGACTGAGACTAAGAGGGATAGAAGGAGGAGTGGCAGAGAAAGGCATCCTGCAAAAGATGAGATTTGAGCTGAGTCTTCAAGGAAGCCAGGAAAGCTAGGAATCAGGGCTGATGAAAGGGAGCATTCTAGCTTCCATGGGAAATGGAAAATATAGAGTGTTGTGTGTGAGGAACAGAAAATAGCTAATGTGGGTAGATCATAAACAGTATGGGGCGGAAGTCAAGTATAGAAATTGCAGACTGGAAATATTAAAATGACAAATGATTTTTTATTTGATCATGGATGTAAAAGGGAATCAGTGGGATTTATTTGGGGGTGGGGTGGGGTAGACATGGTCAGACTAGTACTTTAGTAGAATCGCTTTAGAAGTTGATGTTAGTTTGGAGAGGGAAGAGACCTAAGGCAAGGAGACTCTGCATATCCCATTTCTTTGCACAAGCTATTCCCCAGGATGGGAATTCCCCTTCTCCTCTACTTTTTTGGAATCCCTAACTCCCATTAAGATTCAAGTTAAATACAATCTCCAGTTGTCTTCCCACTCCTGGTTGTTATGGCTCTCCATGGCTCCTCCTGCCCCCCAGATTTTTTTTTGTTTTTACTTGGTACGTATTTTGAATTTACTTATGTACTACACACAGTCCTTCCCATCACCCACAGAATGTGAGCTTGTTGAAGACATTTTGTATCTAGATTCTTAGTGCCTCTCACAGGGGCTAGAACATGTGCTTGATGAAGACTTGTGTAAACCAAGACCCAGCCCCCATTTCCAAGACTCTGGGCTCTCACAAATTAGTTTCAATCTTGAAGTTATACCAAAGAAAGGCTATAGTTTCTCTTTGACTCACTATGACCCCAAAAGAGTTTAATCCAGGACAATTTCCAAATATAATTAAGATATAACTTGTCCATAAATATATGCACAATATTCAACAATATCTATATCACATTCAAGGTAATAAATATAAAATAAATATGGGACAACTTTCATTTTATCCTCAAGAAAATGCAGAAGACTCAAAAGAGTCAAAAAAAATGGAAGGAAGCGAGGGAGGGAGGGAGGAAGGAAGGAAGGAAGGAAGAAAAAAATTAAGGAAGGAAGAGAAAGAAAGAAAGAAATTCAAGATTTAGAGTTGGAAAGAATATTGAGGCCAACTAGCTCATACCCTTCATTTTATAGATGAGGAACTTGAAATATAGGGAGATTTAAGTGATTTGCTAAAGGTCACATAACTAGGAAGTGGCAGAGGTGGGATTTGAATTCAAATCCTGTGACTCTAGATTGGGCATCCTTTCCAGTGTATCACCCTTGTCTTGAGCAAGTTATTTAAGCTCTCTGAACTTCAGTTTCTTCACAAAAAGGAAGAAAGAAAGAAAGGAAGGAAGGAAGGAAGGAAGGAAGGAAGGAAGGAAAGAAAGAAAGAAAGAAAGAAAGAAAGAAAGAAGAAGAGAAAGAAAGAAAGAAAGAAGAAAGAAAGAAAGAAAGAAAGAAAGAAAGAAAGAAAGAAAGAAAGAAAGAAAGAAAGAAAGAAAGAAGGAAGGAAAGAAAGAAAGAAAGAAGGAAAGAAAGAAGGAAGGAAGGAAAGAAGGAAGGAAGGAAAGAAGGAAGGAAGGAGAAGAAGGAAGGAAGGAAGAAAGGAAGGAAAGAAGGAAGGAAAGAAAGGAAAGGAAAGGAAAGGAAAGGAAAGGAAAGGAAAGGAAAGGAAAGGAAAGGAAAGGAAAGGGAAAGGAAAGGAAAGGAAAGGAAATGGAAAGGAAAGGAAAGGAAAGGAAAGGAAAGGAAAGGAAAAGGAAAGGAAAGGAAAGGAAAGGAAAGGAAAGGAGGAACAAAAAGAAAAGAAGTGAAATCCCCATATAAGGTTATTAAAAAATTCAAAGGATCACCTAAATAGAATCACAAAATCACTGTATCTGTGAATTCAAAAGAACCTTATTCAAGACCAAAGAGAAGGAGTCATCCCACTTTGGGACAGCTTAATTTTAGGGAGTTTTTCTTGATCCCAAGGCCAAGTTTGCCTCTTTGCAACATCCATCCACTGCTCATCACTCTGTCCTCTGTCAAATAGGACAATTGAGATCCCTTCTCCCTATGACAGTCTTTAATTATTGGAATACAAAGACAACGGCCTACCCAAGTTTTTACTTCTCTAGGCAAACTACGTCTAACTTCCAAAACAGAAATTTATTGACATAGACTCAAGTCAACTATCCTGTTTATCCTCTTCTGGACACTCCCAACCTTCTCAATGTACTTCTTAAACTCAAATGCCCCAAATAGAACCCAGCACTCCAGGTAAGTTTCAATAAGGACAGAGTCCAATGAGATAATTAACTTCCTGTCTCTGAAATCTAGGCCTCCCTTAATGTAACTCAAATTGACACCAGCTTTTTTTACCATAATTTCATAGTCTTGACTCATATAGAGCATGTCTTTGGTTAAAACACCCAGATTTCTTCTTTCTCAGAATAAATACAGTCTAACCATTTTTTCCCTACCTTATACTTGTGAGGTTGACTTTTTGGGTCAAAAAGTAAGACTACAATTATCCCTACTGAATTTCATCTTCCTAGATTCAAACCTATCAGAAAGCCTATAAAGCACTTAGAGAGTCTACAAATTCCCCTGGAAAACAACCAGATGTTGGTTCTTCTGAATAAGAAATACTCTTCCCAGTATATTCAAATCAAGCTACCTCCTTTCTGACCAACCTCCTTCTCCCCATAAAGACTTCCACTCTTCTCTTGAGACTCCGGTCTTTTATTGATTATTAATTCTTTGACGTTTCATTCTGAAACCAAGTCTTTGTACCTCTTCCCAGGCTTTTCCAAGTCATGCCAGCATATATGCATTCCGTCTTCTTTGTAACTCTCCTATTAGAATGTAAAGTCCTTGAGGGTAAAATCTATCTCACTTGTATTTGTATTTCCATTTCTTAGTTCAGTGCCTGGCAAAAAATAAATGCTCAATAATGTTTTTTCATTCATTCACTCATTCATCTACACTATGCAAAACACTCATTATAAAAGAAAGCAGAGGGGGTGGGAGGAGCTATGTCCCAGCCATTTCTAATACCAGATCTTTCTTAGTTCAGATTTGATATTAGGATGCTATGAGGCACTCACATGCCATTGAATACTTACTGAAGGTATTACTTTACCCAACTAAAAAAGAAAGGACATGCACCAAGGGTGAGATTTTGTTTCCTTTCGTGGAAAGCTAATTCCTGAGGATCAGGGAATGGGAGAGACTACAATTTCCCATGTTGTAGGAGGTGAAGGGAAAGCAGCTGCATCAGAACCCTAAAGATATTCTATACATTTTCCACCATTTAATTGCTTATAAGCCTTTTCCTGGACAGACTTCCTGATATAAGCAGTACTAAAGCAAAGAAGACATAAGAGAACAAAAGTATCGTCTTCCCTATTACTCAAGGTTTCCCCATGAGGAAAGAGAAAAAAAGAAGAAAAATGTGGAGGAGAACAAAAACCAGAGATCCTATGTCTTTCTTCTGCTCTTAAAAAAAAAAAAAAAGTTGAGTTTCTACAATCTGGTCCATGTCTTTGCAGTTCAAAGTGAGTCTTCTGAAGAAAACTTGAAGATGAGCTAGAGCTGAACCAGAAACATCAGAATGACAATGAAGTTGGAACATCTCCAGTAGAGTCCTCTGTTTCTTCTTTTGCTATGAGATGCTTACGATAAGCAAGAATAGCTCTGGGGACATCCTAGTCACAGCAGAGACACTTCTAGCAAAGTAAGTAAGTCTTCAGCATGCATTCAGGGTCAACTATAGTAAAGTGGTTCGGAGGTTATAAACCTCTTACATGCAGGTTGTCCCATGACCTAGGTTAATATTGAGACTCTCCCTATATAGCATATATTTGGTATTCATCTGACAAAACCTCCAGCTCCCCAAGAGCCACATCATGTTGACAAAGAAGTTCTTGGCGAAGAGCCACATCATATTGACATAGATGGTATTGGCAAGATCTCTCCATTGGTTCTGACCCCAAAGGTGAGATCTTTTGCCTATATTGTGTTCTCCAGGCCCCAGACCACTTAACCAGACCCATGGCTACCGCTCAGGAATTTGTGTGGATGAATATTTTCTTTGCTACATTCTTCCTCAACACTGGAAGTGTATAGATTTTTAATATACCATTTAATATACCATTTCCACTTAGCAATTTAAAACTCCTGTGGTCTATTCATGTTAGATAGACTAGTTTCCAATATGCAACTCTTGACCTAGAACTAGAAATTGAGGGAACCCATCAATTGAGGAATGGCTGAACAAGTTGTGGTATGTGAATGAAGTGGAATATTGTGTTACAAAAAATGATGAACAGGAAGACTTCAGAGAGACCTGGAAGGACTTATATGAACTGATGCTGAGTGAAAGGAGTAGAACCAGGAGATCACTGTACACAGTAACAACCACAAATGTGTGAGGAATTTTTCTGGTAGACTTAGCCCTTCACAGTAATGCAGGGATCTAAAACATTCCCAAAAGACTCTTGAGGCAAAATGCCATCCACATCCAAAGAAAGAACTATGGAATTGGAATGCAGAATGAGCAGAGTATTTTCTCTAGTGCTATGTTTTGTTGTGTTTGGGTTCTTCTCATGGTTTCTCCCATTCATTTTAATTCTTCTGTACAACATGACTAATGGGAAAACCCCATAAACCATAACCCTCTATTACCTGTGAGAAAGGTAAATAATACCTAGCATGTGACAGTATATTACAACAGAAGTGTCAAACTCACTCTGTTGACCCATGGTCAACAAAACTCCTAAAATGTAATTGAGAAATGTTCAGCAAAATAAATAAAAATTATAATATAGTATAGAGGTTAATTAGCTGTTTACTAAGTCAATATAATTCCTATGCCACAGACCCTATGGGGATCCATTTCCATGTGATTTTGATCCCTGTACTACAGGAAACTGAACATAGTCATGCTCATCATTATTGCTGTTTCTGATCTCATCGATGTTGTAGGCCAGATAGTCTAAGTCCAGGTCAGTGATATGGGCTTAACAATTCATGATTCCCTCTCATTCGTATTCCCATTGTGGGAAAATATTGTCTCTGAGGTAAGAGATGGAGTGTGGCAGGTGATGATCCTTGACACTGCCACTTTGAATGTCTTAAGGACTCTGACCAATGCAATGACCATAGTTACAGACAGTGAAGCATACTATACATTTCCTGACAAATGCTTATGAAAGGTAATGAATAAGATATATATTTTTTAAGCTGGCCAATGTGAAAATTGATTTTGATTGACTGCATATTTTTTACATCAGTTTCCTTTCTCTTTGCTTTTTCCCACAATGGGAATATGAATGAGAGGGAAACAAGGGATAAAATACTCCCATCTAAAAAAGAAAGAAAAATGTAAGGAAGAAAACAGATCATTGAATCATTTTTAAATGCACAGAAGATAATAAAAGAAAGGCTTAAAAGAATGACAGACAAGCAGACAAGCTTTGTAAGTTACACACTGAATTTATTATATATTTTTAAATGAAAACAAGATCTATGGAATGGAGATTTGCAATTTTATGGATAATCTACATTTTTCTCTTCTACTTTCTGTATTGAAATTTTAATTTTCTTTGGTGTTTTAATATGTTCAGAATTTTTTTTAATGTTTAAAAGACATGGCGGCTACCCTTGCTTGTTTTGTTTTTCATGAATTCAGTTCAATCCAACAAACCTTTACTAAATACTTACAGTATGTCAGGTGTTAAGTGCTAAGGATACAAGAACAGAAGTTCAACAGGGCCTACCCTCAAGAAGATTTAATTCTATCTGAGAAAAATCAAAAAGTACAAAGAAAGTGTACACTTAATATTCATGAATCAGACCTTTACACTTCAATGTAATACTAATGACAGATGTCCTCACAGAAATTTTTTCTAGTGCTAAGTCTATGGCATCTCACATGTTTAGAAGAAACTCTTTAAAATGTAAAATCACACAAGGAGGAGGGAAGTGGATTTTGGAAGTTGTTGTTTGCCCTTTGTTTTGAAAGAAAATGAATGTCATCATGGCATGATATCTTGACTCATGGGTGAACTGGATTTAAATGAGGTAGAGCCGAATAATGTCATCAGTCTCATACTCTTTTCCAGTTATCAAAGTCCAGTGGCAAGACAAAAGTCAGGATGACTAGTGATGGTCCAGGGTGTAGTGGATGTCTTTGATATCTTATCAAGCACTAAATGAGTCACAGTGACTCCTTCATCTGCCTTTATGACCATTGGAACAAGTTATTTTCACCTATGCATTCCACCAGGGAAGACTTCACATGCTTGGGATAGATCTCACTAACTTATCAACAAGTTTAAGGTCTATAGGTTACCCTCAACCCAGCTAACCCAAGATCGTTTACTGGACTGTGGTCACTGTGTATGTTACAGCTTCTGAGAATTGAATATTAGGTAAACACCAAAAGTGGATGAGCAGCTCTGAAAAGGGGTATTAAAAAGCCTGAAAAAATCCTCACACTAGAGGAGCTACTCCTCCTTGAACACTCAATGTGTGGAAGATATGGAAGGAGAAGACTATGGGTATGGATCATTATATATATTGCTGCATAGGAAGGGTATGAGACTTAGTTTTGCTAGATCTGTCTTATTGTCTGTCTTATTTAACCATTGTTGCAAGTGATGACTTATTGGGTAAAAGGGATATATAAATAAATAATTAACATGAAAAGAGATATCAATAAAAATTTTAAAAAGTATTAGGAAGTGGAAATGCCCCTGGAAACATATTAATCCAACTTCCTCCATTAGAAGTTTACATTCTCTTGTGCCATAATGTTCAAAGAGATAAATAAATACAGGATAATCTGGGGGAAAGAGCCCTAACCACTAAGACTAAGGAGGTGGCTGGGAACATGAAGAAAACTAATCATTTGAGGAGGCAGATGTGAGGAAGAAATGCACTCCTGGAGTGAGCAACTTCCTTGGCAAAGGCAGGGACATATAGGGAGCTGTGATTCCAACTCAGGAATAGTGAGTAGGTCATAAGTAAAGGGAAGTTAATAGGAAGCTGGAAATGAAAACTGCCACGAGACAGTGAAAGGCTTTAAATGCCCTGTGCATATAGGAAGGATTTAGTAAAAGTTTGTGGAATTGAATTGAATTGAAGACAGGTGGAAAAAGGCATAATTTCCCAATAAATAGAAACCACTACACTGTAGATTAGAAAAATGCTTGATCCAAATAGCTTGGCTGATTTTCCGTTGAATGGGAGTGTCTAGCACATTTCCTTGCTCAATGTTTGTTGAATTGAATTGATGTGATTGTCCAGTAAGGTGGGCCCTAATTATGGAGGACCTTCAAAGCCCTGCAGAGGACCTTCAAAGCCCATTTAGACTTAAAATGCAGTGATAATAGAAACCTTTGGTAGATTTTTAAACAGCCAACCATGATGAAATTAATCTTTGAGTATCATAAGAACATAGATGTAGAAAGAAAGAAAACCTTAGAAGTTGTGATGGCTGGGCTATCACACATGAGCAAGATTGACACTATATTGTTGAACCAATCATTTTTTAGTCCCTAAGTACCCTGAGCCAATATTTACACAAGATCTTTAAAGTTTAGTTTGAAATATCATGCCATATTCTTCCCTAAAATTGCTCTTTCCAAAGCCACATACCCGTGCCTTGTTCTTTAAACCTATTCTTTGTTTCTCTTCTATATGATTAGTGGACTCACAGTTGAACCTATATCTTCTCCCCCTTAGCTCAAACACTATGCAAGATCCCCACATTTGATACCTAATGCTCTCCTTCATGACGTAAGCCCACTACATTCCCCGCCACCTTATATACTACCCATGGGACACTGAAGGTCCTGAGAGTTGACTAATCCCCAGACCTGCAAATCTAATAAATGGGTTGATTGCTATGATTCCAGTGGTTTTGATATCAATTCTACAATCCTCTGTCTGTCTTGCACTGTCTGTCTGTATTATGGGAGGTCTTCATCATATCATAATAGACTTAGAGCTGGAAGACTTTTTGGGTGATTAAGTCTTAATCTGTTTAGTGCTGGAAGGGACTTTGTAGGTCATTGAGTCTTATCATAGTCAATTTAGATCTGGAAGATACTTTGAAGGAAGTGAGTCATAAAATGAAACCTAGAGCTGCAAGGTAAATTTGAAGTAATCAAGTCATATACTTAGAAGTCGTCTGAGAAGCCATGTAAGCAAACCCATTCATTTTAAAGATGACTTGGTGACCATGAGAAAAACAAATGAAAGGAAAGACACTAGAGGCAAAGAGAGTTGGTGGTGGTTGTTGAGTAATCCAGGTGTGAGGTGGAGAGCCTGGGTGAACCTAGTGACATTTAGAAAATGGACCAATGAGAGTCAACCAAAGGGATATTCTAAGGAAAAAATGCAAATACCTAGACTCGTAGGATAAAGTCTTTGTTTTATTTTGCTTTGTCTTTTTTATTGGGGGTGTTAGATGGAGGGCGTTGACTCTGACATTCAGTGTGTTACTTAGCATTTTTAGCATTTCAGCATCTGAAAATGTATTAAATACATCACTTATGCATTTTTCCAAGTCGTTGATAAAAATGTCAAATAGTGTAGGAGATCTAAGCATAAAATATTTCAGTACCACACTAGGGATTTCCTTGAAGTTGCTTCTTCGGGAACCTATCAATTCAATTGGCTCCTAATCCCCTCTATCTACAATTACCCTCATCTCTATATATTGTCTAGAAGAATAGTATGAGATACTTTGTTCAATATTCCTAAAACCTAAGCAAATTAAAACAGAAGGATTTCCTTGATCTGCAAGTCTAGTAATTTAGGGGAAACTTGTTTTTAATGAATCCATCCTAGTTCTTTGGGATCAGTTTCCTCTTGGAGATTTTCCATGATTATCCCTCTAATAATAGATTCTAGAATTTGATGGACCATGGTGGTTGAAGAGAGAGTGTGGTCCTGCTTCAGGGGAATGATTTGTACTTCAGTTTTTGCTTTATCTTCTTAGTAAATATTCTTGTTGCTCATTTTTCAGTCATGCCTCACTCTTCATAGCCTCATATGGGATTTTCTTGACAAAGATACTGGAGTGGTTTGCCATTTTGTTCTCTAGCTTATTTTACAAATGAGAAATTGAGGCAAGCAAGATTAAGTGACTTGACCAGTCATAACATTAGTACTTGTCTGAGGTCAAATCTGAACACAGAAACTTCAGTTCCTGTCAGTCTTTCTGACTCCAGGCCCAGCATTCTATAATCTATACCACCTACCTGCCATTCTTGGCAAATATCTCATTTTAAAAAGCAATTTCATGTTACAAGGTTAAAGGAAACCTGAGAGATAATCACTGACTACTGATATTGGAGAGAGCTCCCAGAAATGAGAGCTCAAACCCATAGCATTAGAGAAGATATTCACAACCCTTAATGTATACCCCTAGAACCCTGAGGAGGAGATATTCCTAACCTTGCTCTCAGAACCTAAACTGCTAATGAATGATTAAGTGCTAATGATAAGAGAGTAAGTCCAGATTGGTTGCATTTGTAGTTCTAGCATCTTCTGAACTCTGTTTTTAGGAGGTCTCCATTGCTAACAATTTATGTCTCTTTATATTGTACCAAAGAAGACTACCACTGAAGTTGGCATCAGTTTATTATATTGCCTTTGAATCTCTGAACTCTAGAAAAAAATCTTTTAACCACTTTGTTCCCAAAATTTTCAGGGTTATAGAAAGAGATAGAAAGGTTCTAAATGGACTAAATGATAAAACGAGACTAAAGCAAAAGGTATTTTGGAAAAAAATCTTATTCGCAGCATCAGACAAGACCACACTCAGAAAACTGTGACATTGAAATACCAATAGTACTCCCTACCTCCTCTAGCATAATCATTCTCCTGGATTGTTTCCTTCAAGCAAGCGACTGTCCAATCAAGAAGATATGATAATCAGATTCATTTCTAGTTACTGATAGTATATGGGTTCACTCCTCCCACAAGGAAGGATTTGCATATTTGAAAACACTTGGGTAAGGACATTTAACTTCGAGGTAGAACTCTGGCACCTCCTATAAAAGACCTTTTCCAATCCTGCTAGTGCTCAGTGCTCCTTTATAAAACAAATTAGTGTGTATTGATTTCGTACATCTCTTATATTGACAAAAGTTTAAACACGATGTTTCTACTCTGTGAAAAGTAAACCGCTATGGGCAGAGGCTTTGGATTTTTATCTTTTAAATCTCTTCTCCTATCACAGTGCTTGGTACATGGTAATTTCTCTTTAGTTGAATTGAATTGATAGAATTTCACATCCTGAGCTATATGAGTCAATCAGGACCCGAACAGGAATCCTCTTTGCAATATCCCCAAGAAGAGTCCATTGAGTATCAACCTGAATATTTCCAAAAGAGAGAAACTTGTATGATCTTGCCTAAGTCACTTAACTTTCTTGGGTCTCAGTTTCCTCAACTGTAAAATTAAGGGGCTCTGAGGTTTCTGTCGGCTCCTGTTCTATGACCTTATGCTCTTACAAGTACAAGGTTCTGAGGTATTAGCTCCAATTGTCTTGAAGTTTCTCCTCCCTTTCTATCACATACAACTTAAATCTCTCCCTTTGATTTCTATCTATTACTACTAGTTTTGTACTCTAGGACTAAATAGAACAAGTTTGATTCCTGTCCCACAGGACAAGCCTTCAAATACTTGAAGACAGTTACATTGCATTTATTGAAATAACCTTAATTTAAATAGCCCTTGAGTTGGCTTTCCTTGCCTTGAGTCTTGCCATACTCTAAACCATCATCCACACAGCTTGCCAAAATGACTTTCCTAAAGCCATGCAACCATGCCACTCACCTACTAAGTAAATGCCAATGACTCCCTGTTATCTGTAGGGTCAAAGACAAACATTTTCAGCCTTTCACTTAAAGCCCTTCACAACCTTGACCCAATCTACCTTTCTAACCTTATTGCACATTACTCCCCTTCAAACAGTTTACATTCCAGTGAAACTTACCTTCTTAGTGTTGCTAGTATATGCGTGATGGTCAATTCCAATATCTTGGCCTTTGCATTGCTCATTCTCAGTGTTTGAACTAAACTATCACGACTGCTTCGTAAAATCCTTAGATTCATTGGAGACCCCAGTTCAATACTACTTTCAACATGAAGCCTTCCTGATTCCCCAGTTTCCAATGCCCTCCTCCAAAATCACATTTTATATATAATTATATTTGTACATGTCATCTCCTCCAATAGAATGCAAGTTCCTTGAAGTCAGGGGCTGTGTTAATTATTTAATTGCTTCTCTAGCACGGCACCTGGAACATTGTAGGCACTTTAAAAATGGCAGTTGAATGATTAACGACCACTTCAGATGTCAGAGTGGGATTGTGGTGTGGTGGAAAGAATTCTGGCCTTTTGGGACGTCCTTATTATGTACCAAGTAAAAAAGCCTAGGTTCACATCCCATCTCTGATGAGTTATGTGACTACTTAAAAATCGTTTAATGTCTCCAAACCTCATTTCCTCATCCTCATTCTTGGAGGCAGGATGGGAATATTCATAATTCCTTTGTCATGTGAGTTGAAGTGAGGAAAACGTTTTGAAAAACTGTAGAATGTGAGTTATTCTTAAGCTGAAAGAAAGGTCTCAGTTTGTCTTCTACTTGTCCTGGTGGCCCTCACTCTTTTTTCTTGATTGAGTTGAAGGTGCAAAGCATAAGATAAGATGTCCCTTTATCTTAATTGAGTAAATAACAGATGTTAGTATTATTCCATCCCTGAAAAGGCACACAATTAACATCTGGATTTGTCTCGACTTTGTCCTACTTTGCTGGTATTCCTTACAATATCAACCTTATCCAACCCTTAGCATCTGGGATTTCATACATGGAGGCATTCCTTCCAAAGATGCAGGTATCAGCTTCTTCCCAAAGCTTCATTTTCTTTAGTTTGTGTCCATGGACTATTCAAATTACTCTAGTTTTTTTTCTTTAAAGATCTCTGTAGAATGTCTACTCAACATAATGGAAACCTCCACTTATATTTAATGCGTAGAGAGATACAAAGACAAAAATAAACTAGGCTATACCCTGAAGAAATGAAATAAACATTTACCTAGCACCTACTATGGTCAGACACATTACAAATATCATTCCATTTTTCCTTACAATAACCTTGGGAGGTAGGTGCTATTAGAGGTTAAATGACTTGGTCAGGGTCACACAGCTAGTAAGTATCTGAGGATGGATTTGAACCCAGGTCTTCCTAATTCCACTGTGCCATCTAGGTGCTTATATTCTCATATAAGTCTTTTTTTTAATATTTTGAGCCTGACAGTGATTACAAACTCTTGGCAGTTTGTAAAATGTTCAAATGTTGAACAGTTGAAAATATTCAAAGTAGTCCCACTTGCATGGACAGATTTTTTGTGTCTTTGTTTAGCAAGGGAGTAGATCTGGAGCAAAGGAGTCAATCAGAAGTCATATGGTCCAAACCCCTTTCTTTTCATTTTAGAGACAAAGTAAGTGGGAAATTCATACAGATGTTAAATCGCAGAGCAGAGATTTGAACTTGGGTCCTGTGATTCCAGATCTAGCACTCTTTCACCTCTATTATGATGTATGGAGAGTTATTCCACATTGATGGGAGGATACATGGCTGACATGTTGCATGTAGACAGCCTGCAGAAACCACTTGTGTTGATGTAACTATAAACCATTGCTAGAGATCATTAACCAAGGAGGGACTCTCAAGTTCTAGTCAATAACCCTGGGAGAGCATGACCTGACACAACCCTATACCCAGGAACCAAAGAGACAATCAATTATGAGCATATGGGTGGTACCTGACTCATTTATCAAAACCCTTCCAAGAGTAATAAAACAGCAATTATGGGATATGGGTCATTTCATAAGTCACACTCACTTTTTGTGTCCTTCCAGTCTTCTGTAAAAGAATCATTCTATGCCTATAACTTGTTCTTCTTATTAAGATGCTCAGATCTAATGCAGAGTCTTACTCTTGTAGATAACAATGCCTCTTAGACCACTGATTAATTGAAACCCAAATGATCCTTAGTAAAAGATGTGGCACCCAGAAGACTATTGATTTTCTTACTTCTTAAAATGATTCCCAATAGTATCATAGATCTCCATCAGGAATTCTTAACCTTAACCTAGACTCTTTTGACAATCCAGTGAAGCCTGTGAATGCCCCAGAATCAACTTTTCAAATGCATAAAATATATAGAACTACAAATGAAACTAATTATATTGAAATAAAGATGTACTTTTTTCCTATTCAAATTCAAAGGCCCCCTAAAAACTATTCACAGAGAGGTCCATGTACCCCAGGTTAAGAACTTACAATCTAGTACTAGAAGGGACCTCAGAAGTCATGGAATCGAACCCTCTTCTCTTACAAATGAGGTTACTGAGGTTCAGGGATAGAAGATGAGCTGTCCCAGGTCACACAGGTAATATTAGAAGGGAGATTCAAATCCAGGCCTTTCCAACGTATTATATTGCTTCCTTTAATTACCTCCCCCTGGTGAGTGCTGGATTTTCAAAGACTGATGGTTTGGAAGATGTAGACAGCTTTCTGAAATAAGGTAGCCATGGATGCTGGTTTGTAATGCATAGATATGTTGGGCTAATTTGGCTAATAGCTCTTGACCAGGACTGGGAGCACCTAGGTGGCAAGAGAAAGAGTATAAGACCTGGAATCAGGAAGGCCTGAATTCAAATCTGGCCTCAGACACTTAGTAGCTGTGTCACACTGGGCAAGTCACTTAACCCTGTTTGTCTCAGTTTCCTCATCTGTAAAATGAACTGGAGAAGGAAATGGAAAGCTCCTCCAGTATCTTTGCCAAGAAAACCCCAAATCGAGTCATGAAGACTTGACGTTGACCGAACAACACCACCAAATTCTATACTCTATAGTTTCATTGGGGTTCCTTTCCCATCTAGATCAGGTATTATTTCTATCATCACAATCCATAAGCCCTAAATTTCTCATGTACGTAAAACATGTGGGGCTATGTGATGACCACCTGTGTGCTTAGCATGTCATTTAACCCTGTTTGCCTCAGTTTAATAATCTATAAAATGAACTGGAGAAGGAAATGACAAACCACTCCAGTATCTTTGCCAAGAAAATCTCAAATGGATTTTTGGGAGTCTGACATGACTGACAAACCACAAAAATTACCCGGATGGCCACAAAGTGATATGTTTCTATGATGAGCTAGTTCATGTTAACTTGCTTTTATATAGTGCCTTAAAATTTGCAGAGCTTATTTGAACCTCAGAAGAACCTTGGAAGGAGATTTTTTTGCCCTATTTTATAGACAAGACTGAGAGTCTGAGAGGTTTAACTGTCCTAGTTCCACAGTTTGTAAGTATGTGAGAAAGGATTCAATCTTACATTTTTCTGACTCCAGTGCCTGCAGCAGATCTACCATTCTGTAATCTTTCACTCAATTCAGTTCAACAAGAATTCACTTGTATCCTGCAACTGAAATTGGAGATACAAGGCACAAAAGGAAGCAATGTCTGACCTCCAAGAGGTGGAAAGTAGGCGGCAAGAAGGTGGAAAGAACAATATGTGCACAGATAAATGGATGTAAAATAAATATAAAGTGACTTTGGAGATGCAAGTAAACCTCTGATGCCTAGAAAAAATTAGAAATCAAATCATAATGTTGGGAAATTAAGAAGCTACCCACCTCCCTGACTCCTTTGCAGAGGAAGCAATCCATGAACATGGGAAATTACATATAAGTCCAGGGTTTTGATTTTTGTATTTGCTTTTTGACGTATTAACTGAATTTACTGACATATTTCTCTTCTTCCTCTTATTTTCAAATTATTTATTACAGAAGACAATATCCTTGGGAAAGATGAGAAACAGGGAGATATCTAGAAGATATGAAAATGTATCACTCAAATTTCCTTTTAACTAACACTTTTGCTTTCCTTTCTCTCTCTCTCTCTCTCTCTCTCTCTCTCTCTCTCTCTCTCTCTCTCTCTCTCCCTCAAGCCTTTTGACTCACACTGAACTAAACCTTGTCATTACTTAATCAAAAGCCCAGGAAAGAGCTTTGATCTCCCTGAAGCATAGAATTCCTCCTTTGCTTTGCCTTAAAGTGGATTAGAGAAATAATTCTCCAGGATCGATGACTTAAATTGTTATTTCTCTGCTTCCTAAATCAGAGATTGTTATCTACACTCTTAGCCCTAATTTAACCTTGAGAGTCTGAATTCTGCCTTTGTTTCTTATCATGCATAAAGACCTTGACTGAGCAGGGAGAGTTTCACTTAGCAGATGTGCCTCTTATCTGAATCTTCATCCAAATAATACTTGTACATATTCATATAATTGTAGGTTTTTCATCGCTTTCAGTTATGTATAACACTTTATGGCCCCATTTAGGGTTTTGCTTGCAGAGATACTGAAGCGGTTTGTCACTTCCTTCTCCAATTCATTTTACAGATGAGGAGCTGAGGCAAACAGTGACTTACCCAGGGTCACAATAGTAGGCATATGAGGCCAGATTTGAACTTAGAAAGATGAGCCCTTCTGACTCCAGGCCAACTGCCACACATATTATTTATTCTTTATATCATTATACTTTATCATTTTAATTGGCACAGGTGTATAAAATGACATCTTTTTTGTAATTGAATAAGAGTGCTAGAACATAAGCACATTTTCCTTTAGAATTTCTCAATGTATTTCTGGATAATTATAGTAGCAGGCAGGGCCACAGGACTGACAGGTTGCACCTCATTCTATTCCATCTGGTTTTAATGACTCCACAAATACCTTGAAAGCATTTATTTTCTTGTAAAATGGAGATAGTGCATAATTTATATGATGCTATTACAAATATTGTTATTAAACATTTATGTATCAATGATATAATTAGAAGTTCATAAACAACAGTTCTGTTTTTCTTTTTTTAATTTATTTTTAGTTTTCAACATTCACTTCTATAAGATTTTGAGTTCTAAAATTTCTCCCCCGTTTCCTCAAGATGGTATGCAATCTGATATATGTTATATGTATGCATTCATTTAAGCATATTTTCACATTAGTCATGTTTGTAAAGAAAAAAATAGAACCAATGAGAGAAACCACAAGAAAGAAGCAGTGAGACAGAGGCAGAGAGAGAGAGAGAGAGAGAAAGAGAGAGAGAGAGAGAGAGAGAGAGAGAGAGAGAGAATCGCAAATAGTATGCTTTGATGTGTGTTCAAACTCCATAGTTCTTTTTATGGATGTGGACAGCATTTTTCAACATGAGTTTTTAGGGATTGTCTTTAATTCTTGCATTGCTAAAAGAGCTAAGTCTATCAGTCAGCCATTGCACAATATTGTTGCTACTGTGTACAATGTTCTCCTGGTTTTGCTCACCTCACTCAGCATCAGTTCATGTATGGCTTTCCAGGTTTTACTGAAGTCTTCCTGATCATCATTTCTTTTGGAACAATAATATTCCATTATATTCATATACCACAACTTGCTCAATGATTTCAAAATTCATGGGTATCCCCTCAATTCTCAATTCTTGACTACCACAAAAAAGCTGCTATAAATATTTTTGTACATGTGGGTCCTTTTTCTGTTTTATGGAATCTTTAGGATACAGACCTAGTAGTGGTCTTGCTAGATCAAAGGGTATGCACAGTTTTATACCCCTTTCAGCATAGTTTCAAATTGCTTTTCAGAATAGTTAAATCAATTCACAACTCCATCAACAATGCATTGGTGTTCCAAATTTCCCACATCTTCAACATTTATCATTTTCTCAATAGTTCTATTTGTAATGATCAATGAGTAAGTATTTTTAAGTAGCTCCCATGATCCAGGTACTATGCTAGGCTCTGAGTATATAAATATAAAAATGAAATCTGTTCTAGTTTCAGTACAATATCTGCTGAATTCTCAAGGATACTTGTAGACAAATTTGTAACTTGTTAGTTTATAAAGGATAGTGATTTTCTGATCTATAATGTTGCCATCTAATTATGTGTATCTAGGTATCTACCATATATTTCGAGTTTTTTTCCTACAGCCTGCAGCAATATGTCTCCCCTACTTTTGCGTATAATCAGCACTGATCAATGTCAGGCAGTCTTAAGGATAATGTTTCCATAGTTTCTAGTGATAATGACCTAATCCTAAATTACTATCGTAATCTCTTCTATTTTTATAGCCAAACATGTATGATTTGCTTAATTCTTCTTTGCAAATATAATGTTGGTTAATGTTCATGGCGAGAGGGAATGTCATCTACTGAGGTCCTTTGCATTCCACGTGTGGAACTTAGTTATTTCATATGTTCCGTGTAACAATGACAAAACCAAAAGACTTTTAACTGGTAAATCCAGTGACATACCTGTCCATTCAAACTGTTGTTTCCTGAAGTGGTCTGTTCATTCTAAATCTGCTCCTGTAAATTTCTCATGTTTATTGTGTACTCTGATAACTTCTATCAAGCTTCTTTCTCCTTTTCAACAAGGAAGTTTTCATCTTTCTGTGACAACATTGGGATGGTGAGTCTTATGTTTCATTATGTGGTTTTGATTTGGAAATTTTCTAAGAGTCCATTTAATTTAATGCATTTTATCATGTAAAAGATATGCATTCAAACAGTCAATCAACGAACACTTTCAAACATATATGTAAGGATTTATGAGATATTCAGGGAGAGAGGATTAACGCCTAACAGTATGAAGGTTGCCAAACCCTTTTCAGAGCTGCTCATCCACCTTTGGTGTCCATCTCTCACCCTACTCTCACCTGTGAGTCCAAGAAGCTGTAGTACATGCAGCAGCCACATCCCAGTAAAACCTTATCTGCAAACAAGATAAACCAGGTTGAGGGTAACTGGTGGGTCTCACACCTCACACCAGTGTTGGGGGATGTCTACCTCAAGAATGTGAAACTTCCCCCTGCCAAATGAGTAGATGAGAACAATTTGTTCCAGTTGTCATGAAGGTAGCTGAAGTAGGGGCTGTGGAGGAGTAGAACTTGGTAAAACATTGAAGATGCCAAGGTCATTCACTGCATCCCAGGCCATCACCAATTCTTTTGATTTTTGTCTTGCCAATGGGCTGCAATGACTGGAAAAAAGAGTAAAGCTGATGACTTTATGCAACTCTGCCTCACTTAAATCCAATTCATGTGCAAGTCAAGACATCACCCTGGTCCTCTTAAAAAACGAAGGATGAACAACATATGAAGTGTATTGTGCTGAGCACTATGAATACTGAAAATATTAGATTGGTATTGCAGAGGAATTCATTGATCTCAATATGTTCTTCCCACTACATGTTGAGTTCAGGATGTCAATCACTCTCTTACTATGCACTGCTTCAACTTTGTCCTTAATGATCTCATGGTCCACATGCCTTAACTAGAAAAGACTAAAGTATTTGTATATGTCGATTTCTTTTATTAGTTCACCTTGTGTTCTGGATTCAAGCTGAAAATCTTCATTTTATTTTCTTCCTTACTATAGATGAAGAATGATACCCTTTTCAAGTCCAAACAATGGACTGCATTCATAATATCATTGCAGAAAGTTTCCAGGAGATGAAGTCAATCAATCAAGGTAGAGCTGAGAAGAGTGAGCATCGAGATGATAATTAAATCTGTGGGAGCCAATGAGATTATCAAGTGAAGCAGAATAAAAGGAGAAGAAAAGAGGTCCCAGGAGGAAACCTAAGTGACACCTGTGGTTAGAGGGCATGATATGGGGGAAGCTCCCTCAAAGGAGACACAAGTAGGTATTAAAGGTATTTGTGAGGGAAACTGAATATTTTAACATTAACATATTTAACATGATGTCTGCACACATCAAGTGATTAATAGAATACTATAGTACAATTCCCTCTTTTATTTGAAAGTTATTGCCATTGTTCAGTCATTTTTTCAGTCATGTCTGGTATCTGACTCTTCATGACTCCATTTGGGATTTTTTTGGCAAAGATCGTAGAGTGGTTTGCCATTTCCTTCTCTAGCTCATTGAACAGATGAGGAAATTGAGTCAAACAGTGTTAAATGACTTGCCCAGGGTCACACGGCCAGTAAGTGACTGAGGCCAAATTCGAACTGAGGAAGATGAATCTTCTTAACTCTGTCCAGTGGGACACCTACCTGCCCCCCAAAATAAAGATGCAGTTAGTAGTTTAGCTTAATTCAATTCAACTCAAAAATTTTTACTAAGTACCTTGTTGCTGTTGTTTAGTTGTATGGCTTCATGACTGTGGGTACCATACTGTCCATGGGATTTTCTTGGCAAAGACCATGGAGTAGTTTATGATTTCATTCTCCAATGGACTAGGGCAAATGGGAGTTAAGTGACTTGCCCAGCTTCACATAGCTGATAACTGTCAGAGGCAATTTTTGAACTCAGGACGTCCTGATCTCTATCTACTGACCCACCTGGCTGCCTTTGAAAGTCATAATCTGTTCTATCTGTAAGTAATAATAATCAATTTGATGCTAAGAACAAGGGAGTACATACAGCATAGTCCAAGTATGTCACAATACCCTCCCTCAGTTTCATTACTATTATTATTAGCTTTTCCCCAATGTGTCATTACATTAAATGTATTTATTTCTTCAGTTTACCCTGAGCCCTGAGAAACTGCTAAGATACCCATGAAAAGTTCAAAATGTTCTGCCTTTCAAAGTTTGTCATGTTCTATTATGGTCAAGGTTGTGAAAGGGAAACAAACTATGTTCTTTCTCCTCTACCTCCAAGTGATCATTTCTCAAGGTCTTGGATGAAGTAGACTTCACAACTGGACTAGTCAGATGCTGGAATTCAGGGATCTGAAATGATCTGAAATTTTATGCAAACCCCACAGCGTGGGATTAAGTCTCCTTAGTAAATCTCAAGACATTTCTTGTGTAATAGTATTATGGATGATGCTGATAAAATTTACATAGCACTTTCACTTCTACAAAGATCCTTACACCAACTCTGCAAGGCAGGTGCTAATATTATGCACAATCTCCCCAAAAAGGAAATTGAATCTGTGATAGATTGTTTCCTAATCAAGAACACAGAGCTAGTGAATGTCTGAGGCCAGATGCAAAATCAAGTTTTCCTGATTCCAATGCCAACACTTTATCCACTAAATCACCTGTCTACCCTAGCATCATTTCATTTCATCAAAAGTCTATAATTTCTCAACTTGATTAACTAGATCACTTACACTTAGGTTAACATCTTTGATTTATTCAACAGATATCCTCACATGATAAAAGCATGAGAGTTATAAAGCATATTGTTGACTAGTTTAAATAGTCAACTTGAACTTATCAAGTCAACTGATTTATTGATTGATTCACTCAAACTCTAACTTAAGACTCTGCCTCCATTTTAATATTTGCTGTTTTTTATCCAATCTACTGGAATGTGTTTGGCAGACTCTGTAGTCACATATCCTGGATAACTATCCAGTAACTTCAGGTATTTCAATAGTGTCCTTTTTGAATGTCTTTCCTAGTGTCTTATATTAGAGTCTCAGGAAAAAGTCTATGTGACATAGTTCAGAATCAAATTTGGAATTAACATTTTCATATTTTCAGATAAATATTGATAAAATTTAACAAGCACGTTTTAAGAGGTCACTATTTGTCTGGATGCTTGCAAAAGGTCTTCCCAAACCCAAAACAAAAAAGAAAAGAGATGAAGAGAAGAGGAGAGAAGAGAGGAGAGGAGAGGAGAGGAGAGAGAAGAGAGGAGAGGAGAGGGGAGGGGAGGGGAGGGGAGGGGAGGGGAGGGGAGGGAAGGGGAGGGGAGGAAAGGAACAAGGGAAGGGAAGGAAAAAGGATAGGCAAGAAAAAAAGGAAAGGAAAGGAAGGAGAGAAGAGAAAAAAAGAAAAGAAAAGAAAATCAGTCTCCTTTCCCAGAGTAAAAGTCTGTTCAATACAGACCTCACAGAGCATGTAGGGCCCTACTCACAGGTATTAGGGACTTGGGGTTAACTGGAAGTTATCTTCTAAGCTTCAGGTGAGAAAATAAACTGTTTTAGATAAAAAAATTCCCATGTTTCTCTCTATGAATAATGTCATCCAACATTAGTCAGGTCATGATTTCTAGTAGTCCCTTTTCACATGGGGCAAAACAAAATTTCTCTAAGGGTACTTGGAAACTGACTGACTAGCACTAGATGATCCTGTTGCAGCTCTAGTTATCCTATACCAAAGGATACTTAAACTTCCTCTGATGAATTCTGCCATTGCACAGGTAATTCAAATTACCTAAAAATAAGAGAAGAAGGTTTAGTTTTAGAAAAAAGAAAACAGAATCAGACAAGCCTGTAATTCTTTTGGGGCTCCCTAATGAGATTTTGGGACAGATAGATGGCACAGTGGATAGATTCCTGGCCCTCAAGTCAGAAGACTCATCTTTCTGAGTTCAAGTCCCACCTCAGACCACTAGCTGTGTTACCCTAGGCAAGTCACTTCACCTTGTTTACCTTAGCTTCCTTATCTATAAAATGAGCTGAAGAAGGAAATGGCAAACTCCAATATCTTTGCCAAGAAAACCCAAATGGAGTCACTAAGGATCAGACACAACTGAAAAATGACTCAGCAACAAAAAGAAAGTGAGAGATTTGCACAAAACAATTTCTGTGGTACTTTGCAGTTCTAATTCTATGATTGTATGAATACGAATGCAAGATTATGACATTCAGTAGCTTTAGCGCAGCATTTCCTTTGACTTCATCAGAAGCTCTGTCACTGGCCTTCTTTGAAATGTATGTTGGGAAAAGTTATTTATCAATACAGTGCTCTCTTGTCTTTCATAGATTGACAAAGAAAAAAATGACTCCCCTGGCATTAGGGAGATCCTCTGAACATAGATTTCAAGCTGGATGCAAGAGGCAACTTCTGAAGCACAATTGAGGAAAGGCCATTGTTTCACCTTCCTTTTTTATCTTCTTGTTGTATTGCAGTCAATGAACTTCACAAATATTGGATTTGTTAGAAGGTAACTTGATCACCTCGGAGTCCAACTCTCCCACATATACTAGAGCAGGTTTTTTTCTAAAGGCATCACACATATGGAAACCAAGACATGAGCTAGACATGAAGTTCATTTTAAAGAATTCTTGCACCATAACTCATGAGGGAAAAGAGTCAAAGAGAAAACGTGGTCATTTGGAGTCAGTTCCAAGGATAAAAAACAGTGGGAACCCAGAAACTTTAGGGACCTTGTTTGAATGTCATATTCCATCCTTCATCTGAATGCATTTGAACATTTGGTACCTCATAGTTGGAATATTCTTCCCTTTATCTGTCCCTCAAGAATCCTTTTCTTCTTTCAGTACTCACCTTAAGCACCACTTCCTCTGGGAAGCTTTCTCTGATCCTCTTTTCCCATGTTTTAAAGTACTCTCCATTCTGAAATTCCTTGAACCTACTTTTACAGCCAATCTGGTGCACCCTCATCATTTCACTCCTGGACTGTTTCAATAACCTACTGGCTGGTCTCCTTGTCATCTCCTCAGTCCAGTCCATTCTGCTGTCAAAGAGATTTTTTTCCTAAAGCTCAGGTGATCATATCTTATATTATTTTATTTTTATTATATTTATTATAGTATTATATTAATTTTATTTATTATTAATATAAGACCCCAAATGAAGGGGATAGCTCCCTTTTAAAGAAAATAGGAAGAACATCCAGAATAAAAGGCAGCATCATAAATGGGGAAAACAGTATGATTGGCTGGAAATCGGTGATGGGGGCCAGCAACCTGTTCTTCTATTCTGTCACTAAGAAATGTTTATTGTTTGAGCCCACTTTCAGGGAAAGTTTAGGGGTAGTGGAAGTGACTACCTTGGATAACAACAAACCAAACTCTCTAGTGTCCACTTGTATCCTTCAAGGTTAACAGATTTCCAATGAAAATAGAATAGTGATTAGCAGGGGAAGTGAACTTCTAAATTTAACTCAGAGACAATGAGTGATCTACAAGAAAGTTGAATTTCCAAACTTAATTCTGAGACAAATGAAATATGAATTAGGCAATGAAACAAATGACACAGTAATAAAAGATGAGATCAATGACAAAAGAGAAGTCTCAATTTTTCATATTCAAAATTCTTGACAAATTCAATCTTTCCAGTCTTCTTGTACCTTACATGTTCCTTCCTCCTCCCACGATCCAGTAACTTTGGCCTCCCTGATGTTACTTGAACAAGACATCTCATCTTCCAGCTACAGACATCTTCATTTGGTATCCTTCGTGCCTGAACTTCTCTCCCTCCTCATTTCTACCTCCTGCTTTCCCTGGATTCCTTCAAGTTTCATCTCTAATACCACCTTCCACAGAGAGCCTTTCCTAATCTCACTTATTCCCTCTGTGGATTTTTTCCAATTTATCTGATAGCTTGTTTTTACATAGCTATTTGCATGTGGTCTCCCCCATTGGACCAAGAGCTCCTTCAAAGCAGGGATTTACTTTTCCTTGTATCCTCACTGCCTAGCATAGTGCCCAGAACACTATAGATGCTTCATAAATATTTATTGGCTAAATGACTGAGGAAAATAAAATCTCTTTGATGGTAGGGACTTGGTTTTTGCCTTTGTATACACAGAGGTGTTAAATAAATGGTTTCTGAATTTGTTTGCTGAACTGAAGCGCAACTTATAATTGCAGTCTGGATACTACACATAAAGAAGAAAATGGCAATGAAATTGATAAAGAAATATCTGTAAGTGTACATACAGAAACATTAGTTGAAAAGGTGAAGAACTGACAACAATATAAATGTTTATGGTATGGTAGATGGCTGAATCAATTAAAGTAAGGCTTATTAAAACCATTGAAATAATAAATATCTAGAATATGAATCCAGGAGACAGCAGTAAGGAGGGAGAGCTTTATAAGCTTGAAGTATAACCATTTAAATGAAAGCAATTCATACAATAACACCAATATTATGATGAAAAACAATGAAAGATATCAAAACTCTGATCATTGTAGTGACAAACCTAGACTTTAAAAATAGTGAAGTATATGGAGAGATAGAAAGAAAGAAAGGGACAAGCATTTATTAAGTACCTATTTGTCAGGCCCTGAGCTAACACTTTCCAAATATCAAGTCTTGATCCTGTCAAAAACCTTGGGAGATAGGTACTATTGTGATCTTCATTTTACAGATGGATTTGAGGCAAATAGAGGTTCAGTGACTTGCCCAGGGTCACCAGATTAGATTTTATTTCAGGTCTTCCTGAGTCCCAGACCCAGAGCTCTTTTCACTTCAAACATGGCACATATTTTCAAAAATGGCTGAAATTCTGATTGGTCTTCCTCACCTGTACCCCTTTATTATGAGGGAGGAATTTATTGAGGGCAGAGGCTAAGATAGTCATTGGCAAATGAAGTAAAAGCAATGATCTCTTGGATTTGTGAGTCCCCTGCCATGAATTGGTTAAAAATGAACCCTCTGACACTTCCAAGATCTGTGACTTCATTAGCATGGTCACACCCTCCACTTAAACAGATGGCATCCTATCTGTACCTTAATGAATCTTTGACCCCAGCATAAAGTTATCACCCTATAGACAAACTGGCAATGCACCTTAATGTGCCCTTAAAGAAATTGGTCCTCAAATGACAAGGCCTACTCTCCATCATCTTGCTTATTCTTGAAGTCAGTCTGGGTGATAGGACCTACCAGAGCTTATGTTTCAATGATTAGCCTTCATGAACTAAGACTTCCCTCCATGCCTTGGGAATGTCTTCAAGCTGATCATAGCAGAAGAGCTCTGCCATATTTTTCTGCTTCCTGAGGGACAAACTTGCGAACAATAAACACACTTCTTCCACTTGGGCTTTCCCAAATGAATCGTTTGGCCAAACTCTTTGGACTGATTATGAGTCTCTGCAGGCTTCTCTTACTTGATGAAATCACCACAGTATCATGCCAGACCAAGAGCTCTTGGGGGAAATTATAATTGCCAGGAATATCTCTTTGGCGTATATTCTTTATTGAATATCTGCCATGACAGTTTCATATAGAATATTTGTGCCCAATCTGCAGCTGAGTCTTTTAAGCTCATATTAGTTTGATCAGACACAGACACATTCTCCATTGATATAATGATGTCATTGTGGTCCTCTTTGATTACAATGGACAACAATGAATGCCATGACAATAGCAAACACCTTTGGTATACCCACCTATTCTTGTTTTATTCCTCATTTTATAGTAATGTCCAGAGGATCAGAAACAGGTAGGTGACACAGGGGATTGCATTCTGGACCCACAGAAAAACCTGAGTTCAAATCCAGCCTTAGACACTTACTAACTATGCAATCCTGGGAAAACATTTAACTTCAATCTGCCTCAGTTACCTCATCTGTAAACTCAGAATACCAATAACCACCTACCCCGGTTATTGTTAGGATCAAATATAGAAACAGTTTTGCATAAATGTTTTGCAAAATGTAAAGCACTAATAGAACTGCTTGATTCTCCAAACAAGGTGACCTGTTACATATTTCAAACAATCTTACACAATGTTATTCCATGACTGTCCATGATAAACATCTATTAAAAATTACCATGAAAATAATTGCAACTTATGAACCAATGTCAGTCGCGGAAGACAGAGTTAGAACTAGTCTGCAAATTCAATAAGGACCTACAAGTTAAATCACTATTGCTGTGATACTCTTATTACTTAAAGCAAAAATAGACATAAGACAGGTAGGTGGTATAGCGGATAGAGTACTGGGCTTGAAGTCAAGAATACTCATCTTTCTGAGTTCAAATCTGCCCTCAAACACTTACTAGCTGTGTGACCCTGGGAGAGTCACTTAAACCTGTTTGCCTCAGTCTCTTCATCTATCAAATGAACTGGAGAAGGAAATGGCAGACCACTCCAGTATCTTTGTCAAGAAAACCCCAAATAGGGTCAGGAAGAGTCAGATACAGCTTTAAAAAAAAAACAAACAATGGAACAACAACAAAAAGATGGATGTAGGTGTAAAGGGAAAATGGTATGTCAGAAAATATGGGTCAAGAATTAGAAACCAGAGACCTATAGACTGCATAGAAAATGTATGCACATAAATCTGAAATACTTGTGAAAAGGATAAGAAAGTGCTAGACAGAGTAGACAATACAGGAAAAATAAACAAGAATGAAAGTGATTTTATTATAATAGGAAAAAAAATCATCATTGACATGGGAGGCATTCCTGAACCAGCTGTCTGTGTACAGTTGTTAGAGCAAAGATGAACGCAAAGTTCGAATAATAATGAGAAAAAGATTGTGGCATGACATTAAAACAATTCCAAACTACCTTACTTAAGTAAACTGTTGATACTAATGAGAGGCAGGCTGGTATGTTGATTCTAGAGTTGACCTCAGAGCTGAAAATCTGAATTCAATCCCTGCTTCCATGTTGACTGCGCACCCTACATTAGTCACATATTTCTTAGTGTCTACAAGAAACTCTCTATGACCATAAATTGCAAAGATGATGCCAACCTGCATTGGTAGAGGGAATTTCTAATGTGGGAATTCTTAAACATTGGAAGCACAAGTCTTTCTTCATATCAATGCCCCCAAATGGGAAATAGATATAGAAACCAACTATAACAACATTGTATTAACAGAAATATATTACCATATTAGGAAAATGAGAAGTGACTGAAAACCACCTTTGTTAGCAAATACTTGACCTACTTTCCTACAAGTAGAGAGTTCTGGCAGCCAAGGATAACATTGGTTCTGAACATTAACTTCTTTGTAAAGTCTCACAGAGATGCTAGATGAAAGATTATGAGCAATATTGCTTCATTAAAAAGTGATTATTCATGAAGGGAAAAACAAGTTTAAAGAATGTTTGTCCTGGGAGCCAACCAAACAGAATCAGATGGATAGAATTTAAGAATGAAATGAGGAGAAGATATAATGAAAGGAAAGATGGATCCATCAATCAACAGTCATACCTTGTGCAAGGCAGTGTGTGAAGGGTTAGCAAACATCTTCAAGCTTCTTATAACAATATTTTTTTACCAGTAAGTTCAGTGGAGTCACTATACTTAGATTCATACATGATCATCCCACATATACTTCTAGAAGAAAAAAAATACAAGAAAAGTTTGATTATTTTTCATTATGTGCTTTGTCTTTCTTTTTGAGATGAAATCTCACATTAATGACAGCTGAGATCTGAGAGAGATAATCAATCTACAATCTACTACTAGATGAGAGTCACTGGCCAGGTACTACAGGAATACTAAGATATCTAAGTAGATGTCCTCAGAGGATTTACAGAGTAGATTTAAATTCAGAGATGCCACTAGTTCTCTGGATTTGCAATCAAAGGAGTTAGATGTGACTCCTGACTCTGCTTCTTACTAGCTTTGTAGTCTTGGACCAGGCACCTAACCTCTTTGAACCCCAGTCTTTTTTCCTGGAAAATTAATGGGTTGAATTAAATTACCCTTAATGGTTACTGCTTTTACTCATTGATTTAATGTATATTTGTTGTGCTCTAGGCTCAAGGATGGACAATTATCACTGAGTTGGTCTGCGGAGTACCTGGAGGAAGAAATTTCTTCCATCAATGAAGGCTGGCACTTTCTCAGCAACATGTGCTTTTTTAAAAAGAAATATGATTTTGTTTATTTATTTTGTTACATGTGAGTTCCACCCTCAGAACCCCACACTAGAGAACACCAAGGAGTTAAGTGGTCTGAGTGAAAGGGCAGTTAAAAATGTGATTGAGTATGTAGATAGAAACATGCGTAAAAGTGCAGGGGCTTGATTGCCTTCAAAGACAGGGTCTTTTCCTTTTATGAGTCCAGAGTGAATCCCATAACCCCATCATCACTATGCAACCAATAGGCTGAGCAGCTGGACACCCTCCCCACCACCATCCTTTCTCCCTGCAGGACCTGTCAGCCCCCTGCAGCCTAGTCAGTTCTTCTGCAGTCTCCAAGTCTCTCTCATCTAGGACAAAACCAGAGTGTTCTCAGCCCAGGGCTCTGCGTTCTTTCTTTGGGGGGCCTTTCCCTGCCTGGGTTGGGGATCGATTAGGTTTCAATTTTGTGAGTGCTTGACAAGGTTGGCTTATCTAACAATCCTTTGGTGGAATTGAAGGAATGAGGAAAACAGGTCCTAGTGCCAGAACTTACAGTAAATGAGACTGAGAAAGGAGAGAACCCATCTTGGGGAAATGAAGGTGCAGGCTATAATCCAAAAGGAGATCCAAATAGATAAACAACTAAGGGCTTAACTGAGATCAAAGTCAGGAATTCCCAAAAGCAATTTGCCCAGTGGGCTAGGCAGGAAGTTCACAGTTTCAAATATAGTCTTACTGATGTAAGAGACCTTACAGATCACAGGGTCCTAGTTCTAGAGCCAGGAGGGGTTGAATACAACCTCTTCATTTTATTCTTCATTAAATTTTACTTTCTTCAATTAACAGGAATTTTTCCTTCTCCTTCCCAACCCTGAACTGAAAAAAGAAAAAGAAAATGAAATTCCTATAATAAATATGCACAAACAAAACAAATTTTTTTATTAGCCAAAACATTTATCACACTACGTTTACAATCCCCTCTCCCTACCCCACCCCTACTTTATCCCTAAGTAGACTGAGACAGAGGAAGGTTAAGTGACCTATCCAAAGTCACACAGAAGCAGGATTTGAACTCAAGTCCCTTGACTCCAGAGCTATCTAATTTACCATCCTGCAAATCCAATTCCCTCATATTACAGAAGGGAAACTGAAGTCCTGCACCTGGGCTTCTCTGTTTTGAAATGTAGTTTGGGATTGTGATAATGATCAACCAAAGGTACCTAAATTGGTACCTTACTCCTGAGCCCACCCTACTCTTGTTAAAGACCTTAGCTTAAAGAGGCCAATGTCATCCACTGCAACCTGGGCCATTGCCAGTCATCTTGACTTTTGTCTTGCCACTGAACACTGAACATCAATCACTCTGGAGGAAAGAGTGAGGCTGATTACTTTGTGCAACTCTTCCTCATTTAAATCTTATTCACTCATGAGTCAAGACATGACCCTCGTGATGTCCTCTTCAGGAATGAAGATGGAGCTCCTGCAATGGGTTGAGTGAGTCCTACAGCCTGTGAGGAGAGTGAGAGGAAAAGGAAGTGGGTACATTACAAATGCTTGTAGATTGATTGATTGAATTCAAACTACCAGACTAAGATTTGTAGCCATGTTGCATGACTGGGAAAATGTTCATGCCAAAGAAATGGGAATTTGAATGAATAATAAGCTGAGTATCATAAAATAATGGAAATTTCCCACATGTGTCCCATTCGATTCTTTTCCTATTCAATTATGAACTTAACTTGTTATCTGTGTGCAGCACAAACTCAAAGCAGGCATATAGATGGACTAAATCAACTATATTCATCTATTAACCATAGTAAAAACAACATACTTATTCATCCACTTGGTTTTTCTGTGTGGATTGCTATAACCATCTATTTCACACAAAAGACACTGTAGTTTTCTAGGGCTTAGTGAAATTAATTATCTTCAAATAAGAGCATCTGAAAGAATCTCAGAATTGATAGGAAATTGTTCTGTTTGGAGTTTGTGTACCACCACTCCCTCCATCATCTATGAAAATAATATCCTGGAGTCTATTCTGCTTTGGGGTCTTATATCCTAAGGTCTGACTATCTCCTCTTACCCAGGAATGCCTAAGATTGACTTAACATGATAATTTAAGGATGCTTTTTTATACTTCTTGCCTCAGGTGCATATTGTGGGCATATTAAAACTTTAAAGGGACAGCAGAACATAGAATTTCAGAATTTAAGTGTTTCTTAGAACACAGAGTGCTAGAACATTGAATGTTAAAGTACCTTCAAAATATAGACTATAAGACCCTTTATTTTACTGAGGCACAGAGAAAATAATTAATCCATCTATCAACAATCTAAAAGCATATATTGAGAATTTATCACACTCGGGATACACATAAATATAATCTTTTGTAAGATTGCAAACCCTTCTCTTTGATAATGGCATACTGTCTAGTCTTTGTACATTAATGTCATCTACATCACTGGAGGGAGACCCTGACCTAAGAAAATGTTAAATCACAGGATAATGGAGTTAGAAGTGGTGCCAGGATCATAAGATTTAAAATCAGGAGAGAAACTTCGACCCTGAGAGGTAGGTCCTACTATAATTCATGTTTCACAAGTTGGGTACAGGGGCCCTAGTAGAGTTCCAGGGTGGAGAAGAATGATTTGTTGCTCATAGACCAGAGTACAGGCCAGGAGAGCAGTGACTATACTTCTCCTTGTGATGGAATCGTAAGCTACCCCCAGCCCCAATACTCTAACTTACTTATGGGCTTCATTGAATAGTAGGCATGCCCTGATTTGACCGGATAATCTGGCTTTAACCACACCACAGGTTCCCCCCCGATCCAATATCCTGCCTCACTAGAACAGTAGTTGCATCCATGTGATGGAATCCCAGCCACTGCCTCTAGCTAGCCACTGCCCCTAGACCCAATTCTTACATTTCTCACAGAAACAGCAGGTCCATGCACTCAGAAAGAAACACATCCATCTAATCTCAGACAGGACCACAAGAGCCTGCCAATCAGAAAGCATCACCACCAGTGTAAGGTATGGTTGAATTTTGTTTCCACAGAAATTACAAAAAGAAAGAAATTATAATTCAGACTGATGGCTAATGTCAGAGACAAAACTGTTTGCTTTGGCAGTGAGTGGGGAACGCTGACTCCTGGAAATTGGCATATCTACTACTTTTCTTTGTTCTGAAAAGGCCTCTTCTGGTTTATCAAAGACAACTGCCAAGCCAGGTCTTATTCGCAAAGGATGAGGAGGAGATCCATAAATCTTGACCTGGTCGCAGGATAATGAGACTATTACCATTGATATCCTGGGTATCTTCAGACTCACAGGTTTTGGCAATTCCCGTAGCAATTGAAAGTTGCTTTCTATTTGTCTGCCATTTGATGCAGACAAATCGACTAAGAATAAAGTATATGAGAAGATGTAATCAAGGGGTGGGATTTATTGAACCCTGGAATGCTGGCCAATGGGAGGCAGGTGGGAAATTCAAGCATGGTATTTAAATAGCCTGTAAGTTGTCTGAAGCAAAGGTACCCCCCATTCAGGAGGGACCTATTCACTAGGAATGTAAAATAATTGGTTAAAATAAAATGAGAGCTTTCCTGATTTCACAATGAGTATTCTTCTTTGTCCAGGGTGAGCATGTTTCTCATACCAGGATGCACAAGCAGGAAGTGGGCACCAAAACGATAGACTAAGTAGGCACCTGGGCAATAATGATAAAAATTGTTCTTCAGGCAAACTTATGACATAGAGAGGCTTATCATCATATCATTATTAACATACATGTCCCATCAAAAGGATTTTTCTGTATACATGGTAGGTAATCACAAGTGCAGTTCCACCAAAGCTGGGACAACTCCCCTATTGCCTAATCACTTGACAAACACATCCTGCCTTTTTAATATACATATATTCTATTAGATAATTGCATCTTTTGCCCTGTCAAAATCTATCTTGTTTTCACTAAAATGCTGGTTTCTTCTTGGAACTCAGCCCTCTTTCTGAGAGGCATCACTTTCAATAAATGCCTTTTCTTGGCCTGGAGATGGTCTGAGTTTGTGAATTCTTTCACCATGAAACCATAACACTTGGATAACGCCATCTTGGGCTTGTGGATCCCCAGAACTAACTAAAAAAAGCACCTGGCAGGAATTAAAGTATCTTGTGGAGAAGGGTGAAGGAAGTTGAGGGTAGAAACATCTATTCTGTCTCCCTTGCACCCACACACAACTGCAGCCCTTAATCATGGATGATCAATCTCTCCATTTGGGGCACCTTATCCTTACATGTGGATGCTCTGTCCATGGGAATGTAACATTTTGTTGCTTATATATTATAAGATATTTTGGGATCTAGGAGCTAATTTTTTTCATAAAAGCTGGAACAATATACTTTTTGTCCTGTACTGTTTTCATTTATGATTTCTTGAAATATAATTTTAAAAAAACAGGCTTCAAAATAGTTTTAAAGGAGCCCAGTGAATCTCTGGACCAGTCAATTGTGGTTCTTTTCTTAAATTAATTTGTTTTCAGTTTCCAAAAATCACTTCCATAAGTTTTAAATTTTCTCCCCTTCCTTCCCTCCTCCTTCTCAGAGATAGTAACCAATATTATATGAGTTCTACACATATATTCTTATTAAACACATTTTCATATTTGTCATGTTGCAGAGAAGAATTAAAATGAATGGGACAAACCATGAGAGAAAAACAAAACAAAACATAACATAAGAGAAAATAATCTGCTTTATTCTGTGTTCCAATTCCATAGGTCTTTCTCTAGATGTGGATGACATTTTGCCTCAAGACTCTTTTACGAATATTTTAGATTCTTGCATTGTTGTGAAGGGCTAAGTCTATCATAAACAATCTTTGCACACTGTGACTGTTACTGTGTATAATATTCTCCTGGTTCTGTTCATTTCATTCAGCATCAGTTCATATATGTCTTTTTAGGTTTTTTCTGAACTCCACCTGCTCATCATTTCTCATAGCACAATAGTATCCCATTATATTCATATACCACAAACTTGTTCAGCCATTCCCCAACTGATAGGCATTCCTTCGATTTCCATTTCTTGGCCACTACAAAAAGAGCTGCTAGAAATATTTTTGTACATGTGGGACTTTTCCCTTTTTTCATGATCTCTTTGGGATACAATCCTAGAAGCAATATTGCTGGGTCAAAAGGTACACACATTTTTGTAGCTCTTAAGGCATAGTGCCAAATTGCTCTCCAGAATGGCTGAATCAGCTCTCAGCTCCACCAGCAATGAATTAGTGTTCCAATTATCCCACATCTTCTCCAACATTTATTATCTTCCTGTTCTGTCATGTTTGCCAATCTGATAGGTGTGATGTGGTACCTCAGAGTTGTTTTGATTTGCATCTCTCTAATCAAAAGTGATTTAAAGCATTTTTTCATATGATTACAGACAGCTTTAATTTCCTCCTCTGAAAACTACCTGTTCATATCCCAGTTTTCTCCTTCCCTCCTAATTTTGGTTGCGTGGGATTTGTTTGCACAGTTCTGCCTCACTTAAATCCAGTTCACAGACTAATCAAGATATCATTCATGATGTCATGGGTCTTCTTCAAGAACAAAGAATGGACCACAGCAACAACTGATTAAAAAGAAACTAAATAGCAAATTTCCCTTGTTAATAGGATCTTTCCTGAGTCAACCTCTCATTTAAGAATGCTCAGAGTTACCCAAAACAGACATAGAGATGGGAGTACAAGCAGTCAAGTAGCTTATTTAATCAGAGTGAGGAATATTCTCACAAACTAAAGAAAGATGAAAACTAAATTACCAACATCAAAAATGAAAATGGTGAACTCACCTCCAACAAGGAGGAAATTAAAACAATAATTAGAAATTATTTGCCCAACTGCACGTCCATAAATTTGACAATCCAAGTGAAATGGATGACTATTTTAAAACAGGAACAAGGTTCTTCAATTTTTGATTCTCTGTACTTCAGGTCCAATGACTGTGAGCAATGTCAGTGTTTTGATTCATTAGTTTAAGCTGCGTTGTGAGCTCTGACTCCAAAGTCAGAGAGGCGGTTCTGGAGAAAACTAAATTATTCATTATACATAGTGTTTCAATTATTGTAAAAATCATAATTCCCTTCACACTCTCAATAATAAGAATAACACTTATATTGAATTTTAAAGTTTGAAAATGCCTTTTTACAGACCATACTTCATTTTGTTGTCAGAACAACCCTATGAGGTAGGTGCTACTATTATAATACCAGTTTTACTGGGGAGAGAACTGAGGCATAGAGCTGCTAAGTGACTTGCCCAGTGTCATATAACTAGCATAGAACTAAGGCAGTATTCAAATGCAGCTCTTCATGACTGACTATAAGTCCATTATTCTATCCTTTATGGTACCTTAGGTGTCTAGGGTGCCAATGTTCTATTGAGATGGGAGTGGGAATAATATGTTCCCATACAGGTAAATTCTCTCTCTCTCTCTCTCTCTCTCTCTCTCTCTCTCTCTCTCTCTCTCTCTCTCTCTCTCTCTCTCTCTCTCTCTCTCTCTCTCTCTCCACATACACACATATGTATATACATATATGTATAAATGAGTATATTTTTATTGTATTTATATATACATATAAATAGTTAATGAAAATGAAAAGTTTAGGGTGGGATGAGATGGAGAGGATGAGGATGAGGAAAGACTACAGCACCTGGGAGAATGGAATGGATCTTGATCTGAAGCCTCCTCTCTGGCCAAAGTCATAGAAGAATACTCAGCCTTCATGAGGTTGCGGTCTTTCAGACCTCATCTTGTACTGACAAGTTGACGGCACCTGGAGCTTGGGCACTGTCCCAGATAAAAAGAAAACATACTGAGTTGTCAGAACAATGCATAAAAGCCCATTTAAACTATAATGTTCCCTGAAAAGATTAGTCTCATGTATTGGTCTGAATACTGAGGGATAGAAGGAGTGAAAAATGGGAGAGGAGGGTGGAGAATGGGGAGGAAGGAGAGAAGAGGAGGAAGAGGAAGGAGAGAAAATAAGAGGGAAAAGATCAGATTCCCCCCTTTTCTGGGCTCAAAGCTGCCATGAGTTGAATTTTTGCAATATGGAAAGTTTTGGGTTGTTTTAGAATCCTCCTGTCTCCCATTTGAACATCCCTTCCACCTCCTCCTAACCCAGGCCTCAAGGTCACAGATGGGCCTCTAGGTCCTCAAGGGTAGCCCTTTGATTGAATGCAAAGATTTTTTTCAGTGAGGTATGGGTTTAGTCAAAGGGCCACAAAGGTCCTACAGGTTCCCCACTACTGTCCTAATATCTTTCCATCGAAAAGCCCTGATACCCCTTCCTTTGTTCTCATCATGACTTCCACTCAATTCTATATTGTTATTTTTTCTTAGTCTCAGTGTTCTTATCAAACACACAAGCCTTCTGCCTCTCCCCCATTTCTCCCTTATTCCCCTTCCAAACTCCCCAACATCATTAGCCTAATTGGATACCAGGGTGCTCATGCCCATCAGACATAGTTTTATCATCAGCATCATTACTTACAAATAAAAAAAAAAGTGTACTATGTTTCAGGCATTGTGCAAAGTGGAACACAAAGAAAGTTAAAAACCCATCCTTGCCTTCAAAGAGTTGACACTCTAACAAAAGATACAACATATAAATATTTAAATGAGTGCTTGATATATACAGAGCTGATAGATGATAATTTCAGAGGGGAAGGGATTAAGGAGGGAGCCAACACTTGAGTAGAGTCTTGAAGAATGCTAGAAATTCTAAGAGGTGGAGGAGGAGGAAGAGCATTTCAGCATTGTTAGCAGAATTTATATAGCACTTTTCTCATCTCATTTGATCCTCAGCATCTGAGTGATGCAAACTGTGCAAATGGTTGTGCTCATTTTACAGACATGCAAATTGTGCTTCCAGCTGGTTGGGCTCTCTCCAGGATTCTTAAAATCATCTGCCCCTGATCAAATTCCCCTAAGTTTTTTCTGCTGTTATTCAGTCAGTTTTCTGGACTGTGATGCAGAATGCCCTGTCCCCTCTTCTGTATTTAAAGCCTTTCTCAATCTGAGCCCAAACCATTTGTCCAACCTATAGAATACTTTACTCTCTTTCAAATCCTCTTTGGTTCAACTAGTCTAGTTGGATGACTAGATGGAACAGTGGTTAGTGTAGTGTGTTGGATTTGAATAAGAATTGATCTGATTGACATCTTGCCTTACACTCCATGGGATTGATCTAACGTTGCTAATGGTCTCCCCCACCCTCACCCTACCCCCAGAAAAGGATCAGCTTTTTTCTATTTTATATATCCATCTACATGTACAAGTTGTCTTGTCTTGAAAGCAGGAAATGTCTGCCTTTTCTCTGTGTCACCAGTGTCTAGAATAGTGCCTGATACATAGTAGGCATTTAATAAATGCTTGTTCATTCATTGGCTGCATTAGAAAATGGCATGGATTCAAATGTTACTTCCTTTACTTGCTACCTATGCTGTGCATAGTGCCTGACACATAGTAGGTTTCTAATAAACAACCATTGATTGATTGATTAGATGATTGTGTGATGCTGGTCAAATCACTAAACCTCTTTGGGCTTTCATTTCCTCTTTGGTAAAATGAAGGAAATAAACAAAAAGACTCCCAAGATTACTGCCAGCCCTAAATCTATGATCTGAAGCCATCATAGTTCAATAACTTAATAATCATAATCATAGCTACAATTTCTCTAGTGCTTTGAGTTTTGCAAAGCATTTTAAAAATATTATCTCATTTTATCTTCACAGCAACCCTAAGAGTTGGCAGAAAATAGAAAATTATTTCTATTTTCCAGGTGAGGAAATTAAGGCAGACAAAGATCATGACATTCCCAGAGTCACCAAACTAGTAAGTGTCTGAGGCAGGATTTGATTTCAGATCTCTCAAATTCCAAGTCTCACAATCTATCCACTGTATCTCACACATATTTCTAAAGTAGCATACACAGTACACAGTAGCACTGAATAAAGGCATGTGAAACTGCAGACCCAAGACCAGATGGCATGCCCTGTTAACATCTCATCTAATAATGGGGATAGATAATCAGTTCGGACCTGTGATTTTAATGGTAAGAGAAATTTCAATGAGGGAACCCCACCTACCAATATAGGTCAACACCATCTCTTTAATTTAGAGAGTTAAAACTTTAATTGGGAAATTGACCAAAAAATTGAAAAATTAAATGAGTTGCCTAGGGTCACACAGGCACTCTCTGTCCGGACTGGGACTTGAACTCAGATTTACCTACTTCTAAGGCTAGCTCTTTGTCCACTAAGCTACACTGCTTCTAATACAAGTATATTTTACATGCATACATATGTATGTGTATATATACACATAATATTTGTATATTTCTTTCATTAAAATCCTACTGGGTGAACTTATCATGGTCTAAAGAGGATCCTGGAGTGTAAAAGGTTAAGCCAATGCAGCAAAAGGTCTGGTAGGTCCTGTCCTGCTGGAATGCCTAGGGATAAATTATGTTTGAAATCTGAGAACCACCCCAATGAAATTTAGGCTCATTTTCTTTACTAGGTTGATCAAATGCTAAGGCATTTTTTCATCCATATCTGCTCTCAAAGTGTATGCTGCAGTGTGGGACAGTGACTCTTTCCTTCAACAGCAAGAACACCAATACCCAGGAAATCAATGATCTTGGAATTATTGACTTTAGGACTTGGGATGCTTTAGAAAGAGAGTCTGGTATTCTATTAAAAGGATAGAACTTAGGGAAGGTTGGGATTTGAATTTCATCTCCAACACTTCCTAACTTGGAAAACCATTTGTCATCCATATTGATTAGCTACTCAAACTGTTATCTGTCAACCTCCACGTTACTCCCCTTCCTACCTTTCTTAATAAATTTGGTGCCCTGGTCCTAGTAATTATCTCCAAACAGCTACTGTTCTCATATTGAACCCTAATTTCCCAATTCCTCTGCTTTGTCCTATTTTATGACCAATTTCTCTATACCACCTCAGCTACAAAGAGATGGTCGCAACACACACAAGTGTCCCTCTGCTGTGTTCATGAATTCTGAAATTTCTTTGACTGATTATCTCCTTTGCCACTCCATCTTTCACTCTATCTTGTAATCCCTAACCTTATTCTTCATCCTCACTTCCAATCCCTCCCCCTCTCAGAATTTTTTCCCCAGACCTGTCCTGGCTACGCTCTCCTTACTTCCCTTATTTTGACTCCTGAGTGAACCAATTCAATTCTGCACTATTTTCTTGAGTTCCTTGACCCACTTTTCTTGCCCTGACAAAACTCAATCTTGGGTGACTCCCACTACCTACTGCCTTCTCTCCTAAACATGTGTTGATGAACAAAGCTGAAGAAAATCATAAAATTATTGACTGGGTCCACTACAAATTTATGTTATATAATCAACTGGGCCCTCACTGTAACAAGATGACCTCACTATTTAAATCACTATCTTACATGCCACAGAAGCTTTTCCAAATCTTTTCATCTCTCCTCAAACATCCCATAACTATCCCACCTTCCACCCTAAGCTGAGAACTGTGTCTTGTGTTTCACTGAAAAAACTGAAGCCTTCTCCCAAGATGTCCTTCTTTTTTCTTCAACTCACAACATTCATATACCTTCCTTTGATATCCCCTCCTTTACTCATCTTACACAAAGACAAGAACTCTTCACCTTAACAAGGCAAATTCCTCTACATGCACAAGTGAACAATTCCAACCACTGTAGTTCATTAGAAAGCCATACCCTCTACCCTCATGTGATTCTGCCCTATATCTTTCCATAAATCTTTCAGAGAATAACTAACCAACACATTACAGACCTGGGAAATTCCATGATTTAGAGGATAACAATACAATATTCAACATTTCAACATATTATCCATCGACTCCTCTCCCTACTGTAGTATTCTGTAGTACTACACTTTCCAAGGATGCATCCTATACTCCTTCTTACTGACAAATTATTTTTGGTAACATGCCCATTTACTAACCCACCATAGGAGGCCTTACAGAAACACCTCTTATTCAAAATCAACATAAGGAACATTCATGCATTCCACACACCCTCTGAGAATCTTGAGAAAGAAGTTTGATACAATGGAAAAATTTGGAACCAGAGGGCCCTAAGTTTGAATCCTACTTCTCTCTAGGATCTATGTGTGTGACCTTGGGCCAGATACTGAGACAGAGAAAGAGACAAACAGAGAGACAGAGACAGAAGCAGTGAGACAGAGACAGTCAGAGAATCTGTTAAAGATGTACTGTATGTAAGGCACTGTACTAAGTACTGAGAATGTAAATATGAACAAATAAGCAGTTCTGACCCTTTAGGAGTTTATATTCTAACATGAGAAAAGAAAACATGAAAAGGAGTGGGAAAGTGAAGGCGGTGAGGGAGGAAGAGTAGAGGATGCTAGGTCAAGGATTCTGAGAAAGAGATGAAGGCTAGAGAGTGAGTTAAGCATGCCTGGGGCCCCTCATGACACTGGGCCTCTCTGGGCTCCAAATTCCTCTGATAAAAATGAAAAAGTTGAACCTGGAGGATCTCTGAAAGCTCAAAATCTATGACCATTTGATCTTTTTTCCTTACAACCTTTTTCTGAAGCCTATGTTGGGCCATGGTACTTCCCTAGTTGATAACTTCCAATGGCTCCCTCATACTTCCAAGATCAAATATCTTTTCCTCTGGCATTTGTATAATTTAGTGACCTGGATCTGTTATAAATTTCTCCCCTCCTTCCACTCTATGGTCCAGCCAACCTGAATTTCTTTATTGTTCTCATACATGAAATTCCATTCACCAAGTATGAGCTTCTACAAAAGCTTCCCTCCAAGCCTGAATGCTCTCCCTCCTCAACCATGCTTCTTACAATCATTAGTTTCCTTCAAATCTCAGCTTGATTCACTGTCCACCTCAGAGACTTTTAACATGTGTGTGTGCTGGATCCCTTTGGGAGTATGGTAAAGTTTATGGAGCCCTTCTCATAACAATGCTTTTAACTGCATAAAATAAAATAAAATATGTAGAATTGGAAAGGAAAATAATTATGCCTAAAAATATGTTTGATTTTTTCCTCTAAGTTCCAAAACCCTTTAAATGACCCCAGGTTAAGACCCTTTGATCTACATGAATCCTTTCCACATTCCCACCATTGCTGCCTTTCTTCCCCCATCCTCCAGTAAAATTCCTTCATTTTTCAAAATACACTCTATACATTTATGTATGTCCATGTTGTCTCCTCTGACCAGTGGTTAGCTCATGGAGTATAGAGATTAATTCATTTTGGGTTTTGTATCCTTGGTACCTAACCCAGACACTGGGTTATAGCAGATGCTTAATAAATGCATGTTGAATGACTGATTTACAAATTTCATCCAATAGGTACACTTTATCCAATTTCCCTCCCTTCTCTCACCACCTCCTCCATAGTATGGAATTCTCTCTCAATTCTCTTTGAATTGGGGAGATGATATCTTTGCCAGACTAGCCTGTCTAGTTGTACCATGCTGAGTTTGTGCAGGTTCCTTCCTTCCATCACATGAATGTATACATGGTTTTTACCACCATTCCTCCCTTCTTTCCATCCATCATCATCAAAAGGCAACCAAATGGTAGCAGCCAAGAGAAGAATAAGGAGTGTTTAGCTTGGTGACACATAAAGCTGGGCTTATGCTCCAAGGACCAGTCACAGCCTTTGTGGTTCCCAAAACCAGCCAATCTCCAAGTGAAAAGGAGTCAGAAGAAGGTTAGAGAAGTAGGTACATTCTTGCTGAATGTGAACATTTAGACAATAAATCTATTGTAAGCCAAGACATTACCAAATAATTTTGAACAACCTTCAAACTCCTCTGCTCAAACAACAGTCACACCTAGTAATTATTATACCAGGTTCTTGGACCGATGGGCCAGCGGAGTACACAGTCATTTAATGCACAGTGAATGTGTCTTAGGTGTGTCCAACATTGCATATGATTTCCCATAAATTAACCTATCTGGGAAAAGGATCTGCTAGTGATAAGTGAAGACGATGATGATTATAATACTATGATTATATGGTATTATATAATATCATGTTGAAGAAGCTCAAAGTATTTGACATGAAAGAAGGAAGGAAGGAAGGAAGGAAGGAAGGAAGGAAGGAAGGAAGGAAGGAAGGAAGGAAGGAAGGAAGGAAGGAAGGAAGGAAGGAAGGAAGGAAGGAAGGAAAGAAGATGTTACAATCCAGATACGTGATTTGGGAGCTACGGATTATATTCTATGACAACAATAAAATCCTCGGAATCATAGAACTACAGATTTTGAAAAGTAGAAGGAATTGAGATACCTATCATATCATATCTATCATACCATATAAGAAATCCAACAGAATCTGTGTGAATATCTCCAAGGAGAGGGAATTCACCCACTCTGAAGTCATCCTATTGTGCTTTTGGACCATTTTAATTGTTAGGAAATGTTTCCTGACATAAAAATCTCAATTTGCATCTTTAAAACTTATTATCATTGTTCCTGGTTCTTCCCTCTGGGGCCAAACCACAAATCTAATCCCTCTAACCTTTCAAATTCTTGAAGGCAACTAGAATATATCTTCTAAGTCCAGCATTCTCCAAACTTGCAGCTCAAATTCCTATGTTGCAAACTGGAGACCCTTCCTTCACCATTCTGGCTGTCCTTTCCTAGAAACTCTCTAGCTTATCAATACTGTTCTCAATCTGTGAATCTGGTATTTTTTATGAGATTTGAAGACAACAAATCGAATGAGGCTCTCACCTTTTTAATCCTGGAAGCTTAATGCAGCAAAAGATTTTATTCAGTTTTTTTGGCTGCTAAATCATATCACTGACTCATCTTGGGCTAGAAGTCCCTCTTAACTACCAGATCTTTTCTCTCCATTCCTTCTCCAACTCAGGATTCTGAGGTTGATATATATATACATATATATTTTCCATATGTATATGGAATGTGTGTGTGTGTGTATATATATATATATATATATGGATGTGTGTGTATCCAAGTAGAAGTCTTTACATTTATCTCCACTGAATTTCACCTGATGAAATTCAATCACATACTCTAACAGAAAAAGAGACTTTTGGATCCTAATTTTCCATCATCCAATGAACTAGTAATCCCTCATAGCTTTTGTCATTTGCAAATTTGATTAGGATACTCTCTATTCCCTTATTTAAATAGTTGATAAAAGTGTTTTTGCAGCACAGGGTCAAGCAAAAATTTCTGAAATACTCCACTGGAAACCTCCTACCATGTTAGCATTAAACTATTAGTAGTTACTTTTTGAATCCAGTCATTCAAACAGTTCTATAGTCATCTAATGTCTCTCTCTGTATTATTTAAATGAAATGTATCACAATAATTTTAGTAATAATAATAACTAACATTTATATGACACTTACTCTGTACCAGACAATATGACAAACACTTTGCAATTATTATCTCATTTGATCTCAACAACCCTGAGAGTTAGATGTTATTATCAACATTTCATAGATGAAGAAACCAAGGTAAACTGAGGTTAGGTTATTTTCCCGAGGTCACACAGCTAATTTCTGAAGCCAGATTAGAAATCAGATCATTCTGTCTCCAGACCCAGCACTCTATCTACTGTACCACTTAATTACCCCAAAGTTTATCACACACACACACACATAGTATGTATGTGTGCATGTATGTATTGTATGTATATATGACACATATAGAAGTATGACACTTTATAAAGTGTTTTACTGATATCTCAATAAACCCTATTTATATTATTCCCTTCATATACTCTCAATTCATAAAGCAAAACTCAGGAATCAAATTTGTCTTATTGTTTGTCTTCCTCAAAGAAAACCAAAGATATGATGAACATGATGTCTTGACTTGCACATGAATTGGATTTGAGTAAGGCAAGGCTGTACAAAGTCTTCACTCTCATTCCTCCAGCATCACTGAAGTCCAATGACAGTCTATTGTTTCCATTTCCATCGTAAACATTGGACTAGCTCTGTCAATGTGTGTGTGTCAATTTCACCATCTACCTAAAGTCAAGATGACTGGTGATGGGCTGAGATTCAGTGGATGACCTTGGTGTCTCCAATGTCTGACTAAGCTCTAAAGTGCTCCATATCACCTGTTTCAGCCACCTTCATAGCCACTGGAAGAAATCTCCCCATTTCACTGGAATCTCTTCACATGTTGGGGGTAGAAATCCCCTTAACTCACTGACAGGTTTCAGGTCAATCAGTCATCCTCAATCTGATTTAGACGATGTACAGAGATGGTTTACCACAGTGTGGCTTCTATAAATAGTACAGCTTCTTGGAGCTAATAGGTGAGAGTTGGATGAATCAGATGGACATCAAAGGTGGATGAGCAATCATGAAAAGGACTTGGCAAGCCTTCACACTTGAGCTTCTAGTCCTCCTGAACACCCCATATACTTCCATAACCTTGAGGATGAAGCCATCTAAAGATCCAAGCATAAAGCCCTAGAGAGGTTGTTAGATGACAATCCTATGAAATTAAGTACTAGACATTAAAAGTCCCCCACTCAGAAAAATGTACTTTGTGATAGAAACCTATCAAACTCTAGTTGAATTTCAAAGAACTTCATATTTGGAAGAAACCTCACAGTGGGCAGCTTCAATACCTCTAGAGATAAGAAGCTATTATCTTCTGAGGTACACTGGTCTACTTTTTGACAGAAAAAAAGGTAAAGATATTTTTTTCCTTACATCAACTCACAATCTGCTCCTTTGTAACTTGTACCCATTGTTCCTGGTTGTGCCTTTTGAGACCAAGTCAAGTCAAACCAGTAAGCATTTATTTTCCTATATGCTAAGCATTGTGTTAAACAGTGAGGATAAAAGAGAGGCAAAAAAGATCCCTGTTCCCAAGAATCTCAGTCTAATGGGAGAGAAAGTTTACAAACAAATATGTACAAATAATAGATATTTGCAAAAGAAAGAAGCATTAAGGGAGATTGGGAAAGGCTAATTGCAGAAAGTAAGATTTTAATTGAGACCTTAAAAAAGCCAGGGAAGCCAGGAGGTAGAGATGAGGAAGCACAGTATTCCAGGTATAGCTTACACTCAGTAAAAATATTGAATGGAATGTCTTCTGTGTGGTACTTTGAGGAGGCCAGTGTCACTGGATCAGAGAGGATGTGGAGAATGGTGAGATTTCAGAAAACTAGAATGGTAGGATGGGGCCAGAGGATGAAAGTCTTTAGAAACAAGAGGGGGAAAAAATACATTTGATCCTAGAGGCAATAGGGAGCCACTGGAGTTCATCAAATTAGGGTGATGAGAGTTGAGGGGTAGGGGACATTCAGGCCTATACTTTAGAAAGATCACTTTGACAACTGAATGAATGTTGGGCTGAAATGTGATGAGACTTGAGGCAGAGAAGTCAACCAACCAAATTGCCACTGCCTCTGGCTGCAGGAAAGGGCAAACAAGGGCCAATTGGTACCAGCAGTCACTATGTGGAGAGGTGGGAGCTCCTGACAGCTCACTGATCATCACTTAGAATGGAGGAAGGCTGGGGAGATGGATGTGAATGTGTAGGAGTCAATTACCTTGTTGCAAATGTGGCCTGGCTGGTCTTGGTGTTTCCAAATGAGATAGAAAGAAAATTAGAGAAAAATAGAAACTCTCTGTAGGATAAAAACCTGTCCTGGCTTCCCTGATCTCTAGCATCCCAATTAGGAGCAGGGACCTCAGGAATCCAAGTCCCTCTGCCACAGTTCTGGGCCAAGGGACAGACTTCTCTGAGGGAAAGGTCAGCGGTTTGGATGAGACAGTAAGTTGTATATAAGTGACAAATGGTTGGCACCAAGCAAGCAAAATTTGATCCATGCTATGGCATAGTCCTCCTGGAAATATTCTCCTTGCTTGTTACAAAACCAGTTCCAAAAGCTTGCAATAGATTATTTACAAACACACATCCTGGGACACCCTGGGCATGGATGGGACTTGGAAGCTGTGGTCAGCAAGGGGGTAGGAGGCAGGAACTCTGTGCCAGCATCAGAGGAGGAAGACCCCATCTTCACTGCCCCTGGCTCTGTGGACACTAGGCTCTCTGATAAATCTGATAAATAGTCTCCTGGTGGTGAGCGGATTTAATTCTTGTGCAGGATTGTTGCCCAGGCCTTGAAAAAATTTATTCATCCCACTCTGCTCTGTATTGGGAAGTTCCTCTAAATACTGCTCCACTCGATGCTCAAACAGGCCCTTGGCCCAACATTTTTTCAGCTCTCTGTCCTGGATGAAGCCCTCAAATATCTGGGACTCCATGAAAACCTCCAGGAAGGGGAGGATGCTCTTAGAAGCCACAGAGGTTTGGAAGGCCTCCCACTGGAAGGCTTTTTCCCCCTTCTCATTTTGAGTTAGGAACAGAGAGTAGTGCCCTATGGTTTCCAGAAAAAAACGAATAAACACTTCAGATACCAGCCCATTAAGGGTATTACACTCATCATCAGAGTTATTATCAGATCCTGGGAGATCAGTTCATTCTTTCTCCCCAAGAGCCTGCTCCAGAGCTGCCTGTAATTTCCTAAGCAATAGAGTGTCCTCATCGTCCAACTGTCGGATGAATGGATCAGATTCCAGATTCACCATCAAGGCCTCCTCCACAGTCATCTCCTTCAGTTTGGGGAGGGAACTGGAGAGAAGATCAACCAGAAAAGGGGTGAGGCAACAGACAGTGTTGATCATGGAGGCTGGGAGCACACGGATGAAAGAATGCTGCCAGGAGAAGGGGTAGACCAGGGCTACCACTGCGTGGGAACAGCTAGACAGGATGCTGAGCTTGTCAGCAACAAAGATGACACGCAGCTCCAATAACAGCAAGGTGAAGATACGGATGATCTGGTGCTCGCTGAAGCAGGTGAACAGACACTCAAAGTCCAAATGTTCCAGGGGCAAGTCCATGGGCCACAGCAGTTCCAGAACTTAGTTTCCTGAACCAGGGAGGAAGGTCTTCATTTTGATAATTTTTCCTGGAGCAGAGAAAGGTAACTCCATGAGACTCCTCATGAAGAGGTATACCAGGGTAGCCAAGATCCCTCGACGTCACTCCATCTCATCGAGGATCTTGGAAAATAAGGCGAAGCAGCTGATGACACAGTGCATCTCTGGGAGACGAGGACCATTTCCACTTGGCAGGAATTGCCTGCAGTAGCCAAACTGGTGGCTGCCATCCTCCCCGATGAAAGAGAAGGTTTCACTTGTATTATCAGAAACAAGAAACCAATCCTTGGCATCAGGAAAGCAGAACTGGGGGATGACTTTGAGCCTCTCCTCAGCCTCCCGCATCAGGGAGGTAGGTGTTTCTGCACGCTTCTTCTTCAGTGATACCACAACAAAGTACTCGAACGGTTCTCCCTCCTGCCATTCTATCAGCTCCAGTTCTAGCATCTGATAGCTGGGTGCTCGCTTCAGCATGAACTGGATGTGGATTAGGCACTGGGTGTGAGCTTCAATCGATCGTCAGAATCACTCTCACTGTTCTCATCTCTCAGTGAAGTGGTCTCAATGCTAGACATCGACAGTTTTATTCAGTTCTTCTTGTCCCTTTTGGCATTACAGATGGAAGTGATCCTCTGCACGAGCTGGGGGTGGGCTGTTGTACTTCCTGTTCTGGGAAGTTCATATCCTGTGCAAAGAGTCTAGAGAGTTCTCAGACCTTTGCTTGGATTTTCGTCCTGCCTGGAGACCCTTTAAGTCCACATCCTCATATGGATTTCCCTTGGGCAAATCTCCCACAATGGCTTCATAGGCATTCTCTTCTAAAATGCTCTTGGATCCAAATTTGTGGTGGTTCTCAGTACCGTTCTCAGTGGGGAAGGAGGGGTACAGGGACTGGAGACTAGACAGTGTCCTCAAACTTTAAAGATTTTCTGCTCTGGGACTTGTGGTGAAAGCGGCAGTCTTTCCTGAGTCTCCTGGTGACCACAAGGGCTGGGGTAGAGCTCCGAGGAGGCGGAGCAGCAGGAGTGAGAGAAGGAGGTAGATCATTGCTTGGCTTACTCTTGGGAGGTTTATCAGCCTCATACTCAAAGGTGCATTTAGGTTTAGGGACAGGGTTCATGTCTAGGTCACGGTGGTTCTCAGGGAGCCCCTTGTGGGTGAGAATTCTTCGAGGGGGCTCCAGGTTACCGAGACCACTGCACTCACTCTCTGGGGGTGGGCCCTCCTCACCCTCCATCACAACAGCAACTGTTCTGTGGCAGCTGCCACTGGGGCTCCCTGATGATTCCTCCAAGGTGCCTAGGGTGGCAGTCTTCCTCCTGCCTCAGTCCACACTGTAGCAGCTTCTGGGGATGTGGGGGAGCCCCTGGCCAGGCTGCTGCTTTGGGGCCTGCTCAGTCTTCTGGATGTGGCTTAATGCCTCCAGCTCTGTAGGTGATGCAGAAACTCTTGTTGGCGATCATGGTCATTTCAGCTCTCCTCGAATCAAAGTCCTCGGCTTCTCCGTCCAGGCCCGGTGGATGGCTTTAGTCCACAAAGGCACTCATGGTGCTGGAGTCAGGGTCTGGACAGTCTCTCACCTTCCTCTGCCACCAGCCCACCACAATCTGGCCATCTGCAGAAGCAACTCTCAGAGACACAGACAGCCTGTGGGACAGGCATCCGCACACCCAGCGACAAGCAGGACTCTGGGGGAAAGGTGAGCAGAGTCAACACAGAGCTCCGAGCAGATCTGGACATGTTGAATTTAAAATGTTTATGAGATGTCTAATTTTAGGTTTTCAATAGGAAGATGAAGACAGGAGACATGTAGTTAAGAAAGAGGTTAGGGCTGGACAAGTAAATCTGAGAATCAACTGCACAAAGGTCATAACTGAAACCATAAGAGCTGATAAGATCACAAATAGAAAGAGTATAGGGAGGAAAGAGGGCTCAACAGAACAATCCTTCAATAATGCCTTTTCTAGAGGAAAGAAAATAGGAGATTCCTGAAAACATCACTACTATATTCAAGACTATGAAGAGTCATTGTGTGGAAATAGTGCAACTTCTCTAGAGGAAGAAGAATGTCTTAGACTTACATAGACTTCTGGGCTTTGCAGTTTTTCACTCCTATTTTTGAAAAGGATACTCATGTTCCCCCAAGTCTTCTCTTCCTCACACCACAGTCCAAGTCCTTCAACTAACCATTGTATGATCCCATCTCTGGTCTTTTCACTATCCCTAAACACCCACCTCTGAATATGTTAAATTAAGTGAATATTGGTCGTATGTTGATCATTTTCATATTTGGTTAATTTTGTATCATTAGTTTAAGCATGTTCATTAATGTGTTAACGTGCCTTTGGGACAGCTAGGTGGCACAGTGGACAAAGTGCCACACCTGGAGTCAGAAAGGCTCATTCTTTCTGAGTTCAAATCTGGCCTCAGAAACTTACTAGTTTGTGTGACCCTGGGCAAGTCATTTATCCTGTTTTACTGTTTCCTCATCTGCCAAACAAGCTGGAGAAGAAATGACAAACCAGTATCTTCCATGTCTCACAATGAATTCCACAGTTCTTCAGAGAAACACTGAGAATGCCCTTGTATCATTTCTTCTAACCTCCATGTGAGTGTTTGCCTTGTGTAAATTCTCCATAAAAGAATTTTTAGGTAAATGTACATTTTGCATTTGAAGAACATGTTCAGCCCATCAGAGTTGTATTCTCCACAGTAGAGTTTGAATACCCAGTAGTTCAGTTTTGAGAAAAGACCACAGTGTCTGGTACCTTATCTTGTCAGTCGAGCTTAGAATCTTCCTAAGACAATTAGATGGAAGTGGTTCAGTTGGTGCTGGTAGACTGTCCAGGTTTCACAAGCACACAACAATGAGGTTAGTATAATAGCTCTGTGGACCTTCAGTTTGGTAGGCAGCTTAATGCTTCTTCTCTCCCACACTTTCCTTCAGAGCTTCCCAAACACTGAACTAGATCTGGCAATGTGTGTGTGTCAATTTCATCATATATATGTACATCCCTGGAAAGTACGCTGCCAAGGTAAGTGAACTTATTCATAGCATTCACAATTTTTCCGTTTGTTGTAAGTGATGGTTTCATGTATGGATGGTGTGGTGCTGACTGATGAAGAACCTCTGTTTTCTTGTGGCCAAAATTAGCACAAGCAGCAGAAAATTGATCCATACTCTGTTTTATCTCAGTCTCAGAGGCTGCATTGAGTGCAAAATCATCTGCAAACAAAAAGTCATGCACCAACCCTTCCTCTACTTTAGTCTTGGGTTGTAGCTTATTCAAATTAAATAATTTACTATCAGTATGGTAACTGACCTTGATGTCATTTTCATCCTTGTAAAAGGCATCCAACAACATTGCTAAAAACATCATGTTAAAAAGCATGAGAGCAAGCGCAAGCCCTGTTTTACTCCATTGGTGACTGCTGAGATCTTCCAAACGTCCTCACAACTGATGGTATCAAAGGCCTTGGTCAGATCTACAAACATTGCACACAGGCCTCTGTTCTGATCCTGGTATTTCTCCTGGAGTTGTCAGGCAGCAAGCACCACATTGACTGTTCCTTGGCCCTTTCTAAAGTCACACTGGTTCTCAGGTAGATGACCATCTCCTAGGTGAAGAATGAGTCCATTAAAGAACACTCTTTCCTTAAGAGAGAGATCCCCCTATGATTGTCACAGGACAACGTATTTCCTTTTCTTCATAGTGGATGGAAACATCCTTGAGCTCTTCTGCAATAATCTCCTCTTGCCATATAATCTAGAAAATTTCCATCATCTTCTGTATGAAGAGTTGACACCCTGCCTTGTAAATCTCAGCTGGAATATAATCAGCATCAGGCACTTTGCAACAAAAGAGGAGCTCTAATGATGTTCAAAACCTCTTCTCCTGTTGGAAATTTTGTTAGGAAGGGATTGACTGCAACCTGAGATTTATGGTCAATGGCTTCGGCATTGGTTGATGATGGTCTGTTGAAAATATTGTGGAAGTATTCTCCTTATCACTAATCAATGTGACCCCATCAGCACTTAGTAGCTGAGATGCACCATAGTTCCTTGGCTTATATATAACCTTCAGGTCATCAAAAAAGTGTTTTACATTGTTACCAGCAGCATAAAATTGAATTTCATCTGTCTCCTTACTGAGCCAAGAATCTTACATCTCTCTAAGCTTCACTTGTACTCTACTTCTGATGGATTTTAATGTTGCCATCATAGAAACAGACACATTTCATTAGTAACTTCTGAATTTCCCCATCATTGTCTTCAAACCAAATGATGTTTGTGAGTGTTCTGGCCCAGATGAGTAAATGTGGTAGTATACAACAAATCTCTGAAGGCTGTTCCACTGTTGCCAACCAGTTGCTCAACTTTCCCTCTAAGTTAAAAGCAAACTGTTCATACATGGAGCAGTGCTCTAATCTGTTGACATTAAGTCTCCTGGTAGTCATCCAAAAGACTTGATCAAGCTAATTGAAAGTTAATAGAGACTATCCCTAATTCAAGACATCTCCGAGGTCCAAAGTAGATTTTCTAGAAGTCACAGTTCCTTATTTCACATCACATTTGGAAACATCTCAATATTCTATGGGAAAGCAAACTTTTATCTCTAAAACATATCTTGTATTTGTTTGAATATAAAGGAGAGTTGTCTGAAAGTCAAGGCTGAATCCAGGCTCTGGGACTACTAAAGAGAAATGCCTAGGGAGATCATCAGAATTTTCAAGGACTCTAAGAATAGATTCCTCTGAAGTTCTTATACTAAGAATTATTTTCATATCTATTTTTAAAAAAGGAAACAAAACTTTTCCATGTTGGAAAGAAATTTTCATATAGCATGTGTGTTCCCTCTGTTCTGTTTAAAAACTTTTCCAGTGTCCAGAAAGGATTCAGGGGTAGAGGGATGAAAGTGACTTACTAGAGCCTTATAGGTAGGCAAGATAAAAATAGGTATTCATAGAATCATAGATTTAGAAGAGCTGAAAGGGACCTTGGAGTCGTCTAGTTCAGTCTTGTAATACCAATGAGGAAACTGAGCCCCAGAAGATTTTAGTGACACATCCAAGGTCAACAGTAAGAGGCGGAACCTGGAATTGATCCCAAGTTCTGATTATAGATCTAGTGTTTTCCCTATTTCCCCCATGATTGGCTCCCATCATCAGCCTAGATACTTGTGTTGGTCAATAGAATTTTACATCTTTCTATGCCCTATCCTTGGAGCATGGAGGTCACTTTATACTGGCCAGCTCATGATTTTATTTATTAAATGTCTTAGTAATCTCTTAGTATCAGTGCTGAACAGGAATCTAGAAGTCATAAATAGGAATCCTCCACTGAGACATGTCTAACAAGGGATTGTCTGGGGTCCTCTGAAAGACCTCTAGTGATGGGTGAGCTGCTATCTTCCAGGGCAGCTCAATCTCCTGATTCCTTCAAATTCTCGGGAAGTTCTGAAACATCATTAGAATGTAACCTTCTTAAGACATCATTTCATTCTTTGTATTTGGTTCTTCAGCATCTACCACAGTACTGGGCTCACAGCAGATATTTAGGAAATGATTCTTGATTGATTAATTAATTCTATAACTATATTCCAACCTCTGCAACTTCCAATCTCTGTAACTGATTCTGTGACTTCAAGTCACTATAACTTCCCGCCATAGCTCTCCCAGCTCCCCTCCTCACTCTCTCAACTTCTCCCCTTCCTTAGCAGCTGTCTTTCCCCAACTTTTGTATCCTTCTCCTTGACCATCTGCTTTCTATCACTACTTTATATGTTATCCTCTCCAGAAGAATGGCAACTCCTTGAGTACAGGGACTGTCTTTGGGGGTTATATTTATATTCCCAGAGCTTACTAAAGTGTTTACCACATAGTAGGTGCTTAATAAATCATTTTTCTGTCTACATATCTAGATGTGCATGTATCTGTATATGTATGCATGTGTGAATCCATGTATCTGCCCATTTATGCATGCTGTATCTGTATATACATGCATGTATCTATACAACTGTATACATATGCATGCATACATCTTTTCATATATATATATATATATATATATATATGTGTGTGTGTGTGTGTGTGTGTGTGTATATGCATGCATGTATCTAGCATCTATATACCTAGTTCTACTCTCCAGGTTCAAGTGAAATAAACCTTAACCCTCTTGCATATGACAGCCTGTCAAATAGGATTAAAGATATGCATTATAAATATGCTTGAATATAGCTATTATATCATGTCCCCACCCTAGTATTCTCTTCTTCAGGATAAATATCCTCAATTTCTTCAACTCATACTCATACAGCAGGATCTGGAGACACCATCCTATTTGCCTTCTTCCAAACATCATACAAGTATGAATGCCCTTCATTAATCCAGGACTGTTCCCCTCCAACAAAGTGATTTCTCCCTGGGTGCTTGATGGTCATGATTCAACATTCAATGGCCAAGATTATGATTTCATGGAGAGCTGTGGTTGGTGGTTACTGCTAGTAATCTCTAAACATGGCAGACAAAGGAGAGTGACACAGAGACCTCTGGTGCCACTATTCACCAAGAGGAATTTGCTTGTGATGTAAGAGTATTCATAGACTTAGATCTATTGCTTATATGAACACATGCTAGCCAAGCCAAATCTTCTGCCTTGGCTGCAGCTGAAGAAGATTCTCAAGCATCCCTAAAGCCAGAACTATGAGAACTCAATTGCAGAGGGCCAGTAATGATGAAGTTCAGAATGTGAGGTACTGTCCAGGTTTTACTTGAGACTTGTACTAAAATGAAAATGTTTTTAACTGTCCTAACTATTCACTGCAGCCCTAGCTCGATGGTCAGTCAGGACTACAGGATAAAAAGATTTTAATTGTTCTAACTTTTATTCAAGTAAACTTTGCTTCTGTGTCCACTCCTTAAAAATTTCTTTGAAAGAGGGCTGCGAATCTGCCAATTGAAATGACAGAGACTCTGGAAAAAGATCCAGTGGTGCCTAGTGTCATCCTCTCTACTGGAGAGTTCAAAGCTTTATCTCTGAGGTGTCTCTTTTTCAGATCTATGCATTTTCCCAATTTTCCTTAGTGCCAAATAATACAACAAATTCTGACCTGTCTCAAACATCCAATTAAGAGTGACATGTTTCACTTAAAATATGACCAGAATAACTACCTTTTGGTTGTTTCCCATTAAACAAAAATATTTCTCTCTTAGGTGAGGCATGAGATAATTAAATGTTAGTCAGTCTGTCTCTCTGATATGAGGGGAAAAGTTTTCCTGATTTCTTCTTGTCTTTCTCTCCATCTTCACAACCTGGCCAGGGTTAGAATGTAGAAAGAGAGAAAGAATTTTACCAACGACTTTCCAACAATTTTCAAAACTTTTATGCTTCCTTAAAGTTTATACCCATGTTTTTCTCCTAGTGACCTTTTTTTTAAAGCCCCTTTAAAACTCCACATATATTATTTCTTTCTATTTCTGAAATGAAACTGCCTTTAGCAATCATATAAACTAAATAGTATAAGATTTGTTTCTCTTTCTCTCTCCCATCCTCTTTTCTGCTGCTGCAGTAATCAAAAAGAGGGAAAGAGGGGGAGGGAAAGAGATAATTGCATTCCAAAGTCCAGCTGCAATGGAGCTGGGCTGCATTAACACAGAGACACATGCACACAGAATATGTAAAGACAGAACATATATACAGACAATGAAAACAAGAATCCAAAAACTGAGAAAAGATTGTCAGAAATCCTCTGCATAAATCAGGACTTTGGCTTGGCTCTCCAGACCAAGTGGAGGTCAGGAAACATGTTCTTTATGGTCTTCCTCCATTGTATCTACTTTTATTCTTTTTGTTGCCAATGGTACTTGTTCTGGTTTCTGTAAGCATATTTTAAGCACATTCCAAATTGAAAAAATTGTAACAGGAAAAGTGCTTGGTCCAGCTTCCCTATAATACTCACTCATTTGATTGCCTACCATTTCCCATTTTTCAAGATCTATAGTCCCTTCTTCAGGGAACCAAGGGCAACATTCCTGTACACACTGGAGAAATTCCTGTAATTGTGAAGTTGTAATCAATAGACCACATTCCCTTAATTAACTTCTTTAACAGTTTTAGATAATATTCCCTGCTTTTACCTCCTGATTTTGCTTTTCCTATTTTTACTTTCGTTTCACCAAACTTTCTTTTGTTAAAGCTACTTTTTGTTAAACTGTGTTTGAGGCTGATAGCTAGCTGAATTTATGTTCTTTACTCCTCACATTAGCCTAGTGAAATATTTACAACAAAAATTGCCCTTAGTTTGTCCTGTAGTCCTGATTGCAGTTCTGTGACTGTGGACTACACTTCACTTGTAGTCCTGATTGTAGAGCACTCCATCTACCAAGGGCCATTCACACGTCCCTGTTCGGGAGCCACCTGCAACTAACGCTGAGGCAGGCAGCCACAAAATTGGGTGAGTGTGAAATGAAAAACCATGAACCAGGCGGGACTCTGAGAAGAATCCATTTATTGATCTGAGAGCTCAGGTTTATATACTCTCTTACAAGCAAGCAGGCAGGGTTATTCCCTTGAGAACATTCAAGCAAGCAAGGTTATTCCCAAGAGAACATTTTTAGTTTACTTCTTTTACTTCCTAATCTTAGTTCCTCTGGAGAGACAATTTCGGGGTACACAATCAGGGCAGGACTTTCTCATCCTTCCATATCAGGAGTTGGATGGTGAGCCAAAATCCTGAGAATGTCAGCCCTCATGCTAGTACAAGTCTCAAGTAAAATCTGGACAGTACTTCACATTCTGGACTTCATCAGTACTGGCCTACATTCAATAATTCAATCCTTGGCCTTCAAGCAGAGATATCAATCTTATGATAATTTCATTTGGATAGACAAGTGACCCAAAGGTTTCTAGAATATGGAGGTGGAGGTGGTAGACCAGCAATAACCAATGTGTATTTGTTTTCCAAGTAAGCAAAAGTGAGTCAACAAACACTTAAGAAACATCTACTATGTGTCAATGCTGGGGATCCAAAGAAAGGCAAAAAACAGTTTCTGCCCTCAAGAAGCCTGTATTCTAATGTGGGAGACAACATGAAAATGCCTAGGTACATAGAAGATACATACACAGTCGATGAAGGTAATATGGAAGAGGAAGGCATAAGCAGTTGGTGAACGAATATAAAAAGTGGAGATGAAGAAATGTTCCAGGTGTGGCACAGAGATGAGAGATGGAATATTATTCTTGAGGAACTGCAAACAGGATGTGTGCTTTGTTCATAGAGTACATGGGGGGAGCAAGGTATAAGAAAGCTGGAAAGATGTGAAAGGCCAGGTTAAGAAGACCTTGAAATGCCAAAAGAAGAAAGGCTTTTTCTAATGGATTTAGGAGAGAGCTCCAATGATGTTCACTGGTGAGTGGCATGGTCAAATATAAGACTTAAGGGAAAAATAAAACAAAATCAGTTAGAATAAGGCCAAATACCCATAGTGCTTAGGCTTTTTCCTATTTCAATTTCATGACATCAAATTTCTATAAGATTTTAATGCATATATCATATATATTCAATTACTTCTTATAGAAATCAATTGACTGACAATTTTTTGAAAAAGTGCCCACAGGTAACTAAGGATAAAATTTGCAGCTAAAAATGGTTGGTTCTTTTTGTTTTCGTTTGGGGGCAAGGGATAGGGGAAGAAGGTTGTATGTGGCTGGGTTGGACATCAGGCTGTGCTTGGACACTACATCCCCCATAAGCCCGTGTGGTAGTTCACCAGCAGGGTGATGCTCATCCACCTACTAAAGTTTCATGAGGAGGAGGATATTGCCATGTAGATTTATTTATTTATTTATTTTTATAATCAGAGGATGGAAGAGGTATCACCCAGAACAGAAAACAACCTCAGAGATGGAAAGACAAAAGATGAGGGTGGAAACAAAGAACAGTCAGATCTTAGTGACTTGAGAGAAATCACATAAAGCAATTATGGGTGATGCTGCACGCAACAAGCAAAAGAAATAGTGATAGGGAACAGCAGAGGCATCCATCAGTATTGTTAGGGTGTGAAAAAAGCCCAGAAGTCCTGAGATCTGTGGAGCAATTCCCTACAAGCTCTCAAGAGTGATCAAAGAAGTATTTCCTATCCCATTTGTTGTTCACGCATTTCAGTCATATCTAGAACACTTCCTGACCCCGTTTGGGATTTTCTTGGCAAAGATATTGGAACACATTGTCATTTCCTTCTCCAGCTCATTTTACAGATAAGGAAACTGAGTTGAACAGGGTTAAGTGCATTGCCCAGGGTCACACAGCTAGTAAGTGTCTGAGGCTGGGTTTGAACTTGGGTCTTTCTGACTCCAGAGCTGCTGCTCTAGTCCTTGAGTCATCTAGCTGCCCTCCCATCCCATGGTGCTGGGGAAAGAGAAGGGCTAATTGGAATCACCTTGGAGATGATAGTAGTATCGAACAAATAGGGTTGTTGTGAGGATCAACATAGGTAACATATGGAAAGTGCTTTGAAAACCCTAAATAGATATGTAAGTGTGAGCTATCATTATAGTCATCATTAAATCATTATTTCCACTATCCCACAGTTGCCCCTTGTCCAGATGTCAGTGTATCCATGGTACAAGTCAACCATAGTTTGCAAAACAACCAAAAGTGGTCTGGAAATTTTTTAAAACCTAGAACAGTGGCTAGCACTTACATAGCACTTTAAACTTTGCAATGTACTTCATAAACATCCCATTTTATCCTCAAAACTACTCTGGGTGGTAGATACTATTATCCCCATTTTAGAGGTGAAGAAACAGGCTTGCCCAGGGTCACACTTGATAATATCTAAGCTGGATATGAACTCAAATCTTCCTAAGTCTAGTACCAGCACTTTGTCTAGTGCATCATCTATTTGCCTAAAACTTCAGTTAATATTCCATCAGTTAGAACAAAGAGTAGTTTTGTATCCAGCATCCTTATTTCTATGATTTCTATTCCTTCATCAGAAGTTTTCCAGAAGGGATTGAGGCTTATATTCTCCCAAAGTTTATGGTTTGTTTTGGGTTTTTTTTGGGGGGGGATGGTGTATGTACACATGTGAGTTTTATTGGAGGACAACTCCTGAGTTTGGGATTTTTTTCCCTGAGATCTTTCAGGAATTGCCAATTCAATCAAGAAAGAAAAAACAGAGCTATTCTATCAAAACCAGGAGGTTTTTTGGTCCTGGAAAACCAGGAAGTTTTAAAACAGAGGTTTAAACACCCCAGTTAAGGAAGGATTTGGCGTTCCTCCTTCCCACATCACTAGGGGCCAATCTTGAGGCAATCGGCCTGGGTCACTCTGAGGGTGGTGAAATAACAACAGAAACACAGCACTATAACAACATCCCTCATACAGTGATCCTTCTCAGAGAACACAGCCCTACCTGTGAGTCAGCTCTGTCCTGAGACCACCCTCATGCTTAGGCAATGCTTTGCAAAGATGAGCAGATTAGAAATGTTGCCATCCTTTCCTTTTCTCTTTTCTCTCCTGCCTTCCCTTTGTCTTTCTGAACCTCCTTTTTTACCCTTATCTCTTATTTATTTGTTTGGTTGGTTATTTATTTATTTGTTCATTTGTTTTTATCTCTTTCTCCCCTTTCCTTTCTATTCTTAGCTGTAGAAAATGGTTCTCTGGATCAGATCAGATTTTGAGCTGGGAGGGGACCTAGAATTAGACTGTTCTCTTTAACTCCCTCATTTTGCAGATGAGAAGACTGAGACTGAGAGAAGCTGAAATAACTTGCCCACAGTCACACACCTAGTTAAAATCCACTGAGCTGCCTCTAGGTAGGAGGAGGGAGGGATAGATTTAAAAATGAAGATAACATTAAAAATAAAGGGTATTCAGTTATTCAGGAAAAAGCTAGAGACATTCCGAACAATGAGTGCATACAAAAACAGAACAATTTCTAAGTTCTTTGATATTTCCTCACTCTCTAGAAGTGGAAAGTCTGGATATCAGAAGGTGATTCAGATCTTGGGTTGCTCCTTTCCCCAGCCCTTAGAAAGCACAGGTAACCACCCATTAGGAGGTAGGGCCAGAGAATCAGGAGATTTCAGCAAAACTTATTCCCCTATCCTGGCTGAAGTTCAGCTACACCTCCCCACTCCCACTCCCACCCCACCCTGACAGACAATTGGTTACTAAGGCTTTGGTCTCTGTCAGAAGCACTTAAAGATGATCAGGGAAGATGCTGAGAGGGAAACACTCAGCCAGAGAGAAAGAAGGCACATCTTTCCATGGACTGAACTTCATCCATTGAGAAAAGAAAAGTGTAGTTATCTTCAGGGCAGGTTGCAATGCCAGAGGCTGGGGGAGCAGAGGTACAGAAAGGGTGAATAGAACTTTCCTAAGAACAAAAAAGGACTTCTCTAGATAAGGGTGAAGGGGGCTGTGGGGACTTATTAAATGAGAACAGGATTGAAAAAGGCTTAAGGGTGAACCTAGAAAGGCATCATGGGGTTGAGAATGAAGGACTGGGAAGAAAACGTGAAGGTCAATGGGGTACATGAGATTAAGAAATGCTGGGAGGTGAATGGGAAAAATGAGATCAACGGGAAAACAGTTGCCAATGGTCAGTCTCAGTGGAGGCAGGAGACCAGAGGCAAGCCTATGGCAGATGGCAGAGGACTGCCAGTGTACACCTGGGAGGAAATCCAGAAGCACAACCTGACGACAGACCAATGGCTGGTGATCAATCGGAAGGTCTACGATGTCACCAAGTGGGCAGACAGGCATCCAGGAGGTAGCCGGATCCTCAACCACTATGCTGGGGAAGACGCCACGGTAAGGAATGTGGAACTATGACTTCAAGAATCCCTTAGCAGCACTCTGTGTGTGTGTGTGTATGTGTGTATTGTGTGTGTAAATATGTGTGTGAGCATATATGTATATGAGTATGTATGTGTGTGTCTAAGTGTGTGTGAGAGTGCATATGAGTACATGTGTGTGTATGCAACTTTGCAAGTGTATCTGTGTGTGTGTGTGTATCTGGGAAATGAATAACTGCGAATGTGTGTATGAGTGTGTATGTGTCTGAGTATGTGTGAGTATGAGTCTATATATGAGTATGTGAGTATGTGTCTGAGTGTGTGTGAGTACATGAGCATGTATGTGAGTGTGAGTGTGTTTGTGTGTGTGAGTTCTTGTGTATGTATGTGAGTGTGTACATGAGTGTGTATGTATTTATCTGAGTCTTTGTGAGCATACCAGTGTGCGAGCATGTGTCTGTGGTGTGAGTGTGTATGTGAGTATGGGAATGTCTGTGTGAGTACATGAGTTTGTATGTGTGTATGTGAGTTTGTATCTGAATGTTTAAGTATGAGTGTGTAGTATGTTTAAATGTGTATGTGAATTCGTAAGTATGTGTCAGTGTGTGTGTATATGAGTTCATGTATGTGAGCATGTGTGTGAGTGTGCATGTGAGTATGTGTTGCTCATGTGTCTGTTGTGGGCTGGGTAAGGGGAAGGCAAAAATGGTTCAGCCCTTGGCCCAAAGGCATAGCTAAGACATGTTCAGGCTTGAAGCCGTCTCACCCATTCCAAAACAGATCTTGTAGGATTTGGCCCAGCCAGCAACAGGAATGTCATAAACCTCCAGGCTTAAAAGTGATTTGTAGTGTTTGGGTTAATCCTGTAATCAGATAAAAGGAGCACTGGAGATCAGCTAGAACATGCTGGTCATTTTACAAAAGAGGAAACTAAGGTCCAGATAATAAGCATCAGAAGTGGGCCTTGAACCCTTTGTCTACAGGGTCAGTGCCCTTTCACTGTGCCACCCCTACATTCTGATGCCATCCCACACACTTACTCTGGAACCATTATATATTTAATTTCTCCAAGCTTTTGTTTCCCCATCTATAAAATGGAATATAATAACACTGAGCTCATAAAGTTGTTGTAAGGATCAAATGAGAAAATAATGATAACCATTGAAATAACGTTCTAAGAATTGGAAGGACAATCCTAAAGCAGCTTAGAACTTAGAACTCCAAGTCTGGAAGACCTGAGTTCATATTTGACCTTAGACACTTACTAGCTGTATGACTCTGGTCAAGTCATTTAACCTCTGTTTGCCTCCTCTTCCTCAAACGTAAAATGGGAATAGTAACAGCACCTACCTCCTAGGGTTGTTATATGGGTCAAATGAGATAATATTTATAAAGGACCTGGCAAGTGCCTGGCACACAGTACAGTACGTACTATATAAATCCTTATTCCCTCCCTCCCACTACCCCCAAAGCATTTTCAATAAATTACCTCATTTGATTTAAGAAATATCTCCATTTTATAAATGAGGAGCTAAAGCTTGGAGAGGTCAAGTGACTTGCTTAGGATAATACAACTAACTCATTTCTTGAGGTAGAATTTGAACTCAGGTCTTTCTGACCCTAAGCTGAGCACTCCATTCATTGTATCATGTAGTTGCATAACAGGAATCTATGTAAAATACTTTGCAAACACTTAAAGCACTCTGTATTGTGTTTGTATATTATTGAGTTATTATTATTGCCTTCACCCTTTGGTGGCTGATCATGACAGCAAGCTTTACCCCTGGGAGGCAGCACCCTAAGATGAGGATGGAAAAGGCCAAAACATCTAAGGGATTTGAATAGACCTTATATAATATCATGGTATTTTGTTAGTTTTTAACAACTGGCTCTCCAGTAGGGAAAGAATGTTCATAGGATATACTTTTAAGTTTAATCTGTTATTAACATTTTCTCTATCACTTTCTGAAGTCTAGACAATCAAAAAAACAGTACATCTGCCCCGATTTGACATGTGAACATTTGACATGTTCACAATGAAAATGTAACGACCTGGTTCAAGTGGTTTAGAGCTGGCTCCAGCGCACTTCAGCCTGTATATGACCAAGAAAAATCTTCCTTCCTCATCTCAACTCTGATAACTTAAAAGAAAAGATGGGCTTCACTGAGGTTTTTTTTTTTTTCAAAGAGCATGTGGCTAGAATCATAGAATACTGAATCTGGAAGAATTTCAGAGATCCTTATGAAGTAATTAGAATAGTATTAGATACAAAATCAGTAGACCTGAATTGAAGGATGCAGGCTTGGTTACTTAACAAGCATGTGACTTTGGATGAGTCATTTCTCCTCTATAAGGCCTCATCTCAAAATGAGGGGGTGGGATAAGCTGTCTTTAGTGTCCCTTCCAGCTCTGAAAACTAAGATTCTGTCTAGTTCAGTCCTTTTCTTTTATAATCAAAAAACTGAGGTCCAAAGAAATAAAGTGACTTGAAAGTCATCGCCACAAAACTTGGATCCTGCCATAACATTAGTTATAAGACCTTAGGAAAAACAGTTCTTTTATCTAATTCCTACTCTTTAAAATGAGAAAGTTTTATGTTAATGTCCCTTTTAATGTGATTCAGTGAAAACAAAATCACTTAAAAAAAAGTCAGAGTAGCTGGGTTCAAATACTAGATCTGCTACCTGGTGTGACCTTGGGTAAATATATTCCCCTTCTAAATTTGGTTTCCTTCTCTGAAAATGAAGGCATTGAACTTTGTTCAGTGATCAGTCACATCTAATTCTTCATAACCCCATTTGGGTTTTGCTTTATTTTTTTGACAAAGATGCTGCAGTGGTTTGCCATTTCCTTCTTACAGAAGAAGGAACTGAGGTCAACAAAGTTAAGTGACTTCCCCAGAGTCATATCATTAGGAAGTGTCTGAGACCAGATTTGAACCAAGCAAGATGGAGTCTTCTTGATTTCAGGCACGGTTCACTATCCACTGTGCCAACTAGTTAGCTGCCTAGGGGGCTGGACCAGATGGTCTCATAAGTCGGTTTGGACTCTGAGTCTATTATCCTTTCCAGCTTGAGCATTCTGTGGTCCTGAATCTCTCATAACCGGTTAGAGGCAAAATCATCAAGAAACCATTTCTACTGCCATTCAAAGAGAGGGATTCCTTTCTCCCACCAGCCATTAGTTTCATTCAATTGCTCTAGCCCCAGAAGGGAATATTCTTTGGTTTTGATTAGCCATGGCAGCAGCAGACTTCATCCTACCATTTTGCATTTTTATGATTTGTTTTGCATTATTTGCATTTACTTTTGCATTATTTTATTTGCATTTATTTTTGCATTATTTTCCCAAATTTTCTCAGTTTATGACAGGTGGAGAGAGCTTAAAAGGAATGCATCATCAGTGTGATAATTTTTCTCTTTCCTAACACACCCCTTTTAAATGTACCACCCAAAGAGTGACTTCTCCCTCTAATTACTGTACTTATGGCATGCATTCCTAGAAGTGTATCTTATATGTTTGCCTCTTGGAGAGTGAGAAAGCATTAACATCCCCCATTCATTAAGATGACAGTGAGATCTCTTCCACATATTTCTTAAGGTACTTAGTCTAGGAAACATGTTACCCATCTACCTTTACATGGTATGACAGTGAATGGAATGAAGGACTTTGAGTCAGGAAGAATAGGGCTTGAATTCTGCTTTTGAAACGGGAATATGTTCTGTAAGGTCTGGCTTCGGAAAGTCCCTTCTAGCTCAAATCTACTACATAGGATCATACGGTAAACTCTCAAAATAGGTAGAATATGGTTAAGTCAAGATGACAAGCATTTATTCAGCACTTACTAGGTGCTAGGCATTGAGCTAAGTGCTGATGATACACAGAAAGCACCCCCCAAAATGCCATCATAGCATTCACAATCTAATGCCATAAACAACACACAAACAAGATACATATAGGGTAAATTGGAGACATTCTTAGGGGGAAGGCACTAGCATTAGTGAAAAGATGCTGAATCTCAAAGTAGGGACAAGATAGTGCATTGGACAGAGCATCCAGTCTGGAGTGAGGAAAACCTGAGTTCAAATCTGGCCTCAGACCCTTACTAGCTGGGCAAGTCATTTAAACCTATTTGCCTCAGTTTCCTCATCTATAAAATGAGCTGCAGAAGGAAATGGCAAACCACCCCAGTACCTTTGCCAAGAAAACCCCAAATGGTGTCACCCAAAATCAAATACAACTGAATAACAATAGCATGGTATGAGACAACCCAGGGTTGAAAGTCAGTCTCTTATCTTTGTGACCTAAAACGGAGGAGGGATAGGATTAGATGGCTTCTGAAATCTCTTCCAGATCTAAATCTAAGATGCTAAGAGCCATCTTCCATCCACATCAACATACCCTGGATTCAGATGGCTCTGGAGGAGAAGTGAAGCTGGTGACCTGCACAGCCCTCGCTCACTCAAAACAAAGTCAAGTGCAAGTCATGTCATTATTTTTCTGATGGCATGATCTTCAAGTAATGAAGGATGAACACATACACCCTGATTAGAAATCCATTATGTACATGACTCTGTACAAGGTCAAGTGCTTTGTCCAACTAGAGGGTACCTGAGATAGGATTCAAACTCAGGTCTTCCTGACTCCAAGTCCTTCATCTATCCACTGTGCCACCTCACTGCCTGACATTAATATGTGTTCCCAAAATCTCAAAAATGCAGTTTTAAGTTCTAAGGTTTTGGGGACACTTTGTAGTGCTTTCAGGTTTGCAAAATCATTCACATACTTTGTCTTTTAAGCACCATAAGAATTCTATAAGATAGTGATTACAGAGATTATTTTCCTCATTTTACAGATAAGGAATGAGACTAAGAGAGATTAAGGGGTAGATACATGATCATTGTAGGTCAAAAACCTCTTTCTTCCTAGGTCCAGGATTCTTTCCACTATATCCCAATTTCTTATACATTCTGCAGCTTTCCATGAGGAACCTAACAGAAAGGTGAGGCCAGTAATTTAATGCGAAGGGCAAATTGAAAACCACTGATTCTCAATCATAAATGTTGAGATTCCGGGCCATTGAGATCATCTAGTCCAACCTGTTATAGTAGAGAAAGGAAAGGAAAGGCCAGAGAGGGCAGAGAACTTGCTCAAAGTCACATTAATTAGCCAATTAATGCCCAAGGCATAATGAGAAGCAGGTCCCCTAACTCCCAAGTAGACAATACTCTTGATTCTCAGGTCCCAAATTGAAATATTCCAGGTCTCCTTAGGTTAGTTTTTAATTTTTCATCTGTGGTATACTTCAGGCTGGTGACCTTCTTCATTCCAAGCCCCTCAGTTTCCATAGCATTTCTCTGTCACATAATCCATCCATTGTCACCACGACCACCAATAACCAGTTTTTCAGGATGTCTGGGCTAATGTCTCAAGGAAAGAAATCTTATAGAATATGTTGTCAGGTACTTCAAATATTCTTCATATATTATTGAAATCATGGCATCACAGGCTCCCAGAATTAGAGGGGACCCCAGAGACCTTCAGAGCCCAGCCTATATCTGACCAAGAATTCTCCCTCCAATATCTCCAGCAAGTGACTATCCAGTCTTTTCTCCTTCCTCTCTTCTTCCTCCTCCTCCTCTTCTTCTTCTTCTTCCTCAGACAAGGAAGCCCTGATTGGCTCAATAATAGCTAGACTTTATATAGTGCTTTAAGGTTCACAAAGCACTTTATATACATTATGTCATTTGGTCCTCACAATAACCTGTGAGGGAGGTGATATTATTATATCCATTTTACATGGATGAGTAAACTGAAATTTGTTTGTCTGCAGTGAGCAAAATTTGAACTCAGATCTTACTGACTCTGGGTCTAGCACTCTGTTTATTATATAACCTGACTCTAAAGGAGCAAGAGAAAAGCCAGGATTAGAAGGGGCTTGTGGAGATCATGGAATAGGAGGTTGGTCTTTATGGGATAAAAACAAGGGCAGTGAGTGGTCTTGACAACTGTCAGGGAGGAGGTCCTATTGTTGATTGATGCCCAGAACAATTCTCTAAGCCCCACCCCTCTACATACAAACACAACTCCACCTTAAATCCTGGATGACTCCCTAAGAATTCCAACCTCCCAATAGAGAAACATGACTTGATGAAAAGTCCTAAGGGCAGTACACTAATCCAGAAGATGAAAGTTAATTTCAATCCTGCCCATATACAAACTGTATAGCATACCATGTAAGGTCTTTCTGAGAAAAGAATCACAAGGACATAAGCTAGATGGAATAGGGTATTGGGCTTGGGATTGGGAAGTCCTGGGTTTTGGTCTGACCAATTGCTGACTCTGTGACCCTAAGGAAGTCACTTAGCCTCTTTGATCTTTGTCCTTCTCTGTAAATCATGAAGATCAAGTGATATAATGCATGTATAGAGCCTTGAAAACCCTTGAGAGCTCCTAAATGTGATCAGTAATTATGTTGTATTTATCTATCTCATTTTCAGAAATCATAGTGTAATAGGAAGAGTATAATATGCAAACTCAGGTCTTTGGAGTCCAAGGTGTGGGTAGCTCTGACTCTTACTAGCTATGGGACCATGTGCCAAACATTCAACCTGACTAGACTTTCATTTCATCATAGGTAAAATGGGGATAAGAAAACTTGCCACTCCCCCTTTCACAGGAGTATTGCCAGGAAATTATAAACTCTAACTTACATTCAAATTTTCTAAAATGCAACTAATTAAATCCTCATCAGAGTCTTACTTTATGCAGAGTATTGAGTAAAGGCCTGGGAAATTTCAATTTAGAAAAGACAAACTTGGAGTCTTATGAGAAATTCAACAGTCCACAGGCATGCATTGAGCACATACTATGCACAAGGTACAGGCTAGGTGCTGGGGATATAGACATAAAAGGGAAACTTCCTGCCTCAAGGAGCTTACATTCTATTGAAGAAAGCAATACATATATATATATATATATATATATATATATATATATATATATATATATTATATATATACATATACATATAATACGTATATTATATATACATGTGTGTATATGGCACATATACATAATAAAGATATTAGAGAGGCAGTCAGTGAGTCAACTAGGATTTAGGGGCAAGCAGTGGCATGGTGGGTAGAGTTCTAGGTCTGAAGTCATGAAGACCTGAGTTGAAATTCAGCTTCATATTTTTGCTAATTGTGTTTATGGTTGTTCAGCTGTATTCAACTTTTTGTGATCCCATTAGAAGTTTTCTTGGCAAAGATACTAAGGTGTCTCTTCCTTCTCCAACTCATTTAATAGATGATGAAACTAAGGCAAGCATGGTGAGGTGACCTTTCCAGGGTCACACAGCTAGTAAATGTCTGAAGCAAGAAGATGAGTCTTCTTGATTCCAAGCTAAGTGTTCTATCCACTGTGCCATCTAGATCACTTAACTACTGTTTGCCCCATTTTCCTCATTTGTAAAATGAGGATAATAATAGTAGGGTTAGCGTGAGGATCAAATGAGAAAATTGAAAAGCACTTAGCACTGCACCAAGCACATAGTAAGTACTTTATAAATGTTAGCTATTATTAAGTACCTACTGTGTGGCAGGCTCTACACCAAGTGCTGGGGTCATAAATATAGATAAAAAAACAGACTTATCTCAGGAAGCCAGCCTACAGTCTAATGGGGGAGATAATGTGAAGAAAAAAACCTGTGTATTAACAAAATATATACAAGATGAATACAATAATAGGTCTGCATGACCACAGAATTTGTCTCTTGATGGCCAGCGCTTTTCCCTGTTGGACACCATACAGTCTGCAGCATGGATATACTGGAAGTTTTCTCATTGCAGTTGTTAGTGCCCCTTTGTCATCTGGAGAAACTAAGTTCCTTCCACATAATAATGAGGAAGTAAAATATAAACTTATAGTTTATATATAATACTCAAGTATTATGTTTGTTAAAAAAAAAAATGGGGGGGTGTCATTCTATAGGCTTCCTAGTAACTCATCTCAGTATCTAGCAGTGTCTATATAAAGATATTCTCCTGAGTGGTCCAAATGTCATTTTATATTATTCTATAATGTTACCAAACTTTATTGTATGAGGAACAAACAAATTGAATGTAATTTAAATTACTCCAGTTTTGTTAGTAATATCCACAGCATCATAGTGTGAGACAAATTAGAATCAGTCCTTTTCTCTGGGGATTGACCAGAATGATGGTATGTACTTTCTGTAGAATATGCTTGATCTAAAGTATGTTGGTATTAATATTCACAATTAATTCCAGGGTCAAGTGAGCCTCAATTTTCAGAGAAGACTCATTGGTGAGGGGAAAATTGATGGTGTTGTAGTGACAAAATGTTTTCCTCTTTGGGGCACTTTTCTAAGAGTACATGGGATATATTAAGATCCTAATAGTCCCATTTGAAAGATTTCCTAAGGCCCTTACTTCTACTCCCTCTAACAATTTGTTCAACTCAAAATTTTCTCTTTATATTATTTCTGTTAGGCATCCAAAACTAAGAGAGGGAAATTAAAATTTTGCCTCTTGGGGATACAAACCTTGCCCCTTGTCATCATATTGCTAGATCAAAGGATATGCAGTTTTATAGCCATTTGGGTATAGTTTCAAATTTCTCTCCAGAGTGACTGTTGGATCAGTTCACAATTCTACCAAGAGTATGCTAGTGTCCCAATTTCCCAACATATATCATTTTATTTTTCTTTCATATTACCAATGTGATGAATGTGAGATGGTACCTCAGATTTGTTTTAATTGGCATTTCTCTAATCAATAGTGATTTAGAGCATTTTTTCACATGATTACAGACAGCTTTGATTTCTTCATCTAAAAACTGCCTATTTATATGCTTTAACAATTTATCACTTGGGGAATGACTTGTAAATTCTTATAAATTTGACTCAAGTTTCTATATATTTGAGAAATGAGGCCTTCATCAGAGAAACTTACTGTAAAAAAAAAATGTTTCCCAGTTTTCTGCTTTCCTCTTATACCTGGTTGCATTGATTTTATTCGTGTAAAGCCTTTTCAATGCAATATAATCAAAATTATGTCTTTTACACCTCATAATCCTCTTTATCTTTTGTTTGGTCATAAATTCTTCTTTTCTCCATAGATCTGACAGGCAAAGTATTGGTCCTCTAATTCTCTTATGGTATCACCCTTTGTTTCTAAATAATTTACCCATTTTGACTTCATCATGGTATATGGTATAAGAGTATAGTCTATACTTAGTTTCTGTCATGCTGTTTTCTAGTTTTCCCAGTGGCACTTGTCAAACATTGAATTCTTGTCCCAAAAGCTTGGATCTTTGGGTTTGTCAAACACTAGATTACTATGGTCATTTACTACTGTGTATTATTCTATTTCTTAGAGCAGACAGTTTTGATGACTACTGCTTTATGTAGCCAGAGATCTCGTATAGCTAGGCTATCTTTCTTCTCACTTGTTTTTTTTTTTTTAATTCACCTTGATATTCTTCATTTTTTGTTTTTCCAGATGAGTTTTGTTAGTATTTTTCCTAGCTCTATAAAATATTTTTGGCAGTTTGGTATGGTACTGAACAAATAAATTAATCTAGGAAGAATTGTCATTTTTGTTATATTTGTTCAGCCTACCCATGGGCAATTGACATTTTTCTAATTGTTTACATCTGACTTTATTTGTGTGAAAAGTGTTTTGTAATTGTGTTCATTTTTGGCAGATAGATATCTAAGTATTTTATATCATCTATATTTTGCTTTAAATTGAATTTCTCTATCTCTTCCTGCTGGACTTTGTTGGTAATATATAAAAATGCTGATGATTTGTGTGGGTTTATCCTTCAACTTTGCTAAAGTTGCTAATCATTTCAACAAGTTTTTTTTAGTTAATTTTCTAAGATACTCTAAATGGATTACCATATCATCTGCAAAGAGTGATAGTTTTGTTTCCTCATTGCCTATTCTAATTCCTCCTATTTCTTTTTCTTCTCTTATTGCTATAGCTGACATTTCTAGTGCAAAATTGAATAATAGGGGTGACAATGAGCATTCTTTCTTCATCCCTCATGTTTTTGGGAAGATTTCTAGCTGATCCCCATGACAGACAATTCCCTGCTGATGGTTTTAGTTAGATACAGTTTGCCATTTTAAGGAAAGTTCCATTTATTCCTATATTCTCTAGTGTTTTTAATATTATATTTTGTTGAAAGATTTTTCTGCATCTATTAATAATCATGATTTCTGTTGGTTTTGTTATTGATATTGTCAATTTTTCTTATAGTTTTCCTAATATTGAACCAGCCTTTCATTCATAATATAAACCCCACCTGGCCATAATGTATAATCCTTATGATTTATTTTGTTATAATCTCCTTGCTAGCATTTTATTTAAAATTTTTGCATCAATATTCATTAGGGAAATTGGTCAAGAGTTTTCTTTCCCTGTTTCTGCTCTTCCTGGTTTAAGTAGCAGTACCATATTTATATCATAAAAGTTATTTGGTAGGACCCCTTCTTCACCTATTTTTCCAAATTTATCTATCTATCTATTTATCTATCTACATGTGTCTCTGTGTGTGGGGTGTGTGTGTGTGTGTGTGTGTGTGTGTGTGTGTGTGTGTGTCAGTACAATTCATTGTTCTTTAAATGTTTGGTAGAATTGACTTGTGAACTTCCCTGGTCCTGGGGTTTTCCTTGGGGGACTCATTGAAAGTTTACTCAATTTCTTTCTCTAAGAAAGGATTATTTAAGTATTCTATCTCCTCTTCTATTAATCTGCGAAATTTATGGTTTTATGAATATTCATCCATTTCACCCAGATTGTCAGGTTTATAATCATATAATTAAGCAGAATATCTTCTATTGTTTTAATTCCCTTTTCATTGGTGGTGAATTCATGCTTTTCATTTTTCATAATGGTAATTTGGTTTTCTTCTTTCATTTTTTTAAATCAAATCAAGCAGTATTTTATTTATTTTAATTTTTCCATGAAGTCAGCTCCTGGTTTTATTAATTAGCTCAATGGTTTTCTTACTTCCGATTTTATTAATCTCTCCTTTGATTTTCTGGATTTCCAATTTTGTATTTAATTGGGGACTTTCAATTTAGTGGCATGCCCAATTCATTGGTCCATTCTTTACCTATTTTATTTATGTAAGCATTAAGAGATATGATTTTTCCCTAATTATTGCTTTAGCTGCTCCTCAAAAATTTTGGGATTTTGTCTCATTTTTGTCATTCTCTTTAATGAAATTATTTATTGTTTCTATGATTTGTTTTTTGACCAGCTCATTCTTTAAGATGATTATTTTCCAATTAAATTTTAGTCTATCTTTCCATATCATTTTATTGAATGCAATTTTATTGCATTATCATCTGGAAAGAATGTATTTAATATTTCTGCAGTTCATCAGTATAAGGTTTTCTTGTGCCCTCATACCTAAACAATTTTTGTGTAGATATCATATTCCACTGATTAAAAAAAAAAAGTATATTCCTTTCCATTCCCATTTAATTTTTCTTAAGGGTCTATCATATCTAACATTTCTGAGATCCTATTCTAGGCATCAGGGAAGTTTTCCTTGACAATTTCTTGAAATATGATGTCCAAGCTCTTTTTTTTTACCATGGTTTTCAAGTAATCCAATAATTTTTTAATTATCTCTGCTGAATCTATCTAGGTCATTTGCTTTTCCTTGAGGTAGCTTCCTTTTTTCTGCCCTTTTTGTAGCTGTGTACATTTTTCAGTGTTGACTTTTTGTCCTTCCAAGACATTGACCTAGATTTTTCTTGGGAGGGACAATTGTTTTCTTCTTCACATTCGGTGCCATATTGGGAAGAAAAGTCAGATTTTCATTTTTTAAATGTAATATCCCATTACATGAGCTGTCTTGTCAGAAGACTATGCAAATGAATTTCACTGTAATGAATATTATTCCAGAATATTTTTTTCTAAAAATCTTTCTGTAATAGAAAAATGTGGGGTATTAGCCATGATGGGGTTGGACTGTCTTTCCAATTAAAGCTCTGAAGAAATAATAAAAACAGGTAAATGCTTATGTCTGTGCCTTGTACTGTGACTCTGGAGGAATGCCCAAAATAGTAAGAAAAGCTTATGTTTTTAGAATGCAATTACTAATTTGGGCCTTACACAATACTTTACATGTATTATTATTCCAACTTTCTAGATGAGGAAATTAAGGGTTTACAAGGAAGTCATAGAGCTAAGGCCTGAAGTCATGTCTTCTTATCCCAAGTCCAGCCATCTTTCCACCTCATCAAACTCAGACACAAAAGTATGCACTTATTCAGAAATTCAGACTTGTTCCATCTGATTATTTTGCTTGCTCACTATATCTGATTAATAATCAGTATTTAATGGTTTCTAAATTTGGGATTTGGGACACAAAATGGGTGGCAAAGGGGATTGAATACCAGATCTGGAATCAAGAACACCTGATTTCAAGTCTGGTCTGAGACATTTCATAGTTGCTTGACCCTGGGTAAGTCACTTAACCTCTGCCTACCTCAGTTTCTTCATATGCATGTTGGGTATAATAATACTATGTACCTTTACAAAGTTTTTGTGATGATCAAATGAGATAATATTTATAAAAAGAGCTTAGCAAAGTGTCTGGCACATAGTAGCTACTATAGGAATTTTAATTATTATTATTGCTGAAAGGAGCCTTAAAACATAGACACCAGACTAACAGAACTGGAATTTGTTTTAGAACAAAGCTGAGAGGGACCTTAGAACAGAGCAGAAGTAGAAAATACATTAGAACATAGAATGATAGAACTCGGAGAGAGTGTAGAACATAAAATACAGAATGTCAAAGCTAGAAGAGATCCAATCCCCTCATTTAGTCCCAAAGGTGTCACAGATAGCTAGTGGCATGGGTCTTCCTTTCTAATCCAATTTTCATTTCACTAATGAGGATAGTTCACTTCTCTAGTTTGCTTTATGCCTTACAAACTCTAAAACTTTCACCATCATATAATTCTATGATCTAATGAACAAGTCAAGCCTGAGTTTTTCACTGTTTAGATGTTTTCAGGATTTGACAGGAAAATGATTTTTATAGCTTCCATTCCTATGGCTCTCTATTTTAATATCTTTAAAGAGTTTAACACATGATATCTCATGTGAGTATTATTAATAGCCCTGTGAGGTAGGCAGTTGAGCATTATTATCATCTCTATTTTACATATTGGGAAACTTTGGCTCCTGGAGAGTAAATGAATCACCCGTGTTTCCAGGACTAGAAAATAGCAGAAGTGGGTGGGATTTGAACTCAGTGTCATGCTGACGCTGAATTGTGTGCTCTAGTCCCTTTGTGATGTCCCTTTCCAGTGAAGGTGATAAGACAAGTTTCACTAATAGAAGAGAAAGTGTGATATGGTGGTTAGAAATCTGTGTTTTAGCTTAACAGCTGCTCTTTATACACTGTGTGGACTTAGGCAAGTTTGAAGCTCCCAAGGACTTAATTTGTTTATACAATGAAGGGGTTACATCAGATGCATCCAGAGTTCCTTTTTTCATATCTATACATATATTCTGCATAGAATTGGAGTGATCTATGGGTAAAGATCATGTCCTGGGCTCATGACTAAACACACATGATCAAGGAGTGATTTGCCTTTGTCCCTGGTCCAAGAAGACCAATACAAGCATTTATAGAGCAACAGGTCCAAAGTCATGAAGATGACCATTCAAAAATGGTGTCAGACATTGCTAGTTGTGTGACTGGGAAAATCACCCAACCTCTGCTTTCTTCAGTTTCTTATCTAAAATGAGGATAATAAAACTACCTGCCTTCCAGGATTATTGTGAGGACCAAATAAGATTATAATTATAAAGTGCTTAGCACAATACTTGGTACATAGTTAATGCTATATAAATATTAGATATCCTTCTTCAAAGTCAGTAGAGGGAGATAACAGGAAAACTTAACCTCCCACAATTCTAATTTGTTGCTTAGGCAGGTTTACTCTTTACAAAGTAGATATAGTCTTTAAAATTATATAATACTAAGTTTGTTAGAATAATATTTATTAATATAGTTGAAATATCTACAGCACTTTAAAGTTTGCAATATTATACATTATCTTGTTGGCTCTTCCTACAGTCCTATAAAATACGTGCTATTTTAATGCTTAGATGCTATTATTATCCCCATTTTAGAGAGCAGGAAACTGAGGTCCAGACAGATGGTAACTTGTTCAGGGTTAATTCGGAAGTGTGTAAGGCAGAATTCAAGCCCAGAACTTCTTGACTCTAAATCTGGTCCTATAGCTATCATACCACATTGTCTGTTTAAAATTCACTGGGGACTCTTGGTATTTAAAGGAAATTGGTGAGGTCCTATATCAAAGAATCCTTTTGCCCAAAGGACTTTCTAATCAGTGAAGAATTGTTTCATAAGAGATTTCTTTGAATAATCATTTTTTGTAATATGTGAATATTCTCTCCATTTTAGCAGATTTTCATGAACCAATTCTTTCAAAGTGGCCTTACCTACAATTTGCAAAGAAGAATTTTCATTCTGAGTTTATTAAAGTGACTGGTTTCAGAAGTATTTTTTTACCTTTTTATTCTTCAAGATTATTGCTTTATCAATCCATCCTAAAAGGGATTATTAAGTATTTGGATAGAGGGACTCTGGAGGGATCCCTAATGGGTTGTGATGGCACTAAGTTAAGCCCCTAAGAAGAGGAAAACCTACAAGGATGATGGAACGAGTCAAATTGATCATTGGAGACTCAATGTTTCTGTCTTTGCTCCTCTGTTCTTCTCATTCCAGGATGTCTTCTTGGCCATGCACCTGGACCAGGCTGTGGTGCAGAAGTACCTAAAGCACCTGCTGATTGGAGAACTGGCCCCTGGGGAACCCAGTCAGGAAATAAACAAGAATGTAAGTGCGATCTCCACTCCAATGAGCAGTGACTGCTTGGGAAATTCTCCAGGAGCCACTTGTGCGTTAGGGAGTTCTTTGGGTCTCTCCGAATGAAACTGCTGCTGAACATTAATGAAAAACGCAGAACTACCTATCTGTGGGGGAGAACGATCAGGACTTGGTCCTCTGGGATTCAATGTAGAGGGAAACAAATACGGGATTTGAAAGTCCTTAAAGGTAATAGCCACATTCATTCAGCTATGCCTCCTGAGGTCTCTGGATTTCCTCTCCAAGAGGGAAACCAGCTACATCTTACTCTCAGGGATCTAGTCATATTCCCGAAGGGTGAGAATATCACTTTCCTAATGCTTTTGGCTCAGTACTCATTCTAATGTGTTGTAATACATCCCTAGCCACCAGTGATTAACACCTCAGTTCAACTTAATAGGGGAAAAGGGGGAAAGAAGGAAGGGAGGAAGGTTATATCTATACTTTTATATACTTTCCCATATATCATCTTCTAACACTGCAACTCATATAGATCATAGCAACTGCCCTTGGAGCAGAGCAAAATACATTGTATCATCATGTGTCTATGAATGCCTAGCTAGAGCATATCTAGGCTACTATTCTCTGAGGAAAAGACAAGATCGCACACATTGGGTAGTAATCTTTCCAAAGTGAGTTTATTCAACGATTAGATTTTTGTTTCTGGTGATCATAAGAGGAAGTATTTCACAGTGAATAGAATGTTGGCCTCAGTGTCAGGAGGTCCTGCCTCCAGAGCCTACTGACTTTGAGACCTGAGATAAGTCATCTAAAGTCTCAACGCCCCTATAAAAAACTCCCTATGGGGCAACTAAGTGATGGGATCTAGGACCAGTCCAGAAATCAGGAGGACCTGAGTTCAAATCTAGCATCAAACATTTAGTAGCTGTGTGACCCTGGGCAAGCTTCAATTGCCTCAAAAAAAAAAAACCGCTAAGTTGGTGGAATACAGGGCAGATGCTGATATTAGTAGAATAAGTTGAGGGAGTCAGCTAATAGCACATAGGTTAAATCATAGATTAAAAAATTTTAAAGATAATTATCATTAAAATATCTAACATTTATATAACTCCTTTGTCCAAATTTATGATTATATTCATACGGCAAATCTCTACCAATACATATGTACCAATACATCTGCTGGTATGAGTGTAGAAGATTGAGATCATGAAAGGTTAAGCAAATTTCCAAAAGTCATACAATTAGTTTTGTGTCATAAGAAGGATTCAAACCCTTTTAATCCTGATTTGAGGCTAACTCTTAAGCCATTGACACATTATTGCCTACATACATAGCTCTTTACAGAGTCCATTTACTTGCATCATCTTGTCTCCACATAAGCGTACTGACAGAAATATTGTGCAAATATTATTGTCCTATTTTTGTAGATAGGAAAATTCCATTTCAGAAAGACTGGATAATTTGCCCACGTTAAGGTCACAGCTAGGGCCAGGACCCAAGTTACCTGACTCCTCCCTCCACCAGTCAAAACCATGACAAACCTGTCCTATTTCTAGAGAGACCTTGAGATCAATCAATCAAAAACTGTGTTCATTAAGCAGCTATACTATGCCTGGCCTTGTGCTAACCACTGAAAATGCAAAGAAAAAAACAGAACAATCCATGTTCCTTAAGGATTGGACTAAATGGCTTCTTTTTTTAAAACTAAACAATGTTTTTATTCATCTTCTCCACTCCATATCCCCCCAAACTGAACAAGTTAAAAGGAAAAGGAGAGAATACAAATCCCTTAACATATCCTTAATGTGACAAAATAAATTCCTACATTGGCCATGTTCAAATTGTATGCTTCTGTTTGCATTTGTTATAAGTATTTTTGTACCTAGAGATCATTTTCCTCTTTCTTTGATTTCTTTATAGTATAGTAGGCTTATAGTTGTATAGCTGGATCAAAGAGCATGTGCAGTTTGGTAATTTGATAGACGTATTTCCAGTTTGCTTTCCAGAATGGCTGAACAAATTGAAAGTTCCACCAAAAGTGTGCTAGTATGTCTGTTTTCCCATAGCCTCTCCAACATTTGTCATTTTCCTCTTTTACAATCTTTGACAGTCCAACAGGCATGAAGTGGAACCTCCAAGTTGTTCTAAGTTGTGTTTTCTTACATTTTTGCAAAAGTTGTTGATACCTTGAATTTCTCAACTCTCACCATCACCATCACCACCACCACCACAAAATGTGCCACAAAAATTAAAAGGTAGAAGATATTTAACTAGATGTATGACAATGAGCAAATCAGTTCATCTCTCTAACTCTCAATTTACTCATCTGTAAAATGAGGTGATTAATACTTGAATCCACTCCAGACTTCACATATTAATAAATACCCTCTGTCCCTGTGTCCTCTCCCTCTGATGGACTGGAATATAATGTAATAACAATAATATAATATAATAATACATAATAATAATTATTACATAATAATATATATTTCTTTTAAATGGCAAGCAGGATGATATCAGGAAAAACCAGGAAAGATTTACATAAACCGAAGCAAAATGAAATGAGCAGAACCAGGAGAACACTGTACACAGTAACAACAGTATTATACACTGACCAACTGGGAATGACTTAGCTATTATCAACAATGAATTGATCCAAAACAATCTCACAGGAGAACTAATATTGTCTGAACACAGACTGAAATATACTATTTTTTCTTTCTTTCTTTTTTCCTTCTTTTATTCTCATGTTCTTTTTTTGTTATTTTTTCATCTTCTTGCACAAAATGACTGATATGGAAATGTCTTACAGGATTGCACATTATAGCCTATATCACATTGCTAACCATCTCAAGGAAGGGGAGGGGAGGGATATGTGTAACTGGGGAGGAAAATAAAATGTTATTTCTAAAAAAGAAATTCATAAGTAAATGTGAAATAACCAAAAACAAGAGTGTCTCCAAAAAACAGATATGAGAAGATACCTCCATTCCTTTGAATGAGTAAAATTAGCCATTGCCAGGAGACCTTGAGTTAACCTTGAGTTATCCTTCACTGAAAGCCTGTTGAGTCTGTTAAAGATGGTGGGTGCTTTTTTCAAGTATAGTCAGGTCAGCTAGGCACTGACAGCTATTGCAACTCTAAAATATTAAAATTAAAATTATTAAATTAATTAAAATTTAAATATTTTGTATCTCCCAGAGTAGGTAGTTCTATGCTTTTACTCTGTGGATACCCAATACCTGGCACCTGGTACATACTTAATGAGTGTTAATTGACTACCTGGCTATAGAAGCTCGGGAAAGTTTTTCTGAATTGAAAATGAGACAAAGGATATTAGTGAAGTAAGAGTCATTCTGAATCCCATTGATCCATTTTCCCTTTTCAGACCCAGTTGGTGGAAGATTTCAGGGCCCTGAGGAAGACAGCTGAGGACCAGAAATTGCTGGAGCCCAGTCTCCCCTTTTTCTTCATGCATCTCATCCAGATTCTGTTTTTGGAAGCTTTGGTTTTGTTCATACTGAGAAGCTTTGGCAATGGTTGGCTCATTACACTGCTCATTTCCTTTCTACTCACAGTTTCCCAGGTAAGAATTTCTTTGAAAAATTCAATCCTTGGGCAGAAGGTCTAGCACCCCTTTTTCTTCCCTATGCCCAGGCCTTCATCAGCCACCCTATATATGCAATGTCCTCTAATTAGATCTATTGAACCTTCCATAACCTCAGTCTTGTCTCTCCACCACACCAAGGTTGTTTTCATCTGTTTTTTGCCCTTATCACACTTTAATTTTTGTCATATACTTTTATATACATCCCATGCCCTCCCTATGTCCCTTAGTACATCAAGTAAGTTACTTGAATATAGCAACTCTGTTGTCTCACTTTTCTTTCCTTAGTACTGAACACAGTCCTGGAAAAAGCAAACAGATAATAGGTGTTTATTAAACAGAGTTGAATCTCTTTTAGAAATACCTTGAAATTCAGAATTGTCTCAAAGATCAATAGGGCAGCTAGATGATGTATTGGCCTGGGGTCAGGAAGACTCACCTTGTTGAGTTCAAATTTGACCTGAGACACTTACTAGCTATATGGCTTAACCCTGTTAGCTTCAGTTTCTCATCTGTAAATGAGCTAGAGAAGGAAATGGCAAATCACTCCAGTATCCTTGCCAAGAAAACTCCAAATGGGATCATGAAGAATTGGACACAACTAAAAATGGCTAAACAACAGTCCCAAGATCATTAGGCCAAATTCTTCCCTCTAAAGAATTCAGCATACTGTAAAGGAAGGAATATTGGATTGGAGTCAGAGATGTGAGGTTCTAAGCCTGTCTATGCTTCTTACTGTGTGACCTTGTGCATTACATGTCCTCTCTTTGTGCCTTAGCTTCATGTGAGAAATTAAGGGGTTGAACTTCATGAACTCTAAGGCCCCTTTTAGTTTTAAATGATATGATACTATTGTGATAATATAACTACTCCACTAATGCAGATGACAATTCCTTGGTTGTTTAGAAAATAATTTCTGAGAGTTGCAATAGCCCCCAAAATTTTCATCTTGTGGCCAGCCTCATTTTATCACTCCAAACTTAATAATTCTGGTCCTTGCACAACAGATACCAAGATAGAAGCTGTCTGCCACTGAACCATATTCCAAGCTTTCTGAGCTTTTCTGTCAGTTTCACCACAATTCTAATTTCTCCTTGTCCCTTAGGCTCAAGCTTCATTTTTGCAGCATGACACAGGACATCTCTCCATATTTAAGAAATCCAAGTGGAATCACCTTATGCATTATTTCGTGATGGGGCATCTGAAGGTACTGACAATTCAGAGGAGGTCCTTATGCATTCCTTCAATGCCTCTGAACTATGAAGGAAGGACAAGTTCTCATAACACTTGAGATGGCTTTTGGGAAACCCCAGCCCTAAGTCATGCAGGTTGATAATTACTCATTTCCTCTCATTCCTGCTTAATACAGAGTTCTAAACAATCCTTGTTATTTTGATGAGTCATTATAGAAAGAATGGGGAAAAAAAACAAAGTATTTAAATACCTAGCACTAACAGCTTATGTTTATAGAAAGTGCTGCACACTGTAGACCTATGGGATGGATAGTATAAACATTAACTCCATTTAAGAGATGAGAAAACTGGGGGTGGAGCCAAGATGGCAGAGTAGAAAGACTAACGTATGCTAGCTCCGAACCCACAGCCCATATATTTCCTGCAAGAAGAACTCCCCACAAATTCTGGAGCACTGCAAGGCATGCAGAAACACAGTGGAAAAGATTTCCATTCCAGAGAGCCCTGGAGAGCTGTCCCCAGGGGTCCATCATGCTCCGGACAGCGGAGTCCACCCCTGTGTTGCCCTGGCCACACAGCCCCAGAGGAGCAGATTTGAGCAGGCTTCAGGGACGGAATCTCTGGCAGCTGGGAAGGTCCTTCCACCCACAGATGCTACAGGTCAGTGAGAGAGACTTCTGGGCTGGCCGAGAGGGTAGCAGGGTGTCTCCGTGACTCGGGCCCCCTCAGGAGGCAGCAGCAAAGGGAGCAGCAGAGGCAGAGGCAGCTGCGGCGGCCCGGGACTCCCCAAGCAGGCAGGAGCTCCATTACTGAAGGTCTCTGCATAAACCCCCTGAGGGAACTGAGCCTGGGAGGTGGCCCTGCCCCCACCCCAGCACCAGAACTTAAGCTCACATTGAATAGCAGCCGCGCCTGCTGAGGAAAGCCCATTTGAATCTCAGACCCTAAGCACTAGCTGGGCGGATCTAGGCGGGGGTGGACAGGAATCTCAGAAGTCAAGTAACTGCCTGGGAAAATGCCCAGAAAAGGGAAGAAAAATAAGACTATAGAAAGCTATGTTGAGGGGATACAGATGTTCCCGCCTTTCAATTCTGATGACGAGGAACTATTCTTACCATCAGAGAAAGATGTGGAGGTCAGGGCCTCTGTATCCCAGACATTCCAGGTGGATGTACGGTGGGCTCAGGCCATGGAAGAGCTTAAAAAGGATTTTGAAAATCAAGTTAGACAGGTGGAGGAAAAACTGGGAAGAGAAATGAGAGAGATGCAAGAAAAGCATGAAAAATGGGTCAATACCTTGCTAAAAGAGACTCAAAAAAATGCTGAAGAAAATAACACCCTGAAAAATAGGCTAACTCAATTGGCAAAAGAGGTTCAAAAAGCCAATGAGGAGAAGAATGCTTACAAAAGCAGAATTAGCCAAATGGAAAAAGAGGTTCAAAAGCTCACTGAAGATAATAGTTCTCTCAAAATTAGAATGGAACAGATGGAGACTAAAGACTTTATGAGAAACCAAGAAATCACAAAACAAAACCAAAAGAATGAAAAACTGGAAGATAATGTGAAATATCTCATGGGAAAAACAACTGACCTGGAAAATAGATCCAGGAGAGACAATTTAAAAATTATGGGACTACCTGAAAGCCATGATCAAAAGAACAGCCCAGACATCATCTTCCATGAAATTGTCGAGGAAACTGCCCTGATATTCTACAACCAGAGGGCAAAATAAGTATTGAAAGAATCCATCGGTCACCACCTGAAAGAGATCCAAAAAGAGAAACTCCTAGGAACATTGTGGCCAAATTCCAGAATTCCCAGGTCAAGGAGAAAATCTTGCAAGCAGCTAGAAAGAAACAATTCCAGTATTGTGGAAATACAATCAGGATAACTCAAGATCTAGCAGCTTCTACATTAAGGGATCAAAGGGCGTGGAATAGGATATTCCAGAAGTCAAAGGAACTAGGACTTAAACCAAGAATCACCTACCCAGCAAAACTGAGTATAATACTTCAGGGGAAAATATGGTCTTTCAATGAAACAGAGGACTTTCAAGCATTCTTCATGAAAAGACCAGAGCTGAAAAGAAAATTTGACTTTCAAACACAAGAATGAGAAGAAGCATGAAAAAGTAAACAGCAAAGAGAAGTCATAAGGGACTTAGCAAAAGTGAACTGTTTACATTCCTACATGGAAAGACAATATTTGTAACTCTTAAAACTTTTCAGTATCTGGGTAGTTGGTGGGCCTATACACACAGATACACACACACACACACGCACACACACATGCATGCACACACACACATACACACATGCATGCACACACAGAGACAGAGAGCAGAGTGAATTGAATAGCATGGGACCATATCTTAAAAGAAATTAAAGTAAATGGTGAGAGAGAAATGTAGTGGGAGGAAAGAGGGTGAAATGGAATGGGGTAAATTATGTGTCATTCAAGAGGCAAGCAGGAGACTTTTTAGTGGAGGGAAAAAGAGGAGAGCTGAGAAAAAAACAAGAAATTTACCCCCATCACATTCGACTAAAGGAAGGAATAAAATGCACACTCATTTTGGTATGAAAACCTATCTTACAATACAGGAAAGTGGGGGAGAAGGAGATAAGCAAGGGGATGATGGAAGGGAGGGCAATGGGAGGAGGGAGCAATTTGAAGTCAACACTCTTGGGGAGGGACAGGATCAAAAGATAGAATAGAAACAATGGGGAGCAGGATAGGATGGAGGGAAATACAGTTAGTCTTACACAACACGACTATTATCGAAGTCATTTGCAAAACTACACAGATAGGGCCTATATTGAATTGCCTGCCTTCCCAAAGGGAACAGGTGTGGAGGGAGGGATGGGGAGAACTTGGAACTCAAAGTGTTAGGAACAACTGTTGAGTATTGTTGTTGCTATTAGGAAATAAGAAATACAGTTAATGGGGAATAGAAAGTCATCTGGCCCTACAGTACAAAAGAGAAGATGGGGAGAAGAGAAGGGAGGGATGATAGAAGAGAGGGCAGATTGGAGATAGGGAAAATTAGAATGCTCGGTGTATTGGGGTGGGGGGAGGGGATAAAAGGGGAGAAAATTCGGAACCCAAAATTTAGTGAAAATGAATGTAAAAAAGTTAAACAAATTTTTATTTATTTAGAAAAAAAGAGATGAGAAAACTAAGAGATAAAGCGATATATTGCATATTTATAGTGAATTTTATTGATTCTCTTTGACATCTGCCTTGAAAAATCCAAATAACTCATCAATATCCACAGGCCCTGTAGTCTCTCCCAATGAATACTTTGCAATGTAAAAGAAAGAACATTCAGTCTGGATCACAATTATTCTGTGAAAGGGTTGTTTAAGTAAATGAGTCTTGAATTTAGATTCTGAAAATCTAGATCTTACTCCTAGCTTGTTTTCTGTATGACTGTGAGCAGCAAATCACCTCACCCTTGAAGTCAGTTTCCTCATCTATCAAATGACATCACATTACACGCATTTCCTATTTTAGGATTTTACTGTGGAAAAATCTCTGTATTCTCCTTAAAACTCTACATTAATGTGAACTACTGTCCTTAAGCATCATTATTCTCACTTGACAAACTAGGAAATAGGATGCGTTGAATTTAAACATTTGGTGACCCTGAAGTGCCCAGTAGTTTTGGACTCATGAAACCTGGGTTCTGGCTTACAGTGTGATGTTCACAGGTCATTAACCTCTGTGAGTCTCAACTTCCTCAGCTATAAAAGGGGGGGGGGCAGGTTAAAACTGGTTCTTTCTAGGTGAGGAAAGTTCTTTGTAAAACGAACTAATGGTAGAGTGGAAATAGCAAAGGATTTGGTTCATGTTCTGCCTTTCATTTATTTTGTGTACTAGTACTCCCTGTAATACCAGCTGTATGACCCCTGGGCAAGTCATTTAATTTCTCTCAATCTCACTTTCCTCATCTATAAAATGGAGATAATAATAGCATGTACCTCTCAGGGTTATTGTGAAGAGTAAATGAAATAATAATTATAAAGCTCTTTACAAACTTTAAAATGTTACATAAATTACTAGTCATCACGACCATCACCTATCTAGGACTCAGATTCCCCATGTAGAAAATGAAGCAGTTAAACTTGATGAACTCTGTGGTCCATACTAGCTCAAAAAAAAAATCTAAATCTAAGCTGAGAATTGCCCTCAGTGACATGGATAGTAAATGTCAACCATGGAAATAAAATCAATATTTTCTGACTGGTCGTAAGATCATGCCCATTTTACAGATGAGGAAGTGAGAAGTTCTGATCTTGAACAGGTTCATTCAACTACTAGGGAGCAAATCCAGGACTTCTCTCTTAGAGACATGGACTCTTAATCACCACCACTCATCCTCTATATTTGCCACGGATTTAACTCTAATTATCTAATGCTATATTCACAAGAGCCCTGTGATACAGAGAAAAAGTCATGCATGATTCCCATTTTGTAGATGGAGAAATAAAGTACTCAGAGAAAAAATCTGCTGGAATTGTTGATGCCAAGTCACAGCTTTCTTCTGTTCCTCTTTAAGGACATCCCAAGCGACATATGTTCTAGGGAGTGAACAGGACTCTGTATCAACTTGTTTTGAAATTATCTGATAGCTCCCCATGGCTACTTCCCACACTGCTTTCATAATAACCAGTTGGGGACAGTCTTTTGTTCCAAAGGTGTTTGATAGGTCATCCAAAGCAGTTGCTGGAGAGAAATAAGGCCTTCAAGCCAGACCTGGGTACTTCTCTCCCTGCTCCCCCACACCTTACTGTGACTTTTGGAAGGAGCAGTATAACCTAGATCTCTGTCCCACCTCCCTCACTGGTCAAAGGAGACATAGTCTGTTTGTTCACTAAGGGTAGGCATTGAGTCATGGAAATGCTGAATCCCACAGGATCAAAGAGTCAGAGTTAAAAGGAACCTTAACAATAATCTATTCCCACCTCCCCATTCTAAAGTAGCAAATAGCTAATACAAGATTGGAACCCAGGTCCTCTGCCTCCAGAGTTAATAGTCTGTTCACTACATGGTGCTAGGAGATGGGATAAAGAGTTCAAAAGCTCTTAGGCAGGATTCTGTGGGAGAAATAGTACTGGAGCAGGAGTCAAGAATCATAGATCTACCAGCTAGGGAACACTGCATCTTTGAGCAAGTCACTTGAATTCTCTGAGTTTCATTTTCATCAACCCAATATCAAATGGGAGGTTTGAACCATGTGCTCTCTCAGATCATTTCCAGCTACAACACTGTTGTCTAAAGCCAATTACAGTCTGAAAAATTTATAAATCCATAGTCTGCCATTTATCTTACACCTTTGATTAGATCCACTATTAGGAAAGTTTCCCAGCAAGACAACAACCTAGGATTTTAGCACTATCTTCTAAGGAGGAAATGACATGAGGGCAGAGAAAAATATTATAAGATCAAGGAAATGGACACGGTGCAAATGTGCACCTTCTTACCCTGGAGGTGTTTTCAAATAAATGCTTAGTCACTGAGCTACTGGTTTTGTGAAAGCTGACAACTACACCAAGAAAAGCTTTTAAGGTCTCTTTGGCTCCATATAAAGGAGGAAGATGCATAGTGAAAAGAACATTGGAGTGGGATATGGAATAAAGGATCTAGGAAGGAGTCTGAGAGCTGCCATTAATTAGTTGCCAAACCCTGTGCAAATTGCTTCCCCTGTGTGAGCCTCAGTTTCCTTCTTATTAAAATAGAGGCTAAATGAGAAATTCTTAATCTTTTTGTTACATAAACTTCCTTAGTAACCTGATGAATTTTATGGAACCTTTCTCAGAATGAGATATATTTAAAGGTCTACAATTATACAGGATTACAAAAGAAACCAATCACATTAAAGTATACTCATTAATTTTTTTTTAAGTGCGTGGGCCCCATATTAAGAATCCCTAAACTAGATGAGCTTGATGGGTCCCTTCCTGCTCAAGCATTTGGGGAGGCCATAATTTTCTGACACATTTCTGCTGGATCATAATACCTGGGTATTTTTCTGCCACTGCCACTAATTACCTTCTCTGAGTCTCAGTTTCCCCATATATCCATAGAGACATACTAATAGCTGCCCTAACTCCCAGTACAGTGGGAGTTAGCTCAACCACATCTGAGAAAGTTGTTCTACACATGAGGGAGTGTTATGTTAGCCTGAAGTCACATACCCAGATAACTATCATTTGTTATCAAGTTACAACAATGCCCCTCCCAACTTATTATTTGGCATTTCAGCAGATTAGGGTTTGAGAGGTACATATACTTTTGACTAGGCACAGATGTTCATTAGGTTTCTAATGGCAGACTGTAGTTATATACAAGAATATTTATTGGATGGGATGGGAAAGCAAAGCTAGGGAAAGAAAAATAAAGGGAGGGGAGGGAAGCAAAGGGAAGGGGAAGAACGGAATAGAATGGGATGAGATGTGACCAGATTACAACTTGGATTCAACCAAAATGTTCTTGTTGCTGAAGCTTCTTTCCTTTTAAGGGCATGTCACCCAAGTGGTGGAACTATCGCCACTTCCAGCATCATGCAAAGCCGAATATCTATCCCAAAGACCCAGATATTGACATGGGACCACTTTTTGTGCTCGGGGAGTTACAACCAGTCAAGGTATGTTTAGAGTGAATACATTGGCATTATAGAAATTCAAAGACATACTTGAAAGAACTGGAGATATCTGAAAAGACTACTAGCTTTCAAGAGAATTTGAAGAAAACAACCCCTCCCTATATCACATTGAACACACACACCTGCAAGCCAATTAAATCATGTAATTTCACATTTGGGGCATCTAGGCTGCACGTTGGATAGAATTTTGGGCTTGAAATCAGGAAGACCAGGGGTTCATATCCAACCTCAAACAGTTACCGACTGTGTGACTCTGGGCAAGTCACTTAACCCTGTTTGCCTCAGTTTCCTCATCTGTAAAAAAAATAAACTGGAAAAAGAAATGCAAGCCACATTAGTATCTCTGCCAAGAAAATCCCAAATAAGATCATAAAGAGTCAGACACAACTCAAACAATTGAACAATTCACATTTAATTTGGCTTCTCAAGAAACTTTAGTATCTATTGTATAAAATACAAGCTTGTTTGAAATTTAAAGCCCTTTATAATCCAACTGCAAACAAATTTTCAGACTGGCTTCATATTGCTCCACCTCACATACTCTATGTTCAAGCAAAACTATAGACTCCTTGTTCTTATGTGTCCATTATATTCTGTCACTTCAACCATCTAGCCTTTGCATAGACTCACTTTTTTTTCTGGAACTCTGTCCCTTCTCACCTCCACCCACTGAAATCCCTCTCTCCCTTCAAGACTCAGTTCAAGTGAATTCTCCCTTGGCTGTCAGTGTTCTCCTAAACCACTGCCAAATTAACTTGTATTTACTTTATTCATTTGCATGCTGTTTTCCCCCTCATAGAATGTAGGGGTTTTGTAGAATATAGAATGTAGAATTTCCCTTTGTATCCCTAGATTAGGGCCTTACACATAGAAGTTACTGAATTAATGTTTGTTGGATCAATTTATGCATCTGTTCACTCAAAATTCAACCAAAAAATTCATTAAGCACTTACTGGAAAGATTCTTTTTTTCTTATTGGCATTGGTTGGTATAAATATCACCTCTCTGAGTCTCACAACTTTGACATAAATATGAGAAAGAATAAACTGGCCTAGATGACATCTAGATAAGACATTTTCTGCCTCTAACTTTCCACATTCTAGATTCTAAGCCCTAGACTGGATACTAGGGAACATACAAAGTTTAGATAAGACAGGATGCCTGCCTTCAGGGACCTCATGGAGTAATATGAGTGTCATCAAAGATGGGGACATTGCCAAGTGGAAAGTATTTAGTGTCAAAGGATCTGGGTTTGAATCTGGGATCCAACACTTACTATTTGATCTTGGATAAAGCGCTTCATCTGTCTGTCATCAAAAATGAAAGAACTCTAACATTCCAAATTCCATGGTCTCTCCAGTTTCTGACATTTTATTCTTTAAACTCATTTGAGCTCTGATGTTTTATAGCCTGAGTTCCTTCTATCACAATCTGTATTCCATTGTCCTTCTACCAAACAAAGCCTTCTACATTCCATGTTTTACATTCCAAAGGTATCTCCTAAGTCTACATGACCACTGATTTCCCTCACAGTTCTAACTCAATAATGCTATAATTCAAGTTAGAAGGGGCATTAAAGGTTACCTAATAATGACATTCCCACCCAATTCAAGAATCCCTTCTCTAACAATCCCAACAAGATCAGCTAGTCTCTGTTTAAACATTTTCAGGGTTTGTTGCTATGCTAGAAAGCCCTTTCCATTGTCAAACTCAAGGACTGGTTGATCCAGGGTTAGTAAGAGTTGTAAGAAGTTTAATGACCACACCAATATTAGACCCATTAAGGGAAGACAGAGGTCTTAGAACTGGCATTGCCTATCAAAAGATCTGATATCATTGCCAATTCTTGTTTCACTATATAGGACAGAGATGTATTTCCCAGTATTCCACAATTTTCAAGTTCTTCTGTTCTCACCGTGTAATGCCAAATCAAGGATAAAATTGGTCATAAAGATTCATTTCTCCTTATTGGCATTGGTTAGTATAAATATCACCTCTCTGAGCCTCACAACTTTGACATAAATATGAGAATGAATGGATTGGCCTAGACAACATTTAGATAAGACATCTTCTGCCTCTAACTTTCTACATTCTAGATTCTAAGGCTCCTTCTAGTTCTGAATTTCTATGTCCTAATGTCCCTTCCATCATTGGCATTTTGCGTTCTAATGCCTTTCATTTCTGACATTCTATATTTTATATTCTATAGACCCTTCTAGATTAACCTCTTATGTCTTAACTTCCTTCTATTTCCAAAATGTTGTCTTCTAATACCTGGGCAGCTCTAGCATTCTATAGTCTATGTTTTATTTTCCAAAGTCCATCCCAGGTCTCATTTTCTATAAATGTTCTATGGTCCTTTCTGGATCTGACATTCTGTGTACTAAGGTTTCTGACATTCTATGTCCTAAGATATCTCCAGATCCAACATTCTGCTCTCTGGATCTCTAGATTTATTTATTTATTTATTTTGCTTCTGAAATCCCATCGTTTCATGAAGTGTAGTAGAAATGTAGAAATTTCATCTTCAATTCAGCTTTTTTGTGGTCATTGGCAAGTATTTTTTTAAAAGCTGCCTCTGAAGAATTTGGACACTTTTCATTGACTTGATCTAAAATCTCAGCATGAAAAGTTTTGCTTGACTTGAAAACATTATGACCATTTGTCTTCAGTGAAGCCAAGACACAGCTGATCTCAAAAGACTACACACCCTCCCCTGGGATAGACGGCTGGCACTGAGGTGCAGTTAAGTTGAAATTGTTCTCTTCCCCAGAAGTCAAACAAGAAAAGTCTTCATCCAAATTTAAAAAGAAAAGGGAGGGTGTTGAGTCATAGGATTCCTGCTTATTGAAATTCAAAGGCAAAAGTTTGGCTCTCATGTAAACAGGTTTTTCCAGCTGAGGAAGACACTTATTCTGAGGGCTGCATTTTGTTCACCTGCTGAGGTCACCTGTTGGTATCACAATTCAGAAAAGGGGCAGGGATATCTTCTGAGTCAGGTAGTAGGCTCATTTTTCCAGATACTCATTATTTAATGTTTGAACCTTCATAAAAGCTTTACAATCTCTCCATGTTCAATATTCTAAGGGTTCTTCTAGCTGCCACAATTTGACATTCTATGATGTAAGTTCTTTTCCAATTCTGAAATCCTTTGTTCTGTATTTCAACATTCTATGCCCATGATGGCTGCTTTCAAATGTTCGAAGGACTATTATGCCAAAGAAAGATTTGACTATTTCTGCTCAGCCCCAGGGGAAGAATTAAGAACAAACTGTTGAATGCAGTACTATGGAGAAAGAGTATTGGATTTGGAATCAGAAGAGAGGATTTAAGTCTAGTTCCTCCATTTATATCTTGTGAGAGCCTGGACCATTCATAAGCTCTCTAGGACTGAGCTTCCTTGTTCACAAAATGAAGAGATCAAACTAGACAATTTCAAGATCCCTTCTAGTTCTGAACAGCATGTCACAAAGAAATGAATTTAGGGAATTATAAGGAAGGATTTCCTGACAATTAGAGTCATCCAAAATCAGAACAGATTCCTTGGGGGACAATAGACTGCCTTCAGCAGAAGACTTAAAACATATACATATAAATGGCCACTTGTCATGTATAGAGGGGAATTTCCTGTTCAGATGCCAGTTAGGCTAAATAAACTTTGTGGGTATTCTACAATGAGAAGATTCTGTGATTCCTTCTGTCCTGTGTTACCTTCTAACTCTAAATTCATCTTTTTCTCATATTCTAATAATCCTGTTACTTCTTTTAAAAATATTTTTTTCATAAGCCAAGATATATGCCTTTTCATCCTTCCATCCAAACTCCTTCCCCCAGTTGAGAATACAAGAAAAACAAAACCCATTACAAGCATGTATAGTAAATCAAGATACATTGACCATGATAGATATGTATATGTAATATGTATGTATATACATATTGCCTTCTCAAGATCATTTTACAGATGATGAGACTGAGGCAAACAGGGTAATGACTTGCCCAGGATCACACAGTTAGTGTCAGGGCAGATTTGATCTCAAGAAGATGAACCATACTGACTCCAGACCTGACACCCTATCCACAGTACTATCTAGCTGTCCATTTCCTTTAGAGTAGAGGCTGCTAAATTGTATGATCTTGACTTTGGCTCCTTGGTGCTTGATTTATGACTTCTGAACTTCCTCCTTTCTTGGTACATTGCCCAGGGTCCCCCTACTCTACCCTCAGGAAGTCCACTTCTTACTCTGTTCTAGGTCTATGACTAGAGATTGGGTAGCTGCCAGTTTACACCTGTTCCTCATAGCGGTGCCCTAGTATGGGTCTGATGGAGTTCCTGTCTAGGTCTGGAATCTTCTCTTTCCCTGTTACACAACCTCTCCCAGGGCACTGAAGTGTTCAGAGGACCCATTCCCAACCTAACTTGTTCCTGTCGGACAGACCTCCCTGTCTCCCTCTGCTGACCTAGACGCACTCTGATATTTTCAGTATCTCCATATCAGTTTCCAATCTGGTGAATTTTCGAGATTGATTTGAAGGAGTTTGTAGATTGAAGCTCGCCACACAGTTAGCTTCCTTTCACTCCATGATCTTGGCTCTGCTTCTGATCCTTTAACTTCTAACATTGTCCAATGTTCTCAGGACCCTTATTCAACTAACACTCTATGGCTTATATTCCCTCCTAATTATGATATTTTAAAGTCTCTGTTCTAGCACCAACATTCTAAAATTCTATGATTCTGGGTTTTACTGGAAGAGTCCAAGACTAACATGGATTTGGTGAAAATAAAATGATAGTTTCTTATTTTTCCTTCTATCCCCAAGAGCTAAATATCTCTTCCAATTGCTCAGCCTTTACACCTCTCATCAAAACTGTCTGGATAACTCTTTTCACAGACAGGATAAGAAGCTATAATTGTAAAGAGGCATGGACAAGACGAGGGGAAGACTGTGGGGTAACGACAAGAGGTGAATTTGAAGCCAAGAAACCCAGATTAAAATCCTACCTCCCATACTTATGATGGCTTTATAATACTGTGAAAATCACTTCATGAAGCTGGATCTCTATTTCCCCAACTGTAAAAAGGGATAACAAGACCTTTGTGATCTACTTCAAATGGATGAGATGAAAGTTCTCATAAATGTGAGCTTTTGTTCAAAGAGAGGAGGCACCAAAGGCAAAGTACTGAATCTAGTCAGGAGAATGAGTCCAAATACAGCCTCAGATACTTCCTAGCTCTGTAACTCTGGACATATCACTTAACCTGTCCTCCTCAGTTTCCTTATCTATAAAAAGGGGATATTATTAGCACCTACCTCATAGGGTTGTTGTGAGAAACTAATGAGATTACATTTGTATATTGCTTGGCAAACTTCAAGTTCTACTTGTTATCATCATTGTCATTGTTGTATTATTACTACCATCATCACCTGGTCTGACTCTCTATTTTACACTTACTACCCCTGAGAAAATCAGGGCTCAGAGAGGTGAAATAACTTGCCCAATATGAAATGGGGAGTAAGCACCTGAACTGGAATTTGTAGTTAGTAACTGCCTCCAAAACTAACATTAATGTTCACCACACTACATACTAACTCTTCACTATATAGCACATTGTAGGAATAGGAGTAATTTGTATTTCTGGTTTTTTTTCCTTTCTCCATTCAGTACGGCAAGAAAAAAATCAAGTATATTGACTATGAAAAGCAGCATCTGTACTTTTATGTAGGTGAGTCTCCATAACATCCTCTATTCTGATTTCTAAAGGTACCTCCTCCCTCTGGCATTTGTTCTGCATCCTGTAGCCCTCCCCAGTTCTGAAATTTTATCTTAAAAGACCCCTTCCATCTCTAATAGTCTATGCTCTAAGGCCCCTCCCAGTTAGAACCTTCTAAGTTCTAGGATCTTTCCCCCTTTAACATTCAATGGTTCATGTTCTAAGGCCCCTACCACCTGTGACAGTCTATGTTGAATTCCAAGGTCCCACTCTGTTCTAACATTGTATGTCCTGAGGGCCCTTTCAACTCTGACATCTTATAATTACAGGAATAGTCTTTTCCTAGAAACCAAAGACATTTTTTGAATATTGCCAACATCAATAACCAAGGTACAGGCTGCCCAGTGAAAGAGTTGGATGCCCACTATCTATGTACTAGCACCTCCTCATCTTACTCAACACCTTCTTTTCCCTTCCAGTTGGCCTTCCCCTCCTCATGCCAGTCTATTTCAACATGCAATCCCTGCAAGTGACATTTCTTCGGAAGGAATGGGGGGTGAGTAACAATCTTCCTGTCATAGACTCTGCCCTTGGAGTCAAGGCCAATAGAGGGTACAGACTACTCCTCAAGTTTCTCTGGTGATAGAAGCAGAGAACATTTACCTTGAAAAAGGATATGGCCAAACCTAGACTGGGGACTGATAGCTCAGTCCTTAGAGCATCAGATTTTTCATCTAAAGGTCTGGTGGAAATCTGACTTGATGGTACAGTGGGTAAAGTGGATAAAGTGGAATCAGGAAGAAGACTCAGGATTAAACCCTACCTCAAATACCTACTAGCTGTATGACGCTGAACATGATCCCTAACCTCTCTCAGCCAGAATTTCATTATTGCCAAATGAGTAGGTTGAACTTCATGGTCTCAAAGTCTCCTCCAGCTCTAAATGGATGACTAGATAACTTCAATCCCATTCAACCTGAAGTTTTTTTTTTTTTCTCTTTTAGGATCTTGCCTGGATCATTACCTTTTATATTCGCTATTTCATTACCTACAGATCTTACTATGGAATTATTGGGACTGTATTTCTCATATATCTGGTCAAGTAAGTAAATCGACAAATTATGTTATTCCTCTCTCCCAGCGATCCTTAACCTGGGGTCTGGAAACTTGGTTTTGTTTTTTATTTGTTTTCAAATAGAGTAAGTTAAGCAAGGCTTAAAGTGCTGAACTTCTGGTTAGGAAGGTCAGATTTTAAGTCTGACCTCAGGCCCTTACTACCTATGTGACCCTGGGCAAGTCATTTGATTTCTCTGCCTATAAAATGGGGGTAATAATAGTACTTTCTCCCAGGATTATTGTGAATATCAAAGAAGATAACATATGTAAACTCCTTTACAATACTTAAAGTGCTATATTAATGCTGTAATTATAAATATATATTTTTGATATGTATTTATTTAAGTTGTATATGGATAAAATTAGTTTCCCATGTAATCCTATTTATTTATTTTTCTGCATTTGAGCACATTATGCTGAAAATGGGGCCATAGGCTTGCTCAGACTGATAGAGGGATCCATGACACAAATAAGACCATAAAACCACCTCTAGCCCAAACCACCAGCTCCTTTATCCCCATTAGGGCTATAGGAACTCTAGCAAAGTCCAAATGACCCCTCCATGCACACACCTATCCCAGGGGTTACCTAAAAATTGTGTATCTCAGGCCTTAAAAATAGACACTAAAATAACTGGGATTATCTAATATTTCTTCTATTGCACTTGTGTAGTGTGCTCCATTCCATCCACCCCCTCCCCAACTGAACAGGTTTCTCCCTCTTCCCCTTTTCCCACTTTTCATTTTATTTGGAAAAGCAAAGACTATATTGTGAAATGGTTTAAACAGACATGAGTGTGTGGATCGCCTGTTCATTGGCTGTCAAGGTTCTCCCTCCTGTCCTTGACTTCCTGACTTCCTTTAAAACTCACATCAATTTCTATATTTTGCAAGAAGCCTTTCTTAATCCCCCTACTATAAGTGCCTTCCCTTTGAAATTGCCCTCATTTCCCCTGTCTTGTTTTGCATGTACATAGCTCTTTGAATGTTTCTCCCCCACTAGAACATGAGTTCTCTTAGGACAGAGACATGGAGTTAAAATTACATATAATAAACATTTAATAAATGCTTGTTGTCTGATGGATTAAGATTGCCAGTGAGAGTGTAGTAATGGTGGGAATCAGTTGAGCTAAATCACAAAACTAAAAATGGCAAAAGAGTTTCCAGTACCTCATTTCACAGGTAAAGAAACTGAGGCACATATGAACAATGACTTTCCTAAAGGCAGGAAGTCTGAACGACATTTAGAAATGAACCCACTTCTTCAGACCCCTAGTTATGTGTTACTTTGTAACTAAAATATCACTGTAATGACTTTTCACCTACCCATCCTTGGTAGAGCCTTCTGAGCTCCATATTGGTCTGATCAGCCACAGTCAGACACACTATACCTTGATCCTAACACAGTAATGTCACTTTGGTCCTCTTTGAGAACAGACAACAACTATAGCCACTCTAACTTGTAAAGGGAATAGATTAGCTTTAATGATCTCTAGGTGACCTTTCCAGCTTTAAAAAACTGTGTTCTATGTTTAAATATCACTTAAAACCTTAATATTTTATGTTCTATGTTGTAAACTCACTTCCAACTTTAATCTCTCATCTTCCGTTTTCTGGAATTTTTTCCAGTTCACCATTCTATGTTCTAAAGTCATGCTATCTTTGAACCAAATTCTTCTATGAAATGACTTCAAATCATGGAATTCCCTACGTCTTCAATGTTACTGAATACTCTGCTCCAGACATCAGTAAAATAAAACCAGTGTTTTAGAGACAGCATGATGTGTCAGTGAGAATCTGGACAAGACATCAGAAGAACTGGTTTCTAATCCTGGCTGTCATTTACTATGTGACTCCCTCAGATTCTCAGTTTGATTCTGAAATGGAGGCAATAATACCTTGCCTACTTTATATGGCTGCTAAGATGGGAATATTTTGAAAACTGAATTGTTTCTGGGAAGATGGATAACCATTTTTAGGTCAAGTACATCCTACATGTCTTGAGATCCATAGGATCATAGGACTTAGAGACAGAAGAGATCTCAGAGATCATGTGTTTGGCCTCATTACATTAGAAAAGCTGTAACTGAGACCCAAAGAAGGGGAAATGACTTGCCCCAGGTCACACAGATGTAATAGGGGTCTGGGTAGTGGCAGGGCTAACACATTATATAGCCATCTCTGAAAAGAAAAGACACAGTATGGGTCATAGAAGGTAGCCAAGTCCTGAAAAAACCATTATTCAATAACTTCAAGGCCTTTCCAATCCTCTCGAGTCTTACACCTGCTTTTCCCCCCTCACATTCTGCCCTGCCAATGGCCTAGCACACACAGTGTACCACTCACATGGTGGTTATTTAATAAGTGTTGTTAATGAATGGGAAGTAAATCTCTGTTCCTCATGAAAATGACCAACTGCTTCATTGCCTGTCTTTATGCTTTCTCCAAAGGCTGTTGGAAAGCCCCTGGATTGCGTTAGTCACCCAGATGAGCCACATTCCAATGAAGATGAGTACAGAGGAAAACAAGGACTGGTTCAGCACACAGGTAATGATGGTCACCTCCTAACAGATCAACTACTAAATCAGTGGAGTTGATGAATGTGGGGCATGGTATCCTGTCAAATGGATCAAAAACATGATGAAAATGATAGATTGTCAGTCTTGGAAGGGACGTGAGAGCACAGAATGTTAGAACTGAAAGGGACATTAGAGCAGAGAATATCAGAATTAGGAGGGACCCAAGAGTCTGAAATGTAGGGGTTGGTAGAGACCATGAAGTATAGAATGTCAGAACTGAAAGAGACTTGTGAACATGGAATGTTTAATATCTGGTGTGAGAGGTTCTTGGGAGCAAAGACAACTGTTGAAGAAAGAGGAATCTTAGATCAGAGGATAGAGAATGTCAGGATTCAGAGAAACCTTAGAACATAGATTGTCAGAGTTAGAAGAGATTTGAGAGCTTAGAATATAGGATGAGAAAAGGAGAGGAAAGAACAGTTATTAAGTGGTTATTTTATTCCAGGCACTCATCTAAGCACTGGGGATATATATTTAAGGACAAGAAATACAGACCCTACTCTCAAAAAGCTTATATTCTACTGAAGGTAGAAAACACACTAGGGAAGACTGGTGGGAGGGAGAGAAAGGTACCCAATTGGGGCATAGTTTTGAAGTCCCAAATCTCAGGAGCAGAGCCAGGAGGAGAGTGAAAGTTGACTAACCTGGGTCCCACACAAAATGGAGGGCCCAAGAAAACCTCACCAACAGAAGAAGGGCTCCAACCTGGTGGAAGAATATTCTAGGGTGAGAAAGCTGCAAGGACCATTGGATATTCATGGTGAGGAACCTCAGGCACTAAGGGAAGTTCCAGAATGGTTCTGAAGCCCAGAAAGTTAGGATCAGAGAAGTGGGAGGGATATCAAATTTCTGGATACAGATAAAATTATAACACAGAAACAAGAGTGGAAATAGTATCAAAATATAGCGTATCAGTGCTAGATGGGACTACAGAAGACCAAATGTCAAAACCAAGAAGAATTTTGGAGTATAGGACAAAATGTGGTATTGTAAAAAGAGCATTGGCTCTAAAATCAGAAGATTTAGGTTCTTACTAACTTTATCACCGTTAAGTTATGTAACCTCTCTGATCCTCAATTTGCTCATCTGAAAAATGAACCAGTTGAACTAGATGGCATCTTAAGCTGAAGCTTAAGAACTATGATCTTGTATCTTGACTTTCAAACACAGAACTTTAGAACATAGGATCTAGGATCTGAAAGAGCTCTTGTGGTCTCTCTAGTCTAAACCCTTCATTTTCAACATGAGGATACTGAGGCTTGGCAAGGCAAAGGAACTGCTCAAGGTAACATGTCTTATTTGTGAGGAAACTGAGTCAAGCTCCCTGACTGCTGTGCTTTTTTTATGTACTTTGCTAATATTTTAAAAGAATATAATTATCTTCCTGATGCCTCCTCGAGTAATCTTTCTAAGAGATATGGAGATGAAAAATGTCCAACAAAGATGACCAACAATCCCCAATTAGAGCTAAATAATACCTTAGAAAAGAGTTAACAAAATATCATTTTTTTCTATTATCTGAGAAGATAGCATGTTCCACATTTAAGGATGTGTCTCTGGAACTGGCTTCATGCAATTCTCTCCTTTTCCCATCCCCGCCACACACAAACACACCCTTGAATTTCATCTCTACCCTTCAGCCTACAGAAATCTTAATCCATTCTTCAAGCACGTTTCAAATGGCACCACCTACATGAAGCCTCCTTGATCTCCTGATAGAATGACTCATATCTCTGAATCTCTGGAACAACAGTCTTTACCACTTACACAATATTAATTAATTACTTATGTTGAAGTATATCCCTGTTGATATATTGCATTTGTGTATTTTTCCCTGTTAAATTATCATCTCCTTGAGGAAACATATCTGCTTTGTAATCCTCAGCATCTGGTATAATACCTTTCACGCAGAAGATACTCAACAGCGTCTACTGTGTGAATGAAAATTACAGTAAGGAGAAATGTAAAGTTTTACACTTAGGTTCAAAAAATCAGCTTCACAAGAAGATGGGGAAGCATAACTACACCACAGTTGGTTCGAAAAAGATTGTAGTGAGTTAGTAGATTATCAGATCAACAATATATTGTGGCAGCTCCCAAAAGCTAATATAATTATAGGCTACATTGAGAGGCATAGGGTTCAGGACCAAAGAGGGAATCCAGTTTTTGTGCTCTGCCCTCATCTAACCACCTTGGAAGCATTGTGATAAGTTCTGGACGTTCAGTTTCAGGAAACGTGTATTAACTGAAAGTTTAAAGATGGCCAAGCTAGTGAATGATATCAAGAATATGCCAAATAAAGAGTAAGTGAAAGAACTAGGGATGTTCAGGAGGAGAAAGAATTAGGGGCACGATACCTGTCTTCAAGTGCTTATTTGAAAGGCTGTCACGTGGAAGACAGGTTAGAACTTTCTGCTTAGCCTTAAAGGGACCAAGCTAGAAATAGCTGGAAAAATAGTAAAAGGAGAAGATTTTGGCTCAAAATAAGTGGGAGGGAAAAATCTCTTAGTAATTAGGGGTCTCCAAAACTAGACTGGCTTGTCCTGAGAAAACAATGGATTTCCCATCATCGACTGTCTTTAAGCAAAAGGTGGGTGGATGTTTGTCAAGTATTTTGAAGAGGTCGCTTCTGGCTCATGTATAATTGGAAATCAATGTCCCCTTACTGTCCCTTTTACCTCTGACATTCATTGATTCTGTGATAAAAGGAGCTCTACATGAGACACATTGAGATATGAGAGAAGCAAGACTCCATGACTCATACTCACTGAAGTCAAATATCATGATTTGTGTTTTATTGGCAGGTTCTGGCCACCTGTAATGTTAAACAATCCTTCTTCAATGACTGGTTCTCTGGACATCTCAACTTCCAAATTGAACACCAGTGAGTAAGAAATTTTTGCTGAACAGGGATACAAAAGGTTATTTAATTCCTTTCCCTAGTACCTCATCTTGATGACCTTAACATTATCTGAGGAAGAAGATGGAGGACTGAATTTAAGAGACAAGAAAGAACTATTCAGTCAACAAGTATTTATTAATCACCTACTATATATGTGAGGCACATGGACTCTGTAAAAAGTGGGTGCCACTTCTACTCGTAGTTCCTAGTTTTGTCCTCTAAAGCTAAGCAAACCAGATCTAACCCTTCTTCCAAGTAACAGCCTTTCAAATAAGTACTTGAAGAAAGCTATCATGCCTTTAATTCTTCTTTCCTCTGGGCTGGACACTCCTAATTCCTTCACCTAATTTGTGCTAGGCTAGGCTCTAGTACAAAGAATGAAACCAACAACATTTGCAATGAGACTATGACCAAATCCCACCTAAGATACCTACTATGTGTGAGCATGGTCCAATTCTACCTGTTTTTTCATCTGCAAAATGGAGATTGTAGTACCTACCTCACAGGGTGGTCATGAGCCTCTAAAGAGAGTATGTGTGTACATCAATATGAATTATTATTAACCATCAATCAACAAGCATTTATTATGTCTACTACATGGCAGACATCACCATTGTCATTATTATCATCAGTCCACACAGTGATTTCATCAGCAACGGGAACTCCCTTTTAATTAGTTTACTTCATCTACCAATGCACATTAGTAGCATATTGGTAGCAACTAAGAGCCTTACAGAGTTGTCTGGGGCATGTGGAGGTGATGGGATTTGAACCCAGATTTTTCTTACTCCTAGACCTTTCTTGAATCTAAAACAGCATGTGGCATCTTATTGTTATTAAGCTGAATAAACATCTTTGACATGACACCACTGGGGTAGCCCAACTTTGCTCACTAGGGACTAAAGAGAAAAAGTTGCCCAGATATTCCCCACAGTGATTATAGTCTGTGGGCTATTGAGTATGACATATTGGAAAACAGAGAGAAGAGAAATTTCAGCAAGAGCAAACATTCATCAAGCATCTACTATATACATGGCCTTGAGCTAGTCCTGGGGTCATAAATTTACACTAGAAGAGATCAGAAAAGACATTGTGTCCAACATTCCCATTTTACAAATGAGAAAACTGAAACTCTGATAAGTTAAATGAATTAACTGTCTAAAATCACACAGCTAGTCAGTGCCTGGGGTGGGATTTGAACCATCAACTTCCTGACTCTTAACTCCAACATCCTTTGTACCACACCACTGTCTATCAACTGAGCAAAATAAATTATTTACACAATTACTTCCCCTTAATGGAGCCTGCAATCTAGTTGAGGAATAAGATATCAAAAATAAATAGCTATAATACATTATTGAAGGAAAAATCCATTAGTGTTCTAAAACAAAGTTTTCTTCAAGGGTCGATAAGGAGAGTCTTTATGGACAAGGAGGATAAGGGAAGATATAGAGGAGTTCCTATCTTGAGAAAGTCATCACAGTGGATAAATCTATATTCCTGAGGTCTTAGTTAATGTTAACATTAAGAAGAAATAGAACTGATTTGTTGGCTGAACTCCATGGAAAGTTGATCTCTTGAATAACATGTTCTTCCCTGATACTTTGATGCTCACTTTAGATAGTCTAAATCTTACTTTAGATGATCTAAGTATCTATCCAATACTTAGATTTTATATATTTGCTTCTTTATCATTGAGTGAGAAACAATTTCCCATGCCCAGGCCCAGTCACATATCCAGACATGTACTAGATTTCTAGATGAAGTTCTACAAAAAATTGAAAAACTTGGTACCACATTAGGGAGTCCATCTCCCAACTTCTCTCTACTTTCTTTGCTCTGTTTCTTTGTGTCAGCCATGGTGTAGGGTGGACCATCCTTCACATTTGTAGTATTTTCACATTAGAGGTACAGCTGGAGTACAGTGGTAAGTGCACAAGATTTATTCAGAAGACCTGAGTGCAAAACCTAGCCCTTCTATGTACTTGCTGCCTAAACTTAGGCAAGACTATGCACTTCAAGGTCCCCATTTGTAAAACAGGGATTAAACTCACTACCTACTTCACATGGTTCAGGGTCAGATGATGAAGTAATATACATGAAAGTCCTCTTTGGAAAGAGAGAGCATGAGAGGCAGAGAGAGGAAGGTGAGAAACAGAGGAAGGGAGGGAGGGAGGAAGAGAGAGACAGAGGCAAAGATAGAGACAGAGAAAATCTGCTGGGTTTCCTTTGTCTCTTCACCATTGTTTGAGCCACTGTTCTACAACAAACATCGATTCATAATACATTTTTAAAAATCAACTTGCTTTTATCTGAAGATAAAATGTATTATACAAATACAAACAACAAGTAAAGAAAGTTTAAAGAAAGCAGCAGATAGGATGGAAGATGAGAATTGGGAGAGAAGCAAAGAAGGAATGAATTCACCCGGAATACTAGTGAAGATAGAGAAACCACAAAATTCTCTCCAGGCAGGTCACTCTTTAGTCAGGTCAAAAAGCTAAACAAGGCTCCACCTGATCATGATTACACTTGTTTAAAATAGCAGACCTGTTTGATTACAATTGACTGGTGGCTAGCACTGGAGTTAGTCCATAACTATGTAACACTAGGCTTCCCATGGGGCTCAAAATTTCCCCCAGTTCTGTTGAGGGAAGCACCATCCTATGCTTCCTCCTTCCATATCCTTAGTCCCTCCTTCCCATGGATACAAAACTATACTTCCCATCAGCCCCCTTGTCAGTAAGGAGCTACAAATGTATTTTATACAATTTAAAGGGCTACATAAATATCAGCTACCATTATGTTTCATAATCCTCACAACACCCTTGGAAGAAAACCAATACTGGATGTGATTTATAGATGAAGAAAGTAGAGCACAGAAAGATTGAATAAACTTGCCCAAGATTATATTACCAGTTAATGAAAGAGCTAGAATTAAAATGCAGGTATTCTGACTGTTGTCTCTTTAACTAATGCTTACTATCTCTATCTATCCAGAGGAGAATGACGTTTACCCTAACAGATAATCCAAAAGAACAGATAAATCAAAACAGTCCTTCATATTTGATAAAAAAATAAATAAATAAAAGGCAATTTTCTCCTCATGAGCATTGTTTTCATAATTACACTTGGCTTGTGTAAGCCAAGATTCAAGATTCAAATTCATTGGCATTATCCCAACAGGTCCCAAAGCCTAACCACAGCCTGTCTCACAGACAGGTTCAGTGAATGAATGTGAGAGTGATAGAGATTCTTAGACCTTCCCTGAACACAGATACATGCATTTTTATGGTTGTGTTCTCATTAGTGCTATGATAGATCTGAGATCTTTCTAATGAAGTTTTCCCTCCACCAATGTAGTCCATACTCCTCCACATCATCTTAACTGTGTTCCATTTTCATATCTTCTCATAGCAGACCTAAAAGAATCAGCAAAAATGTACCATGTTTCTTTTGATGTCTAGGTTTAATATTCTTCTCCTTCTCTTTGTTTCTTTAGCCTATTTCCCACCATGCCCCGCCATAATTATTATAAAATCGCACCACTAGTGAGGTCATTATGTGCCAAGCATGGAATTGCCTATGTGAACAAGCCAATGTTGAAGGCATTTGGGGACATCATCAGGTAAGAGATTATCTCACAGTTTGCAGATTCCCTTCTCCCTGCATAATTGGTCTGTCTAGGAGCGCCTTAGAATTTGAGACCCGCAGAGGATCCAGTAGAAGGTTAGCTAGTATGGGAGTTACAAATGAAAAATTAAGCATTGTAGATTATGGAGACCATAATAAGGCATTCAAATACATCAAAGAATAATTGAAAGGTCAAATAAAATCAAGCAAATAGGCATGTATCAATTATCAATTACAACTTTATACAGTTGTAAAGTGCTGGGGATATAGAGAAAGGCAAAAGACCTTTACCTTCAAGAAGCTCACTTCTAATATGGGAGGGGGGGTGGACAACACGCAGACAGCTATGGACAAACAAGGTATATATGGGATAATATGAAGTCATCTCAGAGGAAAAGCAATCATGTTAAGGGGAATTGGAAAAGTCTTCTGGTAAAAGATGAGGTTTTAGCTGGGACATGGAAGAAGCCTGGGATAGTGATGAGGAGGGAGAAAATTCCAGGTATGAGGCCCAGCCAGTGAGAATACATGGAATCAGAAAATGCAATGTCTAATCTGGTGATAGTAAGAAGGTTTTTGTCACTGGGTCTCACAATGTGAAGAAAGGGAGTGAAGTATAAGAAGATTGGAAAGTTAGAAAGGGACCAGGTTGAGAAGGCCATAAGAAGCCAAAGAGAAGGTTTTCAATTTGATCCTAGAGGTAATAAGGAACATGGGGAGTTTATTGAGTAGGGGATGGGTGAGACTATCAGACTTCCACTTTGGGAAGATCATTTTGACAGCTGAGTAGAGGATGTGCTAGAGTGAGGACAGACTTGAGGCAAGAAGATAAACCAACAGGCTAGTGCAATACAGGATGAAGGTCAGCCCCAGGGTGTTGGCAATGGCAGGGAGCATATATGAGAGATGTTACAAAGGTTAAAAAAAACAGGATATGACAACTGATTCTATATGGAGGGTGAGACAGAGAGAGGAGTAAAGATTGAGAATCTGAGTAATGGTGCCCTTAACTAGGAAAGGTAGGAAGTGAGAAAGATTTGGAGCAAAAGATAAGTTCAGTTTAGGATATGCTGAATGTGAAACATCTACGTAACATCAGTTTTGAGATGCCTAATATGCAATTGAAACTGCAAGACTGACAGTCATTTGAGAGGGTAGAACCAGGTAAATAGATCTGAGACTCAAACTCAAAGAGATGATCATTAAATCCATTGCAGCTGATGAGATCACCAAGAGAAATGGTAAATAAGGGGAAGAGAAAAGGACCAGGACACAGAATATAATTAATCCTAGCAATATGAAGATAAATTGCTAGGTCAGAGTAGAAATAGATAGTATGATGTGGTAACCAGACAACTAATAAAACCTTGGTCTTCATTGAGAAATAGCATCCAGGAATGACACAATTGTCACCACATTGGACTGTACACTTGTCAGGGAAATCTAGTGGCCTGGGTCTAATTCTATCTCCTTGGTCCTTCTTATTCTCACTGGATGGATTATCATTGGCACCCTGCCCTCTGACTGTAGGTGAACCCCCAAGTTCTGTCTGGTACCTCTTCTCTCTATATACTGTTTCACTTGACAATTTCATCAACTGCCATTGCAAATAACTCTGATATCTAAATCTAGTTGAGTGTTTCTTCTGACTTCTAGCCCACCATCTCACTAACTGCCTATTAGATGTTTGAATTATATGTTCTATAGTGATATCAAACTCTGCTTCTCCAAAGCAGAAACTCAGCAACTGCCTCCCCAATTACAGACCCCCCCAAAAAAATCAACCCCTGTTTCTCTACTCTCTATTTTTGTTAAAGGCACCAGTTTCCACATTGATGTCATCCTCAACTCCTCATTCTCCTTCACTCAACATAGCCAGTCACAAACAATCCTATTGTTTTTCCTCCTAAAGTTAGTCTTGAAGCTCAGGTCACAGAATTTGAAAAATACATGAAAGAAGAGGGTTTAAGCTTGATCTTTTTGGCTCCAGAGGGAAAAATTGGGAGCCTGGAGCTGAATTGGCAGAGGCAAAACAGGTTTAACATATGAAAAAATATATAGTAATAATATAGTAGAAGAAGCTGTATTATGGTGTAGTAACCTCCTCCCTTATTGGAGTCTTTCAAATAATGATTCCCAGAAAGAAAAAAAAATTCTTTTCAAGTATGATCTAGACTAGATGGCCTCTGAGGTCCCTCCCTATTTTGCTATTCTGTGAAATAACTGGGGCCTGAAAATGCTGAGGAAGGTTTCATCAGGCAGACAGGCTATAAAATATTTATTAAGTACTTACTATGGTGCCAGGCACTGTGCTAAGCACTGGCGACCAAAAGAAAGTGTGTACTGTTAAGGAACTCACAGTCTAATGGTGATGACAACATACAAACAACTATGTACAAACAAGCTACATATGGGACAAAAAGAAATCAACAGAGGGAAGGTACTGAAGCTATCATTGTGAAGAAGACAGACCTCAAGCTGAGACCTGAAGGTTGGGTAGTTTCAGTGGAGTGGGGTGAAGGGGGCTTTTTGTGGTACAGGCATGAAAGAATGTGCAGGTAATTCCCTGCAGGCATTCTTGACATAAACAAGGGGATGTGGGAGAGCCAGATACTAGGAACAGGACTGGTATAAAATGAATCATTCTAGCTTATACATGATGCTGAGTAGCCTAAAGGTGGAGGGGGTAGATCAGAATGACTGGAGCAGTTAGTGGCAGCCTCCAGTGCTAGGCCCCTGGATTTTTCTCCCCTTATGTCTTCATAGATATAAGCAGTGACTGTTTATGAATGGCTGTGTGCATAATGACTCATGACATTTGGTGCCCAAATACAATCTACTCTAGATATGGGAGGGAAAGAGACAGAGAAAGACAGAAAGAGAGAGAGAGACAGAGAGACAGAGACAGACAGAGACAGAGAGACAGAGACAAACAGAGATAGAGACACAGAGATAGACACAGAGAGAGATACACAAAGGAATGCACAAAAAGGAAGTCCACAGTCCAAATTCAATTTGAGTTTTCAGGCTGAGTTGACCTTATCTTTGTTTTAACTTCTTATAGGTCATTAAAGAAGTCTGGCGATCTCTGGGTGAATGCTTACTACTACACCTGAAATAGAATACGTACATCTTGGGCATGGGTTGGGGAATGGGGAAGGTATTTTCATTGCTTTATTATCCTTGAATGCTGGAGCACTTTGAACATGCCAACTTGTTGTCCAGATCACAGACACAGAAGCACCAGACCTTGTCTTGCAGGATTATCATTCAAAATAAGAAATAGAAGAAAAGACTGGTTTGTGTCAGAGGGGAGAAGGGAATATGGGATTCTGTTTTCTGCACATCAAAACTTAGTCTTTTCAACAGGCCCTCTCTGTGCCATCTCCTTTGAAAAGAGTGTAATGGATAGCAAAGCATTTCATAACAGTGATCCTTTGAGAAAGAATTGACCAAGGAGAATCATATAGATAAGTTATAGAAATTCACCTTTCTCTAGAGCTTTACGGTTTGCACGGGGCTTTCTTTCCTCCACAACAACCTCAATGAAGAAATTCATGTATCATGATATACATTTTACAAATGAAGAAACTGAGGCCCAAAAGGTTAATCACATAGGTAGCAACACTCAATCCACTACAATGTTAGTAGATAGGAAAACATGTAAAGTTATTGCTTAGAGGAAGGAGGAATTAACTGTTTATTGCATGTCTGTTTGGGACGATAAATCATGTCTTTTTCATTCTTTAGTGAAAAAGAGCTGATTTTTACATACAGTTGACAAATCACTTAGGCACCCTGTCTGTTATGAGCTGCATTTCACAGCTAAGCAACCTGAGACCCAGAAAAAAGAAGTAAATTGCTTATACCTACACAGACAAGGGAAGCAAGATGCAAATCCTGGTCTCTCTCGATTCCACGTCCATTCAGAGTTCTCTCCATTAGGATACACAGTCATTTGGGCTCACAAGCCCCAGAGTCCAACTGTCCCAACACCTTGAGGAAGGTTTTAAAGTGATCATTGGAGATCAACATGTTTTCCTCTCTCCTCTTTACAAAATCTCCTTGTTTATCATCCCCAAGTCATGCAGTTCTGTCTCCAGTACCCTAGGCTAAGAGGTTCATGCTTCATCAAACAGCCTGTACACTTGGAAGGGACTGGAATTACTGGACAGGTCTGACTCAGCTAAGATGCAAAGTCACATGGTATCATCCCCTCAGTCTCTTAAAATCCTTCTATGAGAGTTCTCTTCTAATTCTTCTCAATATTTAGTGTTCTTTCTATCCTCAAACTGACTTGTATTTAGTAGTCTGTTCATAGATTATATCCTCCCAGAAATTTAAAGCTCCTTGAGGGCAGGAACCATTTTTCCATTTTATTTTTGCATTCCCAGTGCCTAGCACAGTACCTTTTAGTGTAAGTTCCTAATAAATATTTTGATGACTCTGATTCTTGAATATGTATGTCATATAATTTTATCGTTCGAGGATCAACCCAGGTCTCACCTCCCTTAAGAGCCCTTTCCCCCACTCCTTGGGTTATCAGTATTGTCTCTCCTCAAATTGTCTTAAATTTTTTTTCTCTATTTATATTCTATGTCCTCCACTATAATGTAAGTTCCTTGAGGGAAGTAATTGTTTCTTTTCTATATCCCCAGCATCTCTCACCATGCTTTGGCAAATAGGAGAAGGTTAATAAAAATTTATTAAATTCTTACCAGCTCCTTAGAAACAAAATTGAAGGACATGCTCAGCAGTACTGTGATCTCAAAAGTGCATTTTTCTCTGCTATTTAAGTGGTGTTAGTCAATGTGGGATATATCTGGGATTAGTCTACTGATGTGATCCAAGACCAAAATCGAAGCTCTCTCCACCTATCTTCAACTCCAGAGCCTACACTCCTAAAAATAATTTCTCTAGTGACTAATCCCAATGTATGGAATTATATCAACTTTGCTAATCATCCAGGTAACAGTTATACACTTACATACACACATTCCTTCCAATAAAACTTAAGCTACTTGAGATTGGAAACTGTTTCGTTGCTGTTTTTATTTATACCGGTCCATCAACAGTGCTTGGCATATAGCAGGATCTTTAAAAAATATCTGTTGGATTCAACTGAATTGAATAACTGATAAGTGAATTATCCATATGAGTCACTAGAGGGAGTTTCTACACCAAGGAATTCCCTCTGCTTATAAAATCTCAGATCTGTACTTTAAAAAAAGAAAACAAGTCCTCCATGTTTGATCTTGAACCCTCCACTGTATATCACTGTTGTTGCCACTAGCTATTAACAGTCCCACCCTAATATTCCCCATTTTCCCCTTTTACGTTAGTCCAACAGGGGAGGGACTTTTCTCTAAAGGGTTTGATTAAGCATGTGACAACAAAAGAAATTTACACTTGTGCATTACATGCAAAGCACTTTTCGCATGCCAACCTATGAGGTAGATAACATAAATATCGTTGTGCCCATTTTGGAAGAGGGGAGGCTGAGAGCTCTGACTTATCCAGCTAAGAGCCAGAGCCAGGGTATATGAGGGAAAGAATAAAACAAACTCTCACAGGGCAGAATTAACTAGTAGAGTATGAGAATCCACCTCCACACAGCCCCTTCCCCATTACTCTACCCTCTAATTTTCCTAGAGTGTTATGTAGCTTATCTTTGCGCTGGCCTATCATAACCTTGGATCCTGCCTATTTACCGACCTAGTGTAACTCTGTTATTAACTCTTGGAGGCCAATCGCTTTTCCCATATCACCAGCATCTGGCCTGGTTACCAAGAGGCCCTATTTTACCTTGGGATAAAGGAAAAAAAAGAAAAGGAAATATAAATAAAATAATAAATAATAAAATAAAAATAAATAAAATAAAAAGTAAAAAATAAAAGATAAAAAGGAAAAAATAAAAGGAAAAAGAAAATAATCCTTCCTTCCTCTGGATTCACTGATATCTCCACTTTGGACACTCCTTGCATATCGCTCTGGATTACCTATTTATTATACCCTGAGTTCAGCATTTTATTTCTTTTCTCCAAACCTTTGCAAAGGTTTGTTTAGAATGTGTGTATCTAAATCCTTCATGTTCCCCATGAAGGGAATGTAGCCTTTTACCTGGATGGAGCCATTACCAAGGTTGTACTCATACACATACCTCTTATTTCTAAAGCATAAGTCAAACCGAGGGTCCTGGATGGCAGTGAGCTGGTATACAGGTTTTGGTGTCTGTCCACTGATTAGACCAATAAACTACACCTCACCATTAAATTGATTGATATGTGACACTTTTCTTTCGGTTCCTTGAAATCCTGGATCTTATTGTCATAATAGCCCTTTCATCTCACTAACAAGAAATTGATGTTCAGAGAGGAAACAACTTGCCCAAGAACATACAAGAAGTAAGTAGCAGAGAAGGCTTTGAACCCAGTCCTTCTTCCTTTAAATCTAGTGTTCCTTTCACTAAAATATGTTCCCTTGGGTACTGATAGATATTTCCATTAGCATCTATCAATTGTATTGAGGCCAATGTTATGTGGTTTAATGAGATGCAGTGTGATGCCATGGAAGGAAGGATGGTCTTGGAGCCAAGAACCCAGAGCTCAAATCACACTTCTGATGGTTTCTAACTGTGTGACCAAGAGTAAATCACAATCTTTCTTGCCTCAGCTTCCCCTTCTATAAGTAATAATTATGCCACCTCTTTGGCAATCTTATGGTGATGAGCAACAATTATCCTTAAAGCATTACAGAATTTTGTTAGTATAATTACTGGGGCAGTTTGGTGGCACAATGGATACAGTGCTGGGCCTAGAGTCAGAAAGACTCATCACCCTGAGTTCAAATCCAGCCTTAGACACTGTGTGTGACCTTGGGCAAGTCACTTATTTTCCTCAGTTCCTCATTTGTAAAATGAGCTGGAGAAGGAAATGGTGAACTGCTCTAGTATCTTTGCCAAGAAGACCCCAAATGGGATTTCCAAGAGTGACATATGACTGAAATGACTGAATACCAACAGCATGATAATTATCGCAATAAGTGCTAGACTGGTGATTTCATTGGTGTAGCAAACTCCCAGGTAAGAATGCTCCTTTTGTCAAGGTAAGTCAGCATCTTTTCTTCAGCTTAGAGTAGCAGAGATTTTTCCAGAGTCCCAAGAGGCCAAGTGACTTGCACAGAATCCTGCAGAAGATATGTCAGCGGTGGGTCTGGAACCCACGTCTTCCTGGCTCACTGGCTGGCTCTTTCTCTGCTATCTCACATGTCTCATTATAGTTAATATTCAAGCCAAATCCCTGAGAAGAGTCTTGAAAGCAATAGAAACACTCCTCTGGGAAGCCTAGCTCCGATACAGCCCAAGAGCAGCCAGCGAGGATTTTTCTCCTGAGCTCTCCACAGTCCCCAGAGCTAGAGAGGCCCAGGAGAATGGGTCCCAATTCCATAGGCCTGGCTTATGTACAGTTCGATTCAGTGCACCTGCAAGGATGCTGTCTTAGCATTCCTCTCAGTCTGAATTTGGTGGAAGCAGGAAAATTCCAAGTGAGAGCCCTGGAAACATTGAATCCCCATTATCCCTAAGATGGTGTATTCAGAAGTTAAGGGACTGGTTCTGAGGATACCCAGACTCTAGTCTCATCAAAGCCAATATGAAAAGACAGTAGGAGGCCCTGATGATGAGGTGAGTCATTAACCTTTCTGCCATTGCTGAGATCAGAGAAAGGACTGGATCAATTCTAAAAAGAGTAAAGTGAAGCATTTACTTGAGACAAAGGCATCTCACGAAGAGTGCTAGACTATCAGGGCATAAAGAAACTTCTACTAAATGCAAAAAATGCCTTTCTCTTTTCACCATCTGTGTACTGAGGCAGGGATTAGGGTCTAGGGAAAGAGGACTGGCTAGAAAATCATTGTATCTGCTTCCATTGCCACCTCTACATCTAACTCATCAGGTGACTTGGGGCAAGGTGCCTCTGCCAGGCTTTATCTCTGGTTAAGATGAGACATTTGTACTAGATGCTCTCTACAATGCCATCTATCTTGAATACTCCATATTCTCTTTTCCAAGTTTTCTTCCAGAACCAACATCCTGTGGTTCTTGACTGACTTCTGCTACTTCTTTGATTGGACTACCTTTACACTACACATTTCCCAGTAGTCAATGATTCTGTTTAATGGTTCTACAATTGTTTGGATGTATAAGGTAGGTCTAATCAATTCAATAAACATTTACTAGGCATCTATTGTATACAAGACCCAGGGACACAAGCCCAGTATATTTCAAAGTCAAGACTTAAATTCAGCTTTTCCTGACTTCGGGATGAACAGCTCACTTCCCACCATACTCTGCTGCCTCTCAGGACCCTGAGACTCTAAGACTACAGCTTGTAGAAAAGTTGTCAGTCTGCATGAAGGGTGGTGAATTTTTACTCTACACAGATTAAATTGTAGGTCTAGGCTCTTTCCAAAGAGAAAAAAAATACTATGAACTAAGTCTATATGTTTGTCATACATTTATATATATATATATATAATTAATTTTTATAGCCTTTCCATAACTTTTGTCTAATCTGATGCTTATTACTTTGTGACTTTCTGTAAGACATTTCCCTTTTCTTGCCTTTAATTTTTTTACTCTACTAAATGATGGGGATAGACTAGTTGGTATCTGAAGTCTTTTCTAACTCTAGATTGATGATCCTATGATTCTACATTCTACTCTTTGTTCCCTTTACCCTAAGTTTGCACTTATATATCTGTGATCATGTTCCATGTCATGAGTAGAATGTTATCTCTTTGAGGGCAGAAAGAGTTTCCCCTTTTTTTGGCTTTTTGCCCAGCCTATTGCTTGTCCTTCTTTATTTGAAGGAGGGAAGAGAAAATCTAAGATTTTATTGATCTAGGAAATTTATGGTATGGAAAAATCCCTCTATCACAGCAGGTAGCACCACTTTTGAAGTTCATAGTCATAAAGAATTGCCTAGAGGTCAGAGAAGCTGAAATGGAACAAAGGTAAAGCTTCAACCAAGGTCTTTTTTCAACTGTGAAGGGGCCTCTCTGTGCCCTTCATCACTGCCTTGTAGTAGGGAGCACTGCATTAATAAATACTTCTGTAATCAAATTGAATAAGGATCGATCTCCCCTTCTGATCAGTTTCCTGATATTCATCCTCCAACTTCTCATGCCACGACAAGATTGCTCAGATCATCTATGTCTGAACTCCTCTGTGGCTGGGTTTTCAGAGCCAAGTTTCCAACCATAAGTCAATTGCTTCATTGTTTTACTGAACAATCTCATCTTGTTTTTAACCCACGAAGATATACAACCTCCGAGGGATCTCTTTCCCTAACTTATTGCCCAGACTTGACTCCAAACAATTTTGGTCTGGTTCCAAAATTTAGCTTAGCTGCTCAGGAGAGAGAGTTCCCTCCAGCGAGGGGGGATAGTCCAACAAATGGGCCAGAGGTTCTCTGGGCTCCCCTAGCTTAGGATCTGATCTTTCAGCCTGAGCAGTAATAGATCCACAGTGGAAATAAGTGTACTAATTTCAAAGGGTACTACAGTGAAGAGGTAAAGACCTCACTGGGATGTGTAAGCTCTGGAGCATTTGTTTAAAATTCTGTCATATTACTTCAGGTGACCCCTGTGAAGCTCCCTCATCTGGATTGGAATGTGATGGAATGTGATGGAATGTGATTCATGTGCCCTCCTGGTGCCTGTGACAAATATCCCTTTACCTCCCCAGGCCAATGTACACCAGAAATGGAAAGAGAGTTTATTTCTACAAACTAAGCATGACTGCGTAGTCATAAATTAAGGACCAGGCTCAGGTACACTCAGCCCTCCAAGGTTCTCACAGAGAGGTCCATCCAGAGACAGCTGAACAGAGCCTTAGAGATCTTCCACTCCAGTTGTCTGATTTCTCAGTAAATAAAACTCTGGACTTGGAACTGCAAAGACCCAAGTTCAAATCTGGCTTTAGATTCCTCCTGTGTGACCTTGGGTAAGTTATTTTAACTTCTCTTAGCATCTCTTTCCTCATCTGTGAAATGGGAATAATGATGGCATCTGCCACCTAGGTTTTTTTGTGAGGATCAAATGAGATATTTGTAAAATGATTAGCAAACTTGAAAGTGTTATGAAAATGCTATCGTTGTTATACTCTAAGTAAAAAAAAGAAAAAAACATTCCTTTCAATTAACTATATAATCATTATTTCCTACTCTCAGGGCATGGAAAGTGATCAGGTTAATAACAAAATTATTATTACTATAATCATAGGATTATTATCATTGTCGTTCCATATTTATCGATTAATCACATTCATAAAAACCTATCAGTTCAAACCACAGGAGCATAGTTCAACTACTCTTGCCCATGAGATGGTGTTTTATCCAGATCAAAGACATACTATCTGAGGGAAAATAAACCATATTATGACTATTAGCCTTGCAAAACAAAGCTTGGAATATGAACCACCAAAAACTCAAGATAGAAACTCAATATTCATTCATCCCTCATCCTGGATCATGATGAACTCACTCTTGGCATTTTCTCTGTGCCTTTCTTTCATAGATGATATATCTGCTATAGTCATGGCCCAAGGAAACAGCACCATAGTGACTGAATTCATCCTGCTGGGATTTACTATTCGCCAAGACCTGCAGTACATCCTGTTCTTAGTGTTTCTGTTTGTCTATGTCACATCTGTAGTGGGCAATATCGGCATGATTCTGATCATTAATATTGACTCCCATCTCCACACTCCCATGTACATTTTCCTCCAACACTTGGCTTTTGTTGACCTCTGTTACACCTCTGCCATCACTCCAAAGATGCTGCAAAACTTCCTGGTGTCCCATAAGTCTATCTCATTCTCAGGGTGTCTGATCCAATTGTTGGTTTATGCTATGTTTGCTACCGTTGATTGTTACCTTCTTGCAGCCATGGCCATAGACCGGTATGTGGCCATTTGTAACCCCTTGCATTACCCAGTGGTCATGTCTCAGAGGGTCTGCATTCAGCTCATTGCTGGGTCTTATGTTATGGGATCCCTGAATGCCTCTATCCATACCGGTTTTACCTTTTCTCTGTTCTTCTGTAATTCCAACACCATAAATCACTTTTTCTGTGACGTGCCCCCACTCCTGGCCCTTTCCTGTTCCAGAACTAATATCAATGTCATGTTGTTAATTATCTGTGTGGGCTTCAATCTGATAAGCACTGTCATGGTGGTGTTTTTATCCTACATTTACATCCTGGCTGCCATCTTGAGGATGCGCTCTGCTGCAGGGAGACACAAGGCCTTCTCCACTTGTGCCTCTCACCTGATGGCTGTCACGATTTTCTATGGGACTCTTTCTTACATGTACTTACAGCCTTCTTCTAGTGAGTCCCAGGAGAATGATAAAATAGCCTCAGTGTTTTATGGCATCATCATCCCCATGCTGAATCCCCTGATCTATAGCTTGAGGAATAAGGAGGTCAAAGAAGCCCTGAAAGTGATGGGCAAGACTTGCTTCATATGCAAGCCCTGAATGTCCGAGTACTACCTTATAGGACCAGCCTTGCAAGGAGCATACTCCCCCATTCCTCCACAAGTGGATATTATCTCAGCTAAAGAGGATGTGACAAACCAATTGTAAAATATGGAAAGGCATGTAGGAGCACTAGAATAACCCTTCCAGCTTGAATAATCCTTCCAAAAGTCTTTAACAGAGACTGAAGAACAGCCTGAGTTGTTGAAATGATACCAATCACTAATCATTGATCATGATGTGGATTAATGATCAATAATTATCATTACAATGATGATGTTGAAGACAGTAAAAACACCTTGCTTTTGTCTTGCAATAAGGCATTTTCACAGGTGTAATCTTGGGCTTTCACGACTACAAAATAGGTAATGTAGATATAATCATCCTTGTTTTGTATACAACTGTGACTCAGCAAACTATAAAGTCATGTCATTTTTAATTTAAAAGAGAGTTAAATGTAATGAAAAAGGAAATGAATAAGGAATAATTAATAAGGAAATTGAGGACTAGAGAGGTTAAATGACTTGCCTAAGGTCACACAGGTAAGGGTCAAAGTCAAGATTTGAATTTGGACTCTGATTCCACAGTCCTTTTCTCAATCATGGTGGCATTGACCCAAGCCTGTGCTCACTAGTAGAGCTTTTATGAACCAAAAGACATATTCATATCTATATGAAGTATCAGATGATGGCTTGTGTTATTCAACATATCCATGATTATCTTCATGTTACCCACTCAGGAATCTGTCATTTACTCCCACATTCCTTGGTTATTTCAGTATCACTTCATGAGGATAAATGGTCATGTCTGACTGGATCTAATACTTTTGCTTGCTAGATTTGTAAACTTCCCAGACAGCAGAAACAAACCGGAGCATAGTTCATTGGTTCCTTTGTAATTCTGCACGATAGTCAATAAATGATCTATTCAGTAAGAATGAAATTGATGCTAATGGACCTTTGAGCAGTCACGGCTAAAAATAATGCTTTAGTGTTTCAGAAAAGACCTGATTGTATCATTGGGAGCACTGCCTGTTACCCTAAAGATCACAACACAGGCATGCCTTGGGAAATGGCTTTCATAAGGTAGGTGCTGTGGCCATATTCTTGTGGTTCTCTCCAGGCTCAGCCCAGATAATCCTCAAGCAGGGAAAAGTCTGTAAGTTGGCCAACACTCTATCTTGGTCATCTCATCCAGAGTTTAAGCATCAGTGGAATAAACAGCCTTCCAACCTCAGGGTCACTTCCATTCCATGGTAGAGTAGGATCACAGGAAAAGGTTGAAGAACGCTGTAGTTTCCAAAACCACCAGAGTAAGGACTAGACAATGACAAGTCTGTTGTCCTGGTCAGATTCTATCCAAACCAACTCAGTCCAACAAGGATTTTTCAAGTAACTCTTCAACCCAGTGTGGTGGTGTAGCAGACTGTTGAACATAGAAGGCATATGAAAAATGTTTATGACTTAAATTGAATGGAACTATGCTGGTTATTAGGATACAAAGACAAAAGACCTTTCCTTGCCTTTCAGGAGCTTATACTCAACATATGGGTACAATAAGTAAGCAGATAAATATTTATTTTGAAAATTTGAGGAGCAGTGTCCTTAACACATTCCCATAACTGACATTTATAGAGTGCTCTAAGGTTTGCAAAGGGTGTCAAGCATGTTGTCTCATGTGATCCATGCAACAACCCTGGAAGGAAGGTGCTATTATTATCCCCATTTTAAAGATGAGAAACTGGGCCTGATAGAGGCTGAACAACTTGCCTAGGCCTAACTAGTTAGTAAGTATCATAGGTAGCACAGTGGAGAGAGCCTTACTCAAGTATGGAAAGCTAATCTTTATGAGTTCAAATCTGGCTTCAGACAATTACCAGATGTCTGACTCTAGGCAAGTCACTTAAACCTGTTTGCTTCAGTTTCCTCATCTGTAAAATTAGCTGGAGAAGGAAATGGCAAAACATTCTAGTACCTTTGCCAAGAAAATCTCAAAGGGTATTATGAAGAGTTGGACACAACTGAAACAATTGAGCAACAAGAATATAGTGGACTCAAGAGACAATCTTTGTTAAGGTATAATAATTAATACTGATAAAGTCATTAATACTTATGTAGCACTTACTATATTCAGCTAAATGCTTTTTTATAAATATTGTTACTTTTTCTACTCACAACAACCCTACAAGGTAGATGATATTATTATCATCATGTTATACTTGAGGAAACAGAAGTTGAGTGATATGCCCTGGGTGACACAGCTAGTACCTAAGGCTAGTTTTGAACTCAGGGCTTCCTAACCTCAGGCTTGGTGATCTATCCACTGCGCCACCTGGTTGCCAGATTCACTTATGTTCTCCTCTCTCTGACCTTTCCAGCTGCCAGCTTTCCCCAGTCTTGGCCTGAGACTGAGTAGGCTCTGTAGACCTGAGAGACACTCTCCTGAATTATGGAAGCAGGACCCAGAATGAGGTGGGCAGATATTACAGTGAAGTATACTTGGGTATATGTATATGGGTATGCCAACCTCCTTAGATTTGGAGTCAGAGGATTTGCATCTGAAGCCTCCTTCAGCTGGAAAAGTTACTTTGTCCTTCTGGGCTCAGTTTCCAATTCTGTAGGATGGGGATGCTCTTCCAGCTCTAGCTCCTCAGATCCTACAACTAGATATCCCCTAATACCCCTTCCAGACTCAGATCCAATCACCTGATAAACCAAAACAATGTCACCCAGTGGTATGTCATTTGTTTTATTTATACCCCAGGGCCTGGGGCAAAGAAGATACCTGATAAAAACTTGTTGATCAACTGAATGATGTGTACTTTATGATTCATAAAGTGCTTTGCATACATTATTGTATTTGAGTTTCACCTACCATTGTCCTCATTTTAGAGATGAGACAACACAGACACAAAAATGGTGGATAGAGCACTGAACTTAAAACTCTGGAAGGCCTGGGTTCAAGTCCCACTTCAGACAGTTACTAACTGTATGATGCTGAGCAAGTCATTTAAGATCTCTGTGCCTCAGTTTCCTTATCTATGAAAGGTGGAAGCTCAACTCAATGATTTCTCAGGTCTGTTGCATCTTCAAATCTGCTATTCTGTGATCCATTTGGACATGTCCTTGATAATAATGTCCCCAAGAATTTTGCAGTCACAAAGCTAATAAATATCTATAGTGGGATTTGAACCCCTGAAATATCTTGTTAATACTTTGTACTTTTTTCCTAAATGTATATGGCTACAGATTTTCTCCTCAATCTAATACAAGGTTCTCAAGCCAGGAACTGTTTCATTTGTGAGATTCTGATAGATGCCATTGCATGAGTTCCGCACTGAAAACCACCGACTGCCTTGCAGATGTCTCCCCTCATACTCACTCCTGGGATATCTTGAATTTGGGATACTGCTTGTCTTGCAGACCACCCTCCCCCAGAGATTTTTAATGTGTGGCACTGGTGACCTGGTCAACCCGAATGCTCTTGTCTGATGTACACATGCATCCAGATCTCTGCTGTCTTCTTCCATCCCACTTCAACAAGGCCAGTAGGCTATGGTACACCCATAGTAATGCCATTTGCTTCCATTTCCTTCAGGGGGTTCATGCGATCTTGAATTTTAGTGGAGCAATTTTCCAAAACTGCTCTCCCAAAGGTCAGAAGCCATTGATGAGTTGTATGCGTTGCTCCTCAGGCAAATCCCACATGTCTATTACATGGTGAGAGCACACTGGATGCCAGACTGGGTTTCTTTCTCAGATGATCTTCCAATTCCTCAGGAACTGGAGAGTGGCCAACAGCAGACTTTTCTGGCTGTACCCTGAATATGCACCCTTCTTTGCTTTTGTTATTTTCCCTTCCACCCCTGGGTTTCATCTTCTCATAAGCTTCCACCCTGCATGCATGAATGGACAACGTGTTCAGAAATTGAGCAACCCCCCATACTCACAAAAAGTAAAGGTATATACTACAGATATCCCTCATGCAAACACTGGATTACAAGGTTTATTTGAGAGCCATTGTCCAGTATGGCAGGACACTCTACTCTTTTAGTCTTGTTACTATATAGGGTCCTATAAGCCCTAGTATAAAGAAGCAGGGAATGTTGGTGAGACAAATATTAGGTCCGTTGTTGGTTGGAGTAGCCCTCATTCTTAACTTCATGTGTGCTCCTGGTGTTGGTCTACCCAGCAGTTAGGTGGTGCAGGGGCTAGAGCACCAGGCTTAGGACCAAGAAGACTCATCTTCCTGAGATCAAATCTCACCTCAGATACTTAATTATCTGTGTGACCCTGTAAGTCATTTAACTCTGTGTGTCTCAATTCCTCATTTGTAAAATGAGCTGGAGAAGGAAAGCCCAAATGAGGTCACAAAAAGCCAGACAACTGAAAAATGACTGAATAACCACAGCAACATGTGGTCCACACAAAACAGTTTCTGATAAACAAATTCTGAATCTCTTCTTGAGAAAACTAATCCCCCTCTGCATGTTACTACCCAGACCAGAGGTGTCAAAAACATGGTCCTCAGGCTGCACATGTCCTTTAACATTATTGAGTGCTACCCAAACCAGATTAAAATGGAATTGGGAAATATTTAACAAAATTAATAAAAAATACAATAAAACATAAGAAATATTACAATTTCAAACCGGGCCCTATTTCCATTTGAGTTTGACATCATTGACATAGACACCACATTTGTTGAAGAATACATACCTATATACAGTGCAGTCTCTTTGGTTGGACTCCTTTGCTACTGCTTTTGAGCTCTACCTTAATCTTTAAATATAAGCCTCCTGTGTCTCACTGAAAGAAATTCTTAAAAGTGGGCTTGGAATGTTTTCTCACTGAGGCCAAACTATTCTAATAGGGTGGTGGAACACAAACTCATGTGGTATATTATCTCTGGCCTATGGATCATGCTTCAGAAACTACCCACCCATCAGTCCAGCCACATTCATGACATCCGATTTTTCACCTACCACCCCTCTATCTCTGAACAGTAATCAAATCAGTTACTAACATTGCTTCTGGAAACAGTATATCAAACAGTTGACTAGGACAGCACTCATTATCTTTGTGACTTCCCAGATAAAGTTTGCCATTCTCTAGAAACCTCTCCCCCTATGAGTTATCTTCTCTTATAAGAATATGAGGTCCTTGAGGATAGAAAATGTCTCATGTTTCTAACTCAATTCACAGAGTTTAACACAGTGCTTTGCACATGGTAATGTTTATAACATTTTGGTAATATTTATAACATTGATAGCATGCTTCTCATCATCAATATCACTGCTAGGTGTATATTCCAAACACATCAAAAAGTGGGAGGAGGAAGGAACTATGTATGACAATATTTATAGCAGCTCTTTTTATGGTGGCTAAGAATTAGAAATAGAAGTAATGCCCATGAATTGAAGAATGGCCAAAGAAGCTGTGGTATATGATTGTAATGGAATATTATTGTGCTATAAGAAATGGCAAGCAGGATAATTTCAGAGAAACCTGGAAAGACTTATATGAACTGATGCAAAGTGAAGTGAGCAGAACCAGGAGAATGGTGCACACAGTAACAACGATATAGTACAATGAAGAATTGTGAATAACTTAGCTGTTCTCAACAATACAATAGTGTAAGATAATGCCAAAGGATTAATGATGAAGCTTAGTATTCACCTCCAGAGAAGGAACTGATATTGTTTGAATATACAGGGATATATGCTATTTTTCCTTTTTTTTTCATTCTTTTTCTTTTGAGTCTTCTTGTGCAAAATGACTAAAATGGAAAGATTTTACATGATTGCACATGCATAACCTATACCTGATTGTTTACTGCCTCAGGGAGGGAGGAGGCAAGGATAAAACTCAAAACTTAAAAAATAAAAAATTGTTTTAGCATGTAGTTAGGGAAAAATAAAATAGTATATGTATGTTTTTTTTAAAATGCTTGTTATTGCCTTTTTCATTCAGTAACAAGCCTCATTTGGTTTAAGCAGTTTCTCTATGACCTCCACTTCTGAGTCTCCAGAGTCCTTCTGGACTCCCAGGTTCTGTCTCTTCCTCCTCTCCAGATTTCTTCCCTCCTCAAATTCTCTTTTATGTATTAATTCCCCCATTAGGATATAAACTCCTTGAGAAAAGGGACTATCTTTTTTGTTTTTCTTATATTTCTGTGCAGCACCCACACTCCAGTAAAACCATCTTGGCAGACAGGCTAAATCAAGGTAAGAGTAACTGATGGGCCTCAGATCAATTGGTGAGTTCAGGAGGTGTCTACCCCCAAAATGGGATGAGAATCAGTTGTTCCAATGGCCATAAAGGTGACCAAAGTATCACTGTGGAGCGCTCAGAACTTGATCAGACATTGAAGACACCAAGATCATCCAACTGCATCTCAGGCCATCATCACTCCTCCTGACTATCATTCCTGAGACAGAATATACCGCTGTTTCAGGCAGTTCACATAATACATGGTAGAGTTGCCATTTCTCCTTAATTCTTTCTTTCCTTAACTTATTCATTCTATCCCATCAAAGGTTCTCAGCATACGGTGGGGCTCGTATAATACCATAATCATCTAGCAATAGATTTCTCCCCTCCAAAAAAAAAAAATGTAGTCTTTCATGGTCAAGAACCTTAAAATGTCATCAGACTCTAAAATGCATAGCATAGCAGGACTATTTAACCCTTGGGATTCCAAATAATATTACATTCAAGCAACATAAAAAAATCATCAATAGCAAATAGTCCAAATCAGAATAGCCATCTTCTGAAAAACAACTCTGACCTATGATAGCGTCACTAGAGATGAGGAAAAGTAAAAGGATGGAAGAGGTGAAGGGTAAATGAGAAGAGAGAAGGGGAAGGGGAAGGAGGAAGAAGAAAAAAGAGGAAAGGAGGGGAGGGAGGAGTTGACAGGCATGGGAAGGAGAGGAAGGAAGATAGGAAAGGAGAGAGAAAGAAAAGAAAGGAAAGAAAGAAAGAAAGAAAGAAAGAAAGAAAGAAAGAAAGAAAGAAAGAAAGAAAGAAAGAAAGAAAGAAAGAAAGAAAGAAAGGAAGGAAGGAAGGAAGGAAGGAAGGAAGGAAGGAAGGAAGGAAGGAAGGAAGGAAGGAAGGAAGGAAGGAAGGAAGGAAGGAAGGAAGGAAGGAAGGAAGGAAGGAAGGAAGGAAGGAAGGAAGAGAGAGAGTTTTAATAAGTTTTTTTCAGTGAAAGCAGGTAGGCAGGTGGACTTAGATTGGCACAACACTAATGTCAGAAGGAAGTCTAGGGCACGTCTAAGTCTGAGAAAAAAGCAGTCATTGAATTGCTAACTCTGCCAGTTTATTTTTCCAGGGCTTAGGACCTTCCTGAGTTTTAAGAGAAGCTATTACTCTATGAGGTCTGAGATAGCAGTTACATATTTTGAATGACTAGTTACTGAACATTGAAGCAATTGCAGAATGCAATGTGCCTTAGTGTGGTATATCTAAAGAATGGGAGAATCCAATCATTTCAAGTGAATAACTGAGGGAACACATATGCCAGAATTATCCCATGATACTGAACAAATACATTTATCTCCTCACAAACAGATGAGAATTACAAACCTTAAGCTAAAGCTGGATAATTCACAGAGAGGACCCAGAATCTGAGGGCAAAGATAGCAAGGATGAAAGGACAGATTTCAGAACTGTGTTAAAGATTCTCTATATACTGCCATCTGTCTCTGAGAGACATTAGTTCAGATAAGCAATAAAAGACTTGGTAGCAGACATCAGAGAAGTTAGTTAACCACGGACTTATCAAATCCATTGAAGTATTAGTCAAGTACGGTCAGTCTACAAGTACAAGCCCTCATCCAATCCATATGTAATGTCCATCAAAGAATTTCATGGAAATTTCTAAGGCAGAAAGATGATATCCAAGTTGACAAGCTAGAGTGGTGACATCCCAGTCATGTGGATTTTTATCACTCATATGCCTCCTTGGCAGCTTTCTGTAAATGTGCTCACACTGCCCCACAGACACTGAGTATATTGGTGGGGCAAGTGACCCAGAATAATTGTGGATTTGCTGTCTTGATTATCCCTGTATTTATTTTAATACACATGTACCTGGGATGTCATTATTATTGCCTTCCCCTTAAGGCTAAATATATAATTATGTCTCAGATCTAAATGTGTCATCATTGGGAGTGGTTGGTTCTATGAAAATAGAAGCATATCACTGAGGAGCCTGAAAACTTGAAAGGAGAAGTGTATTTCTCTCCACAGAGTTACTCTGAGAGGGTCTGAGTGTAATCTTGTGGTAGCAGTTCTTCTCTGGAAACCTTGACTTGGTAGCTCAAGGGCAGACTGGAGTGAGTGAACCAGCTCAGAGAGTGAATCCACATGCCTCACGTTAGGGAAGTAGGATGCTATAGTGTAGATGGTCTCCCCCGCACACTAATTTCACAAATAATCCTGGACAAGCCCTCCAAATGTAGCACGGGTGTCATCAGTCCCCCATGGAACTCTGGGATGTCATGATACTAACTGTGTTTGTGATGTTATTTGAAAGCTCCACCCAGTGTATTCTCTCGTAGACAAAAGCCAGATTGACCCAAGAAATCTTCAGCAAAGGAAACTTAGTGAAAACATAATGACTAAGTAAATTAAAGACAATGAATTAAATAGTAGCCTCCCACACTGTGTGTTTATTCTTCTTAGCCAAAGAAGACCATGCCATCAGAGGAAAGATGACATGACTTGCACTTGACTTTGATATGAGTGAGGGAGGGCTGTGCAGGTCACTAGCCTCACTTCTTCTCCGGAGCCATCTGAATCCAGTAACCAGATATTCATCAGAATGACTGGAGATGACCCAGGATGAGGCAATTGGGGTTAAGTGACTTGCCCAAGGTCACATAGCTAGTGAGTGTCAAGTATCTGAGGTGAGATGTGAACTCAGGTCCTCCTGACTCCTGCACTGGTGCTCTATCCACTGTACCACCTAACTGCCCCTAGCCTCCCTCACTGACTATGTGAAGGAAGTAGGAGTACCAGCTCCTAATTAACTTCTTGATCTCCATAGAAGAAATGGCACACATTAAATCACTCACAAAGGGCTACTTGCACCAAGTATGGATCATAAACTCAGGACACCAAACCTTCTGGTATTGAATTTCCTAGGCCTGAAGGTGTCAGAAAAAATAGCATCAGAACATAATGGGATTTAGAAAGTCATCTCCTGGGCTTGAGCAACATTAGCATGATTTTGATCATCAACTCTGATTCCTGCTTTAGCATTTCCAGGCACTTTTACCTTCCAAGTTGCCTTTCACTGACATAGGTTGCATCTTCACTACCACTAGACCAGCAATTTACTTGATGTGGGGAACTATAGGGGAAACTCCCTCCCCTAGACTCCACTGACAGATGCACAGTTCACCTGCAGCTGATCTTGTTAGAAAAGGATTTGGGAGCATGGGGAGTTTCAGTGATTTATAAACACATTCCCAGAATGTGTCAGAAAGAGGACTTGAACTTGAGCTTTGATGACTCCAAATGAACCTCTGTCTCCTAGACTTATGCCTTTACAATGGCTTACCTCCAAACCTCTTTCTCCTTATTTCTGTCTCATAAAAACCCTCTTTAAGACATAGCTCAAGTATTATATTCCATGTGAAGCCACTCCTGATTAGTTGGGTCTTTTTCCCATTAGTTCTGGAACAGGAAAGGGCCACTCCTGATTCCCCCCAACTGCTAATATTCTCCATCCTAAAATACACTGTAGTTCAATAATTTGCCTTTCTTTGGTTATATATGCACACATCTCATATATATATATATATATATATATATATATATATATATATATATATATATGTATATACATATATGTGTGTGTGTGCATGCATGTGTATGTGTGTGTGTGCTTATACATGCACGTTGCATGTACACATTTATAGGTGTGTATGTATGCGTAAGTCCTTGTTGTGTTCCCCATTAGAATGCAAACTCCCTACCAGTGGGAATTGTCTCATTCGTTGTATCTGCATAACTAGCAATTAGCTGGTTATTAGGTGCCTAATAAACCCTTGTTGATTGATTGATTGGGCTTGCATAGAAAAATAGCACAGCACAACACTGAGCTTACTCATATGACAAACAAATCAACTGTAGGAAGTTCTACAGTTTGGAGATTTCAATTCCAGAATCAGAATCTAGAATCAAACTGCTAAGAGCGACTCACTCATGGGAAAGAAGAGGAGAGAGCTTATCTCTTTTTCTACTCCTCTGTCCTCCTCACTCACCTGCCAAAGACTGATCCTGACAACAGAGAGACTCCACAGGTAGGAGGTAATACATCCAGCCAGAAGTACTATTCACCAGAGGCAACACTACTTCAGAGTGTGACATCTTATGGAAGAGAAAAATGTCAACTATGGAGTCTACAATAGCATGAATCACAGGAGGCTAGCAGAGAGTGTCACCACAGTGGATCTTCAGGAGGATTGTAGAAGAGAAAGATTTCCAGTAGCCAGTGATATTGAGTTACTCCTTTACCACAGGTGTTTTCTGTAGAATAGGATAGAGGATGATATATGGCAGGACATGAGATGATGTGATATGATATATTATATGTGATGTGATATAATATTATTATAGCATATGATATAAAATGATATGATACACCTGGTATAGAGTAAGCACTTAGTAAAAATTTGTTGGATGACTGAACGATTGGTTTACATTGAAACCCTAGAGATTCAAATATAAAACTCATTAAAACAATTCTACTAATAATTAGAGAGTCATTAATGGTCCATGGTTGGACTATGCAAATATCATTAAAAGAGTGAAATTACCAAAGTTAGTTTATAGATTTAGGGTCATACCAATCAAACCACGAAGAGGTTATCCTGTAAAAGTAAGCTGGATGATGATAAATTTCATATGGAGGAACAGAAGTTCAAAAATCCCAAGGGAAATCATGAAAAAAAGTTGCAGAGACCCAGTAGCACTAGTTTTCATATTATTCTGTGAAGCTGTAATCATTACAACTATTTTTGACTAGTTAAAAACAACAAAAATAATTGATGGAACAAATCAGTTAACAGGTAGCATAGAGCCACGGCTCTGGTGCAGGCCCCCATCCCCTCACAGCTTGATTATTTCAATTTCTAACAGTGGCTCTGCTTGCCTCAAGTCTCTCCCCACTCCAATCCACTCTCCATTCAGTCACTCAAGTGATTTTCTTAAAATGCATTTTTTAAAAATGCAATGAAAAGACACCAGGAGTTCCCTATTACCTCCAGGATCAAATACAAAATCCTGTGTTTGGCATTTAAAGCCCTTCTTAACCTGGCTCCCTCCTACCTTTCCAATCTTCTCCACATTCTTATGCAGTGACACTGGCTTCCAGACTATTGCACTAACAAGATGTACCTCCTCTTACCCTCAGGCATTTTCTCTGGCTGGCTGTCTCCCATCCCTGGAATGCTCTCTCTCCTCCACTTCTACTGCTATCTTTCTTTGTCTTCTTTGAAGTCTTAACTAAACCCCCACCTTCTACAGGAAGCTTTCCTCAACCCCTCTTAATCCTAGTGCCTTTACTATTTATCCTGTATATAGCTTATTTTGTTTATATTTATTTATATATTGACTCTCCCAGTAGATTGTGAGGTTCTTGAGGGCAAGGGCTGTCTTTGGTCTTTGTTGTATCTGTCATTTAGGATAGCACCTGACAGGTAGAAGCTGCTTAATAAATGTTTATTGTTTGATTATTTGGAATCAGAAAACCTGAGTTCAAATCTTGCCTCAGACACTTACTAGCTCTGTAACCCTGAGCAAGTCACTAAATTGCTGTCTACCTCAAATTTCTTTCAACTCTAAAATGGGTATAGTAACAACCACCTCAGAAGGTTGTTGTGGGGACCAAATGAGATAATATTTGTAAAAGAATTAGGATAGGACATGTAATAAGTACTATTTAAATGCTTATTACCTTCCCTTACCCTCTTCCCCTGCAGACTTATAAACTATTTAATGAAGTGGAAGTCTAATGGATTATAAATGCAGGGATATCAGCTTCTTGCAGTGAGAAGATTATTCAAGAAAATCTACTTGGAAAATTGGAAAGTGGCCTGGCAGAAATTAAGTTTAGGCCATGATCTTACATCATATTCCAAAATAAGTTCCAAATGCATGGATAGGCTGGATATTAATGTTAATTAAAATACAATAATAATGATTAGAGTTGAAGGTGGGAAATGTCTCACAAGTATGTTGGGAGAGGATCCATATCTAAACAAGAAAGATTGAAAAAGGAAGATGAAATAGACAATTTTGATGGCATTAAACTGAAAATATTGTGAGGAAGTAAAGTCAACACAGAAGGAATAAGAAGGGAAACAGGAAAAAATATTCGATTAACTTGGATATGCAAGACATTAAGGGAATTGATATAAATACATAAGAACAAAGCCTTTCTCCAAGAGATATGTTCAAAGGATATGAAAAAGAAACTTTCCAATGAAGAAATGTAAGCTATCATCCTATTAAAAAGTCTTAGATGATTAGTAATTAGAAGGGAAATTAAAGCAAGTCTGAGGTTCCTTCTCATACTCCTCAGATTAGCAAACATGACAAAAAGTGAAACAGACAATATGGAAAGGGGCTATAGGAAAATAGACACACTTTGAAGACATTCATTGTTGGTGAATGGGTCCAACCATTATTCTGGAATGCACTTTGGAGGCATGAACAGAAATTCATTAAACTGCACATACCCATTACCAGAGAAATACCACTAAGAGGTATATTCCACAAACAAGTCAAAGAGAGAGGGAAAGGATCCACATGCACCCAAAAAATTTAGCAGCACTTTTCACTGCAGAAAAAAACTGGAAACTAAGTGGATGACCTGATTCATCTGGATAATGACTGATCAAATTATGACATGTGAATGTTACAGAAAATAGTCACATCACCCACAAACCTTGCATATTAACGATTCAGAGAAATGAGTTCATATACAATCAGCTTACTTGCTCTTTTTTATATTGACATGGCTTTGTTTCTTAAGTGGCTACAGTCATAAACAAATTTTTTTCAAAAGGACTTGATATGTGTAAAATATCTGAATTTATAAAAAACATGATTGATGTTTGAATCCCAGGGTCCTTGAGGACTCAGGGTTCTCCAACCTTGAAGCAGGTGCTATCACATTTCCCAGACACTTATTAAATGTTTTATGTTAATTGATTACTACTTATGGGACCATGGGTGACCCACTTATTTGATAATAAATATTTTTTAATAAATCTCGGTTGATCCATCTGTAAAATGAAAATGACATTATTGACACTACCTCAGAAGGTTATAATGAGGAATATGTTTAGCAAACCTTAAAACCATGTGAATGTGGTCTGCAATTATGATTATTATTGCTACAGAATTCTTAAGTAATTTGAAAACAGTAATGACCCCTCTGGGAAATTCAGCTCCAAGTCCTTAGGAAAGTAAATAATAATGACTTTCACTGGAGCTTTCTTCATTCTTGGGACCAAAAATTCTCAGGAGGGCAGGTCTCAGTGCCATGAGGTTGGCTTATGTTTGCCCACATTTGGAGGACCTGGAAAGTTGCCATCTTAGGATGGCAGTCAGCCCAGACACAATGGAAGTAGGGAATGCTAGAGTAGGATTAATTCTTCTGCCACAAAGACATTTTCCCATTATTTCCAATGAAGTGTGGATGTTTAATATCTTGGAAGAGAAAAGCATGGAGGGTGGAGCAGTGTCAAAGAGAGAGAAGAGCTTGTTCTGAGACTGAGCAGAATCCTTTCACCTCTAGCAAAGATAGAGTGAAAAGACAGTAGGAGACCCTGCTGAGGGGTAAGTGAGTAAGACTTCCAACATTCTGGAGTTACTAATTGACATGCTGGGGAATGGGTATATCACCTCTAGGAGCCAGAACTCTTAGAATCTACAACTAAAGGGTCCCTGTAGGGCTTCTAGTCCATTCTCTCCATTTTGCAGGAAAGAAACTGAGGCAGTTAGGTGACTCAGTGCATAGAGTTCTAGACTTGGATTCAAGAGGAACCGAGTTCAAATTTGACATCATGCTGCTAGTAAGGCTGTAAGGTCAATTGAACTCCATGTCTAGAACTCTATGCGCTGAGTTACCTAACAGTGTGACCCTGGGCAAATCACTTAATCTCTGCCAGCCTCAGTTTCCTTATTTGTAAAATGGAGATAAAGTAATAGCACCTACCTCCCAAGATTGCTGAGAAGCACTTTTCAAATCATATGATAGAAGAAAAGGGGGAAGTGAATAAAAATGTATACAGCACCTACTATGTACCAGGCACTGTGCTAAACCCTTTACAAATATTCTCATTTTATAATGACATAAAGCACTATATAGTTATTATAATAAATAAGTCAAAATAGGAATATTCATTAAGCAACATTAGGGGCTACTCTAAAGAACTCTTGAGGCATTCTCAGCTCTAAATTCTATGGATTATTGTATGCAAGTCATGATGCTAAGTGTCAGAGGTTCAAGGATTAAAAAAATTTAGAACCCTGTCTTTAAAAGAAGTCTGCCACTGTTCAGATGAGGCTCAGATATAAACTCAATAAATATTTATTAAGTACTTACTATGTGCCTGACACCAATTAGAGATGCAAAGTCATGAATAAGGAAAACCAAGTGGAAGATTTAGCTAGTCTAGAAAAAATATGAAGAGGGAGAAATTACTTTCAGCCCTGCCAGCTCTGACCTTTAGACTTAGCTTCCTTAGATTCTACCAGCTCTGAAATTCTGTGCTTTTCTGAATACAAATGACCCTTCCAAACTGATTGTCTCCATCTATTCAGAGCTACCATGCCAAATGGAGAGCAGGCAATGAGATCTGGACAACTTGGGTTCAAGTCCTACCTCTGACTCATACTAGTAAAGTGACCTAGGATAAGTTATCTTACCCTCTCCCTGCTCTCTGCAACTCTGCAACATTCCCTATTGCAGACAAAATGCAGACCTTCATTAATAGAGGAAGTTTTCTCACCTTGAATGATGAAATCACAAAGTCCTTTCCTGCTCAATCAATCAGCCTTGATTAATCCTTTGCTGAGAAGCACCAGAAGGAGCAACTGGTTTTAGAGATTTGGGGGACTTTCCCCTATGAGGAGAGAGAATCAATGCATTAAGCGGACCGAGTTGTATTTTCTATTATGAAACTAAAAGGAAAAGGCACAGTGAGGTCTCTCCCCCATGCACAGCTGCCTTCAGGGACCTGTACTCTTTTCAGCCAAGCCCTCCCCCCACCCCTTGCTGCCATTGCTCAGAACCTAAATGCTGGGCCTCTTCCCAGGGAATAGCCTTCCAAGCTAGGTTGCCAGGTCCAGGGAAATCTCCTCATTGATTTCCAGACCTACCTTGCTTCTTACTCACAAGGGCCTTATTCACCATAATCTACCCACCCAACCCTAAATGGCTCCTAAAAGGATTCCACATTCTAAAAGTTAAACCCTCCAGCAAAGGGAGAAAGGGAAGTTTTTGACCATTTAATGAGATTCTACAGATAATACTGATCTGGGAAAACATACACATCCTGAACAAATGATACATAGTTGAAATAAGTACACTGCTTCTTTGGAGCACTACAGTGAAGGAGGGAAATCTAATTATAATGTAGAATTCCTGGGTATATTTGTAAAAAATAATTTCTGGATCTAGGGTAGCAAGGAGATAGAGTGGATAGAGCACTAAATCTGAAGTCATAAAACCTCATCTTCCTGAGTTCAAATCTAGCCCAACACACTAACTAGCCCTGTGACCCTAGGCAAGTCCATGTTTATCCCAGTTTCCTCATCTGTAAAATGATCTGGAGAAAGAAATAGCAAACCTCTCTAGTATCTCTGCCAAGAAAACTCCAAAAGGGGTCACAAAGTCAGACGTGACTGAAAAATGACCACGTAAACTTCTGGGTAACCACAACAGCACTCCATTATATTGGGCTGTAGTTCTAATATAAAGTCCATTTACCATCCCTCCTCGGAATCCTGAAAAAATGTTGCCTCAGTAGTCACCCAGGCAATTGCAGTATAGAAATGAGGTAGAGATCTTGAATAAGATTACCTAGTCATAGACTAGAGGTCAGCCTCAAGTACAGCAGGCTGTACAAGATTTCCAAGAGAAAAAGACAGATTCAGAAGCAAGAACAGAAAGGTGAGAAATACATTTAAGCAAGTAAGGAATCTTGGTGGGTAGACTGCTGGAATTCACATCTGACCTCAAACACTAACTCTGTGACCCTGGGCAAGTCATTTGACCTGTGTCTGCCTCAATTTCTTCATCTATAAAATGGGGATAATAATCACACCTACCTCCCAGGGTTATTGTGAGGATCATCCTAGCACAAGGGACAAGCTTTGCAAAACTTAAAACACTGTACAATTGCTAGTTATCACTATTAATGAACATGGACAATGTGGTCATTTGGTTTACTTGATTGTAAATATTTGTTGAAAGAGGCTTCTACTTTTCTTCTTTTAACTTAGAAGTAGTATGGGAGAAAAGGAAAATAAATGCCTGTTAATTAGAAACAAATTTCTCATAAAGAATTGCACATGACAGTTAGATTTAGAACTAGGAGAGGCCTTAAGGATCAGTCAGTCTGACTTCTTCATTTAATAGCTGTTAGAAACACACCTGACACTAAAAGGTATCAAGAAAAATTTATTACAGCAGAATTTGGAAGAATTGAACACCTTGGCCAAAAGTGGACTCCACCCCTCTTCAGAAGGAGGTAGAGCTGGATATAGAAGCAAGATCATTCTTATAATGTGAGTTCAGGACCGAACCTCCCATCAGAGAAAAGACTGGCCCATTTTCTTTTGAGTCACAATCCTTTGACATGCCTATTTTCAACATAGGTCCCATGATCAGAAAATGGAGGGATAATGTTATGTGAAGTGTGTCTCCCTATATGCATGAGGTTCATTAAGCTAGTGCAGTAAAAAAAAAATCTTTCTCTCAGTTCAGTTGTTCTCAGTCATTTTTTCTTCTTCAACCAGTTCAGACTGGTTCCTGCCTTGAACCTCCTTATCAAAAACTTTGTGGTTTTTTGAATGTCACTGTCTCCTGATTGGTTGGGCCCACCTGTCTGCTATTCTTATCTTACCTATATTAGTAACTTTAGCAACTAGTAACCCTGTGGAAACTTAACTCTTTGCTGTCTCTCACATAGGTGTGGCCCCAGTCCAGCTGCAGGCAATGTGGGGGAGTGTAGGCTTTCCAGCCTGAAAGAGGGGGTGAAGGATTAACTTGTTGGGATCTGTGTGAGGACTGGAATGCCAGAAGTGTTAGAATCTGTTGAGAGGGGACGCAGAGGGAGGAATAATGAGAAGGGTTGACATGATCACAAGGGAAGAACTTGGCTTCCCCAGACTGACTAGAACAGAGGGCTGATGGAACCTTGCCTTGCCTCCTGATCCACTTTGGGAGTAATGTGCTTGGATATGACTTCCTGCTTTCGTAACTGTCTACCTCACAAAGCTTTTGAGACTTGGTGAATATAACCACCCTCCATTATCTCTTCTTTTCTCACAAATGACAATATTTGTGAACTCCTTAGCCCAGTGTCTGTCACATGGTCAATACTATATAAATGTTGATTTCCATCGTCCTTCCTTCTTCTCCCCTCCTTTATTTATCTTTGTTACAAGAAAAGGCACACTGGGCAGAGAAGGGATTGATGGATATATTCATAAATGAAATTAATATAAAAATGAAATAACAATAAAAATTTAAAAATTAAAAATAAATGATCATAGCAGGAAACTAAAAGCTATTTCCACTCCCAGTTGGGTGCCTATAATCTTATCTTGGTCTTTCCCTTTGTCTCTTTCATCTGCAGATCTCATGCTAGCCATGACACAAAGTAATGGCACCATAGTGACTGAATTCATTCTCCTGGGATTTTTGGTTCAGCAAGAGGTGCAGTACGCCCTTTTCTTCATTTTTCTCATTGTCTACATAACATCTGTAGTGGGCAATGCTGGCATGATCCTCTTCATCCACATTGATTTGCGTCTTCATACCCCTATGTACTTTTTCCTGCAACATTTGTCCTTTGTTGACCTGTGTTATACCTCAGCTATTACTCCCAAGATGTTATTGAACTTCCTGGTATCCAACAAATCTATCTCTTTTTTGGGATGTGTGTTACAATTAGAGGTTTACGGAACTTTTGCTGTCACTGAATGTTACCTTCTTGCTGCCATGGCCATAGATCGGTATGTGGCCATCTGTAAACCTCTGCGCTATTCAATGATCATGTCCCGAAGAGCCTGCATCCAGTTGGTGTCTGGGTCCTATTTCATGGGTTCTGTGACTGCATCCATCCAAATTGCCTTTCTCTTTTCCCTATCCTTCTGTAACTCCAACATAATCAATCACTTTTTCTGTGATGCTCCACCAATCCTTGCCCTTTCCTGTTCCAGTGTTGATATGAATGTCATGATGTTAATTCTCATTTCAGGTCTCACCCTGTCAACCACTATGATGGTTGTCTTCTTCTCCTACATGCACATCCTATCTGCCATCTTGAAGATGCACTCTGCCACAGGGAGATACAAGGCCTTCTCCACCTGTGCCTCACACCTGACAGCTGTCACCATTTTATATGGGACTCTTCTCTATATGTATTTACAACCTTCTTCCAGTGAGTCCCAGGAGAACAATAAAGTAGCCTCTGTATTTTATGGGGTCATCATCCCCTTGCTAAACCCCCTTATCTATAGCTTAAGAAACAAGGCTGTCAAAGAGGCAGCAAAAATCCTGGGGAAGAGCTGCTCATGATGCTGGTCTTCTATTGCAATGGCTCAGTTCATAAAATCACCCACACAAACACTATCTTTTTAATAGACAGGCAACATCTCAACTTGGGGGAATGTGACAAATTAGGAGTAAAAGCTGTGATGATCTATACAGAATTAACTTTCTAATAGCCTATAAAAGTGACCAAAGGATTTTCAAAATTCTTAATATAATTATAATAATTAATAACTTTTATTGATGGATATCATGATCATAGTAGGAGTTCTGGATTTCTTTTATCTGTCACTAAAATGCTTTCACATTTTTCAAAGCATGGGAGACTCAAGACACTAAGCATATAAGTGTAGAAAACTCCCACAGGATAAACTGTCTCCAGTGACCTCCTCTGATGCAGAAGGTCAACTTGTGTTGTGCCTGACTAACAGCATGGCAGAGCATTTCCAGGGAACACTTGAGAGATTTAGTGACTTGTCCATGGTCATACAACTGGAATGTGTCAAAGGCAAGAGTTTAATGCAAGTCTTCCTCACTCTCTACTATGGCCTGAAAGCTCTTATGTGATCGATTTAGATCTTCTGAATAACCTTATTATGTAGGCAATATGATATTATTTTCTCCACTTTTTAGGTAAGGAAAATGAAAAATGAAATATCAATGAAAGTAAAATGTTTCTTTGAGGTCAAAGAGGGTCAAAACCATCAGGGATAGTGATTATTTCATTTTACAGAGATAAAACTTAGTTCCAAAGAGAGGAAGTGACTATTCCAAGGCAGTGAAGCTAACTTGTGGCAGCAGAGACATTGACTATCAAGGTCCTAGGAAAATGGAAGACTGCACGATGCCAGACTGCTGGCAATGTCTATTCATGGTACGTAGGGAGTTTCATGGTCCACCCAAAGACATAACTTGTGAGGGTTCAGTGAGGAATTGAATTGTTACCACCACCTGGCACCCAATTTAAAGTAAGAGAAAATATTATAAGCCTTGATATATTTACAAAGTGATGCATTTTGATTGTTCATGAGATGTAAAAGGTTGTGACACCTGTCTGAATTAATCAAAAATATTCCAATTATGGGCAATGGGAGAAATTCCTTCTGATTGGGTAAGAGACTTCATCAGTCCCCATGGATCTTGTCCAAAAGGAGTAGCCAGTTCAGAGCTGAGGAGAGAGCTTTTGAGATTCTGAACATGGAGGTAAAAAAGTATGGCCATCAGGAGTTGAGAAAGAAAGAGGGCATCTGGAGAAAGAAGAAAGGAAAGGTAGGTAGGACTGAGCTGTGGTAAACAAGGGAGGGCCTGAAAAGGGCCATCTTGGAGCAAAAGACTTGGTCTGACTCCTCCAGAGACATCCATCTCCTTAAGAACAGAGGGAAGAAAAATTCTGCACTTTCCTCCATTTCTTCTCCCTATGCTGGTTATTTTTCCAAACATTTTTCAGGAACATGAATTTTGCCTCATCTTCAAAGAGGACAGAGATAAGGATAGACATCAAACCTCTTATTTTCCAAAAAAGTGCTCAAAGTGATTAGGTTGGTATTCATAACTGTTCATTTAATATAAACTCCCTGAGGCCATAGAGGGGCAGCTACATGGTGAAGTGGACAGAGCACAGGTTCTAGAGTCAGGAAGATTTGAATTCAAATCCAGCCTTGGACAAGTACTAACTGTCACCCTGGCCAAATCATTTAACCCTGTTTGACTTAATTTTCTCCTCTGTAAAATGAGCTGGAGAAGGAAATAGAAAAACCATCCCAGTATCTTCACAAGTCCAATACTATAAAGATTGCCCAAAAACCAAGAATGCAGTATCTATGAAATGAGGTAAACGCAATATGGTAAACAGGAGACTGAAAGATTAAACATCAACATCTTGGGTATCAGTGCATTAAAATGGATGGGAATGGGTGAATTTAATTCAGGCGATCATTGCCTATATATTACTCCTATGGGCAAGAATCCCTTTCAAAAATGGAGTAGCCCTCAAAGTCAATAAAAGAATGAAAAAAGCAGTACTGAGATATGATCTCAAAAAATGACAGAATGATATCTGTTCAAATCCAAGGCAAACCACTCAATATCAGTCATACCAACCACAAATGCCAAAGAGGTCAAAGCTGATCAGTTCTACGAAGACTTATAACATCTTCTAGAAATAAAGCCCCACAAATGTCACATTCATCACAGGAGATTGGAATGCTAAGGTAGGAAATCAAAAGATTATTGGAATAACAGGCATCACCATATGGTCAATATTGCATTTATCCTTCATTGTCAAAGAAGACCATGCCATCAGATAAATGATGACATGACTTGCGCTTGACTTTGTTTTGAGTGAGGGAGGGCTGTACAGGTCACCAGCCTCACTTCTCCTCCAGAGGCATCTGAATCCAGTGACCAGATATTCATCACCAGATGGTCAATATAGAAATAAGATTGATTAAATATTTTGAACCCAAAGGTGGAGGTCCATACAGTCAGTCAAAATAAGACATGGAGCTGACTATAGCTCAGATCATGAGCTTCTTATTGAAAAATTCAGACTGACATTAAAGAAAGTAGGGAAAATCAGCTGTTTATATAGGCATGACCTAAGTAACATCCCTTGTGAATATGAAGGGGAGAGGATGAAAAGATTTAAAGGATTTGATCTGGTAGATAGAGTGCCTAAAGAACTATGGACAAAGGTTCACAATATTGTACAGGAGGCAGCAACAAAAATCATTCTAAAGAAAAAGCAAATTAGCTGTCTAATGAGGTTTTACATATAGATCAGCTGGAATTCCATCACCTCCACTAGTCTTATTGTTAGCAATGTTTCTTAAGGCCCATTTGACTTCGTTCTCCAGCATATCAGTAACCACACCATCATGGTTATCAGTGATGTGAAGATATTTCTTGTACCCTTCTCTCGTGTGTTCTTGCTACATCTTCTTAATCTCTTCTACTTCTGTTAACTCCCTTCCATTTTTTGTCTTTTATCATGCCCATTTTTGCATGAAATGTTCTCCACTATTATGCACACATCCCAAGAAGATCAATGATAAAAAAGAAAGGATCATATATATACCTAAATATTTATAGTTGCACTTTTGGTATGGCAAAGAACTAGATGCCCATCAAGTGAGGAATGGCTGAACAAATTGTAGTACATAAATGAAATGGAATGGTATTGTTAGTAAGAAATGATGTGACTGATAAGTACAGAGAAACATGGAAGGATCTATATGAACTGATGCAGGATGAAGTAAGTAGAGCCAAGAAAAGAATGTACATGATGAGTACAACAATGTAAACAGAAAGAAAAATCACAAAATTATCAAAGTGGATTACAAAGCATAAGCTTGACCCCCAAAGATGAATAAAGAGAAGACATCCTAAAACCCTCCTTTACAAAGGTCTATAGTGTAGAATACTACCTATGTTGTTAGATTTTTCTAAGTATCAATTGCTTCTGCCAATATATTCTCATCCTCTTTTTCCTTTTTAAAATAAATTATTTGTTATATGGAATGACTTTCTAGGGTATAGATACAAGGGGAAATTCAGGTGATGGAGAAACAAAAGATATCAATAAAAATTTATTTTCTAAAATATATTAGTAATTTCAGATAACTCACCAACCCATATCCCTACACAATTCTTGGACTTCTCATAATTTCCTGGGTTTGTAGTGGTGTTTGGGATAAATACATATATTCAAGTCTTTGGCTAAAGCTCCCATCTAGTTTAGTCTTTCATATGCCAAACCAATTGAACGTACAAAATAATCACTGAAAAATACTTAATGAAAACAGATAATGTCGTCAATCAAGGAAATTAAATTAATAACTTATATGCCTCCCCAACACACACACTCCCAACTCAATATTTGTCAAGGAGCATTACTATCTGCTCCCTATTAATCAGTCTGTTTTTTAAATACAACAGGAGCAATCTATATGAATTCACTCCCAGAAAGACGTCAGCACAAGAACTGGGAGCACTGAAGTGAACATTGTGACTTCCCTTTTGGCGTATGAACTAGGAATCATGGTAGAGAATGTTATGGATTCTCTTCAGGACAGAAATTGTATATTTACCAGATTTCAGATCATAGGTGCCATATTTTAATTCTCTTCGTTTTCATTCCTAATGTCATTTGAGCTCCCCTTACTCTTTAAAACATGCAACCTTCTAGGGGATATAGCTCCTGAAATTAGGATGGTATTATTTAATCAAACTCCTAATGTTTAATTGAATAACACCTAAGCTAGACCTGATCTATCACAAATTCATCTGGGCAAGACCTAGATCTCCCCAGCTCTCTGTACACACATATAGTTCTTATTTTCAAATTAGGGAGGAGAAAAAAAAACAAAAAACAAAGGAGACTATCTGAGGTATCCATCCAGGAGCTCCACTGAATGCACAATTTGCCCTCTGCTTCATAGGTTTTTAGTCTGTTGATCTCCCTGACTGCACACCCTATATTAAACAACTTCCACAATATAAAATGTCTTACCACTAGGATACTACCGAGAGTACATCTTTGTGTCAAAGAGTTCTATATTCTCTCTCTCTCTCTCTCTCTCTCTCCTCCCTCCCTCCTTCTCTCCCTCCCTCCCTCCTCCAGTCTAGATATATTTGCCCTCTAGAATATTCTAAGGGGTTTGGTGGCATTTCTTTTTAACTCCCATTGGCTTAAGCTCCTACTATCAGCATTCCCCCTTTTCTATTGTTAGAAGGACTGGAATTTAAAAATGCTTGGAAGGAAAAAGCAATGTTAATTGATATAATGCACTTTTTATTCATAAGCAAAGAAAATAGAGACAATAAATTTTATTTTTTATTGTAAATTTTATTGTAAATATTGTTTATTATTAATTAAACATTTGATTTCAAAATAAAATTGCACTTTTTGAATCAATTGACACATTTCTTTCTAGTGCTAATACTTTACCTAAATGGAAATAACACAGAGGCTAAGGATGAAGGTCGTTTCATAAAAACGACTCCTAGGTCTTTCCTCCTACAAGATTATGTCTCACCAGATACTATTAGTCAAGAATTCACTAAGACTCCTTAAGAGTACAACTGAAGATGATGAGGGGAAGAGAGTAGGATGAAGTCAACTTAGAGCTTTTGAAGTTGGCACCAGTTCCAACTATGTAGCCAATAAATAAAGGTTCCTCCTCATCATAGCTGAAATTTACATAGCTATGTGCCACACACTGTGCTGAGCACTTCATAGTTATTATCTCCATTGCTCCTTACTCTGGGAGGTAAAATGTTATTCTCATCTTACATAGAAGGCATACAGATGTAACGTGACTCATCCAGGGTCATATTGTCAGTGTCTGAGGCCTGATTGCAGGTCTTCCTGACTCCAATCCCAGAGAATCATCCACTACTCCAAGTAGTTGTCCATGTTAACTATGTGGTTAACAGACCAGAACCAGTTACAAAATCTCTACACAAACTTTTCAAGTTGTCCATGTCTTCATAACTTTCCCAAAAGCATTTTCACAGCATCAGAATATGTATGGACTCCATCCAAGACAATCTGTACATATGCCAGACTCTTGTTACACTTATATTTTATTTAAATAAATGTATGCTAATAATAATAGCTACCATTGATATAGGTACTTAAAGTTTGAAAACTACTTCACACTTATCTTTTGGTATTTACAAGAACCTTGTGAGTGTGCTAAATCAAAAATCCCAAAAGGACAGTTTCTGGGTAATTAATAATCAATTTATTCACTAAGTTGTATGGCAATCAATAAATTGATGGTCAGCACTTTCTCTCAGTAACCAAAGACAAACTCATAGAGCACCTGAGAGTCTTAAATATTTTTTTTGAAATGGAATGACCCTGACAAGTGAAAATCAATCTTGATTGGTGGTCATTTCATGAGGAGGTAGGCTATATACACTTTTGTTTAAGAAAATGATATTTTTAAAAAAGTGGGAAGAAATAGCCCTGATGCTAATGGTAGAACCACATTTCTAGTGTTAGTTTACACATCCCCTAAGCAAGGCATTGTTGCTATCATTGTTTGGTCATTTTTCAATCATGGATGACTCTTCATAGTCCCCATTTTGAGTTTTCTTGGCAAAGATACTGGAGTAGTTTGTCATTTCCTTCTCCAGCTCATTTTACAGAGAAGGAAACTGACACCAACAAGGTTAAATGACTTCCACAGTGTCAAGAGTTTGATTAGAACTTGGATCTTACTGATGCTGGGCCCAGCACTCTATCCACTGTCCCACCTAACTGTACCTCAGCAAGGTGCAGGGGATAATTCAAAAAGTACTGGTCCAGATACAGGAGCCCTAGCTGCCAGTTCCAAGACTTCAGGGTTAGAAGGAAAACCAACTTTAGTGTGAATTTAGGCAAATCATTTCCCCTCCCTCAGTTTTCTCCTCTATAATTCTAAGGATTAATTTTTTATGGCACCTTCTCATTCTAACATTATATGTTCTATGTTTGAAGTCCTTTCTCTTAGGTCTGATTTTGTATGTTCTAAGATATGTTCCATCTCTAAAGTAATGACTCAATTTCTTTGGAATATTCTTGCTTTAACATTCTGTGATTCTCTGAATCAAATATCCCTCTGACACTCATCTCTTAAACTATGCAATTCAAGAGATCCTTATGAAGCCCATACAATGCCCACATCCCTATCGGTAGGAGGTGCCTTTCTTTAGACTAGTACCATGGTTGCCATAAGGCAAATCACCAGAGAAATGAATTTTTTTAAATTTGAATATTAATTTTTTTTTAATTAGTAGACCAGATTGTGCAAAGGTCAGTAATGACTATTACCTTCAGAGCAGTCACTTGGGGCTAGAGTCTTTTCTACTTTATCACTACCACCACTCCCCCATGGTTTCATATCCCATCTGAAAGCCACCTTTAAAAGCCAGACTACCAGGGGGTGGAGCCAAGATGGTGGAGTAGAAAGACACACATACACAGGGTCTCCACACACAGACCATAAAATACCTGTAGAGAGAAACACTCAACAGATTCTGGAGCAGCAAAAGTGGAGAACAACATAGTAAAGGAGATTTCCAGCCCAGGGTGACCTGAAAGGCTGACAGGAAATGTCTGTTGCACCACATGCGGAGCAGAGCCCAGCCCAGCCTTGGCCACCACATATGGTTCGCAAACAGTCCTTGGGGGCAGAATCTCCAGTCGGGGAATCCCCAGTCCCAGTAGCAGTGGTTCCCAGATCTCTCAACGCACAGGCACCAAAGGTCAGGGATGGGGGTTTTTTCAGCTGGCCAGGAAGGGAGAAGGGCTTTCCCATAGCTCTGGCAATAGGTAGTGGCCACAGAGGCCACATCGCAAGTGCAGCAGCCACATACATTGTTGGAGCGCAAAAACCATGGGGGCAGTGAGGAGCTGATTCTTGTCTCCATTGTGTATGGAGGGCCTGGACAAGCTGATCTTTGTCTCACACTGAATGGCAACCGTGCCCATTCAGTTTATCTGAAAATCAGCCCCCTGACTTGGCTGAACTGGAGGCCAGGTGGCTGTGGAGGGGTAACTGCTAAGATTTGGGGCACAAAAATCCCTCTCCACATCCAGACAAGTACACAGTTGATCGTGCCACCTTGGAGGAACTGAGATCTCACAGATTCCCAGAGCATATCCTACTCTTGACAAAAGACCCAAAAGTCAAGTAACTGATTGGGAAAATGCCCCAAAAGGGGAAAAAAATAAGACTATAGAAGGCTACTTTCTTGGTGAACTGATATCTTCTTCCATCCTTTCAGATGAGGAAGAACAATGTTTACCATCAGGGAAAGACATAAAATTCAAGGCTTCTGTATCCCAAACTTCCAAAATAAATATTCAATGGTCTCAGGCCATGGAAGAGCTCAAAAAGATTGTGAAAATCAAGTTAGACAGGTGGAGGAAAAACTGGGAAGAGAAATGACAGAGATGCAAGAAAAGCATGAAAAGCAAGTCAACACCTTGCTAAAGGAGACCCAAGAAAATGCTGAAGAAAACAACACATTGAAAAATAGGCTAACTCAATTGGCAAAAGAGGTTCAAAAAGCCAATGAGGAGAAGAATGCTTTAAAAAGCAGAATTGGCCAAATGGAAAAGAAGGTTCAAAAGCTCATTGAAGAAAATAGTTCTTTCAAAATTAGAATGGAACAGATGGAGGCTAATGACTTTATGAGAAACCAAGAAATCACAAAACAAAACCAAAAGAATGAAAAAATGGAAGAGAATGTGAAATATCTCATGGGAAAAACAACTGACCTGAAAAATAGATCCAGGAGAGACAACTTAAAAATTACGGGACTACCTGAAAGCCATGATCAAAAAAAGAGCCTAAACATCATCTTTCATGAAATTGTCAAGGAAAACTGACCTGATATTCTAGAACCAGGGGGCAAAATAAATATTGAAAGAATCCACTGATCACCTCCTGAAAGAGATGCAAAAAGAGAAACTCCTAGAAACATTGTGGCCAAATTCCAGAGCTCCCTGGTCAAGGAGAAAATATTGCAAGCAGCTAGAAAGAAACAGTTCAAGTATTGTGGAAATACAACCAGGATAACACAAGATCTAGCAGCTTCTACATTAAGGGATAGAAGGAAGTAGAATATGCTATTCCAGAAGTCAAAGGAACAAGGACTAAAACCAAGAATCACCTACCCAGAAAAACTGAGTATAATACTTCAGGGGAAAAAATGGTCTTTCAATGAAATAGAAGACTTTCAAGCATTCTTGATGAAAAGACCAGAGCTGAAAAGAAAATTTGACTTTCAAACACAAGAATGAAGAGAAGCATGAAAAACTAAACAGCAAAGAGAAGTCATAAGGGACTTACTAAAGTGCTGATTACATTCCTACATGGAAAAACAATATTTGTAACTCTTGAAACTTTTTTTCAGTATCTGGGTAGTTGGTGAGATTACACACACACATGCACGCATGCACGCACATAGAGAGACACAGAGAGGACAGGGTGAATTGAATAGGATGGGATCATATCTTAAAATAATGAAATTAAGCAGTGAGAGAGAAATATATTTGGAGGAGAAAGGGAGAAATGGAATGGGGCAAGCTTCTCTCATAAAAGAGGCAAGTAAAAGACTCTTCAGTGGAGGGCAAAAGAGAGGAGCTGAGAGAAAAAACATGAAGCTTACTCTCATCACATTCAACTAAAGGAAGGAATAAAATGCACACTCATTTTGGTATGAAAACCTATCTTACAATACAGGATAGAGAAGGGGGAGAAAGGGATAAGCAGGGTGGGGGATAAGGGAAGGGAGGGCAGTGGGAGGAGGGAGCATTCTTGGGAAGGGATAGGATCAAAAGAGAGAATAGAAGGCAGGGGCAGTTTAGGATGGAGGGAACTATAGTTAGTCTTACATAACACGACTATTATGGAAATCATTTGCAAAACTACACAGATATGGCCTATCGAATTGCCTGCCTTCCCAAAGGGAATGGGTGGGGAGGGAGGGATGAAGAGAAGCTGGAAGTCAAAGTTTTAGGAACAACTATTGAGCATTGTTCTTGCAACTAGGAAATAAGAAATACAGATAATGGGGTACAGAAATTTATCTTTCCCTTCAAGACAACAGAGAAGATGGGGATAAGGGAAGGGAGGGATGTTAGAAGGGAGGATAGATTGGTGATAGGGGCAAGTAGAATGCTTGGCATTTGGGGTTGAGGGAGGGGAGAAATGGGGATAAAATTTGGAACCAAAATTTTGTGGAAATGAATGTTGAAAACGTAAATAAATAAATTTAAATATAAAAAAAAAAAGCCAGGCTACCAAGCACAAGAATATCTGCTTAGCAGTTTTATACTCTTATTTTTAAACAGATTCTCTGTTTTTCCATTCCCTACCTTATTTCCCATAATAGACTTCAAGTGGCTTTTGGATAGTTTCAAAAATTAAACTGGAAATAACAGAAATATTGGCCATGTCTCAATATAATTATTAACAGTACAAAGGTACTGAAAGCCCCTTTGATCTAGAAGTCCAACACCACATCCTATGTAAAGAGTCCTAGGATGGATAAGTATATCTCTTTTTTAGAGGACTACTGTGAAGGAGGTAACCCTCATTTCAGTGCATAATGCATAGTGTATTAGTTACAAGGAGTCTTCAGGGTCATCTGCCTGAAAACTCACAATAGAACTGAAGTTCAGGCATATGGTTAACATCACCCATTCTCAGAATCCTGACATTTCTGAAAAATATTGTCTCAACTGCCCAGGCAAGCACAGAACTTAGAAATCTGATTTTCTCTTTCCTTAGACTAATGATCTGATTTAGATATATCAGGCCTTATAAGGTTTCCATAGAGGAGGGAGGAAAGCACCTGAAGAAACAACAGCTTCATGGAATAATGAGATTTAGAAAGGAAGAGGAAAGGGAACACGAATTTATTAAGCATCTACTTTATTTCAGGCATTGTGTTAAGCACTTTCTCGTATGATCTCATTTGATTTTCACAACAACCTTGGCATCTCCATTTGACAAATGAGTAAACTGAATCAGAGGTGAAGTGACTTTAGCAGTGTCACACAATTACTAAATGTCTGAAGCCAGATTTCAACTCAAGTCTTCCTGACTATGGGCCCAGCCCTCTATCCACTGTGCTATGAAACCAAAGTAGGATCTTAAAAATTAACTTGTTTAACCTACATGTACTTAAAAGATGAAGAAATTTAATTCTAGAGAAAAAATAGTTGTCCAATGATTCCTCGGCAGGAAGGAGAGAGTTCGCAGCATTCACGCCCAGATCTTCTGGTTCCAAATGTTCTCCTCATTAAACTGTCCCACACTGTGTCTCCTGCTTCCCTGAGTTTACATGGGAAGAAAATATTTTATAATTCTGTTTAAATAACAGATTGCGTTCTCCACAAATGTGTTTGTGAGAAGGTAACTAGAGTGAGTTCAGGATTCTAGTAACTGCACACCTCCTACAGAGAAGATAGAGTATCTCCCCAACCAGATTATAAAAAGATTGTAAAAGCTTATGAAAATAATTAATCTATGATGAAGAATTACTTGGATGCTTACCAATTAGTAAATATTTAAAAAGTGGAGAGAGTTGTAATGCCTAAACAGAATTCAAAGAAAAGTGAAGATTTGCTAAGCATCTGATACAAGCAAAGCACTATACTAGGTGCTCCAAGGACTTTTGACATATACCTACCTGAAATTCCTGAAGCATACACTGGATTCAGATGGCTCTGGAGGAGAAGTGAGGCTGGTGACCTGCACAGCTCTCCCTCACTCAAAACAAAGTCAAGTACAAGTCATGTCATCATTTCTCTGATGGCATGATCTTCTTCGGCAACGAAGGACAAACACAATGTTAATGGTCGATTTTTATCTATCATAGAAATAAAAAGCAATGGATCAAGTGCTGATTTGAATAAAGAGTAATGAGCATGGCATACAATTGTACCTAGCTGTTTGTATTTCAAGTCTTACTCAACTTCGTTGTAGTTCATCTTTTCAAAAATGGACTCTGATTTGTTTATCAGCAAGTATTAATTAATCATTTCCTGTGATCCAGTCACTCTACTAAGTCCTAGAGATGCAAAGAGTTGAATTTTGTAGGAAAAAAAGTTTAGCGAAAAGTTCTATTATTCAAAATTTCTCAGTTAACGAAACCCATAACAAATCTCTATTAGGTCGCAGTTCATGTAACATTGTGTACTCAGTGGCAGTCAATCTGAAAACAACCTCATATTTATATAATCTTTAAGGTTTACAGAATGTAGTCTTAAGAACACACCTCTCTGAGGCATTATTATTCCCATTTCAGAGACATAGGAATCAGTCTCTCAGTTTAAATAATTTTCCTCTGGTCATTCAGGTAATGAGACTATGAGACAAGATTTGAATTCAAGTGTTGTAACTGCTCATCATGAGTTCTATTCACTACTCTACAAGACCTACATGCTTAATGTGTTGTAGATCAATTTAAGTCAAGTTGATAAGTAGGAAAAAAATGTTACTCTATTGTCAGACACAGTTGATATAGAGTAAATTTGTTGAGCCATTTTTCCTTTCCTATCTATAATAAAGGACGTTTCATTGGATAGAGGATGGGAGAAGGGATATATCTGGAAATAAAGGTATACACACATATGTGTGTATAAATATATGTATATATATATATATATATATATATATATATATAAATGACATCAACAAAATTAGATTTCAGAAAAATAGAAAGCAACATAAAATTAGGGGGCATTTTATTCCTAAATCTGAGTAACAGCAATCCCACCATGGTCTTATTCTGTCCTTCACCTGCAGATGACATGATAGCCATGACACATGTAAACAGCACTGTGGTGACAACTCATTCTGCTAGAATGTTTTGTTCAGCAGGAGATGCAGTATGCCCTCTTCCTTGGGTTCTTCATCATCTATGTGACAACTCTACTGGGCAATGCTGGTATGACCCTCCTCATCAGTACTGATTCCTGCCTTCACACCCCATGTATTTTTTCCTCCAACATCTATCCTTTGTTTACCTGTGTTATACCTCAGCTATCACTCCCAAGATGTTAAAAAATTTCCTCATGTCTCACAAGTCTATCTTGTTCTCCAGATGTCTGATAAAATTGCATATTCACGGTCTATTTGCCACCACTGAAGTTTATCTCATGGACATAGATCGCTATGTGCCCATCTGTTACCCACTACATTATCCAGTGGTCATGTCTGTATCCACCTGGTCACTGTATCCTATTTTATGGGATCCCTAACTGCCACTGTATATGTCTCTTTTCTTTCTTTGCAATCTTTCTGTAATTCCAGTACAATCACTTTTTTTGTGATGCTCCCCCAGTCCTGGCCCTTTTCTGTTCCATTATTCACCTGAGTGTTATGTTGTTAATGATCAACATAGGCTTCAACCTAACAATCACTTGGCTGGTTGTATTCTTCTCCTATGCATGCATCCTGGTTGCCATCTTGAAAATGCACTCTGCTTCAGGGAGACACAAAGCCTTCTCCACCTGTGCTTCCCATCTGACAGCCGTGACCATTTTATATAGGAATCTCTCTTACATGTATTTGCATCCTTCTTCCAGTGAATCTGAGGAAAATGGTAAGGTGGCCTCCATATTTTATGGCATCATCATACCCATGCTAAACCCCCTGATCTACAGCCTGAGAAACAAGGTCAAAGATGCACTGAAATTCATGAGAAAAATTTGCTCATGACTCAGGCGTTGTTTACCACTGGTTTGGTCCAGAGAAGCATCTAGTCAAAAAGTAAATCTGCTTTCTTCCTTCAATGGAAAGCCAAGATCTTGGCTTAAATGGATGTGACAAACCAGGGGAGAAATTTGGAAAGATGAATAGGAGTGCTGGAATCATCCTTCCAAAAACTTCTAAAAGAAACAGAACTTCCAACTTTTCACATAATTATTAGAACAACATTAATGATAACAATAATGGTGGTGGTGGCTATAGATAATATGTATGTGTTGTTATAATGTTTTCACATAATGGGGAGATGAGAGAAAAATCAGGGCCTGTGAATTCATCAGGAAATGGAACACTGTACTGGAAAATTCATCTGCTACTCTCTACTGGTGTGGCTTAACAATTTGCTACATAATTGTAATTTATGGAGTTAGATACTTACGGGAAGCACTTTGAAAGCTTAGTGACTTTCCTGTGGTCACACAACTGGAATGTGTCAAAGACAAGAAGCCCAGATATTCCTGATTATCCACTACAGAATAATTAAAACCTCTTATAAATTGAGTTAGAGCTTCATATTTCCTCCATTATGTAGGTAATATAGTATTACTTCCCATACCTTATAGGTTAAGATAACTGAGGCTTAGAGAAATAGCAATACATATTAAATCTTAGTGATCTTCTAGTCTAGCCATTCCATTTTATAGAAAAGAAAGCAGGTCCAGAATGGAGAAATAACTTACCTAAGGTGACATAGCACATTAGTAGCAGCAGAGAGGTTCAGAATCAAGCTCCAAGAAAATGGAGAGTGAGAATGAATAGATTTCCATGCTGTCAGGCCACTGAATGAAGTTCTAGGTATTACATGTAGGGAGCCTTCCTGACCCACCTACCAATGTCACAATCTATTTTAACCCAAAGAAATGATGAATGGGATCATTGTAGGACACATACAGCAGTATCATAAACACTTGGATTACCTTGAACCAAAGAGGTAAACAGTGACCAGAGAACTCCATATCCCATAGAAAAGTATACCATTGACCATCTGGTCCCAAGACCAAGGCCTATGCACTCCATCTGTTGCAAGTCTATACACATATACTCCCATGCTTCTCTTCTCCAGACTTTGCTACAGGTAAAATAAGGCATTGCTAAATATACTCAACATGTTACCAGGCCAGTGGAGTATATTATATCTAAATGAGGAAATATATCTGATTTAAACCCCCTTGCCAAATGTTCTCATCAATTCACTTGAAGGGCAGCTAGGTTTTGCAGTGGATAGAGTGCCAGGCCTGGAGTCAGGAAGACTCATCTTCTTGAGTTTAAACCTGAACTTGGAGACACACTCACTTTGTGACCCTGGTCAAGTCACTTAACCATATTTGCCTCAGTTTCCTCATCTGTTGAATGAGCTGGAGAAGGAAATGGCAAACTACTTCAGGATATTTACCAAGAAAACCCCAAATGAGGTAAAAAAAAAAATAGAATACTACTGTAAATACCTAAATAGTATTCACTGAAAGGGACCTTCTAAGAATACCAGATTCTCTTTCTCAATTTTGAAAATGAGGTCCAGCCAACAATACCTACGATCCCTACTTGTGCTTCTGCAAAGCAGAAATGGTTCATGTCTGCTAAGTGCAAATGATGCTATCCAAGTAGCCGAGCTGTTTGGCATACTCATTCCAATGTAGTAAGAACCACTACTTGGATGCTACCAGAAGAGTCATTGGTCAGTCCATCTTCATTAACCATATGCCTAAAAGCAAGAATTCTTAATTGTATAAAGAGGTGACATCTGAAAGACAGAAGTGGGGGTGGGAAAGATCTGAGTGTTTTAGTGGATTGCAAGCTAAGTATGAGTCAGCAGTTAGATGTTGCAGGCAAAATAAAAGATTCTACTGCAACCTGAGGCTACATTGAGAGACATAGATAGCTACCAGGATAAGAAACTGATAGCCCCACTGTGTTCCACCCTCCTCAGATCTCGTCTGGAGAATTATGTTGAGTTTTGGGTGCCACAATTTAAGATCATGGAGAAGCTACAGAGTCCAGAGGAGGGCTGTCAATCCTTTATGTATAGAGATCTGTAAGTGTATATACTGGAGAAACAGAAACCTGGAGAACATGAGAGCTGCCTTCAAGGATTGGAAGGACTACCACATGCAAGAGAGATTGAATTTGTTCTATTTGGTCATTGAACTATGGGTAGAAGTTACAGAGGAATAAATTAAAGCTTCATGTCAGAAGAAAAGTTACTCACAATTATTCATCCCCGAAAAGAATTCCCTGACCTAAAGGGGACATTATCAAGCTGAGGCTGAATGATCATCTAGCAGGTATATCAATCATAACAGTTTTAGTTTGTGTTAGACCAATGTCTGCTGAGGACCTCCCAAACTCTGAAATTCTGTGACCTTGGGCCCTGAGGCAGAAGGTCTCCTGGAGAAACAGAGAGGTCATCAGATGCAGGTGCAAAATCAGAAGGTTTGGGTCATCAGCCCCTGTGATACTTTTGAAGATACAAATACTTTGGGAGATCTTATGACATTTCATGCTCACCTGGGCTACTACAAAGTTGGCCAACTGGAATTTGTCTATATTAATGCATCAAAGTTTTTAAATAAAGTGCCATCAGAAGACAAAGAACAGTATCTCTGGGCCTCTGTTCTAAGTTCTTTCAAAGACCATTGACAGAACAGAGGGAATAAGTTACACAATAACCACACTGTAATAAAAATAAAATAAACAACTTTGAAAGTCTTAAGAACTCTGATCAAGTCAACCACAATTCCAGAGGACCAATAATGAAGCTTCTACCATCTTCTGATAGAAAAGTGGCTGAATATGGTACAGAATGAGATGGTTTGAGATTTTTAACATGCTCAATACAGAAATTTATTTTGTTTGACTAGGAATATTTGTGACAAGCATTTTTCTATTTTTTTCCATTGGTAGAGGGATAACAGAGAGCCAAAGAGACAGAGAAAGAGAGAAATCTTTTCCCCTGAATATCAATTCTAAAACTTCTAATTCTGAAATCTATTTTATTCATTAAAAAATAAAATTTAATTTAAATGATGACGATTACTGATAGCAGCTTGTTGACCATATCTATTAGCTTTAGGTCCTGAAGATATATTATGGTGGTTCAAATTCTCTCTCCCCCGTTAGAGTATGAGCTCCTTTAGAGATGGGTCTTTTTTTTTTAACTTTCAGTTATCTGTAGAACCTAGCACATAATAGTTGCTTGATGGCTAGAGTGACTGAGCCTGAATGCATTATCTGAGGGCTCTGGGCCTCAATCACCACATCCCTAAAATGAAGGGGTTAGACAAGATTGCCTCTAAGGTTCCCTTCTGTTCCAAATGTACAGTCCTTATCTGGGCCTTTTGACTTTGTAAGTGAGGGAGCAAGGTGCCATCCAGATCTTCCCCTCTCCTGGGTTTTAACTCACTGTTAGTTTGGCTCTGTCCCAACATCACTGTCATTGGAAGAAAAAATTGAAATAAGTGAGGGGTCGACTAGTGGGGTCTCTTTTTGGACTCTGACTGTGGTCTTCATCCCACTCACCCTGAGCAGCAATCCTATCCCATTGTTAACTGTCCTCTTCTGTCCAACACACTTCAAAATTAAAAAAAAAAACAACCTTTGCTGTTGTCTTTAGCATTTTTCACTAGCCTTGGCTCACTCCCGACATATTTCTTACAAGACTGTGTTTTGCTGTTCTGTATTCTTCCTCACCTACCTGCCCTTACTTCTGTACATGTCTTTGGAAAATTATAGTTTATTAATGAGTTCTCAGTGCTGTGACATTGGTCTCCTAATGCAGCTTCCTTTTTGTTCCTGCTTGGAAAAATTCCTTTCTAGGTCTCCCAAATATCATTGTTAAGCACTTTCCATCATTTGGAGGGTAGGCTTTCCCTACAGAATTAAAAACCATTAGGAACTAGCTATCTATCCTCTGAACCCCCTGAAATCTGCTCTATCAAAATGTAGGATTTATATCAGATTCTGTCTAACATTCTTCTTCACTATCATCAACTTAGTATTAATTTAATAAAATGATCAGTTGTGCTCAGGGATGCTGGCAGTTAGGCTTCAACAATATGGAGTAGTAGACAGAATGTTGGAATTGAAGTAAGGAACATCTGGGCTCAAAGATCGCTTCAGATACTACCTATGTGACTATGCAAAGTGCCTTAGTTTCTTCCTCTGTAAAATGAAGGGATGTATTGTGTGTGTGATAGTCTCTAAAGTCCCTTCTTTATCTAAATTTTATATTCTCCTTATTAAGCATTTTGATAATGTCCAGGATATCTCTTTGTAGGTTACATCATTCAGGGAAATAATATTTTGTTATTAGAGCAAATAAAAAATCTATCAACCTGTTTGACTTTGGGAAGTGAGAAAATATCAACAGGACTGAATAGTTGAAGTGTCTCAATGCTAAAATGTCACAGGTAGGAGCCTCCAAACTCATTTAATGCCACCTTCTATCTAGGAGGTCAATAGTATATTCCCATGACAATTTCACTTTGGTTTCTGTGTTGATCCTCATTCAAATGGGCCCCACCATGCTTCTCCTTCTGGATCTTGGACCTAAGTATATGCTATAATATATAATATTACTCCAGCCCAACTTTTATCTATCTTGCTCCTTCTGAATGGGGTCAAAGCCCTTGGATTTAGGTCCCACTTATGAACCACATACCTGCAGTTCTAAGCAAAATGGAAGGCTGAATTTTCATCCTCTCATCAGAAACTCTAGTTGACCCCATTTAGTGCCAGTACTCTTTTCCTAGCTTATAGGCTTCCGACATCATGGGTTTTACTGCTAAATTCTCCTTGGATACCGTCTCTCATGATCTACTTAATTTCTCATCTCCTGTTTTTTTTGTATTGAAATTCTCTAAGTTATCAGACATTTCAGATTTTTCCTAACTTCCACCCCTATATTTATCATCTTTTTTATATTTGAAGATTTTTATTAGATTTTAGAGACTTTAGGTGAATGTGTACAGAGAGATGCATCTATGTCTATTTACCTATATAGACATAAATACGTATGCATGCATATATGTACATTAACTTGGAATCTTTAAAATCTAAAAAAATTGAACATATACATAAATATCACATATATATTTGCATGTAGGCAGTTGGGTGGTGCAATGGATAGAGTGCTGAGCCTGAAGTCAGGAAGACCTATCTTCCTGAGTTCAAATCCAACTTCAGACATTTATTTATTAGCTGTATGACCCTGGGCAATTCACTTAACCCTGTTTGCCTCAGTTGCCTCATATGTTAAATGAACCAGAGAAGGAAATGGCAAACTACTTCAAAATCTTTGCCAAGAAAATACCAAATGGGATCACAGAGAGTCAGAAACAACTGAAGTGACTTAACAACAAATTATGTGTGTGTGTGTGTGTGTGCATTTAGCAGCCATTAGCAAGAAGACTTCATGCCTATTCAGGAAATTACCATTCTTATTTTTCAAGATTATTATTTTTAAGTCCAGAAATTCTGATTTTATCCAGATTACCATCTTCCTAGTCAGCTATTCACTGCCTTAAGTCCAGTTCTCTTTTCTGAATCCCCTATTTTCCACTGACATCATTAATGAAAATATTTTTCTGTCTGGACCTAGTAACATTCGGAAATTATCCTTGTCAATATCACACAATCCTACATGAGTAACTTGGATTGGGCGAGCATTATCAGATTTGACAAGTGTCGAGATCATCACCATTACATTCCAGGGGTATATGTCAAGGAGTTAGGAGCCCTCTTAATTGTCCACATCAGATCAAAAAAGGTCTCCCTTAGAACCACTCAGCAGGACAGAGTATAAGAGTGTTGAGCTTAAAGGCCTGAAGTTAAATCCAGCTTGTTAGTGTTAGGACCATGCAAAAGTCCCATTATCTCTCTGAGTCTGTTTCCTGACCTATAAATCATTTCTATTGACAATCCTAAATCACAGAACTATTGTGCAGTTCATTGAGATAATGGATTTAAAACTCTTTGCAAACTTTAAATCATGTAGTATAAATATCCATTGTTATTGTTATCATTATTAATCACTACTGCGTTTATATTTTTCCTCTAACAATGAATTGAGGATTTCTCTTTCAGTACCACCTGTCAATTCTCTTCCTTATTCGTTAGAGTAGAAGGAGTTGATTCCTCCTAAAATGACCCAGCTTCCCCATCTACAGGAAGATCTCATCCTAAATAGTTGTGGAAATCCAAACATTCAGTGGTCTATCAGAGGAAGCTCTGAGTCATAATCTTTTACATTCCAACCTGCTGATTTGGGTTAAGCAGAAAAGTTCGGGGGGAGGAGTCAAGATGGCAGAGTAGAAAGACTCACATATGCTAGCTCCGAACCCACAGCCCACATATTTCCTGCAAAAAGAACTCCTCACAAATTCTGGAGCACTGCAAGGCACACAGAAACACAGTGGAAAAGATCTCCATTCCAGAGAGCCCTGGAGAGCCGTCCCCAGGGGTCCGTCATGCTCTGGACAAGGGAGTTCACCCCTGTGCTGCACTGGCCGCCCAGCCCCAGAGGAGCAGATCCAAGCAGACTTCAGGGACAGAATCTCCGGCGGCCGGGAAGGTCCCTCCACCCACAGGCGCTACAGGTCAGTGAGAGAGACGTCTGAGCTGGCCGAGAGGGGAGCGGGGTGTCTCTGTGAATCGGGCCCCCTCAGGAGGCAGCAGCAGAGGCAGCGGCAGAGGCAGCAGCGGCCTGGGACTCCCGGAGCAGCAGGCAGAAGTTCAGGGCCATAACCAAAGATCTCGGCATAAATCCCCTGAGGGAACTGAGCCTGGGAGGCAGCCCTGCCCCCACCCCAGCACCAGAACTTAAGCTCACATTGAATAGCAGCCGTGCCTGCCACTGAAAGCCCATTTGAATCTCAGACCCAAAGCACTAGCTAGGCGGATCTAGGCGGGGGTGCAGAGGAATCTCAGAAGTCAAGTAACTGGCTGGGAAAATGCCCAGAAAAGGGAAGAAAAATAAGACTATAGAAAGCTATGTTGAGGGAGTACAGATGTTCCCACCTTTCAATTCTGATGACGAGGAACTATTTTTACTATCAGGGAAAGACGTGGAGGGCGGGGCCTCTGTATCCCAGACATTCCAGGGGGATGTCTGGTGGGCTCAGGCCATGGAAGAGCTCAAAAAGATTTTGAAAATCAAGTTAGACAGGTGGAGGAAAAACTGGGAAGAGAAATGAGAGAGATGCAAGAAAAGCATGAAAAACAGGTCAATACCTTGCTAAAGGAGACCCCAAAAAATGCTGAAGAAAATAACACCTTGAAAAATAGGCTCACTCAATTCGCAAAAGAGGTTCAAAAAGCCAATGAGGAGAAGAATGCTTTCAAAAGCAGAATTAGCCAAATGGAAAAAGAGGTTCAAAAGCTCACTGAAGATAATAGTTCTCTCAAAATTAGAATGGAACAGATGGAGTCTAATGACTTTCTGAGAAACCAAGAAATCACCAAACAAAACCAAAAGAATGAAAAAATGGAAGAGAATGTGAAATATCTCATGGGAAAAACAACTGACCTGGAAAATAGATCCAGGAGAGACAACTTAAAAATTATGGGACTACCTGAAAGTCATGATCAAAAAAAGAGCCTAGACATCATCTTCCATGAAATTATCGAGGAAAACTGCCCTGATATTCTACAACCAGAGGGCAAAATAAATATTGAAAGAATCCATCGATCACTGCCTGAAAGAGATCCAAAAAGAGAAACTCCTAGGAACATTGTGGCCAAATTCCAGAATTCCCAGGTGAAGGAGAAAATATTACAAGCAGCTAGAAAGAAATAATTCCAGTATTGTGGAAATACAATCAGGATAACACAAGATCTAGCAGCTTCTACCTTAAGGGATCGAAGGGAGTGCAATAGGATATTCCAGAAGTCAAAGGAACTAGGACTCAAACCAAGAATCACCTACCCAGCAAAACTGAGTATAATACTTCAGGGGAAAATATGGTCTTTCAATGAAACAGAGGACTTTCAAGAATTCCTGATGAAAAGACCAGAGCTGAAAAGAAAATTTGACTTTCAAACACAAGAATGAGAAGAAGCATGAAAAAGTAAACAGCAAAGAGAAGTCAGAAGGGACTTACCAAAAGTGAACTGTTTACATTCCTACATGGAAAGACAATATTTGTAACTCTTAAAACTTTTCAGCATCTGGGTAGTTGGTGGGACCACACACACACATACACACACACACATACACATATACATGCATGCACGCACACACACATATCCACACATGCACGCACATACAGAGACAGAGAGCACAGAGTGAATTGAATAGGATGGGACCATATCTTAAAAGAAATTAAGGTAAATGGTGAGAGAGAAATGTAGTGGGAGGAAAGAGGGTGAAATGGAATGGGGTAAATTATATCTCATTCAAGAGGCAGGCAGGAGACTTTTTAGTGGAGGGAAAAAGAGAAGAGCTGAGAAAAAAACATGAAGTTTACCCTTATCCCATTCAACTAAAGGAAGGAATAAAAAGCACACTCATTTTGGTATAAAAACCTATCTTACAATACAGGAAAGTGGGGGAGGAGGAGATAAGCAGGACAGGGGGGGATGATGGAAGGGAGGACAATGGGAGGAGGGAGCAATTTGAAGTCAACACTCTTGGGGAGGGACAGGATCAAAAGACAGAATAGAAACAATGGGGGCAGGATAGGATGGAGGGAAATAACAGTTAGTCTTACACAACACGACTATTATCGAAGTCATTTGCAAAACTACACAGATAGGGCCTATATTGAATTGCCTGCCTTCCCAAAGGGAATGGGTGGGGAGGGAGGGATGGAGAGAAGTTGGAACTCAAAGTTTTAGGAACAACTGCTTAGTATTGTTCTTGCTACTAGGAAATAAGAAATACAGTTAATGGGGAATAGAAAGTCATCTGGCCCTACAGGACAAAAGAGAAGATGGGGACAAGAGAAAGGAGGGATGATAGAAGAAAGGGCAGACTGGTGATAGGGAAATTAGAATGCTTGGTGTATTGGGGTGGGGGAAGGGGATAAAAGGGGAGAAAATTTGGAACCCAAAATTTTGTGAAAATGAATGTAAAAGTTAAATAAATAAATAAATGAATGAATAAATGAATAGATGAATGAATGGATAGATGGATGGATGGATGGATGGATGGATGGATGGATGGATGGTTGAATAAATAAATGAATGAATCAATCAATCAATCAATAAATAAATGGATGGATGAATGAATAATGAAGGAAAAGTTCTCCATGCCTCTTTCACATCCATTTTCTTGTTTCTTTCTTTCTTTCTCGAAGTATTTCTTCCATTTTTCCAAGGAGCATGTCATTCATCCTATTAGATCATAAAGTAGCAATGCACTTGCCCGTCCAACCCTTTTGCTTTCTCTGCTGGGATGGACACCAACTCATGCTTTGTGACGCACAGAATGTTTTCTGCTAGTCTCTGTAAAGTTCCTCTTGTTTTCTACTCTCACTTTTAAGTAAAGTTCTCAGTTCATTTTCTTCTTTTTGGTAGATCTAGTGCATTACTCCTGGAACAAATTACCTACTTACAATGACCTATTCTTTGTACCAGAGGCTCCAGCATAAACTAAGAATTGATTTCTTCTTGGGATATAATCTGGTCCAGATTTTGAAAGAATTCCTGAAAAAATCATATGTAAAATTGAAAAACTCTATCTCAACCCAAGATTAAAGGATTAAATCTAAGAAGGAGTTGTGGGAGTATTAAGATGAAAACTTTAGAGATTTCATCTTAAGACTCTCACAGCTCCTTCTTAGATTGCTATCTCTTCCATACTTCAGTAGATCCATGATCATTTCTGGGGAATTTCTCGAATTTTCCAGTTGCCTACCAAGGACTTGGCACTAGGGGCATGAAGTCAAACATGACACACACTTGCCTTCAAGGAATTTCTATTCTTCTGGGGAGGGAGTTTTCACTCAGAAGTGAAAACAAGATAAACTGAGAAAAGAAAGAGCTTTATCATCTGTTTTGCAATAGGGAAGTTGTGTTTGAGGAGATGACATTTGAGCTGAGAGTTGAAGGAAGTTAGGGGGTACACAGAGAGAGAAATGTAGGCATGAATACCAGTGATGGAGAATGTCTTGTACAAAATGTGTGGAGGTGGAAGATGGAGTGTGAGCATTGGAGAAGATTATGTTGACAGTTGAATGGAAAATGCATTAGAAAGGAGAGAGACTGGACATAGGGTATCCATTTAGTAGGCTATGATATGAGTCTAGGAGAGAGGTGATGAGAGCTTGAACCAAGAAATTGGCCATGTGAGCAGAGAAGAAAACAATTAGGACAAATGTTGAGGCAGAATTAAAAGGGTTTGACAATACATTTGAGGGGGAATGAGATAAGGATGTAACAGAGTTGGAAGAGGTAGGCAAAAGTCCAAATCCATACACATCTGTCATTGTAATTTCCATTTTCCCATATCTTTCCAAAAATCCTCCATAGGAGAACTACCAAATATGCTATTGGTCTTTCTTGAGATGCTTTAATATTTTACTAGGTTCATTGCAACCTTTCGTCTGAGATACACTGAAGGCAAGTCATCATGGGTAACATGTTTACACACTTCTTATTAATAATAAATGTATTAAATACATGGTGCTGGTATGGCACTTGGACAGTCTACCAGCATCATGCCAGGAAACTGAATCGTTTCCATCTGAACTGTCTCAGGAAGATTCTGAGGATCACATGGTAGGATAAGTTATCAGACACTGAAGTCCTTGCTTGAGTTGAACTGCCAAGTATTAAAACTATGCTTCAGAGAGCACAACTCCAGTCACCTTGTTTGAATGCCAAATGTACACTTGCCAAAAAGACTATTTTATGGAGAACTTGCATGGGGCAGGCGATCACATGGTGGTCAGAAGAAACGATTACAAGGACACTTTCAAGTTCTCTCTTAAGAACTTTGGATTTGACTGTGCAACATGGGAGACACTGGCACAGGACTGCTCAGCATGGCGTGCCCACATAAGAAAAGATGCTGTGCTCTTTGAACAAAGCAGAACTGAGACAGCACAAAGTAAATGCAGGATGTACAAATTTGGGATATTCGCTCCAAATATTCATATAGACTATCTGTGCCCAACCTGTGATAGAGCATTCTGAGCTCATATTGGTCTGATCAGCCACAATAGGACACACTGAAATTTCACTTTACAATGGTGGTGTCATTTTGGTCCTCTTCGAAAATGAAGGAAAACAACCAATCAACCAAATGTATTAAATAAATTGAATTGAATAAATGTATTCATTTAATGCACCTCAGATCCACCGTGAATTCAATTCAATCAGTAAGTATCTATTAAACTTTGTGAATTGGTCACTACAATAATAGAGTGATCACTGACTTTGGAATCAATGGGGACTCCTGTGTTCAATTTCTACCTCTGAAACATACTAGCTGCATGACAATGGGTAAATCACTTAACCTCTTAGTGCTCCTAGACCACTCTCTAGTACTATAAATTGTCAAAATCTATCCGTGTGCATTGGTAGAGAGATTTGTCAACCCAGGATTTTCCCTATACCAAGAAAATCCAAAATACAGACCAAAAAAATCTTTTACCCTAATTTTTCATTGTTTCCATGATCTCTTCCATAGAGATAGTTCCTTTTCTGGTATAGACATCAATCCATCAATATTTTGTTATCAGACATGATTATTACCAGTATTCTTCCATAAATTATCCACAGATGATCCACACAGCTCACAGCAGGCCTGTATCTAGGATATTAATCTTTCATGATTACCAGAGCAATGTTGACCTGCCATTCATGACTTTCACTGCACTACTCACTCATCTCATTTTTCAACCACACATTTCCTTAGTGAAATAGTTTATTTAATTTTAATTACATGAAATTAAAAAGGTTTTGTACAAACAAAACTAATGCAGTGAAAATTAAAAGGAAAGTAATGTAGAGGAAAAGCAATAGGGGAAATGTAGAGCAAGTTTCACAGATAAAGACCTCATTTCACAATTATGTAGGAAACTGAGCCAAATTTATAAAAATAAGAATGATTTTCCAGTTGGTAAGTGGTCAAAATATATAAACAGGCAGTTTTCAGAAGAAGAAACCAAAGTTATCTATGTATGAAAAAATGCCCTAAATCACTATTGATTAGAGAAATGCAAATTAAAACATCTCTGAGATACCACCTCAAACCTATCAGATTGCCTTACATGGAAGAAAAGGTAAATAACAAATGTTGGGAGGGATATGGAAAAAATAGGGCCACTAATGCTCTAATTGTTCTGGAGAACAATTGGGAGCTACAAGAGTTATTAAAGGGTTATAAAATTGTGCATATTCTTTGACTGGCAATACAATTACTAGATTTGTTTCCTAAGTAGATCAAAGAAAAAGGGAAAGGACCTATATGTACCAAAAAATATTTATATCAGCTCTTTTGTTATGGTAAAGAATTGGAAATTGAGGGGATGCCCATCAATTGGGGAATGACTGAAAAAGTTTGTGGTATATGATTGTGATGGAATACTATCATACTGTAAGAAATGATGAGCAGTATGGTTTCAGAAAAAACTTGGAAAGACTTAAATGAACTAATGCAAAGTGAAGTAAACAGTACCAGAAGAACAATATATCCAGTAACAGCAATATTGTAATGATGATTAACTGTGAAAGACTTAGCTACTCTGATCCAACACAATTTCAAAAGATCAATGATGAAAAATGTTTTCCACTTTCTGAGATAGAGCTAATGAACTCTGAATATAGTTTGAAGCATTTCTTTCACTTTATTTTTCTTGTTTCATTTTAATATATGTTTTCTTTTGCTACATGGCTAATATAGAAATATCTTTTAATATCATTTAAATACCAATTTTTTGTCCTTGTATACCCACTAACTAATGGAAGATACTAGGGGATTATCAAATGCTTGTTAAATTGTTAGAACAAAAAGAGGCTGACATAGCTCAGTTGGAAGAGTATTTGATGGAAGATCTAGAAATTCTTCCTACATTCCTAGATTTTAGTAAAACTTGACTTTCATGCAATCTAGGTAATTTATTTCTCAGGAGGGCACCAGCTTTTGTCAGGCATATGAGCCCCTAGTACAGAGAATGAGCCTTAATACTCAATGTCTACTAAAGCAGTTAGATCAGAGGGGTGCCAAAAAGAAGAAAAAGGACCCAGTATCTTCTTTAAACAAGTATGAAGAATGGGGAGAATTATCCAGGGATTTCCACAGCATGCACAGAGGTCTTGTTTCTGCCCACACCAGATAAAACCTATGTGTTCTCAAAGTACAAGTCAGTCTTTGTCCTATCAAAGATAATTAGACTAGTTCAATACATCTCCACTCACTAGTTTATAGGGAAGTGAGATAGGCTTCTTAAAGAATGGATGAAGTGGATATATTGGGGGGCGGAGCCAAGATGGAGGAGTGAGAGCAGCGACTCACCTAAGGTCTCGGACAAACTCCTCCAGGTACCTCTGAAAGGAGAATCTGACCAAATTTTGGAGGTGTGGAATCAAGTGGGAGACAGACGGTGACGGATTCGGAGCTCAAGTGGGACTGGAAGGTCCACGGGAAGGATCTGTTCCGCGGGGGTGAACCCACAGCGCAGCATGGCCAGCGCAGCATGGCCAGCACAGCTGAGCAGGAGAGATCCGAGAAACCTGAGTGGCTGGCAGAACCAGAGGAGCGGCACCCGGGGTGGGAGACAAGCTGAACCAAGTCAGTGAGAGCCGCAGAGTGCCAGATATCAGTGCAGCAGCTCCTGAGACCTTCAGCCTGAAGATCAAACTTCGGTAAGTCACTTACTTGAACTTCCGGGAGCCAGGATGGCGGAGTGATCAGCTAATGCTCTCTCCTTCCCCCTTGATGACCGTGAAAGAACCATAAAATATCTCCCCAGAAAAATCCCAGATCAGTAGAATTAGAAGAAGGAGACCAATAGTCTCATAACACCTGAGAGGAGGAAAATAGCTAAGGGGGATTCCGCATACGGTGGCAGAGGCAAACCTGAAGGACAGAGGACCCAGGGCAGAGAAAATTTGCACTAGGACCCAGGCAAGCCTCAGCACCAGGAGAGCAGCCCCAGGAGGGGGTGGGAACACGCATTAGCATCTCCTCAGCTGTCCAGGAGAATCAGAAAGACAATAGGGCAGCTGGGATTACCAGCACCTGAGCTTGCCTTTGCCTCAATTCAGCTGAGATCTCCTGGGACCAGACCACTCCTCCCCCACACTTAACAAGCTAAACCCAGGGCTGATCAGGGAAACACCAAACAAAAACCTGCTTTTAGCTTTTTCACACATCAGCTCAGTAAAAAGTTCTCTAGCTTCTGACTGAAAGAACCAGAAGACACAACACCCAATCAAAATCATGAACAGGAAAAAGAAGAGGGCCGAAAGAACCATAGAATCTTTCTATGGGGATAAGGACCAAAACACAAACCCCAAAGAGGTCACAGCTGAGACTGTACTTCCATCTGAGACTTCAGAAGGGACTATGAACTACTCGCAAGTACAAGCAGCTCTCCTGGAACAGCTGAAGAAGGAAATAGAAGATAAACTGGCCAATGATTTTAAAATTATTAAGAAAGAATTCACTGATGAGAACATCTCCTTGAAAAGGAAAATTGAACAAATGGAAAAAGAAGTTCAAAAATTAACTGGAGAAAATAAATTCCTGAAAGGCCAAATGGAAAAGGAAGTACAAAAATTAACTGGAGAAAATAGCTTCTTAAAAGGAAAAATTGGGCAGATGGAAAAAGAGATACAAAAGTTAACAGAAGAAAACAATTTGATCAAGATTAGAATTGGGCAAGTAGAAACTAACAACTCAATGAGACAGCAAGAATCAGTCAAACAAAATCTAAAGAATGAAAAGATAGAAGAAAATGTAAAATATCTAATTGGAAAAACAACTGACCTGGAAAATAGATCCAGAAGAGAAAACTTAAGAATTATTGGCCTGCCAGAAACCCAGGATGGAGAAAAGAGCCTGGACAATATCTTCCAGGAAATCATCAAGGAAAACTGCCCAGAAGTACTAGATTCAGAGGGCAAAATAGTCATCGAAAGAATCCACCTTTCCCCTCCTGAAAGGGATCCCAAACTCAAAACCCCAAGAAATATAGTTGCCAAATTCCAGAGCTATCAAGTGAAGGAGAAAATATTACAAGCAGCCAGAAAGAAACAATTTAAATATCAAGGAGATACAATCAGGATTACACAGGACCTTGCAGCTTCTACATTAAAAGATCGAAAGAATTGGAACCCAATATTCCATAAGGCAAAGGAGCTGGGACTGCAACCAAGGATCAACTACCCAGCAAAGTTCAGCATAACATTTCAGGCAAGGAGAAAGTCATTCAACGAAGTAAGGGATTTTCAGAGTTTCCTGACCAAAACGCCAGAACTTAATAGATAATTCGATCTCAAATGCAGGTCTCAAGAGAATCATAAAAAGGTAAATGGCAGGGGGGGGGGGAACAACTTGCTACTCAATGAGGGCAAGTTGTTCACCTCCCTATAAGGGAAGATGATATCTGTTTATCTTGAGAACTGTGCGTCTATTAAGAAATATAAAAGGGATAAGCATAGGGGGAACGGGTATAAAGTAAATGATATCATGATAAAAAATGTGATTTAAGTATGAGAAGGGAGTGTAATAGGAGGTGTGAAAAGGAGGAAGCAGAAAATGGCAAATTACATCACAAGAAGAAGTACAAAATCATAGTAGAGGGAAAGAGGGGAGGGAGATGAGCATTGTGTGAGAGGTACTCTCATCGGATTTGTTTAAAGGACGGAACAATAAACTTAAGTAGAAAATCCTAACTAGCTCTATAAGCAGTGGGAAGGGAAGGGGGAAGAAAGGGGAGGGAGGCAAAAGGGAGGGAAGAAGCAATAAGAGTAAAGGGGAGTTAAAGGGAGGGGAGCTAAAAGAAAGAGGGGAAGGCGGCAAGAGGAGGTGGTGAAAAGTGAATACCAGTGAGGAGGGGAAGGGAGACAGTAGAGCTAAAAGCACAAATGGTGGGAAAGAAGATGGAGGGAAATACACAGATTGTAATCATAACTGTGAATGTGAATGGAATGAATTCTCCCATAAAACGGAGACGGATAGCAGAATGGATTAAAAGCCATAATCCAACAATATGCTGCTTACAAGAAACACATTTGAAACGGGGGGATACACATAGGATAAAGGTTAAAGGATGGAGCAGAATATATTGTGCTTCAGCTGATGTAAGAAAGGCAGGAGTAGCAATCCTAATCTCAGACAAAGCAAAAGCAGAAATAGATCTAATCAAAAGGGATAAGGATGGAAACTATATCCTGCTAAAAAGGCACCATAGACAATGAAGCAATATCATTACTAAACATGTATGCTCCAAGTGGTATAGCATCCAGATTCTTAGAGGAGAGATTGAGGGAGTTGAAGGAAGAAATTGACAGCAAAACTACACTAGTGGGGGACCTCAACCTCCCTCTTTCTGAACTTGATAAATCTAACCTCAAAATAAACAAGAAAGAGGTTAAGGAGGTAAATAAAACTCTAGATAAGGTAGATATGATAGATCTTTGGAGAAAATTGAATGGGAATAGAAAGGAATATACCTTTTTCTCAGCAGTACATGGAACATTTACAAAAATTGACCATGTACTAGGACATAAAAATCTCAAAATCCAGTGCAGAAAGGCAGAGATAATCAGTGCATCCTTCTCAGATCATAATGCAATAAAAATTATATGTAATAAAAGGCCATGGAAAGATAAAGCAAAAATCAGTTGGAAACTAAATAATTTAATCCTAAAGAAGGAATGGGTTAAAGAAGAAATCATAGAAACAATCAACAACTTCATTCAAGAGAATGACAATAATGAGACAACCTACCAAATCTTATGGGATACTGCAAAAGCAGTTCTTAGGGGAAGTTTTATATCTTTGAATGCCTACATAAATAAAATAGAGAAAGAGGAGATCAATGACTTGGGTATGCAGCTGAAACAGCTAGAAAAAGAACAAATTGAAAATCCCCAAGAAAATACCAAATTAGAAATACTGAAAACCAAAGGAGAGATTAATAAAATTGAAATTAAGAAAACTATTGAATTAATAAATAAAACCAATAGTTGGTTTTATGAAAAAACTAATAAAATTGATAAACCTTTGGTCAATTTGATTAAAAAAAAGAAAGAAGAAAATCATATTACTAATATTAAAAATGAAAGGGGTGAATGAGGAGGAAATTAAAACAATAATTAGAAATTATTTTGCCCATCTTTATGCCCACAAATTCAATAATCTAAATGAGATGGATGAATATTTTAAAAAATACAAATTGCCCAGATTAACAGAAGAGGAAATTGAATACTTAAACAACCCCATCTCAGAAAAAGAAATTCAACAAGCCATCAATGAACTCCCTAGGAAAAAATCTCCAGGACCAGATGGATTCACAAGTGAATTCTATCAAACCTTTAAAGAACAGTTAATTCCAATACTATATAGACTATTTGGGAAAATTGGGGAATGATACAAATATGGTTTTGATACCCAAGCCAGGAAGAGACAAAACAGAAAAAGAAAATTATAGACCAATTTCTCTAATGAATATAGATGCAAAAATTTTCAACAAGATTTTAGCAAAACGAATACAGCATCTTATCAAGAGAATAATACACTATGATCAGGTAGGTTTCATACCAGGAATGCAGGGCTGGTTCAATATTAGGAAAACTATTAGCATTATCAATCATATCAACAACAAAACCAACAAAAACCACATGATTATCTCAATTGATGCAGAAAAAGCTTTCGACAAAATACAACACCCATTCCTATTAAAAACACTGGAGAACATAGGAATAAAGGGAACTTTCCATAAAATAATAAGCAGTATCTACCTAAAACCTTCAGCAAGCATTATATGCAATGGAAATAAGCTAGAGGCATTTCCAATAAGGTCAGGGGTGAAACAAGGATGCCCATTATCACCATTATTATTCAATATGGTACTAGAAATGTTAGCGGTAGCAATTAGACAAGATAAAGAAATTGAAGGAATAAAAATAGCCAAAGAAGAAACTAAGTTATCACTCTTTGCAGATGATATGATGATATATTTAGAGAATCCCAGAGATTCAAGTAAAAAACTACTTGAAATAATAAACAACTTTGGCAAAGTTGCAGGTTACAAAATAAACCCACACAAATCTTCTGCATTTCTATATATTAGCAACAAAGTCCAACAGCAAGAGATAGAAAGAGAAATCCCATTTAAAGCTAGAGTGGACACTATAAAATACTTAGGAGTTTACCTGCCGAAACAAACCCAGGGATTATATGAACACAATTACAAGACACTTTTTGCACAAATAAAGTCAGATTTAAGTAAGTGGAAAAACATCAGTTGTTCATGGGTAGGCCAAGCTAATATAATAAAAATGACAATTCTACCTAAATTAATCTACTTATTTAGTGCCATACCAATTAAACTATCAGATGATTATTTTCTAGAGCTGGATAAAATGATATCAAAATTCATTTGGAAAAACAAAAGGTCCAGAATATCAAAGGGACTAATGAAAAGAAATGCTTGGGAAGGTGGCCTAGCGCTACCAGACCTCAAATTGTATTATAAAGCAGCAATTATCAAAACCACTTGGTATTGGCTAAGAAACAGAGGGGTAGACAAATGGAATATGCTTGGCACTCAAGACACAGTAGGCAAGGAATATAGCAACCTCCTGTTTGATAAACCCAAAGATCCCAGCTTCTGGGATAAGAACTCATTGTTCAACAAAAATTGCTGGGAAAACTGGTTAACTGTGTGGCGGAAATTAGGCATAGACCCATGCCTGACACCGTACACAAGAATAAAGTCCAAATGGGTACATGATTTAGGTATAAAGATTGATACCATGAATAAACTGGAGAAGCAAGGTATAGTGTATTTATCAGATTTATGGAGAGGGGAAGAACATTTTTCTAAAGAAACGATAGAAAGCATTATGAAATACAAGATGGATAATTTTGATTACTTTAAACTGAAAAGTTTTTGCACAAGCAAACCCAATGCAACCAAAATTCGGAGGGATGTAGTAAACTGGGAAAAAATGTTTACAGCTAACCTCGGGGATAAAGGCCTCATTTCTAGAATATATAGAGAACTGACTCAAATATATAACCATACAAGTCATTCTCCAATTGATAAATGGTCAAAGGATATGAACAAGCAATTTTCAGGGGAAGAAATCAAAGATATCTATAATCATATGAAAAAGTGCTCTAAATCACTATTGATTAGAGAGATGCAAATCAAAACAACTCTGAGGTACCACATCACACCTGTAAGATTGGCAAACATGACGGAACAAGAAAATGATAAATGCTGGAGAGGATGTGGGAGAGGTGGAACACTAATTCATTGTTGGTGGAGCTGTGAGATCATCCAACCCTTCTGGAGAACGGTTTGGAACTATGCCCAAAGGGCTACAAAAATGTGCATACCCTTTGACCCAGAAATATCGCTACTAGGACTGTATCCCCAAGAGATTATAAAAATGGGAAAGCGTCCCACGTGTACAAAAATATTTATAGCAGCACTCTTTGTGGTAGCCAAAAACTGGAAGTCAAGGGGATGCCCATCAATTGGGGAATGGCTGAATAAAATATGGTATATGAATGTAATGGAGTACTATTGTGCCATAAGAAATGATGAACAAGAAGACTTCAGGGAGGCCTGGAAGGACTTATATGATCTGATGCTGAGCGAAAGGAGCAGAACCAGGAGAACTTTGTGCACAGCAACGACCACAGTGTGTGAGAGTTTTTTGTGGTAGACTTGGAACTTTGTAATAACACAAGAACTTACTGAGAAAAAAAAAATCCTAATGTCGGTCTTCTAAGGCAAAATGCCTTCCACACTCAGAGAAAGAAATGTGGAAGTCATTTGCAGAATGTAGCAGATCATGTTTGTGTGTGGGTGGGTTTTAGTGTATCATGTGTTGATTCATTATATGATTTCTTCCATTTATTTTAGTTTGACTACGTAGCATGAATATAGTGAAAATGTGCTCAATAGGAAAGTATATGTAGAACCTAAACAGAATTGTATGCTGTCATGGGGAGGGAGGGGGGTATTGGGGGAAGGGTGGGGGGGATAAAATCTTAACTTTAAGAAAATGATTGTGAAACATTAAAAAATAAATAAATAAAAAAGAGAAAAAAGAAAAATAAATAAATAAATTGATCTCCCAAAAAAAAAAAAAAAAAAAGAATAGATGAAGTGTTTCAAGATAGATATAAATAAAGCAATACGTGAGAAGGAAGAGAAGAAAAATAGTTTATTCAAAATCAATTTAGCATGCTGAATTCAGAGAATCTGAGTTCAAATCCTGGTTCTGCCTCTTCCAAGTTATGGAACCTTGGGCCTACTCCCAACACATCTCTGGACCTAAGTTTTGTCATCCCAAAAATGAAAGGCATGGATTTGATAACCTCTAAGACCCCTTTCAGCTCTAAATCTATGGTCTTGTAATCTTATAACCATCTCATTCAATCAAATCATAACCACTTACTAAAAACCTGCTATGTCCTAGGCATTGTTGTGCTTAGATAAAGATATGGAAGTGGCTCTGGGCATTGTTAGCACTGACTGTGCCTCATGTGTGGAATTGTCTCCCTCTTCATCTCTACCTCCTGGCTTTCTAAGAATTCTTCAAATCTTAGCTAATGTCCTAATCTTCCTCAAAAAACTTTTCCTAGAACTTCTTAACCCTAGTGTCTTCCCTCTGAAATTATCCCCTGTTTATTCAGCATATATATCACATTTGTACATAACAGTTTGTGGTGTTATCAGCTCCATTAGACTCATCCTTTCCAAGCTAAATATTCCTATTCATCAAAAGCACCACCCCCAAGGCAAAATGACTACCAGAATAATTAATGTCAATAAATTAGAGCTCTTCTCTGAGTGTAAACAGTTTGTTACTGACTTGGAGGGAAAGTTGATCCAGCACACAGTTGGCAACAGTGGAGCAGAAAAGGAGTGAGCAGCTTTCAGAGATTTCGTGTACAGCACTGCATTTGCTCATCTGGACCAGAACACTTGCAAACACCAAGACTGGTTTGATGAAAATGATGGGGAAATTCAGAAACTGCTAAATGAAAAATGAGAACTCGACAGGATTTTCCAGCAGGATAGTTCATCTACCCCTGAGAAGGCAGCATTTAATTCCATCAAAAGCAAAGTACAAGCAAAACTTAGAGAGATGCAGGATTCCTGGCTCAGTAAGAAGGCAGATGAAATTCGGTTTTATGCTGATAGTAACAATCCTAAGTGCTTTTATGATTCCCTGAAAGCTATTTATGGACCAAAAATTTATGGTGCATCTCAACTACTCAATGCTGATGGAGCCACACTTATTAGTGATAAGGACATGATCCTAGAGAGACAGGCTGAATACTTCCATGGAGTTCTTAACAGACCATCATCAATCAATGCTGAGGCCACTGACCATTTACCTCAGGTTGAAGTCAGCCCCTCCTTAGCTGAACTTCCAACTGAAGAAGAGGTTTTAAGAACCATTAGACTCCTTTCATGTGGCAAAGCACTTGGTGCTGATTCCATTCCAGATGAGATTTACAAGGTGGGGGACCATTGCTCATACAAAAGATGACAGAAATTTTCCAGGTTATATGGAAAAAGGGGGTTATACCCCAGGAATTCAAGGAGGCCTCCATTGTCCATCTCTATAAGGGTAAAGGGAATAGATCATCCTGCGACAGTCATAGAGGGATCTCTCTCTCTTAGTCTTTGTTGGCAAAATTCTTGCTAGAGTCCTCCTTAATAGGCTGATCCTTCATCTGGAAGAAGATCATATACCTGAGAGCCAGTGTGGCTTCAGGAAAAGCTGAGGAACAGTTGATATGGTGTTTGCTGCCCGACAAATCCAGGAGAAATGTCAGGAGCAGAACAGAGGTCTGTACACAACTTTTGTAGATCTGACCAAGGCCTTGACACTGTTAGTCATGAGGGCTTATGGAAAATTATGTCAAAATTTGGTTGCCTGGAGAAGTTCATTAATATTGTATGTCAATTTCATGATGGCAGGTTTGCCCAGTTTCTTCACAATGGACAATGCTCTCATGCCTTCCCAGTCACTAATGGAGTGAAACAGGGCTGTGTGCTTACTTCCATACTTTTTAGCATGATGTTTTCAACCATGTTGACAAATGCTTTCAATGAGTATGAACATGGCATCAAGGTCAACTACCATACCGATGGAAAGTTCTTCAGTTTGAAAAGGCTACAAGCCAAGACCAAAGTGGAGGGAGTGTTGGTGCATGATTTTCTGTTTGCAGACGATTGTGTACTCAATGCAGCCTCTGAAGCTGAGATGCAGCAAAGTATGGATCAATTCTCTGCTGCCTGTGTCAATTTTGGCCTAATAATTAACACCAAGAAAACTCAGATACTCTATCAGCCACCACCACACCATCCATATGTGAAACCATTTGTTACAACAAATGGAGAAGTTTTGAATGCTGTGGATACCTTGGTAGTTTACTTTCCAGGAATGTATACATTAACAATGAGGTCAATGAACACATTGCCAGAGCTAGCTCAATGTTTGGAAGGCTCTGAAAAAAAGTTTGGGAGAGAAGAGGCATTAGACTGACAACCAAAATGAAGGTCTACAGAGCTGTTGTGCTGACCTCATTTTTATATGCTTGTGAAACACCAGCACCATGCCAGGAAACTGAGTTGCTTTCATTTGAACTGTCTTAGAAAAGATTCTGAGGATCACCTGACAGGATAAGGTACCAGACAATGAAATTCTTGCTTGAGTTTAACTGCCAAGTATTCAAACTCTGCTTCAGAGAGCATAACTCTGATAGGCTGACTACATTGTTCGAATGCAAAAAGTATGCTTGCCAAAAAGACTATTTTATGGAGAACTCACATGAGGCAGGCAATCCCATGGTGGCCAGAAGAAACAATACAAGGACACTCTCAAGGTCTCTCTTAAGAACTTTAGATTTGACTGTTCAACATGAGAGACACTGGCACAGGACCATTCAGCATGGTGTGCCCACATCAGAAAAGGGTGCTCTGCTCTTTGAGCAAAGCAGAATTGGGACAGCACAAAGTAAACGCAGGAGGCACAAATTTGGGATATTCACCCCAAATATTCACATGGACCATCTGTGTCCAACCTGTGGTAGAGCATTCAGAACTCATATTGGTCTGATCAGCTACAGTCGGACACACTGAAATTTCACTTTATCATGGTGATGTCATTTTGGTCCTCTTTGAAGATGAAGGACAACAACCAACCAGATTGGTCAGCTCCTTGAGTGTAGAGATATCTTTTTGTTTCATTTTGTTTTTTGTTGCTGGGTTTGTTTTCCTTCCTAGTGCATGGCATAATGCCTAGCACTTGGCAAATTCTTTTATTTATTTTTATTTTTGGTGTTCTACAATCACTTCCTTAAAATTAAGATTTTTATTCCCCCCGCCCCCCAGCTTTCCCCCACTACCCCCCTCCCTCCCCGTGACAGCATACAATTCTGTATAGGATCGACATATACTTTCCTATTGAGTACTTTTTCACAATAGTCATGTTATGTAGTCTAATTAAAATAAATGGAAGAAATCATATAACAAATCAAAACATAATACACTAAAACCCACCCACATACAAACATGATGTGCTACATTTTGCGAATGACTTCCATATTTCTTTCTCTGAGTGTGGAAGACATTTTGTGTTAGAATACTACCATTAGGATTTTTTTTTAGTAAGTTCTTGCATTATTATGAATTTCCAAGTCTACCAGAAAAAACTCTCACACACTGTGGTCATTGCTGTGCACAAGGTTCTCCTGGTTCTGCTCCTTTTGCTCAGCATTAGATCATATAAGTCCTTAATAAATACTTGTTGACTTGACTTGAAAAAAGCCAGACAGCTCTTGCCCTTAAGGAGTTTACACTATACTGATAAAATGCAACATATTCACAGGTGAGAGAATTTATAACATATAAAAAATAAATACATAGTGATCTGTGCTTAGTAACAACTGAAATAATCAAGAAAGGTCTTTGGAAGGAGACGTCAATTGAACTGAGCCATCAAAGGGAGCTAAGGGTTCTAAAAGTCATTACAGAGAAACCATTCAAAGACTGGTTGACATCTTGTGCAACTCAGAAAGGGGATAGAATTTTGCATGTGAGGAGCGGCAAGAAGGTCAGTCTAGCTGGGATATAAAGTGTGAGGGGGGAAAAAGTAAGCCTGGAAAGAGACAAGATACAAATTGTAAAGAGTTTCAAAAATCAAACAGAGGAGCTGGAATTTTATACTCAGTGCAATGAAAAATCACTGAAACTTGAGCATAGGAACGATGTGGTCAAACCTGAGGTCTAGGAATTGATATCAGTTTGACAGCTGTGTGGAAGATGGATAGGAGAGTACAGGGATGATATACATGGAGATAAATTAGGGGACTGTTGAAATAGCCCAGTTTGAAGATGATATGTGCCTGACCTAGAGTGAATGTGGAGTAGAGAGATGGGGAAAGACATAGGAGATTAGAGGATGTGTAATCATAAAGGCTTGGTAAGTGACTGAATATTTTAGGAAGAGGAGAGTTTTGAGTAAGGAGCTGAGAGTTAAGTGACCGAGTCACTGGAATAATCATCCTAAACAGAATGAGGGGACTTGGTTAGCTTAGGAGGGTTTATATGACAAGATAATAAATTTCACTTGTGGCAGCTTGAGGTTGATCTGTGTTAGGACATGCAAATAAAGATATCCAGGAGGCAATTGGAGATAGAAATCTAGGCCCAGGAAATCAATGAAGGCTGAATGTGTGTGTGTGTGTATGTGTGTATGTGTGTGTGTGTGTATGACAGAGAGAGAGAGAGAGAGAGAGAGAGTCATTTTCTTTGAGATGATAGTTGAATTCCTTAGGACCAATAAGATAACTAAAAGATATTATGGACAGCAAAAAAGAGAGGATATAGTCACATTAACAACAAGTCAATAAGTATTTATTAAGGGCTTATCATGTACTAGACACTGTGCTAAGTGCTGGGAATACAACAAAAGGCAAAAATTAAAGATGAATTAAAAGGCCCTGGAGTCAACCCACACTTGGATAGTGAATCTCCAAAGGAAAATGAGATGGTTATTCTGACAGGTAAGGAAAGAACTATAGCTCAGCAATGATTAAAATCTAGGAAGAAAGGAGATTGCAGAAGATTGGGATGATCAGTTGTACCCAACACTCCAGTGAAGTACTGAAGTACTAGATCTAAGAAAAGACAATTGAATTTAGCAACAAAAAGAACATGGATGTCTCTGACTGAAAGCAGTGTCAATGAAGTAGGGGGAATGTGGAAGAATCCAAATCGAAAGGGGATCAAAAGTGAATGGGAGATGAGGAAAGGGAAGCAATAAGTTTTCTCAGTTTGGGTTTGAGTTTTTCTGAGGTTTGTCTCTGAAAGGGACGAGAAATTTAAATCAGTTGCTTAAGGAAATATTGGGGTTCAGGTAAGGTTTTTATAAGGATGAGAAATGCCACCATATGTATGTAGAAGGGAAGAGATCAATGGCCCACAAAGCTTACACCTGTTCCTTAGCACTTACATAGCACAGGTGCACTCCAGCTCCCATATGACTGGCACCCTTCCCTACTCCCCAGGTTTGAGGTGCTGTTTTGGGTGAGCAGGTATTCATCCTCTGGCTAAAGTCCTTATCCAGTGAGTCTTCACTATCCAGTGAATCAGACTAGACCATTCTGACACATAAAATCATTCAGTAAAAGATTCACAATGGACATCAATCAAGGACATTGAATTAAACAATCACACTGTCTGCTGTCTTTTCAAGTGCTTGTCTCAGACCTCTTATTGAGTATTCTGTCTCCTCAACACAGTGAAAACAATATATAGCAAGTCATTCTCTGCAGGATCTGGGCTCAGGAACTAGGAGCACTGTAGAATGTGTGGTTTCCCCTCATCAAAGCCTCTATCTACCATGCTCTATTTGAAAAGATGCCAAAAGACTAATTAGATATTGGTTTAGTTATAATTTAGTGTAATTTGACCCTTATTGGAATGCTTGATTTCTCTACTATACATGAACACAGTGATAGTAATTGGTATGACTCTTGGAACTTCATCTTTGTCTGTGCTGCAATTAAAAAGACTTCCCTCTATATTCTAATCTTCATCTATACTATATCATTTGGTTGAACTCATTAACCTTCATTGATTCAATTATCATCTCTATGCATATGATTCCTAGATCCATATAACCAAACCTAACTTTTCTCCTCATTCCTCCTTCATTATCTCATCATCACCTGCCCTTTGAATATCATGAACTATCCCAAACAGAATTCATGATCTTTCATCCATAAACTTCACCTCTTCCAAATTTTCCTGTTATTTTCAAGGGCACCATCATCCTCCCAGTCTCCCAGGCTCATCATTTAGGCATTATCCTCAATTCCTCATTATGAGATTTAAAACTTTTAGCAAAGATTTGGATGAAGGTATAGATGTCATGCTCATTAAATTTTCAGAAGATATATATATGGAGTTGTTAATAGACTCAAAGTAGAATGAAAATATCTAATTTTAGAGGCTAGAGATTTAGGTTCAATCAAAAATAAAAAGATGAATTCCCATAGGAATAAACATAAAGCCTTACAGTTGGTTACAAAAAGTCAGCTTCGCAGATAGATGACAAGGGATGACAAATTGCTCAAGCAGCAATTTGTATGGAAAAGATGTAGCAGTTTTAGTAGACAAGTGGAATAATGGGAAATACTGTGAAGGGGCAGTCAAGAAAAGTTAATGACATCTGAGACTAAATTAAAAGAGACAGCTTCAAGGAATAATGAGCTGATGATTCCGTGGTACTTTGACCTAATGCTGTTTTTGGTTCTTTATTGCCACAATTTAAGAATAATATTGAAAAATTGAAAGATGGCCAGTGGAAGAGTTAGTAAAGACTTTGAAATCATGTCCTAAGAGGATCACTTAAAAGAAACATGGCATAGTGGGTGAGAGACTTAGAACCAAGACAATTGGGTTTGAATCTTACCTCAAATTTGATTTGTTGTGTGGCTTTGAGCAGGTAACTTAATGTTCCTGGTCTCAGTTTCCTCATAAGTAAAATGAGAGAATTGAGCTTAATGGTCTCTGAAGTTTCTTCTAGCTCTAAATCTACAAACTGTTGATTTATTGAATTATGGATTTAGCTCAATTAAAAAAAAGAATATGGCAGCTATCATCAAGTACATGAAAAATATCATGTGGAAGAGGACTTATAGTCTTTGGCCCCAAAGAAATGAACTAGGCACTTGGATGGACAGGATGGATAAAAGTTGCAAAGAAAATCATCTTCATATCAAGAAAAATATACCAATTTGATCTGTTCCATGGTGGAATTGGATCCCTTCAAACATGGTGGATTCCCTCTTACTGGAGGTCTTTAAGTACAGATGAGATGATTACTTTTAAGGTGTGGTTCTTCCCCAAATTCTGAAGTCCCTGAGTCACAGACCTTATAACTATCTACAATCCCAGGTGAACAAAGTAACCTTGCTCCCTCACCTTCTTTTTGACTCTCCACTCTATTAATGAGTGCAGCCATAGTTAGACTGTCAGACCATTTCAGTTGTCAAAGCCATGGGCTAAATGCATCCTTATCATTGAACCCATGGTCAATTTGAAGTTCACAATAATTCTGTTTTGTAATATTAGTAACTTGCTTGGGGACTCCAAAATATTAAAGGTTTATTCATAGTTACACAACTATAAAGTGTCAGAGACAAGACATGAATTTTAGATCTTCTTTTCTCCATGCAAAGCCTTTTTTGGATTCACAAACATTAATACCTCTCACATAATCTAATTAGAACTTCAGATCAACCTTATTAGGAAGATCGTCCAATATCATTTCCCCACCATATGGTAAATAAACTGAGGTTCAAAGAATTTTATGGTAAAAATGTATAACATCGGGTTGGGCAGTGCCCCAAAAAGCAATCCTTTGATGTATACTATGTACACAGAAGAATACCTAATTCCTAATCAGCAAAGAGAATACGGAGTGCTACACAGCATATCTACATAAATAAAAATAATCATAACACCTAGCATTTATAGAAAGAGAGCACTTCAGGATTTTCAAAGTATTTCACAAATATCTCATTTTATCCTCACTATAACCCTGAGAGTTAAGTGCTATTATTATCCTTATTTTGTAGAAGAGGTAACTGAGGCAGAGAAGGGTTATATGACTTCCTCAGAGTCACAAGGTATCTAAGGTTAGATTTAAAGTCAGTCTTCTTGACTCCGAGTTCATTATTCTATACACTGTGCCACCTACCTGGATAAAGGACTGTGTTGATTCGAGACATCCTTTGGGAGACAAATACAAATAATGGAACTGCAGGAAGGAAGTGGAGATGGACTTTGGAAAGATGGATATACATGGCAAGCCATCTCCGTCACCTCCCTTCTAGAGTGAAATTTCAGAATCTTCTGAAAATGAGCTTCCTCTAAATGATATTCCCTCCTCTCCTTGGATGAACTGGTATTTTACATCACTCTCAGTTGGAAAGCTCACTGATTCTTCTACATATTTAAATTTATAGAACCACTTTAATTTTTGATTTCTATGCTGTTTATGGGGCAGCTAGGTGGCACAGTAGAATTGAGTGTCAGGCATGGAGTTAGGAAGCCCTTATTTCAAATCTAACCTCAGACACTTAATAATTGTGGGACCCTGGTTAAGTCACTTAATCCTTTTTGCCTCAGTTTCCTCATGTGTAAAATGAGCCGGAAAACAAATGGCAAGTCACTCCAGTAACTTTGCCAAGAAAACCCAAATGGGGTCATGAAGAGTCAGATACAACTGAAGTGACTCAGTAACAACAGCATGTTGTAAATAATAAATAGATTTACTCACCATTCATCATTTGTAATACTCTTTTGTGTAACCAGCATTTGGTGTGAAGGGGCTAAGCTGACAGATGTAAGCTAAGAGCTACTTTCTCCCTCAAGAGTAGTCAGGGAAGCATCTTTTGTTCCCAAAGTTTCACAGCCTCATTGTTATTCTCGACTCCTAACTCTCCATTACCTCATGTCTTGGAGTTAGTGTGGTTTACTCAATTCCCATTACCACTTGCTTTTCTAATCACCTCAACTCCCCCTTCTGATTTATGAGAGAATGGGCAGCCCACTCCTCTCATGGATCTCTTCTCTATAAGCCAAATTTATAAGGTTTTTCTGATATTCATAATCAGAATTAGATAAGTTAGGCTACAGACCAAACTATTTGGAGGGATCAAAAAGGAATAATTTTGAGAAGGCAGATTTATCAAGTTAATCAAGAAAACTTAAACATAAACATAAGTAGCATAAAACAAAATTTCAAAGCAATACAACCATGATCATCAATACTATTATCAAACCTCCCTTTATCCTAATAACCTACTCCCAACATCCATTTAATCATCACATTTTGTTTTGAGTCCCAAATGTCCCATATAGTCATATGGTCCTTGGAAATATCTTCTCTTGGACATTATGAATAAGCCTCATTTTTGAGGCAGCTCTTAAGGGGCCTCTGATTCTCTGGTTCCAAATCACTTATATGGATTCCTAAAAAAGTTCTGCTAAAATTTGCTGGTAACAAGATTTAATACAATTTAGTATAATCTCTTAAAATGTGATTCTCCCCTTTCTATCCCTGGCTCCGTCTAGAGCAGTACTCATCACTGCAGCCGAGATGTTGATGCCCAGGAAGAACCAAATTACCATCTATGAACTCCTTTTTAAGGGGGCAGTAATGATAGCCAAGAAAGATATCCTCATACCAAAGCATCCTGAGCGGGGAGACAAGAATGTACCCAATCTCCATGTCATGAAGGCCATGCAGTCTCTAAAGTCTCATGGCTATCTTAAGGAGCAGTTTGCATGGAGGCATTTCTACTGGTACCTCACCAATGAGGGCATTCAGTACCTCCAGGATTACCTTTGCCTGTCCCCTGAGATCGTGCCTGCCACACACTGAAGAATTCGTCCTGAGACAGGAAGATCAAGGCCCAAAGGTCTGGAGGGTGAGCGACCTGCCCAGCTTACTCATGGTGAAGCTGATGGAGACACATACAGACGAAGTGCTGTTCCTCCTGGTTCTGACAAGAAGGCCAAGGCTGGGGCTGGGTCAGCAACAGAATTACAATTTAGAGGTGGATTTGGTCGTGGACGTGGTCAGCTTCCTCAATAAAAACTGTAGAAATATGTTTCATATTGAATAAAATTAGGGGAAAAAATGTGATTCACCAAAACATCAGAGAATTTCCATTTTTATACACCATTGGCTGTTTTTCTTTGCCTAAACTGTGTACCTGATATAAAAATCTTCTATAAAATTCATGAGGATCTAACTAGTAAAATGAACTCATGTCTTTCAAAATTATCAGACAGATACTAAAGTAAAATAAAATGGGAAAATAATTTCACTTTCTTTATCTGGGTCAGAAGAGGGATCTTTGAGCTGGGATGGGGAGGTCAAAGCAGGTCCCTTTTCAGTTTAAATCATCCATTCCATTCCTTAATTAAATTATACTCATTCTTAAGTTGCTCTCTGATTTAAATAGACTTTTTTTCTCGTTTTGTGGTAAGAGGCAACTATAAAGTCTCAGAAAATTTATAAAATGCAGACCACATAGAATTTTCCTTCCTTCTTTCTGGGATTGCTTTCAAACTAGCTGCCTTTTTTCATTACACTGGAACAACAGCTCTATCAATGTTCAAGAGGGGAAATTATCTAAGTTCTATGTACCCCTAAAAATTTTACAGAATTGAATTCTTATTTTTCCTTCCTTAAAATGAATTCTATAGAACAACACTCCAAAACTCACTAAGAAATTTCAGTATATGTTTAGCTTTTGTTAACCTTATCAGACAGGACAAAGAGTTAGGAGTGAGTTCTGGAATTACTCAAAATCCCAGGAGCTCTCCCTTAAAATCTTAAAATGATTAATCTCCAAAACCTCCTTACTGTAAATCTCCAATCTCCTTAATCTCCAAATTTCCAAGATCTACTAAAATGCTTTTGCAGCTCTAGAAACCAGGAAAAACTTTTTTTCTTTGATTATTTGACTTTATTTCTGTAACCCCAATGTGTTCAAAACTGAAATGACACAAAAAAGTGTCTTGCAGGGCTTTTTTTCGCTTTCAAACCTCATCTCCCATTGAAAGCCTAAAGTGGGATTTAGTCCTTTTTTTGGGGACAACTACTTCAAGTATGAAACTTTATTAATCTTCCCCACCATGCCAAATTCTTTAACTGCAGATGTTTGTTAGTTTTTCAGGCTGGTTGTGTTTTTCCCTTAGAAATCTTTCAAGGTAACGGAACCTACGAACAACACTAAACGCAATATAAAACAAAGATTTTTGGAGAAAAACAGGTGAAATGATAAGACAAACACATAGAAGCATGCCCAACCATGTGAAACAAAGAAACTGTAGGGGATGAGAAACAGGTGCCAGATGGAAGAGGCTGAGGAGAAATAGAAAGAAAAGAATACAAACAAGAAACTCCTTTGGGGAGGGCGGGAAGACACCATCCATTTAAGATGCCCAGCAACACCAAAAGTTCATCTGATAAAAATAAGGTTTTTCGATGACTAGTCTTATTTTTTCCAACTTGAAATAACAAGAAGATCCAAACTGGGGTCAAAACAAAATACCAGTTGAATCTCCTGCGGATTTATATCGGATGTCACATAGTTCAATTGTGCGCTGTTTAGTCATTCCTGTAACTATTGAGAACATCCTTTGTTCCCAATGTGGATAAAAATCTATTCAAGAGGGAATCCACTGGTATTTTAAGATTATGAAACTTGTAATTCTTCTCTACCCCTGGGGGAAAACGTAATAATTGATCTAAACTTAATTCTAGACTTCTCCTCTCCTAGGGAAAAACCTTATCTTTATTTTAAACTTCCTAAACTAGCTTTCTCCTGGGGGAATTCTTAACTACCTCCATCCTGGGGGAAAACTTTCTAAATTTAAACTTAAACCTAAGTGATCACTCTCCTGGAGGGAAACCTAAAAAAACCTAAAACTTAACCTTAATCTTCAGCCTTCCCTTAGCTCAGAAGAAATGGGGGCCAAGAAAACTAGTCAGAACTCCAGAAGCAGTCTTCTGAGAAAAATTTCCACAGGGAAATGTTAACCAAAGTCCTCCTAGGAGCTTTTCTACAAGGTTGTTTTCTGCGGGTCAGAGTCCTAATTAGACCAAAAATTTTATTGGGTTAAAATGAAGTTACTGAGGAAACAAAGGTTCAAGTTTCCAAGCACATTGATTTATTAAGCAACATATGCCAGTTACGTAACAAATCAGTTAATCAGTCTCCTTCCTTAGCTTTGACCCTGGACCCTGAATATAAGAGAAGACAGATTTTTATACATTAAAAACAATTAGGCAAATAAGACCAAGTGATTAGAAGAAAATAATTAATCAGAACACAAATAATCTGATTTCCAGTTGGAAGAAAAATTAGGGACTTTACAAGTTGGGAGGGAAAAAGTGCAATTCCTTGAAATCAGGAAAATGTGTATCACTCCTCGCAAGTGTCTGTATTCAATCAAAAGAACATGGAAATAATAACTAATGGACCAGTACAGAGCCTGTGTTCAGATAAGACATATGGGTTGCTTGAGAGACATAATTGTGAAAAAACTCAATCTTTGAGGCTGAGTAGATTTCTGGCCAGCATAACCAAGTCCTTCATTCAGGGTCTCTAAGCACCAGGTTAGCAGGTAGAGGTGGTCAACCTTCCTGGACATTCAAGGCTAGCTTCAAATAATGAAATAAATTTTTTCACAGTTGCCCTCCATCCCCACCTCCCCAAAATATCTCATAAATCTTATGATCTTATGTATATATTTGAATAAAAACATATTTTTTCATGTGGAATGCAAAATCTTCAAGAGCAGAAATATTCCAATTATATATTAGTATCCCAAGTGAATGGAGTTTGGTCCACAGGAAAGGCTTAATAATTATTTTTTGATTACATAATTGATAGATTACTCATTTCTCAACTTAACACACAAACCTAATTGCACACCATTCAAGATATTACAAAGTAATTTTACAAAGTACTTACAGATATGTGTGTTGTTCTTTTGGAAATAACAGCACCAAATATCTATAATAATAACATTAAGTATTCATGCAGCACTTTAAGATTCACAAAGCACTTGGCATGTTATATCATGTGATCCTCACCAAAAATCCATGAACTGGATGCTATTGTTATCCACATTTTACAGACAAGCAAACTGAGGCTAAGGTTAGGGGACTCAGCCTAAGCTAACAAGTCTCTAAAGTACTGTTTGAGCTCCTCTCTCCTGCCTCAAAATTCGGAGTTCTCTCCACTGTCTCATCAGACTTATAATCAAGTAACGGTATTTAAATATTGACCTTCTTGCAGAGTGGCTGGCATTTAGCGGGTGTGTGTGTGTGTGTGTGTGTGTGTGTGTGTGTGTGTGTGTGTTCGTCCTTCGATGCCAAAGAAGACCATGCCATCAGAGAAATAATGACATGACTTGTGCTTGACTTTGTTTTGAGTGAGGGAGGGCCGTGCACGTCACCAGCCTCACGTCTCCTCCAGAGCCATCTGAATCCAGTGACCAGATATTCATCAGGATGACTGGAGATGACCCAGGATGAGGTCACACATGACCAAGGTCACACAACTAGTGAGTGCCAAGTGTCTGAGGTGAGATTTGAACTCAGGTCCTCCTGACTCCTGCACTGGTGCTCTATCCACTGCACCACCTAGCTGCCCCCTAAGTGCTTTTTGGTTAATGAATTAGGTGACAGAGTTGGAAATCCAACCCAAGTCCTGTGCCACCAAAGCTAGAATTTTATTTGCTACATTATGCATAAGGATTAGCAAGGTGGAGAATGTGAGGCCACAGGAGGATCAGTGCAGGAAACAGGGCTTGGACTAGGAGTTCCAGGGACAACAAGGAGCAGATTCCAGAGTGAGATAATGGAAGACAGACATGAAGGACAAAAGGTTATGGTCTGTCTTACTGAAAATCCTAGTACATCAAGGTTCTCAATTTCTATGTTTCAGCTTTGTTTTTTAAGCCATTCTCCCATCAATAGGCACCTACTTTATTTCTCTGGGGTTTTTCCCCTACCCTCACTAGTACTGCTATGAATATTTTCATGTATATTAGACCTTTGGTTTCTGTCTTTGACCATTATGTGCCCAGGAGTCCTATTGCATAGCTTGGTAACCAAGCATCTAAATCATCTACCCATCATATATATGTGGCAGGAAGTGACTGAGAAGTACAGCAGTTTTTCTTAAGCACTTAATATCAAGTAATATCAAATTATATGAACAGCACGTTGCAAGCCTTCAAGCTTCAAATAAAAGATATTATTAATGATAATAATGATACCCTTGAATTTAGAAGATACTCATAATTTACTAGTTAGATGAGCATAGGCTGATCAACTGAGCTCGCTAAACCACAGGTTATCGATCTGTAAAGTAAAAAAAAACAATAGCAGTACTTGGCTCTCAGAGCCATAGAGTTGTATGTTTTGAAAACTTTAAAGTACTTAACAAATGTAATTTAAAATCATGACTACAAAATTCCAAGTAATTGGAAAACAACAGCACTCCTGGGAAGTGAGGAGAGTAGCTAATTATCACTCCTTCTTATGATCTTTGCTCATCCTTTTTTCCCAGAAATGCCCAGGAGAGAAGGTCCCTATGTGCATGACCGGTATATGTGTGGGCACATTTGGAGTATTTTAGGAGATGTCTCCTTAGGATGCCAGGGAGCCTAGACCTGATGGGACCAGGAGATGATGGAGTGGGATTACTTTCCCTGAAGTCAATCCCCCATCATCTCCCACAATCTCCCACCATCTCCCACAATCTCCCACTGGTTGTGCTTCAGAAAGTGTTTTAGAGAAGAATGGAGGTCAGGGGCTAGTTCTGAGGCTGGACAGAAACCTCTCACCCCCAGCAAAGCCACAGTGAAAGTGAGTGATGGGTGAATAGGTAGGACAACTGAACTTCTGGAGTTACTGAATGACCTTCAGGAGAAGAGAGAGATCTCCCTCAGGAATCAGAGCTCTTAAAGTTTAGAATGCCAGTGATCCTAGAGATCACTAGTCCATTCACTTTATTTCTGGGAGGAAAGATCTAGGATTCCAATAGCACCTTATGCTCTGTAAAGCACTTCATTTACAATACCTCATTTGATCCTCATAACAACCCTGGGAGGTAGGTGCCATCATTGTCCCCATTTTACAGATGAGAAAACTGAGGCCAAGGGGAGGTTTAATGATTTGTACAGGTTCACAAAGCTAGGAAGCATCTGAGGCAAGATTTGAGCTCAAAACTTCCTCACATTTAATCTAATACTCAATCCACTATTCCACCTAGATGTCTACAGGATGTGGCTACACAAGGAGTTTATCAATCCTATTCATGTTACTCAGTATGTATTGAGTCAAATGAGAAGTCTGTCTTTGACTACCCCTAAACTTCCTTCCTTTCATTTTCTGTTGACTCTCCTGTGTACCAATAGATGGGGAACCTGGTGCTTAGGGCAAGACAGAGAGCCCATTGTCCTGCACTTGTCTTCTACTTTTCGTGCAGAGTAGATAGGATCTGCCATTTACAGAGAATAACATATAGACATAGTGAGTGGTGGCAGGCAAAGGAGACATAGAGAGGGAGGAAGGGAAGAAAAGGAAGAGAGTGAAATAAAGAGAACAATAGGGAGAAAACCATAGTAAAAATTGAGAAGGAAAATGCCTTCAATTGGGAATTTCAGGGAAGGCTAGCTCCCAAGAGCATGCAGGGTGCCTGATCAAGACCTTGAAGAAACAATAAGATTCCGAAAGATAAGAAAAGAAAGTAGGGCACACAATAAAGGAGAAGCTTGTTCATATTCACAGAGGATGGAGAAGACAGGCTTACTTTGGAGGAGAACTGTCAGTCTAGTTTGGTTGGAATGTAGAGTGTATGAAAAGAAATGATGAGCAATGAGTCTAAGAAGGAGGTTAGAGGCAGGTCCTTAAATGCTCAAAGAAAGACTTTCCATGCTACATGTACTATCAGTGGAAATAGAGAGCTATTAGATATTCTGGAGGACAAGGGCCTAGTGTCTCTGAGGCAGGACATTTTTGGAAAGTTTGTGAAGGATGCTTGAATAAGGAAGAAGATGATGGAAAGAGAGAAAATCAATAGGAGACAACTTAACAGTCCAGATGCAGGGTGATGAGGGCCTGAATTCTCTAAAAATTCCCTAAAAATTACAGGATGGAGGCAAGAATTCTTTTATAGGAAGAATTAATAAAACCTGACAACTTATTAGATGTGACTTCTGAAGGAATAGAAGAGTCAAATGACTCAGATTTGAGCTTGGGCGATGGAGGGCATTGAGGTGCTACCAAAAGCAACAGGTAAGTTGGGAGGAGGAAAAGACTTGGTAAGGGACAGAACTGAAAGGGATTCAAACTTTACCAATGATAAGTCACTAAACTCACTAGTCTTTCACCTGAAGCAAAAGAGTTGAAGTAGGAGACAGCAATGAAGCAAAGACTAGCTGAAGCAGGTGACATTCTCACCATAGGTGTAGTGGCCAGGAGAGGGGTGGCCCAATGGTGAGACAGTAGGGATGAGGTGACAGACACAAAATCCCAAGCACTGTAGCAAGGTGGCTTAGGTACATGTGTATGTACATGACTTATGGAGTCGGGGCAGAGAGGTATCTGCAGTCACTGGGAGAAAAAGCAGCATGGGGAAGACAAGGGTACAGGTGGGTCATGGGTCTAGGGATGGAGTAAGATGATTGTGGAGCATGCCTGAAATCCCTGTTACAGAGGGAGATTAAGGTTGATGAATCCCTTGGATTCAGGGACTCAAGAAGTAAGGAGTTCTGAGTCACAGTGGGTCAAGAAGCCAACTGAATATCCCCAGTAAGGAGAGCAGCACTAGAAGGAGCCGTGAGGAGCAGCAGGACACCAGACTGCAGGAGAAGGTATAGACTAACCCAAATCAGAAATGGAATTACCAGGGACATTGGGAGATCACTGACCACTATTCCTCTAGCCTGGGAAAGACAAGGAGATCAAGTCTCCAAACAAAAAGAAAAAAAAGCAACAGGCACTTGATTGGATGTAAAGATGCCTAGCCTCTAGTCTACTTCTGCCGATGGCTCAGAGTTGAGGGATAGTTTAGAGTGACCTTAGACAGATCACAGAAGTTCCCTTTGGCCTCTTTTCTCATCTGTTATCACAAAGAGACTTGGCTAGACGGACTCTAATACTCCTTTCAGTTCTGACATTCTGAAGTTCCTCACAGGTCTCACATCATTCTAAATTCAAGGTTCCAGAGTCCCTTCATTCAAAGCTAACATTTCTTGTCCTGAGCACCTTTTAGGTCTGACCTATGGGCTCATTTTCCAACTCTGACCAACCATTCAGACTCATCTTTTTCTGCTCTAGATGAAGAAAAAATGTTGCCACAGCACCTCCAAGATGACCCTCACTACCAATACTAATGGGTTTGTTTTGGAATTCTATGAGATTTTTTAAAATATGAAACTGGGGGATAGTGAGGTGGTATGGTGAATACAGTGCTGAACCTGGAATCAGGCAGTCTTGAAGTCAAATCTTGTCTCATATTTCTGTGGTGGGACCTTGGGCAAATCACTTGATATCTACCTACCTGATTTCTTCTTCTATAACACCAATGTCCCAGGGGAAATGTGAGGGTTGAATTTAAAAATAAATAAATGTAAAGTGTCTTGTAAACTTTAAGACACAAGATAAATGTTATCTAGTAATATGATTTACACAGCCCAGGAAAAGCTTTCCCCTTCAGAGAAGCACTAGGGAGAGAAGATACTTATTAATCCCATGCTTTCATTGCTGAGAACAAACATGCCAGGTCTCCGTAAAATTGTCTTTAAAAGTCAGGTTAAAGGCCACAAGCAAACTCATGATTCCTAAACTATCTCACATGGGGTAACCTTAGAAAACATAGCTCAGAGTGGGGGAGAAAATGTGAGAGCATTCTGAAACAGACTCAGTGTGTTTGTTGATTTTGCTGAATTCTTATGGCTTTTTGTGTTGGGTAAAGGGAGGGATAAATTCAGAAATGAAAATGATGTGAAAACAAAATATTTTAATAAAATAAGATTTTTAAGTAGCTACCCCAAAATTAAGCTAAGTTCTATTTCATTCCAAATATTGAGGTCACTTAAATCTCTTGGTCCTTGTCTCTGTATCCTTCATTTGCAGATAATATGAAAGCCATGGTCCAAGGAAATGGCACCAGAGTGACTGAGTTCATTCTACTGGGATTTGCAGTTCGCCAAGAAGTACAGTACATCCTCTTCCTTGTGTTTCTGGTCATCTACATGACATCTCTAGTGGGAAATGCTGGGATGATTCTTCTCATTAAGTGTGATAATCACCTTCACACTCCTATGTATTTTTTCCTACAAAACTTGGCTTTTGTTGACCTTTGTTATACATCTGCTATTACTCCCAAGATGCTAGTAAACTTCCTGGTCTCAGATAAATCCATCTCATTTTGTGGATGTGTGATACAATTATATGTTTATGGTGTATTTGCCACAATTGAATGTTACCTTCTGGCTGCCATGGCTGTAGATCGTTACGTGGCCATATGTAACCCACTCCGTTATCCAATAGTCATGTCCCAGAGGGCCTGCATCCAGTTGGTCACTGGGTCCTACATTATGGGTTCTCTGAATGCCACCACACACATAGGATTTCTCTTTTCACTGACCTTCTGCAATTCCAACACCATCAATCACTTCTTTTGTGATGTGCCCCCAATCCTGGCCCTTTCCTGTTCTAATATCGATGTCAATGTCACGTTGTTAATCATTTTTGTGGGATTTAACCTGGTAAGCACATTACTGGTTGTGTTCTTCTCCTACATTTACATCCTGGCTGCCATCTTGAGGATGTCCTCAGCTTCAGGGAGGCACAAAGCCTTCTCTACTTGTGCCTCCCACCTGACTGCTGTCACCATTTTCTATGGGACACTCTCTTACATGTATTTACAGCCTTCTTCCAGTGAGTCACAAGAAAATGATAAAGTGGCCTCTGTGTTTTATGGTATTGTCATCCCCATGCTGAACCCCCTGATCTACAGTCTGAGAAACAAGGAGGTAAAAGAGGCTGTGAATGTTCTTGTAAAAAGTTGTTCATGAGTCAGCCCTTGCATTCCGGAAGACAGAGAAACATCTAAGCAATTTGATCAGTTTAGAGAGCATCCCATCTCATTGCTTCAATATATCAACAAGATCTCTACTCGGGGCAAGGGGAGGAGGTGTGAGAACTTATAGGCTGCTGAAGACTCCTCTTAATAACCTTTAAACGTTATCAAGAACTCAACTTCTTTAATATTTTTATATTGATATGATCAGTAATGATGGTGGTGATGGCACTGGTGGTGATAGTTTACATTTACTGTTAAACACTTTCATATGGAAGAAGGAAAGAGGAGTCAGAACCTGTAACTTCATTAATTTGGGGAAGTCTATGAATGAAAATTCTTCCATTGATTTCCAGTTACGTAGATTGGCAACACAAAACTGAGTGGTGACTTATAGTGTTAGAGAATTACTTGGTAGGTACTGAGCGGTAGAGTCTTGCCCATGGTCACACAACTAGAATGGGGGAGATGTATGACTTGAACTCATGTCTTCTTGACTCCAATGTTTTATGTCACTTTGGATCTAATTACATCTTCAACATAACGCTATGCGGTAGGTAATACAATGTTATTTTCCCTATCATACAGGTAAGGAAATTGAGTCTGAGAGAGTTGTATACTCATGAACAATTAAGTCCAGCAGACATCCTAGTGATTTTCTAGCCAACCTTCTCATTTTACAATGAAGGAAGCTTCATTGTATCAAAATGCCTACCCAAAGTCACACTTCCAGTTAGTAGCAGTAGAAAGGTTAACAATCTAAATCCAAGGCAAACAAGAACAAGAAAAATTTCCATAACGGTAAGACGTTGTCAAAAATTGTTAGTTATTATAAATAAGTAGCCCTCCAAATTAGCATATATGTGAATGCATGTGTGCATGTATTTTCTGAACGTATATTCAGAGCCTCCAATATTCTAGAAGCCAAGGCCTGACCATGTCATTCATCTCTTCTATGAACTCAGTGGTTCCCTATCACCATTACAATAAAATTTAAACCTTTCTGTTAGACATTTAAAACCCTTCAGAGCCCACTTCTAAATGCCTCTCCAGGCTTATTATATATTAGTTCCCTTCACATACTTTATGATTCAGCCTGACTTTCCTTTTTGCTATTCATAATATATGATCTTCCATATCTCCTTAGATAAGTTCAACTGGACAGCTCATTTATTCTTGTATATATGTGAATTTATGTAGCTACTTTCATTTCCATTTCATATAATAAATGGATTTACTCATTATTCACTATTTGTAATGTACATATATGTAACCAGAATGTGGTGTGAAGGGGTTAAGTTGAAAAGTGAAAGCTGTGAATCACTTTCTCCCTCAAGAGCATTGAGGAAAACATCTTTTATTTTCCATCAATGATCCCCTAGGCCAGTGATTTTCCTAAAGTTCAGGGTTAACCATGTCTCTCCATGACTAAGTAAAGTTCGTTGGATTCCTATCACTTGAAGAATCAAATATAAACTAATTGAGGGCCTTTAAAGCTCATCACAACCCAGACCATTCTGACCTTTCTTTTCACAAAACACCCCACCCTGCACTCTATCATCCAGTCATACAGGCTTAGTTCTTTTCCCAGTCCTTTACACTGGCTACCTCCCAGCTTGTAATGCTCTCTCTCCTTACCTCTGCCTCTTGGTTTCCCTGGCTTTTTCTAATCTTCTGCAGGTGGCATTTCCCAGTTGGCCCCACCCCGAACCAGATACTGATGTCTTCTTACGTTACCTTCCATATACTCTGTGTGTATCTTGTATGTATTTATTGATACCTGTATCATCTCCCTTTTGCCTTGAGTTTTGCGTTTTGTATACATCTCTTACTAATTAGTACACATGGATGCTTACTAAATGATTAGTGAATTACTGATTTATTGATTGGACATTTTGAATTTAATATCCAATATCTGAAACGTATTTCCCTTTCTGTCAAGGATACTACCTTCCTTCTAATTTGTAAGCTTCATAGCCACATTGTAATTCTCAACTCCTAATTCTCCATTATCTCATATCTTTGGCAATAAGGTGCCAAATCATGTAGTTCCTACTTCTGTAAAATATTTCACATTCATTACTTCCTCTCTGCTCACACAGGCAGTACTGTAATTCAAGCCTGGATCACCTCACACTTGAACACTGCCATATTTTCACATTTGCTCCGTTTCCCTAAAGCTTCTCCTGACAGCTTCATGTTACTCGGCTAAGAAAGTGATTTTCCTTAAGTACATGTTTGACTATATTATTGCCCTACTCAATAAATTCAGGAGCTTTTTATTGCCTCTATGATAAAATATAAACTACATGATTTGGTCTTAAAAGCCCTATTCAATCTGGCTCCTAGATACTTTTCTAGACTTACTAGTACATTATTCCCCTTCCCACAATCAGCACCTATGACACACAGAATCTAATGTTTCATTCTGTGCATATGCACTGATCATCTCTAATGTCTGGAACACTCTCTTCTTATTTCTACCTTGAAGAATCCCATCCTTCCTTCAAGACCCCTGCTTAAGTACTACTTCCTCCAAGAAGTCTTTCCTGAGTCATCCTCTCACTCACCCCTGTGATTGGTGTTTTTCTAAAAATATCTCATATTTCCTATGCATGTATTTGAATGATCACATATTTTTAATATATAATTCAAACTCCTTGAGAGCAGGTCCAATTTCTTTCACATATTTGTAATGCAAGTACCTATAACAGTGCTTGACCATATAAAAGGCTTAATAGTTTTTTATTAGCTATTGATAAATTGCCCATTGCCCAACTCAAATAACCAAAGCCTAATTGCATGCCATTCAAGACATTCCAGTGATATATAACCCATATTTCACACATTCTACAGAGACAGGGAGAGAGAGAGACGGAGAGAGAGAGAGAGAGAGAGAGAGAGAGAGAGAGAGAGAGAGAGAGAGAGAGAGAGAGGAAAATAGACAGAGAAATGGAGAGATAGCTTTGGGTGTGGGTATCATTCCCTTAAAAATAGTAATACCTATAAAAATAACACTAAGGACTTATGTAACACTTGAAGAATCACAAAGTACTTGACATGTTATATCATTTGATCCTCAGAAAAAATCCATGACATGGGTGCTACTATTTATCTTCACTTTACAGACACTTGCCCACAGCTAGCAAGTGTCTGAGGTGGTACTTGAACCCATCTATCCTGACTCCAAGTTCAGAGCTCTCTCCACTGTGTCTCATAGGGCTTATTGTCAAGTGTATGGTATTTAAAACTTGACTTTCTTATGGAGTGGCTGGCACATCGAATACCTATTGATGGAAAGATTTATTATTTACTAGTTAATATAAGCAGAAATAAATCTTGTGTAAAGTCACAAATAACAAACACAGTATCTGGCTCTCAGAGGTAGGGAATTACAAGCTTTGCAAACTTTAAAATTTCCGAAAAATATAGATTATAATCACTACTGCAAAATTCCCAAGTAACGGGAAGACAACAGCACTGCTGGGAAGTGAAAAGGAGAATAGCTAATGATCACATCATCTCATGATCTTTCCTCATCCTCTGCACCCAGAAATGCCCAGGAGAGCAGGTCCCTATGCTGTGTGGCTGGTATATGTGTGTGCACAAGGGGAGCATGTGAAGTGATGTCACCTGAGGACTTCAGGGAGGCTAGACCTGATGGGAGCAGGAGAACTTGGAATATGACTACTTCCCCTAACGACAATCTCCCACTATCATCAATGAACTGGGTGTGCTTCAGAAAGTATCTTAGAGAAGAAGCAGAGCCTGGAGGATCAGGGTCAGAGAGATAGAGGGAATGGTTCTGAGGCTGGACAGGAACTTCTCACCTCCAGCAAAGTAACAAGGAAAAGGGAGTGAATGGTGGGTAAATAGTTAGGACAGTTGACCTTCTGGAGTTACTGACTGACCTTCAGGAGAAGGGAGAGATCACTCTCTGGGATCAGAGCTCTTAAGGTTCAGAACTTTAGTGACCTTAGAGATCTTTAGTCAAACAACTTCATTTCATACACATTATGGTCTATAAAGGACTTCAAATATATTTTTTCATTTGAACTTCATAAGAACCCTGGGAGGTAGGTGCCATCATTGTCCCCATTTTACAGATGAGGAAACTGAGGCTAGGGGGAGGAAAAATGATTTGCCCAGGATTACATGGCTAGTAAGTATCTGAGGCAAAATTTGAGGTCAAATCTTTCTGATATTAAATCAAATACTCAAGCACTATGTCACCTAGATGTCTACAAGATATGGATATACAAGGAGATTGGCAATACAATTCACCTTTCTCAGCATGTGTTGAGTCAGATGACAAGGCTGTTTCTGATTGCCCCTAAACTTCCTTCCTGCTTTTCATTGACTTTGCTGTGTACTAGTAGATGTGAGGCCTGGTGCATACAAAGACAGAAAGCCCCCTATTCTACTGTTCAAGGTATTTGTCTTCCACTTTATTGGGGAGGGCACAGGATCTGACATTTACAGAAAATAACAGATAGAAATAGTGAGTGATGGGAGTCAAAGGAGACATAAGAGCGAGAAAGGGAAGAAAAGGGAGAGGGACAGAGTCAGAGAAAGAGAGCAATGGAGAGAAAATCATAGTAAAAATTGAGGAGGAAAGTGCCTTCAACTGTGAATCTCAGAGAAGGCTGGATTCCTAGAGGGTGGGTGGAGACATGATCAAGATGTTGAAGAAACAATAAGGATTATGAAAGAAAACATAAGAAAGTTGTTTCAGTTGTTGTATTCATCTTTAGTTGATGAAAAAGACCATGCCATAAGAGAAATGATGACATAACTTGCACTTAACTTTGTTTGGAGTGACAGAGGGCTGTGCGAGGTCACCAGCCTCACTTTCTCCTCTGAAGCCATCTGAATCTACTGACCAGATATTCGTCATCCTGAGATGGCGCAGATCGCAATGGGAGAACTTGACCCCCAGGGTGGTACTAACCTTGGGTGCAATTAGGGGGCATTGAATGATAATAAGGGTTAACCTAACCTAATCCCAAGGGAACCCTGAGTAATTTTTTTGAAAGGGGTGGCGAGCCTAATAAATCGGGAACTTCTGTTCTTGACTCATAATCGTGTGCTCCACTTGAGGCACTGATTAGGACAATAGGTAGAGTACTGGTACTGGCATCATGAAGGCCTCTGTTCAAATATGACCTAACACTTTTACTAGTCATGTGACCCTAAATAAACCACTTAACTTCTGTCTACTTTAGATTCCTCAGCTGTAGAATGGAGATACTGATCATACCAATATTATAGGTATGTGTGAGGATCAAATGAGATGGCATAAGAAAGTAAGACATTCAAGAAAGGAGAAGTTTCTTCATATTAATGGAGGATAGGCGAGGCAGGCTTCCTTTGGAGGAAAACTGTCAGTCTAGTTTGGTTGGAATGTAGAGTATATGAAAAGGAAGAATGAGAAATGAGTCTTAGAAAGAGATTAAAGTCAGATCTTTAAATACCTAATGAAAGAATTTCCATGTTTTATATATGATGAATGCAATAGGGAGCTACTGTATATTCTGGAGAAAGAGAGGAGCCTAGTGTGCCTGAGGCAGGATATTTTGGAAACTTTGTGGAGGATGGTAGAATAAGGAAGAGGATGGAAAGAGAGAAAATGATTAGGAGACAACTTAACAGCCCAGATGCAGTGTGGTAAGGACCTGAATTCACAGCCTGCCTAGGTGCCTAAAAATTACAGGATGGAGGCAAGAGCTGTTTTATAGGAAGAATTAATATGACTTGGCAATTCATTGGATATGACTGATGAGGAAATGGAAAGGGTTGAGTGACTCAGATTTCAGCCTGGGTGATGTCATGACAAGAAACAGGTGAGTTGGAAGGAGGGACAGGTTTGGTGGGGTAGAAACAAGATGGATTCAAATTTTCCATTTGGCAAGCCACTAACTAATCTCTCTGATCCAAATTTTCACCTAGAGAAAATAAAAAGAGCTAAGATAGGGGACAGGAGTGAAGCAAAAACTACCTGTAGCAGATGACATTCTCACCATGGGTGTAGTGGCCAAGAGCAGGGTGGCGTAATGGTGAGACAGTAGGGATGAGGTGACAATCACAAAAAAAAAAAAATAGTGATTTCTATGGGCAAACACTGCAGAATGTGACTTAGGAACATGTGTATATATATATATATATATATATGACTTGTTGAGTAGGGACAGAAAAGCAGGTGCAGCCACTGAGAAGAAAAGGAGCATAGGGTAGATGAGGACATAAGTGGGGCATGGGTATAGGGAGAGGGAGAGATGATAGTGGAATATGTCTTGAATCCTTGTTACGGAGGGAGGTTGAGGTTAATGGATCCCTTGGGCTCAGGGGCTCAAGAAATAAGGAGTTCTGAGTCACAGTGGGTCAAGAGTCAATTGGGCATCTCCAGTAAGGATAACTCCACTAGAAGGAGCCATGAGGAGCAGTGGGCCACCAGGTTACAGAAGAAGGTATGGACTAACCCAAGTCGGAAATGGAATTACCAGGGACACTGGGAGGTCATTGGCCACTGTACCTCTAGCCTGGGAAAGATAGAGAGATTAAGTCTCCAAATGAAAATTTAATGAAAAAAAAAAGGAACAAGCCCAGGATTGAATGTAAATACACCTGGCCTCTAGTCTAGTTCTGCCAATGGCTCAGAGTTGGGGGATAGTTTACAGTGACCTTAAACAAATCACAGAAGCTTGCTACAGCCTCTTTTCTTGTCTATTAACACAAAGAGACTTGGCCACATGATCTCTGACATTCCTTTCAGTTCTGACATTCAGAAATTCCTCACAGATGTTACACCTTTCTAGGTTCAAGGTTTCAGGGTCCCTTCACTCAGAGCTAACATTTCCCTTCCTGAGCCCTTTCGAGTTTTGACCTGTGGGCTCATTTTCCAACTCTAACAACCAGTGACTGCCTGGATCTAAATATTCCTCCAGACTCATCTTTTCCTACTCTTAACAAAGAAAAACTGTCACCAGAGCACCTCCAGGATTACCAACACTACCAATACTAATGGTCTTTTTTAATATTAAACAGCAAGGAAGCATCAAGCTGGTACAGCGAATTGAGTGCTGGATCTGGAGTTAGGTCAAGTCTTGTGTCATACTTCTGTGGTGGGACCTTGGGCAAATCATTTAATCTATACCTGTATAATTTCCTCTTCTTTAAAATGGGGGTGATGGTGACACAAAAGTCCCAGGGCAAATGTAGGCATTAAGTGTTACAATAAATGAATGGAAAATGTCTTGCCAAATTTTGAGGGCTAGAAAAGGCTATCTAGTAGTATTATGATTTACACAGGCCAGTAAGAGTTATCGCCTTCAGGACAGTACCAGGGAGACTAGATACTTATTCCTCTTGCGCTATCATTGCTAAGAACAAATATACCTGGTCTTTTTATAAAACTCCTTCTAAGATCCAGGTTAAAAGTCACAAGGAAACTCAGGCTTCCTAAACTGCCTCAGGTGTGGTAACCTGAGAAAACAAAACAGGTGTCAGAGTATCCTCAGACATACTTGGAATATTGTTTGGTTTTGCTCAGCTCTTCTCTTTCTTTATTTGTCTTAGGGTTACAAGGAATGGCCCTTGGGTCAGCTAATAGGCAAGGATAACTTGAGAAATAAAGATGATATGAAAACAAAACAAGACTCAATATTAAACTAAATTCTATTTTATTCCTGATTTGAGGTCACTAAAACCTTTTGGTCCTTCTCTATGTATCCTTCATTTGCAGATGATATGAAAGCCATGGTCCAAGGAAATGGCACCAGAGTGACTGAGTTCATTCTACTGGGATTTGCAGTTCACCAGGAAGTGCAGTACATTCTTTTCCTTGTGTTTCTGGTCATCTATGTGACATCTCTGGTGGGCAATGTTGGTATAATTCTGCTCATCAAGTGTGATGCTCACCTTCACACTCCTATGTATTTTTTCCTACAAAACTTGGCTTTTGTTGACCTCTGTTACACATCTGCTATCACTCCCAAGATGTTAATCAACTTCCTGGTCTCAGATAAATCCATCTCATTCTCAGGGTGTGTGATACAATTATATGTTTATAGCACATTTGCCACAACTGAATGTTACCTACTGGCTGCCATGGCTGTAGATCGTTATGTGGCCATCTGCAACCCACTCCATTATCCAATAGTCATGTCTCAGAGGGCTTGCATCCAACTGGTCACTGGATCTTATGTTGTGGGTTCCCTGAATGCCACCATACACATAGGATTTCTCCTTTCACTGACCTTCTGCAATTCCAATACCATCAATCACTTCTTTTGTGATGGTCCCCCAATCCTAGCCCTTTCCTGTTCTAATATTAATGTTAATATCATGTTGGTAATCATTTTTGTGGGATTTAACCTGTTAAGCACACTCCTGGTAGTGTTCTTCTCCTACATTTACATCCTGTCCACTATCCTGAGAATGTCCTCTGCTGCAGGGAGGCAAAAAGCCTTCTCTACTTGTTCCTCCCACCTGACTGCTGTCACCATTTTCTATGGGACACTCTCTTACATGTATTTACAGCCTTCATCCAGCAAATCACAAGAAAATGATAAAGTGGCCTCTGTGTTTTATGGTATTGTCATCCCCATGCTGAACCCCCTGATCTACAGTCTGAGAAACAAGGAGGTAAAAGAGGCTGTGAAAGTTCTTGTAAAAAGTTGTTCATGAATCAGGTCTTGCATTCCAGGGAAGTAGTTCAGAGAAAGATCCAAGAAATGAGCATCTCATTTATTTTCTTTAATAGCTAGCTATCGGATCAGTTTAAAGAGCATCCCAAACAAGATATTAACGATGAGAAATATGACAAACTATAGGCCTGCTTGGCTCCAAAGATGACATATGACTGGCCCAGTTATACCGTCAGTTAGTAGATATAGAGTTTTACAAACAAAATCCAAGGCAAACAAGAAACTAGAACAATCCCCATGATGCCAAGCCACTGTCAGAATTTCCAGTTATTTAAAAAAGTTAGCCCTCCAAATTGACATATATGTGAACATGTATGCATGTCTTTATTTATATTCATAGCCTCCAAGGTAATATTCTAGAAGCAAAGGCCTGACCATGTCACACACCTCCTCCATGAACTCAGTGGCTCTCTGTCACCACTACAATAAAATTTAAACCTTTGTGTTGGGCCTTTTAAACCCTTCAGAAGCTGCTTCAAAACACCTTACCAGGCTTATTATACTTTAGTTCCCTTTAAATACTCTATGATGCAGCCAGACTTTCCTTTTTGCTGTTCTTCATGTATGATCTTCCATGTCTCCTTGGATAAACTGGGATTCTATATCACTCAACTAAAAAGTTCACTTATTCTTGTAAATATGTGAATTTATATAACTACTTTCATTTCTATTTTCTACGTTGCATATAATAAATAGATATACTCATTATTCATCATGTGTACTGTTCATATAAGTAACTAGTGTATGGCATGAAGGAGCTAAACTGAAAAGTATAAACTGAGAGCTACTTTCTCCCTCAAGTACATTCATATTTTGTCCTCAACCTATGATCCCCTAGGCCAGTGATTTTCCTAAAGTACAGTGTTATCCATGTTTCCCCCCTAGTGAGTAAGTCCAATGGCCTTAATATTCCAATGCTTCTACTATTGAAGAATCAAATATAAACTAATCTGAGGGCATTGAAAGCTCACTACCTGCACCATTCTGACCTTTCTTTCATATTACAACTCACCGTGGTGAGTTGGTCCAGCCACACAGGCCTAGTTCCTTTGATCCCTCCCATTTCCTATCCTTTGCATGGTTACTTCCCATTTGGAATACTCTCTCTCCTTACCTCTGCCTCTTGGTTTCCCTGACTTTCTCCAGGTCTTAATTCAAGTCTCATCTTCAGGTGACTTTTTCTTGTCCCCACAGATGCTTATTTCTTACTTTCCATATACTCTATGTGGATCTTATATATTGATAACTCTTTGCAATGAGTTTTTCCTTTTTCTATGTATCTTTTACTAATTAAAACATAGTGGAAGCTTACTAAATGATGGATGAATTACTGATTTATTGACTAGACATTTTGAACTAAATATCCAATATGCCTCTCAAACATATTTCCCTTTCTGTCAGGGATATCACCTTCTTTCCAATCTCTAAGTTTCACAGCCATATTATAATTCTCAACTCCTAATTCTCCATCATTTCATATCTTTGGCAATGAGGTGTGAAATTACGTAGTTCCTTCTATAACATATTTCACATCTACCCCTGCCTCACTGCTCTCACAAGCAGCATCTTAATTCAAGCCTTGATCACCTCTTACTTTGAACACTGCCATGGTCCCCATTTGTTCTGTTTGTCTTCAATTTTCTCCTCACTCTGATTCATCTTACTCAGCTGCCAAAGTGATTTTCCTTAAGTAAGTGTTTGACCATATTATTGCCCTACTCCACAAAACTCAGGAGCTTGTTATTGCCTCTATGATAAAATATAAACTACATGATTTGGCCTTAAGAGCCCTATTCAACCTGGCTTCTAGCTGATTTCCTAGACTTATTCCCCTTCCCACAGTCTGAAGTGACTTTCTTGCTGTCCCATACATCGCACACAGCATCTCATGTTCCCTTTCTGTGCACACACACTGGTCATCTCTCATGCCTAGAATATTGTCTCTTCCTATCTCTACCTTGAAGAATCCCATACTTCTTTCAGGAGTCTACTCAAGAACTCCAAAATATCTTTCCTGAATCATCCTCCCATTCCCCGCCCCCAACCCCTATAATTGGTGCTTTTCTAAAATTTTGTCATATTTCTTATGTATATATTTCAATGAATACATATTTTTCATATATAATTCAGACTCCTTGAGAGGAGTCAATTTCCTTCATATATTTGTAACCCATGTGCCTATAACATTGCTTAGTCCTGTTATTGAGCCTACAAAAGGCTCAATAATTATTTTTATTAGTTCTTTAATAGATTACCCACTGCCCAACTTAAATACCACAAGCCTAATTGCATACCATTAAAGATATTACAAAGTGATGAATAGTCCATGTTTCTCATATTGTACCAAGAAAGGGAGAGACAGAGAGAGAGAGAGAGAGAGAGAGAGAGAGAGAGAGAGAGAGAGAGAGAGAGAGAGAGAGGAAAGAAATGTGGGTATCACTTTTTTAAAAAATAATAATAACATTAAGCATTTATGTAGCATTTTAAGATTTACAGAGCACTTGACATGAGAGGGGTGATATTATTTATCCTCACTTTAAAGATATTTGCCCATTTCTAGCAAGTATCTGAGGTAGTGTTTGAACTCATCTATCCTAACTCAAAGTTGAGAGCTCTCTCCATTATGCCTCATCAAGTGGAGGATATTTAAATCTTGACTTACTAGCAAAGTAGTTGACACATAGAAGATGCTCATTGAATTCCTATTGATGTTGTGATTGATTATTTACTAGTTAATATAGCATAAGTAAATCTGTGATATAACAAATAGCCACAATAGCGGTACTTGATTCTAAGAGATAAGGAGTTATATGCTTTGCAAACTTTAAAATACCAAAAATACATAGTTTATAATCACTACTGCAAAATTTCCAAGTAACTGGAAAAAACCACTCCAGAGAAGTTAGAAGGAGAGTAGCTAATGATCACTCCTTCTCATGATCTTTCCTCATCCTCCATGCCAAGAAATGTCCAGGAGAGCAGGTCCTTATGCTGTGTGGCTGGTATATGTGTGTGCACATTTGGAGTGCTTGAAGAGAAATCACTTTACAATTCCAGGCAGCCTGAACCTGATGGGAGCAGAACATGGAGTGGAATAACTTCCCCTGAAACCAATCTCCCATTATCCCCAATGAATTGGCTGTGCTTCAAAAAGTATCTTAGAGAAGAAGCAGAGCCTGGACAATCAGGATCAGAGAGATGTAGAGGCTGGTTCTGAGGATGGACGCTCCCAGCAAAACCACAAGGAAGAGGCAGTGAGTGGTGGGTGAGTAGGTAGGACATCTGAGTTTCTGAAGTTATTGACTGACCTTCAAGAGAAGGGAGAGATCACCCTCAGGGACCAGAGCTCTTAAGCTTAAGAACTTCAGTGACTTTGAAGACCACTTAATCCATCCCCTACATTTCTGGGGAAGAAAGATCTACACCTTATGGTCCATAAAGCACTTCAATTATATTATCTCATATCAACCCTGAGAGGTCATCATTCTCCCCATTTTACAGATGAGGAAACTGAGGCCAAGGGGAGGATAAATGATTTGTTCAGGTTCACACAGCTAGGAAGTGTCTGAGGCAGGATTGGAGCTCAAACTTTTCTGACATTACATCAAATACTCAATCACCATACCAAGATGACTACAGGAAATGGCTACTCAAGGACTTTATCAGTCTAATTCACTTTACTGAGTCAGATGAGAAGACTGCCTTTGATGGCCCCTAAACTTCCTTCTTCCTCTTCATTGACTCTCTTGTGTACCAGTAGATGTGAGGCCTGGTGCTCAGGGCTTCACATACAAAGACAGAAAGTCCATTGTCCTGATGCTTATAATACTTGTCTTCGATTTTAATGGGGAGAGGATGGGATCTGCCATTTACAGAGAAAAATATATGGAAGTAATGAGTGATGGGAGGTAAAGGAGATATAGGGAGGGAGGGAGGGAGGGAGGGAGGAAAGAGGGAGAGACAGAGTCAGAGAAAGACCAATAGAGAGAAAACCATGGTAAAAATTGGGAAGGAAAGTGCTTTCAACTGTGAATCTCAGAGAAAGCTGGCTCCTTACAGGATGAGTGGGGACATGATCAAGGCCTTGAATAAACAAAAAGGATTCTGAAAGATAATATAAGGAAGTAAGACACTCAAGAAAGGAGAAGCTTGTTCATATTCCAGGAACATAGAGAAGGCAGGCTTACTATGGAGAAGGACTGTCTATCTAGTTTGGCTGGAATGTAGAGTATATAAAAGGAATAATGAGAAATGAGTCTTAGAGAGAGATTAGAGCCAGGTCCTTAACTATCTAATGAAAGAATTTCCATGTTTTATATACTGTGAACAGCAATAGGGAGCTATTGGATATTCTGGAGAAAGACAGGAACCTAGAATGCCTAAGGCAGGATATTTTAGAAACTTTGTGAAGGATGGTAGAATAAGGAAGAGGATGGAAAGAGAGAAAATGGTTAGGAGACAACTTAACAGCCCAGATGCTGGGTGATGAGGGCCTGAATTCTCAGGGTGCCCAGGTGCCTAAGGATGGAGGCAAGAGCTGTTTTATGTGGAGAATTAATATGACCTGGTGATTTATTGGATATGACTGATGAGGGAATGGGAAGTCGAATGACTCAGATTTCATCTTGGCAATGGAGGGCATTGAGATGCCACCAAAAGAAGCAGGTAAATTGGGAGGAGGGAGATGTTTGTTGTGGGCAGAACCAAGATGGATTCAAACATTCCATTTGACAGATCAGTAACTAACATCTCTAGGGGCAGCTAGGTGGTGCAGTGGACACAGCACCAGTGCCGGAGTCAGGAGGACCTAAGTTCAAATATTACCTCACTCACTTGACATTCACTAGCTGTGTGACCTTGAGCAAGTCACTTAACCCCAATTGCCTCATCCTAGGTCATCTTTCAGACATCCTGATGAATATCTGGTCATTGGATTCAGATAGCTCTGGAGAAGTGAGCCTGGTGACCTGAACAGCCCTCCCTTACTCAAAAAGGACCAAAGTCAAGTGCAAAGTCATCAAGTGTAAAGTATCTTGCCAACTTTCAAATGCTAGAAAATGTTGTCTAGTACTATTGTGATTTACACAGAACAATGAAGGCTTTCCCCCTTTCTGTTAGGACAGGGGGGACTAGATACTTATTCCTCTTGTGCTCTCATTACTTAGAACAAACACACCTGGTCTCCTTGTGAAATTGTCTCTAAGAGTCAGGTTAAAAGTCACAAGGAAACTCATGATTCCTCAACTGCCTCAGGTGTGATACCTTTAAAAAAACAGAACTTAAAGGTGTCACAGTACCCTCAGACATACTTGGTATATTGGTTGGTTTTGTTGAACTTTTTTTCCCCTTCCTTATTAGTCTGAAGGTTACAAGGAATAATGCCTCCTTGGGTCAGCTAGTAGGGAGTGATAACTTGAGAAATAAAGGTGATATGAAAAGAAAACTTTTCAACAAAATAAGACTGAATATTGAACTAAATTTTCTTTCATTCCTAATTTGAGGTCAGTAAAATCCCTTGGTCCTTCTCTCTGTAAGTTTGCAGGTGATATGAAAGCCATGACCCAAGGCAATGGCACCAAAGTGAATGTCTTCATTTCTAGTGGGCAATGTTGGTATAATTCTGCTCATCAAGTGTGATGCTCACCTTCACACACCTATGTATTTTTTCCTACAAAACCTGGCATTTGTTGACCTCTGTTGTACTTCTGCTGCCACTCCCAAGATGTTAGTAAACTTCCTGGTCTCAGATGAATCTCATTCTCAGAGTGCATGATACAATTATATATTTATGGTACATTTGCCACAATTGCACATTACATTTTGGCTGCTGTGGCTCTAGATCGTTATGTGGCCATATGCAATTCACTCCATTATCCAATAGTCATGTGCCGATGGCTTGCATCCAGCTGGTCACTGGATCCTATGTTGTGGGTTCCCTGAATGCCACCATACACACAGGATTTCTCTTTTCCTTAACCTTCTACAATTCCAATACCGTCAATCACTTCTTTTGTGATGAGCTCCCAATCCTGGCCCTTTCCTGTTCTAATATTGATGTTAATGTCATGTTGGTAATCATTTTTGTGGGATTTAACCTGGTAAGCACATTACTGGTTGTATTCTTCTCCTACATTTACATCATGGCTGCCATCTTGAGGATGCCCTCTGCTTCAGGGAGGCACCAAGCCTTCTCTACTTGTGCCTCCCACATGACTGCTGTCAGAATTTTCTATGGGACACTCTCTTACCTGTATTTACAGCCTTCTTCCAGTGAGTCACAAGAAAATGATAAAGTGGTCTCTATGTTTTATGGTATAATCATATCCATGCTGAACCCCCTGATCTACAGTCTGAGAACCAAGGAGGTGAAAGAAGCTGTGAAAAGTTCTTGTAAAAAGTTGCATTCCAGGGGAGCAGAGTTCAGAGAAAGATCCAAGCAATGAGCCTCTCATTCTTTAATAGATATTTATGACATCAATTTAGAGAACATCCTATCCCATTGCTTCAATATGTTAATCAGATCTAAACTATAGGCCTGCTGAAGGTTTCTCTTAATAGCCTTCAAAATTTGGGTCTAAAAATGTCATATGACCTGCCCAAAGTCACATCTCAGTTAGTAACAGTAGACAGTTTGACAATATCCAACACAAACTAGAACAATTCCCATGATGCCAAGTCATTGCCAGAATTTCCAGTCATTATAAAATTGACATATATGTGAATGTGTGTGTATGTATTTGTATAGTCAGAACCTCCAAGGTTTATATATTTATGTAAATATATACATATAAATTACAATTTATATATTCACCACCTCCATGAACCCAGTGACTCTGTGTCACCACTACAATAAAATTTAAACCTTTCTGTCAGGCATTAAAAATCCTTCAGAACCTACTTCAAACTACCTTTCCGTTCTTATTATACTTTAGCTACCTTCACATGCTCTATGATTCAGTCAGATTTTCTTTTTTGCTGTTCTTAACGTGTGATCTTCCATATCTCGTTGGATAAACTGGGATCTTATATCACTCAACTAGAAAGTTCACTTATTCTTGTATATATGTGAATTTATATAACTACTTTCATTTCTGTTTTCTATGTTTTATATAATAAATGGATTTAATAAAAAAAATATTTATATGATCACTCTTTGTGGTGGCCAAAAATTTGAAATCAAGGAGATGCCCATCAATTGGGGAATGGCTGAATGAATTGTGGTGTATGAATGTCATAGAATACTATTGTGCTGTAAGAAATGATGAACAGGAAGACTTTAGAGAGGCCTGGAATGACTTATATGAACTGATGCTGAGAGAAAGGAGCAGAACCAGGAGAACTTTGTACTCAGCAATAACTACAGTGTGCGAAGATTTTTTCTGATAGCCTTAGAACTTCATTACAATGCGAGGACTTAAAAAATTCCCAATGGTGTTTTAAGGCAAATGCCTTCCACATCCAGAGAAAGAACTATGGAATTCGATCGCAGAATGTAGCAGATCATTTTCTCTTGTATTATGTTTTGGTTTGTTTTATGATTTCTCCCATTCATTTTCATTCTTCTATGCAACATGACTAAAGTGAAAATGAATTTAATAGGAATGTATGTGTAGAACCTATATAAAATAATATGTCGGCTCAGCGAAGGAGAGGGGAAGTAAGAGAGAAGGAGGGGGAGTGAGGGGGGAAAAAATCTAAGTTATATGGAAGTGATTGTAGAACACTGAAAACAAATAATAATAGAAAATAAATGGATTTATTCATTATTCATCATTTGTAATGTTCATTTGTGTAACAAGCATATGGTGTGAAGGGGATAAGCTGAAAAGTGTAAGCAAAGAGCTACTTTCTCCCTCAGGAGCACTCAGGAAAGCATCTTTTGTTCTCAGTCTATGGTCCTCTAGTCCAATGACTTTCCTAATGTAGTGTTAACAATGCCTCAGTAAAGTCCAGTGTATTCCTATTACTTCAAGAATCAAATATAAACTAATTTGGGCATTTAAAGCTCATCACCCAGACCATTCTGACCTTTCTTTCATATTATAACTCACCCTGCACTCTATGGTCCGGCCATACAGGCCTAATTATTTTGATTCATCCCATTGTCAGTCCTTTACACTGGCTACTTTCCAATTTGGCATGCTCTCTCTCCTTACCTCTGCCTTTTGGTTTCCCTGGCTTTCTCCGGATCTTACCTCATGTCTCGTCTGCAGATGGGTTTTCCCAGTCCTCCCAGATGCTGATGTCTTCTTGTCTAAGGTCACTTTTCATATACTCTGTGTGGATCTTATATATGTACATATTGATACATGTGTCAACTCCTCTTTGCCTTGACTTTTTTCCTTTTTCTGTGCATCTATTATTAACTAACACAGAGTGAAGCTTACTAAATGATTGGTGAATTATTGATTCATTTCTTGGACATTTTGAACTAAGTATCCAATATGGCTTTCAAAAATATTTCCCTTTCTCTCATGGATACCACTTTCCTTCCAATCTCTAAATTTCACAACTATATTATAATTCTCAACTCCTGATTCTCCACCATTCCCTATCTTTGGCAATGAGGTGCCAAATCATGTAGTTCCTACTTCTATAACATATTTCACACCCAACCCTTCCTCTCTGCTCACACAAGCAGCAATTTAATTCATGCCTTGATCACCTCTTACTTGGAACACTGCCATGGCCTCACATTTGTGCCATTTCATTCAAATATCTCCTGGCTCTGATTCATCTTACTCAGATACCAACGTGATTTTCCTTAAGTAAATGTTTGACCATATTATTGCCCTACTCAACAAAACCCAGGAGCTTTTTATTGCCTCTGTAATAAAATATAAACTACATAATTTGGCCTTAAAATCCCTATTTAACCTGGTTCCTAGTTGCTTTGCTAGATAGCATCTCATACTCCATTTCTGTGCATATACACACTGGTCATCTCTCATGCCTGGAACACTCTCTCTTCTTCTCTCTGCCTTCTAGAATCCCACATTTCCTTCAGGAGTCTACTCAAAAACTCCAGAAAGTCTTTCCTGAATCATTCTCCCACTCCTGTGATTGGTGTCTTTCTAGAATTATCTCATATTCCCTAAGTATATATTTGAATGAATACGTATTTTTCATATAGAATTTAAACTCCTTTAAAGAAGAGTCGATTTCCTTCATATATTTGTAACTCAAATGCCTATAACAGTGCTTAGTCCATATAAAAGGCTCAATAATTATTTTTATTAGCTAAATGATAGATTATCCATTGCCCAACTTAAATAACACAAGCCTAATTGCATGCCATTCAAGATATTACAAAGTAATGAATGGTCCATGTTTCCCACATTCTCCTGAGAGAGGGAGGGACAGATAGACAGACACAGAGACAGGGAAATCATGGGTATATAGATAGATGATAGATAGATGATAGATGGATGGATGGATGGATGGATGGATGGATGGATGGATGGATAGATGGATGAAGAGATGGACAGAAGGATGGATGGACTGATGGATGGATGGATGGTGTGGGTATAATTCTTTCAAAAATAATAATAAAAATAATAACATTAAGCATTTATGTAGCATTTTAAGATTAACAAAGCACTTGACATGTTACATCACTTAATTCTCACAAAAAATCCAAGAGATAGGTACTAGTATTTATCCTCACTTTACAGACATTTGCTCACAGCCAGCAAGTATCTGAGGTAGTATTTGAATTCATCTATCCTAACTCAAAGTTGAGAGCTCTCTCCACTGTGTCTCATCAAGTGGACAGTATTTAAATATTAACTTTCTGGCAGAGTGGGTGACACTTAGAAGATGTTTATTGAATGCCTGTTGATGGAGTGATTGATTATTTACTACTTAATATGAGCATAAGTAAATCTGTGATTTAACAAATAGCAACAATGACTCTCAGAGGTAAAGAGTTATATGCTTTGCAAACTTTAAAACACCCAAAATAGGTATTTTATAATTACTACTGCAAAATTCCCAAGTAATTGGAAAAAAAATCACTCCTGGGAAGTTAGGAGAGTAGCTAATGATCACTACTTCTCATGATCTTTCCTCATCCAGAGATGCCCAGGAGAGCAAATCCCTCTGCTGTGTGGCTGGTATATGTGTGCACATTTAGAGCATTTGAAGAGAGATCACTTTAGGATTCCAGGGAGCCTAGTCCTGGTGGGAGCAGGAGAACTTGGAGTGGAATAACTTCCCCTGAAGCCAATCTCCCATTATCTCCAATGAACTGGGTGTGCTTCAAAAAGTGTCTTAGAGAAGAAGCAGAGCCTGGAGGATTAGGGTCAGAGAGATAGAAGGACTGGTTCTGAGCATGGACACCCCCAGCAAAACCACAATGAAGAGGCAGTGAGTGGTGGGTAAGTCTGTAGGACATCTGACCTTGTGGAGTTACTGATTGACCTTCAAGAGAAGGGAGAGATCACCCTCAGGGACCAGAACTCTTAAATGTTGGGAAGTTCAGTGACTTTAAAGACACTTAGTCCATCCCCTTCATTTCTGGGGAGGAAAGATCTACACCTTATGATCCATAAAGCACTTCAAATATATTTATCCCATTTGATCCTCATAACAACCCTGAGAGATAGGTGCCATCATTCTCTTCATTTTACAGATGAGGACACTGAGGTCAAAGGGAGGTCAAATGATTTGCTTAGGTTCACCCAGCTAGTAAGTTTCTGAGGTAGGATTTGAGCTGGAGCTTTTCTGACATTAAATCAAATAATCACTTCTGGATAGGAAAAAAATACTCAAGGAGTTTATCAATCCAATTCACATTACTCAGAGTGTGTGTGTTTGTGTGTATGTTCATCCTTCCTTGCCAAGGAAGACCATGCCATCAGAGAAATAATGACGTGACTTGCACTTCACTTTGTTTTGAGTGAGGGAGGGCTGTGCAGGTCACCAACCTTTCTTCTCCAGGGCCATCTGAATCCAGTGACCAGATATTCATCAGGATGAGTGGAGAGGACCCGGGATGAAGCAATTGGGGTCAAGTAACTTGCCCAAGGTCACACAGTTAGTGAGTGTCAAGTGTCTCAGGTGATATTTGACCTTGGGACCTCCTGACTCCTGCACTGGTGTTGTCTACACTGCACCACCTAGATACCCCACACGAGTTGCTGACACTCAGTATATACTGAGTCAGATGAGAAAGCTGTCTTTAATTCCCCCTAAACTTCCTTCCTCCTCTTAATTGACTCTCCTGTGGACTAGTAGATGTGAGGCTTGGTGCTCAGGACTTCAGATACAAAGAGAGAAAGCACATTGTCCTGCTGTTCAAGATATTCTTCTTCTATTTTAATGAGGAGGGTACAGGATCTGCCATTTGCAGAGAATAATATAGAGAAGAAATGAGTGATGAGAGGTAATGGAGACATATGTGGCAGGAAGAGAGGAAGTAGGAGAGAGAGTCAGAGAAGGAAAGCAGTAGAGAGAAAAGTCACAGTAAAAATTAAGGAGGAAAATTCTTTCAACTGAATTTCAGAGAAAGTTGATTGCCTAGAGGATACAGTGTCTGATCAAGGCCTTGAAGAAACAATAAGGATTCAGAAAGATAACAAGAGGAAGTAGGACACTCAAGAAAGGAGAAGCTTGTCATATTCAGGGAGGACAAAGAAGGCAGGCTTACTATGGAAGAGAACTGTCAGTCTAGTTTGACTGGAATGTAGAGTGTATAAAAGGAATACTGAGAAATGAGTCTTAAGACTCAATGAAACAATTTCCATGTATTATATACTATGGAAATAGGAAGCTAATGGATATTCTGGAGAAACACAGAAGCCTAGTGTGCCAGAGGCAGGATATTTTGGAAACTTTGTGAAGGACAGGAGAATAAGGAAGACAATGAAAAGAGGGAAAATCATTAGGAGACAACTTAAGAACCCAGACGCAGGGTGATGAGGAGCTGAATTCTCAGGGTGCCTAGGTGCCTAAAAATTACAGGATCTAGGAGAGAACTGTTTTATATGGAGAATTAATATGACCTGGAGACTTACTGAATGTGACTAATGAGGGAATGGAAAGAGGCAATTGACTCAGATTTGAGCCTGGGTGATGGAGGGCATTGAGATGCTACCAAAAGAAACAGGTAAGTAGGGAGGAGGGAGATGTTTGTTGTGGGCAGAACCAAGATGGATACAAATATTCCATTTGACAAAGCACTAACTAACCTCTCTGTTCTTTTACTTGGAGAAAAAATGGAGATGAGGAAGGGAACAGGATTGAAGCAAAGACTAGCTGTAGCAGATGACATTCTCACCATGTGTGTAGTGGCCAAGAGAGGAGTGGCCCCATGGTGAGACAGTAGGGATGAGGTGATAACAACAAAAAACCTGATGTCTTTAGGCAAGCACTGCAGAAATGTGGCTTAGGTACATTTTTATGCACACGATTGATGGAGTGGGGACAGAGAGGTAGGTGCAGCCACTGGCAGGAAAAGGAGCATAGGGGAGAGCAGGACATAGGTGGGGCATGGGAATAGAGAGGGAGAAGATTGTGGAACATGACTGGAATTCCTGTTACTGAAGGAGGTTGAGGTTGATGGATCCCTTGGGTTCAGAGGCTCAAGAAGTAAGGATAGCTCCACTAGAAGAATCCACAAAGAGCAGTGACCTACCAGGCTACAGAAGGAGGTACGGGCTAGCCCAAGTCAGAAATGGAATCACCAGGGACACTGGGAAATCATTGGCCACTGGGCATCTAGCTTTCAAAAGATAAGGTCAAGTCTCCAAATGAAAATTTTTTTAAAAAGCAATAAGCACTGCATTGGATGTAAGGATGCCCGCCCTCCACTCTAGTTCTGTCAATGGCTCAGAGTTAGGGGATAGTTTAGAGTGACCTTATACAAACTACAGAAGCTCCCTGTGATCTCTTTCATGGTCTGTTAAAACAAAGAGACTTTGCCACATGATCTCTAACATTCCTTTCAGGTCTGACATTCTGAAATTCCTCACAGATCTGATACCTTTCTATGTTCGAGGATTCAGAGTCCCTTCACAAAGAGCTAGGATTTCCCATGCAGAAGCCTTTCTAGCTCTGACATGGGGGTTCATTTTCCAGCTCTAACAACCAGTAATTCCCTGGATATAAATATCCCTCCAGACTTACAGTTTTCTACTCCAGACAAAGAAAGAATGTCACCAGAGCAGCTCCAGGACAACCCTCACTACCAGTACTAATGGTCTTTTTTAGAGTTCTATGAGATTGTTTCAATATCAAACAAGGAGGCAGCGAGTTTATATACTGAATGGAGTGGTGAACCTGCAGTCAGGCAGTCTTGAGTTCAACTCTTATCTCACACCTCTGTGCTGAGACCTTGGGCAAATCATTTAATCTCTCCCTGCCTAACTTCCTTTTCAATAAAATGAGAATAATGAAAACACCAATATCCCAGGGCAATTGTGAGGATTAAATTTAAAATAAAGAAATGTAAAAAATCTCACCAAATTTAGAGTGTTGGATAAATGTAAACCAGTAGTATTATGATTTACATAGCCCAGTTAGGGTTTTTTCCTTCAGGACAGGACCAGGGAGACTAGACACTTATTCCTCTTGTGTTCTCATGGCTGAGAACAAACATGCCTGATCTCCTTGTGAAACTGTCTCTAAGAGCCAGGTTAAAAGTCACAAGGGACTCATGATTCCTAAACTGCATCCAGTGCAGTAATCTTAGAAAACATAGCTCAGAGCACAAGAGAAAATGCCAGCATATCCACAGACACACTTGGTATATAGGTTGGTTTGGCTAAACTCTTTTCTTTCCATTTTCAATCAACCTTGTGGTTAAAAGGAATGGTTCCTTGGGTCAGCTAGTGGGGAGGGATAAATTCAAAAATAAAGGTGATGTGAAAACAAATTTTTTCAACAAAATAAGATTCTATTAAACTAAATTCTCTTTCATTCCTGATTTGAGGTCAGTAAAATCCCTTGATCCTTCACTCTGTAAGTTTGCAGGTGATATGAAAACCATGACCCAAGGCAATGGCACCAGAGTGAATGTATTCATTCTACTGGGATTTGCAGTTCGCCAAGAAATCCAGTACATCCTCTTCCTTGTGTTTCTCCTCATCTACATGACATCTGTAGTGGGTAATGTTGGTATAATTCTGCTCATCAAGTGTGATGCTCACCTTCACACTCCTATGTATTTTTTCCTACAAAATTTGGCTTTTGTCGACTTCTGTTACACATCTGCAATCACTCCCAAGATGTTAGTAAACTTCCTGGTCTCAGATAAATCCATCTCATTCTCAGGGTGTGTGATGCAATTATATGTTTATGGCACATTTGTCACAATTGAATTATACCTTCTGACTGCTATGGCTGTAGATCGCTACGTGGCCATCTGCAACCCACTACATTATCCAATAGTCATGTCCCAGAGGGCATGCATCCAAGTGGTCACTGGATCCTATGTTGTGAGCTCCCTGACTGCCACCATACATGCAGGATTTCTCTTTTCTCTGACCTTCTGCAATTCCAATACCATCAATCACTTCTTTTGTGATGGTCCCCCAATCCTGGCCCTCTCCTGTTCTAATACTGATATTTTCATGATGTTCTTAATCATTTTGGCAAGCTTTAACCTGGTAGGTACACTACTAGTAGTGTTCTTCTCCTACATTTACATCTTGGCTGCCATTTTGAGGATGTCCTCTGCTGCAGGGAGGCACAAAGCCTTCTCTACTTGCTCCTCCCACCTGATTGCTGTCAGCATTTTCTATGGGACACTCTCTTACATGTATATTCAGCCTTCTTCCACAGAGTCACAAGAAAGTGATAAAGTGGCCTCTGTGTTTTATGGTATTGTCATACCCATGCTGAACCCCCTGATCTACAGCCTGAGAAACAAGGAAGTAAAACAGGCTGTGAAAGTTCTTGTAAAAAGTTGTTCAGGACTCAGGCCTTGCATTACAGAAGAGTAGTTCAGAGAAAAATCCAAGCAATGAGCATCTCATTTCTTTTCTTTAACAGCTTGTTATTGGATTGGTTTACAGATCATCAAAACTCATTGCTTCAATGTGTCAACAAAATCTCAACTATGTCAAATATGTCAACAAATCTCAACTGTTGGCTCCTGAATGCTCCTCTTAATAACCTTTAAAAGTTATCAACAAGAATTCAACATCTTTAACATGATTATACTGATATAATCAATAATGATGGTGGTGATGGCACTGGTGGTGATAGTTCACATTTATTGTTAAACACTTTCACATAGAAGAAGGGAAGAGGAGTCGGAACCTGTAACTTCATTGATTTGGGGAAGTCTGTGCATGAAAATTCTTCCATTGAATTCCAATTTTACAAATTGGCAAACTAAAACTCAGCTATGACTTACAGCATTAGAGAATCACTTGAGAAGTCGAGTCTTGCCCATGGTCACACAATTAGAATGTAGGAGATACATGATTTGAAACCAATTCTTTTTGACTGCAAGGTCATAGGTCACATTAGACCTAATTAGATCTTCAGTATAACAATATGAGGTAGGTAATACACCGTTGTTTTCCCTATCTTACAGGTAAGGAGATTGAGTCTCATTGAAAATTAAGTTCCCCAGACATCTTAGTGGTTAGGTTTTTCAAAGAAGGATATTCACGTATAAAGTTGTCATATGACCTACCCAAAATCACACATCCAGTTAGTAGCAGTACAGAGTTTCACAAACAAAATCCAAGGCAAACAAGGAATTAGAAAAATCCCCATTAAGCCAAGCAACTGCCAGAATTTCCAGTTATTATTAATATGCAGGTTTTAAAATGTGAAAATGTGTGCATGTAGTTGTGTAGATTCAAAGCCTCCAAGGTAACATTCGAGAAGCAAAGACCTGACCATGTCACTCACCTCCTCTGTGGACAAAGTGGCTCCCTATCACCACTACAAAAAAATTTAAACCCTTCTGTTAGACATTTAAAAGACTTCAGAGCTTCTTTCAAACTACCCTTCAAGGCTTATGATATATTATATAACTTCATATACTTTATGATTCAGCCAGACTTTTCTTCTTGCTGTTCCTCACATATAATCTTCCATGTCTCCTTGGACAAACTGGTAGCTTATATCACTCAAATGGAAAGTTCACTTTTGCTTGTATATGTGTGAATTTATAAAACCATGTTCATTACTGTTTCCTATGCTTTATGTAATAAATGGATGTATTCATTATTCAGCATTTGTACTGCTCATATATGTAACCAGTGTATGCCGGGAAAGCACAAAGCTTAAAAGTGTAAGTTAAGAGTGACAATCTTCCTCAAGGGCATTCAGGATAGCACGTTTTGTTCTCCACATATGGTCCTCTACTCCACTAACTTTGCTAAAGTACAGGGTTAATAACCATGTCTCCCCACTACTAAGCAAAGTTCAGTGCATTCCTATAACTTGAAAAATCAAATATAAATTAATTTAGGATACTGAACGCTCATCACAACCCAGACCATTCTGACTTTTCTTTCATACTACAATTAACCCAGTGCTCTATGGTCCAGGAATACAAACCTACTTCTTTCACTTCACACATGACGCTCCATCCCAGTTCCAGTCCTTTTACCTGGCTGCCTCCCTGCCTCTTGGTTTCCCTGGAATTCTCCATGTCTTAGCTCAAGTCTTATCTGCAGGTGGCATTTCCCACTCCCCCCAGATGCTGATGTTTTCTTTGCTAAGGTTACTTTAAATATATTCTGTGTGGATCTTATATGTGCTTATAGTACCAGCATAATCTCCCCTTTACCTTGAGTTTTTTTCTTTTTCTATGCATCTATTACTAATTAGCATGTAATGGAAGCTTACTAAATGATTGCTGAATTACTGATTTATTGATTGGACATTTTGAACTAAATGTCCAGTGTGCCTTTCAAATATATTTCCCTTTCTGTCAAGCATACCACCTTTAAGTTTCACACCCATATTGTAATTTTCAACTCCTAATTCTCCATCATCTCCTATCTTTGTCAACGAGGTGCCAAATCATGTAGTTTCTACTCCAATAACATATTTCATGCCCAACCCTTCCTCTGGCTCACACAAGCAGCACCTTAATTCCTGCCTTGATCACCTCTTACTTGAAACACTGCCATGACCTCACATTTGTGCCCTTTCCTCAAATGTCTCCTCACTGGTTCATCTTACTCAGCTGCCTAAGTGATTTTCCTTAAGTACATGTTTGAACATATTATTTCCCTACTCAGCAAAACCCAGGAGCTTTTGATTGCCTCTAGGATAAAATATGAACTACATTATTTGGCCATAAGAGCCCTATTCAACCTGGCTCCTAGCTGCTTTGCTAAACTTATTCCCCTTTCCACAATCTGCAGTAACTTTCTTGCTGTCCTACACATCACACACAGCATCTCATGCTCCATTTCTGTGCATACACACTGATCATCTCTCATGCCTGGAACACCCTCTCTTCTTATCTCTACCTTGAAGAATCCCATACTTCCTTCAAGAGTCTACCCAAGAACTACCTCCCTGAAAAAGTCTTTCCTGAGTCATCCTCCCAACCCCCCCAACCCCTGTGGTTGGTGCCTTTCTAGAATTATCTCACAATTCCTATATATATATATTTGAATGAATACAAATTTTTCATATAAAATTCAAACTCCCTGAGAGAAGAGTTAATTTCTTTCATATATTTGTATTTCAAGTGTCTATGACAGTGCTTTGTCCACATAAAACGCTCAATAATTATTTTTATTAGCCAATTGATTGATTGCCCATTGCCCAACTTAAATAACACAAACCTAATTCATACCATTCAAGATATTGCAAAGTGATGAATAGCCCATATTTATCATATTCTACGGAGAGTGTGAGGGAGAGATAGAATGACACAGAGAGAGCGACAGGATAGATATATAGCAAGACACATAGATTTAAGGTGTGGGTATCATTCTTTTAAAAATAAAGTCTATAATAACATTAAGCATTTATGTATCATTTTAAGGTTCACAAAGCACTTGACATGTTATATCATTTGATCCTCACATAAAATTCATGAGATAGGTTCTGTGATTTATGCTCACTTTACAGACACTTGCCCACAGCTAGTAAGTGTCTGTAACAGTATTTAAACTCATCTGTCCTGACTCCAAGTTCAGAGCTGTCTCTATTGTGTCTCATCAAGGGAATGGTATTTAAATCTTGAATTTCTTGCAGAGTGGTTGACACACAGAAGATGTCATTGAATGCCAATTGATGGAGAGATTGATTTTTTACTAGTTATTGGCATAAGTAAATCTATAAAGTAACAATGATAACAAAAGCAGTACCTGGCTCTCAGAAGTATGGAGTCATAAGCTTTGCAAACTTAAAAGTAACCAAGAAATGTAATTTATAATCAATACTGCAAAATTCCAAAATAATTGGAGAAAGCCTCACTCCTGGGAAGTTAAAAGGAGAGTACCTAATGATCACTACTTCTCATGATCTTTCCTCATCCTCTGCATCCAGAAATTCCCAAGAGAGCATGTCCCTATGCTGTGTAGCTGGTATATGTGTGGATATGTTTGGAATACTTGAAAATATGTCAGCTTAGGACTCCAGGGAGCCTAGACCTGATAGGAGCAGGAGAACATGGAGTGGAATTACTTTCCCTGAAGGCAATCTCTTATTATTCCCAATGAACTGTGTTTGTTTGGGAAAGTGTCTTATTAGAGAAGAAGCAGAGCCTGGAGGATCAGGGTCAGAGAGTCACAGGGGCTGGGTCTGAGGATGGAAAATAAACTCTCACCCCTAGCAAAGTCACAATGGAGAGAGTGAATGGCGGGTGAATAGGTAGGGCCTATTCTGGAGTTACTGACTGGCTTTGAAGTGAAGGGAGAGATCAGCCTCAGGGATCACAGCTCTTAAGGTTTAGAACTTCAGTGACCTTAAGGATCACTTTGTCAACCAACTTCATTTCTGGGGAGGAAAGATCTATACCTTGTGGTCTGTAAAATGCTTTACATATATTATCTCACTTGATCCTCATAACAACTGTGGCAGGTAGGTGCCATCATTCTCCCCATTTTACAGATAAGGAAACTGAGGCCAAGGGGAATTTAAATGATTTGCCCAGGTTCACACAGCTAGTAAGTATCTGAGGCAGGATTTGAGCTCAAACCTTTCTAACACTCAATCACTACATCACATAGATGTCTACAGGATATGGATATACAAAGGAGTTTATCAATCGCATTTGCCTTACTCAGTGTGTATTGAGCCAGATTATAGGTTCTCTAACAGAACAGGTTAGAGGGTATCTTTGATTGCCCCTAAACTTCCTTCCTCTTTCATTTCCTCTCCTGTGTACCAGTAGATGCAAAGCCTGGTGTTCAGGGTTTCAGCTACAAGTACAGAGAGCATACTACCCTGCTATTCAAGATACCTGTCTTCTACTATAATGGGGAGCAGACAAGATCTGCCATTTACAGGGAAAAATATATGGAAGTAATGAGTATTGGGAGATAATGGAGACATACAAGGGAGGAAGGGAAGAAAAGAGAGACAGAGTCAGAGAAAGAGAGCAATAGAGAAAAAAGCATAGTAAAATTTAAGGAGGAAAATCCTTTCAACTGTGAATTTCAGAGAAAGCTGGCTCCCTAGAGGATGCAAGGTCTTGATCAAGGCCTTGAAGAAACAATAAGGATTCAGAAAGATAACATAAGGAAGTAGGACATTCAGGAAAGGAGAAGCTTGTTCATATTCAGGGAGGACAGGGAAGACAGGCTTACTCTGGAAGAGAACTGTCAGTCTAGTTTGACTGTAATGTAGAGTGTATAAAAGGAATAATGAGAAATGAGTCTTAAGACTCGATGAAACAATTTCCATGTATTATATACTATGAGCAGCAATAGGAAGCTATTGGATATTCTGGAGAAAGACAGGAGCCTGGTGTGCCTTAGGAAGGAATTTTGGAAACTTTGTGAAGGATGGGAGAATGAGGAAGATGATGGAGAGAGAGAGAAAGTCATTAGGATACAACTTAACAGCCCAGACATAAGGCAATGTGGGCCTGAATTCTCAGGGTGCCTGGGTGCCTAAAACTTAGAGGAGGGAGGCAAGAGCTGTTTCATATGGAGAATTAAGGCAACTTGGCAACTTATTGAATGTAACTGAGGAGGAAATGGTAAGAGGAGAATGACTTAGATTTGAGCCTGAGCAATGGAGGGCATTGAGATGCCACCAAAAGAAGCAGGTAAGTTGGGAGGAGGGAGATGTTTGTTGTGGGCAGAACCAAGATGGATTCAAACATTCCATTTGACAAATCACTAACATCTCTAGAGGCACCACTGCAGGAGTCAGGAGGACCTAAGTTCAAATCTCACCTTAGACACTTAACATTCACTAGCTGTGTGACCTTCATCAAGTCACTTAACCCTTCAGTTGCCTCATCCTATGTCATCTCCAGGCATCCTGATGAATATCTGGTCACTGGATTCAGATGGCTCTGGACGAGAAGTGAGGCTAGTGACCTGCACAGCCCTCACTCAAAAAAAAAAAAAAAAAAGTTGAGTGAAAAGTCATGTCATTATTTGTCTGATAGCATGGTCTTCTTTGGCAACGAACTACAAAACACACAAAACTAACCTCTTTGATCTTTCATTGGAGAAGAAAATGGAGTTGAGGAAATGGACAAGAATGAAGCAAAGACTAGCTATAGCAGATGACATTCTCACCATGGGTTTAGTGGCCAAAGGGGTGTGACCCAAAGATGAGACTCTAGGGTTGAGGTGATAATAACAAAAAACAGAGATTTTTATAGGCAAACACCGCAGAAATGTGACTAAGGTACATTTTTATGTACACGACTTATGGAGTGGGGACAGAAAGGAAGGTGCAGCCACTGGGAGGAAAAGGAGCATGGGGGAGATGAGGACATACATGGGCATGGCTATGCGGAGGGAGGGAGATGATTGTGAAACATACCTAGAATCGCTATTACTAAGGGAGGTTGAGACTGATGGAGCCCTTGGGCTCAGGGACTCAAGAAGTAAGGAGTTCTGAGCCACAGTGAGTCAAGAACCAGGGAGCTGTCCCCAGTAAGGATAGCTCCACTAGAAGGATCCACAAGGAGCAGTGGGCCACCAGGCTACAGAAGGAGGTACGGACTAGCCCAAGTCAGAAATGGAATTACCAGGGACATTGGGAAGTCATTGGCCACTGGGCATCTAGCTTACAAAAAATAAGGAGATCAAGTCTCCAAACAAAAATTTTTTTAAAAAGCAACAAGCACTGCATTGGATGTAAGGATGCCTAATCTTTAGCCTAGTTCTGCCAATGACTCAGAGTTGGGGAAGAGTTTAGAGTGACTTTAGACAAATCAGAGAAGCTCCCTGTGGCTTCTTTCATAGTCTGCTAAAACAAAGAGACTTTGCCACATGATCTCTAACATTTCTTTTAGTTCTCACATTCTGAAGTTCCTCAGATCTTACATCTTTCTAGGTTCAAGGTTACAGGGTCCCTTCACTCAGAACTAACATCTGCCAGCCCAAGCGTTTTCTAGCTCTGACATGGGGGTTCATTTTCCAGCTGTAAAAACCAGTGATTCCCTGGATATAAATATCCCTCCAGACTCATCTTTTCCTACTACAGACAAAGAAAGAATGTCACCAGAGCAGCTCCAGGACAACCCTTACTACCAGTACTAATGGTCTTTTTTAGAGTTCTATGAGATTGTTTTCAATATCAAACAAGAAGCCAGTGAGTTTGTATGGGGAATACAGTGGTGAACCTGGAATCAGGCAGTCTTGAGTTCAACTCTTATCTCACACCTCTGTGCTGAGACCTTGGGCAAATCATTTAATCTCTCCCTGCCTAATTTTCTCTTCAATAAAATGGGGATAATGGAAACACCAATATCCCAGGGCAATTGTGAGGATTAAATTTAAAATAAATGTAAAGAATCTCACCAAATTGAGAGTGCTGGATAAATGTAATCCAGTAGTATTATGATCTACACAGCCCAGCAAGCGTTTTTCCCTTCAGGACAGGACGAGGGAGACTAGATACTTATTCTTCTTGTGTTCTCATCGCTTAGAACAAACATGCCTGATCTCCTTGTGAAACTGTCTCTAAGAGCCAGGTTAAAAGTCACAAGGAAACTCAAGATTCCTAAACTACCTCAAGTGCAGTAACCTTAGAAAACATAGCTCAGAGCATAAAAGAAAATGCCAGCAAATCCACAGACACACTTGGTATATAGGTTGGTTTGGCTAAACTCTTTTCTTTCCGATTTCAATCAACCCTGTGGTTAAAAGGAATGGCTCCTTGGGTCATCTAGTGGGGAGGGATAAATTGAAAAAAAAGGTGATGTGAAAACAAATTTTTTCAACAAAATAAGACTCTATTAAACTAAATTCTCTTTCATTGCTAATTTGAGGTCAGTAAAATCCCTTGGTCCTTCTATCTGTAAGTTTGCAGGTGATATGAAAACCACGATTCAAGGCAATGGCACCAGAGTGAATGTATTCATTCTACTGGGATGTGAAGTTCCTCAAGAAGTCTAGTACATCCTCTTCCTTGTGTTCCTGGTCATCTACATGACATCTCTAGTGGGCAATGTTGGGATGATTCTCCTCATCAAGTGTGATGCTTACCTTCATACTCCTATGTATTTTCTCCTACAAAACTTGGCTTTTGTTGACCTCTGCTACACATCTGCTATCTCTCCCAAGATGTTAGTAAACTTCCTGGTCTCAGATAAATCCATCTCATTCTCAGGGTGTGTGATTCAATTCTATGTTTATGGCACATTTGCCAAATTGAATTATACCTTCTGGCTGCCATGGCTGTAGATCATTATGTGGCCATATGCAACCCACTCCATTACCCAATAGTCATGTCCTAGAGGGCTTGCATCCCAGTGGTCACTGGATCCTATGTTGTGAGCTCCCTGACTGCCACCATACACACAGAATTTCTCTTTTCATTGATCTTCTGTGATTCCAATACAATCAAGCACTTATTTTGTGATTTGCCCCCAATCCTGGCCCTTTCCTGTTCCAATGTTGATGTTAATGTCATGTTGTTAATTATTTTTGGCAAGTTATAACTTGTTAAACACAATGCTGATAATGTTCTTCTCCTACATGTACATTGTGGCTCCTATCTTGAGGATGTCCTCTGCTGCAGGGAGGCACAAAGCCTTCTCTACTTGCTCCTCCCACTTGACTGCTGTCAGCATTTTCTTATTTTTTTTAATTTTTTTAAATGTATTTAACTTTTTTACATTTATTTTCACAAAATTTTGGGTTCCAAATTTCCTCCCCATTTGTCCCCTCCCCCCATACCAATACACTGAGCATTCCAATTTCCCTTTATCACCAATCTGCCTTCTCTTCTATCATCCCTCCCTTCCCTTGTCCCCATCTTCTCTTTTGCCCTGTAGGGCCAGATAACTTTCTATTCTCCATTACCTATATTTCTTATTTCCTAGTAGTAAGAACAATACTCAACAGTTGTTCCTAAAGCTTTGAGTTCCAAATTCTCCCCATCCCTCCCTCCCCACCCATTCCCTTTGGGAAGGCAGGCAATTCAACATAGGCCATATCTGTGTAGTTTTGCAAATGACTTCCATAATAGTCATGTTGTGTAAAACTAACTATATTTCCCTCCATCCTATCCTGCCCCGCATTGTTTCTATTCTCTCTTTTGATCCTGTCCCTCCCCAAGAGTGTTGACTTCAAATTGCTCCCTCCTTCCATTGCCCTCCCTTTCATCATCCCCCCTACCCTTCTTATTCCCTTCTCCCCCACTTTCCTGTACTGTAAGACAGGTTTTCATACCAAAATAAGTGTGCATTCTATTCCTTCCTTTAGTCGATTGTGATGAGAATAAACTTCATGTTTTTCTCTCAGCTCTCTCTTTTTCCCTCTACTAAAAAGTCTCCTGCCTGCCTCTTCTATGAGAGATAATTTGCCCCATTCGATTTCTCCCTCTCTCCTCCCAATAAATTTCTCTCTCACCGCTTAACTTCATTTTTTTTAAGATATGATCCCATCCTATTCAATTCACTCTGTGCTCTCTGTCTCTGTGTCTGCGTGTGCACATGTGTGTGTGTGTGTGTGTGTGTGTGTGTGTGTGTGTGTGTGTGTAATCCCACCAACTACCCAGACACTGAAAAGTTTCAAGAGTTACAAATATTGTATTTCCATGTAGGAATGTAAAGTTCAACTTTAGTAAGTCCCTTATGACTTCTCTTTGCTGTTTACCTTTTCATGCTTCTCTTCATTCTTGTGTTTGAAAGTCAAATTTCCTTTTCAGCTCTGGTCTTTTCATCAAGAATGCTTGAAAGTCCTCTGTTTCATTGAAAGACCAGTTTTTCCCCTGCAGTATTATACTCAGTTTTGCTAGGTAGGTGATTCTTGGTTTTACTCCTAGTTCCTTTGACTTCTGGAATATCCTATTGCACTCCCTTCGATCCCTTAATGTAGAAGCTGGTAGATCTTGTGTTATCCTGATTGTATTTCCACGATATTTGAATTGTTTCTTTCTAGCTGCTTGCAATATTTTCTCCTTGACCAGGAAATTCTGGAATTTGGCCACAATATTCCTAGGAGTTTCTCTTTTTGGATCTCTTTCAGGCGGTAATTTGCGGATTCTTTGAGTACTTATTCTGATTCTAGAATATCAGGGCAGTTTTCCTTGATAATTTCATGAAAGGTGATGTCTAGGTTCTTTTTTTTTTGATCATGCCTTTCATGTAGTCCCATAATTTTTAAATTGTCTCTCCAGGATCTATTTTCCAGGTCAGTTGTTTTTCTAATGAGATATTTCACATTATCTTCCTTTTTTTCATTCTTTTGGTTTTGTTTTGTGATTTCTTGGTTTTTCATAAAGTCATTAGCTTCCATCTGTTCCATTCTAATTTTGAAAGAATTATTTTCTTCAGTGAGCTTTTGAACCTCTTTTCCACTTGGCTAATCCTGCTTTTGAAAGCATTCTTCTCCTCCTTGGCTTTTTGAACCTCTTTTGCCAATTGAGTGAGCCTATTTTTCAAGGTGTTATTTTCCTCAGCATTTTTTGGGGTCTCCTTTACCAAGGTATTGACCCATTTTTCATGCTTTTCTTGCATCTCTCTCTTTTCTCTTCCCAGTTTTTCCTCCACCTGTCTAACTTGATTTTCAAAATCCTTTTTGAACTCTTGCATGGCCTGAGCCCACTGAATATTTATTTTGGATGTTTAGGATACAGAAGCCTTGACTTCTATGTCTTACCCTGATGGTAAGCATTGTTCTTCCTTATCTGAAAGGATGGGAGGAGATATATGTTCACCAAGAAAGTAACCTTCTATGGTCTTATTTTTTTCCCTTTTCTGGGCATTTTCCCAGCTAGTTACTTGACTTTTGAGTTTCCTCACCATACCCACCTTGCCTCCAGTTCCAGCCAGCTAGTGCTTGGGATCTAAGATTCAAATGCTGCTTCCCAGCCTCAGGGTTTTTGGTGAAGGTGGGGCTGCTATTCAGTGTGAGATTAAATTCAGGTGCTCAGGTAGGGGCAGGGCCACCACACAGGGCTCAGTTCCGTCAGGGGGTTTATGTGGAGACCTTCAACAATGGATCTGGGCTCCTTTCTGCTTTGGGAGCCCCTGTCCACTGCTGCCTCCCAAGGGGGCCTGAGGTATAGAGACACCCTGCTCCCCTCCCAGAGAGCTAAAAAGGCCCTCTCACTGACCTTGGGCACCTGTGGGTGGAGAGACCTGCATGGCCACTGGAGATTTCATCCCTGAAGCCTGCTTGAATCTGCTCCTCTAGGTGCTGCACGGCCAGGGCAGGGCCAGGCTGTGCTCAGGGTCTGGTGCATGACAGACCTTTGGTGTCAGGTTTTCAGGGCTCACTGGAACAGAAATCTCCTCCACTCCATTGTTGTGCAGCTTCTGCTGCTCCAGAATTCGTTGGGAGCTCCTATTTACAGGTATTTTATGGTCTGTGGTTTAGGAACTAGTATATGTGTAAGTTTCTACTCCACCACCTTGGCTCACAGCACTTTCTATGGGACACTCTCTTATATGTATTTACAGCCTTCTTCCAGCGAGTCACAAGAAAATGATAAAGTGGCCTCTGTGTTTTATGGTATTGTCATACCCATGCTGAACTCCCTGATCTACAGTCTGAGAAACAAGGAGGTAAAACAGTCTGTAAAAGTTCTTGTTAAAAGTTGTTCATGAGTCAGTCCTTGAATTTCAGAAGAATAGTTCAGAGAAACATTCAAGCAAGGAGAATCTCTTTTCTTTTCTTTAACAGCTAGTTATTGGATTGGTTTAGAGATCATCCCATCTCATTATTTCAATATGTCAACAAAATCTCAACTCTGTGGGTATGACAAACAATAGGCTCCTGAATGCTCCTCTTCATAGCCTTTAAACAAGCCTTCAAGCCTATCAACAAGAAGTCAACATCTTTAACATGATTGTACTGATATGATCAATAATGATGGTGGTGATGGCACTTGTGGTGATAGTTCACATTTATGGTTAAATACTTTCACATAGAAGAAGATAACAGGAGTCAGAACATGTAACTTCACTGATCTGGGGAAGTCTGTACATGAAAATTCTTCCATTGAATTCCAGTTACATAGATTGGTAAACTAAAATTCAGCTGTGACTTACAGAATTAGAGAATTATTTGGTAGGTACTGAGAAGTCGAGTCCTACCCATGGTCACAAAACCAGAATGTGGGAGATATATGATTTGAAACCAATTCTTTTTGATTCTAAGGTCATAGGTCACTTTGGACCTAATTAGATCTCCACTATAACAGTATGAGGCAGATACTACAGTATTGTTTTCCCTATCTTACAGGTAAAGAAATTGAGTCTGAGAGAGCTATAGACTCATGGGAAATTAAGTACACTACACATCTTGGTGGTTCTCTTGTCCAACCTTCTCATTTTTCAAAGGAGGAAATTCAGCTCTAAAATAGTCATATAACCTGTCCAAAATCACACATCCAGTTAGTAACAGTAGAGAATTTGACAAACAAAATGCAAGCCAAAAAAGGTACTAGAACAATCTCCATTAAGTCAAGCCACTGTCAGCATTTCCAGCTATTATAAATATACAGGTTCCAAATAAACATATATGTGAAAGTCTGTGCATGTATTTGTGCACATTCAAAGCCTCCAAGGTAATATTCTAGAAGCAAAGACCTGACCATATCACTCATCTCCTCCACCAACTCAGTGGCTTTCTTCACCACTACAATAAAATTTAAACCTTTCTGTTAGACATTTGAAAACCTTCAGAACTTGTTTCAAACTACCCTTCAAAGCTTATTATATATTACATCCCTTCATATACTTTATGATTCAGCAGACTTTTCTTTTTGCTGTTCATAACATAAAATCTTCCATGTCTCCTTGAATAAACTGCTATCTTATATCTCTCAACTGGAAAGCTCACTTTTTCTTGTATATGTGTGAATTTATATGACTACTTTCATTTCTCTTTCCTATGTTTTATGTAATAAATGGATGTATTCATTATTCCTCGCTTGTACTGCTCATGTATATAACCAGTGTATGCTGGGAAAGCACAAAGTTTAAAAGTGTAAGCTAAGAGTGACAATCTTCCCGAAGGGCGTTATGGATAGCATGTTTTGTTCTCTACATATCGTCCTCTACTCCAGTAACTTTGATAAAGTACAGGGTTAATAACCATGTCTCCCTACTACTAAGTAAAGTCCAGTGCATTCCTATTACTTGAAGAATCAAATATAGACTAATTTAGGGTCCTGAAAACTCATCACAACCCAGACCATTCTGACCTTTCTTTCATGTTACAACTAACCCTGCACTCTCTGGTCCAGGAATGCAGGTCTACTCCTTTCACTTCACACATGATGCTCCCTCCCATTTCCAGTCCTTTTCCCTGGCTGACTCCCAGCTTGGAATGCTCTCTCTCCTTACCTCTGCCTCTTGGTTTCCCTGGCTTTCTCCAGGTCATAGCTCAAGTCTCATCTGCAGGTGGCATTTCCCAGATCCCCCAGATGCTGATGTCTTCTTTGCTAAGGTTACTTTCCATATATTCTGTGTGGATCTTATATGTGCTTATAGTACCAGCATAATCTCCCCTTTACCTTGAGTTTTTTTCTTTTTCTGTGCATCTATTACTAATTAGCATATAATGGAAGCTTATTAAATGATTGCTGAATTACTGATTTATTGATTGGATATTTTAAACTAAATATCCAATATGCTTTTCAAACATATTTCCCTGCCTGTCAACTATACCATCTTCCTTCCAGTCTCTAAGTTTCACACCCATAGTGTAATTCTCAACTCCTAATTCTCCATCATCTCCTATCTTTGTCAATGAGGTACCAAATCATGTAGTTCCTACTTCTATAACATATTTCACACCCAACCCTTCCTCTCTGCTCCCAGAAACAGCAACTTAATTCATGCCTTGATCACCTCTTCCTTAGAATGCTGCCATGACCTCATATTTGTGCCATTTCATTCAAACATCTCCTGGATCTGATTCATCTTACTCAGATGCCAAAGTGATTTTACTTAAGGACATGATTGACCATATTATTACCCTACTCAATAAAACCCAGAAGCTTTTTATTGCCTCTAGGATAAAATATTAACTACATAATTGGGCTTTAAAAGCCCTATTTAACCTGACTCCTAGCTGCTTTGATAGAACTATTCCCTTTCTGCAGTGACTTTCTTGCTGTCCCACACATCACACACAGCATTTCATGTTCCATTTCTGTGCATACACACTGGTCATCTCTCATGCCTGGAACACTCTCTCTTCTTATCTCTACCTTGAAGAATCTCATACTTCCTTCAAGAGTCTACTCAACGACTACATCCCTGAAAAAGTCTTTCCTGAGTCATCCTCCCAACACCAGTGATTGGTGCCTTTATAGAATTATCTCATAATTCCTATGTATATATTTGAATGAATACATACTTTTCATATAGAATTCAAACTCCTTGAGAGAATGAGAGAAGAGTTGATTTCTCTCATATACTTGCATATATGACAGTGCTTTGTCCATATAAAAGGCTCAATAATTATTTTTATTAGCCACTTGATACATTACCCATTGCCCAACTTAACACAAGCCTAACTGCATACCATTCAAGATATTGCAAAGTGATGAATAGCCCATGTTTCTCATAATCTACAGAGTGGGAGTACGAGATAGAATGACACAAAGAGAGAGAGCAACATGATAGAGAGAGAAAGAGAGATACATAGACACATAGATATGTGATGTGAGTATCATTCTTGTAAAAATAATATTATCTATAATGACATTAAGCACTTATGTATCATTTCAAGATTCACAAAGCACTTGACATGTTATATCATTTGATCCTTACAAAAAATCCATGAGATAGGTGCTATGATTTATGCTTACTTTACAGACACTTGTCCACAGCCAGTAAGTGTCTAACATACTATTTGAACTCATCTATGCTGACCCCAAGTTCAGAGCTCTCTCCACTGTGTCTCCTCAAGTGAACTGTATTTAAATCTTGACTTGCTGACAGAGTGGTTGATACATAGAACAGGCTCATCGAATGCCACTTGATGGAGTGATTGATTATTTACTAGTTAATATGAGGAATAAAAAATATGTAAAGTAGCAACAACAAAATCAGTACCTGGCTGTCGCAGGTATGGAGTTACAAGCTTTACAAACTCAAAAATAACCAATAAGTGCAGTTTATAATCACTACTGCCAAATTTCCAAGTAATTGGAAAAACCATCACTCCTGGGAAATTAGAAGGAGAGGAGGTAATGAGCACTCATTCTCATGATCTTTCCTCATTCTCTGTACCCAGGAATGCCCAGGAGAGCAGGTGTCAATGTTGTGTGACTGGTATATGTATGGGTGCATTTGGAACACTTGAACATATGTCATCTTAGGAGTTCAGGGAGCCTACACCTGATGGGAGGAGAACTTAGAGTGGGATTACTTCCCCTGAAGACAATTTCACTTTGTTCCCAAAGAACTGTGTTTGCTTGGGAAAGTGTCTTAGAGAAGAAGCAGAGCCTGGAGGATCAGAGGCAGAGAGAGAGAGAATGGAAAGAAAACCCTCACCCCTACCAAAGCCACAATGAAGAGAGAGTGAACACTGGGTGAATAGGTAGGACATCTGATATTCTGGACTTATTGACTGGCCTTCAAATAAAGGGAGAGATCACCCTTAGGAATCACATCTCTTAAGGTTTAGAACTTCAGTGACCTTAACAATCACTGAATTCATCCCCTTCATTTGTGGGGAGAAAAGATCTACATCTTATGTTCTATAAAATATTTTACATATATTGTCTCACTTGGTCCTCATAACAACTGTGGCAGGTAGGTGTCATCATTCTCCCCATTTTACAGATGAGGAAACTGAAGCCAAGGTGGGGTTAAATGATTTCCCAAGGTTCACACAGTTACTACATATCTGAGGCAGGATTTGCACTCAAACACTTCTGACATTAAATCAACTAATCACTATATCACATAGATGTCTAAAGGATATGGATACACAAGGACTTTATCAATCAAATTTGCCTTACTCAGTGTATATGAAGCCATATTATGGGTTCTCTAACAGAACAGGTTAGAGGGTGTCTTGGATTGACCCTGAACTTCCTTCCTCCTCCAAATTGACTCCTCTTCACCAGCAGACGCAAGGTCTGGTGTTCAGGGCTTCAGACACAAGGACAGTGAGCACATAGTTGTCTTCTGTTTTAATGTGGAGGGGATAAGATCTGCCATTTACAGAGAACGTTATCTAGAAGTAATGAGTGATGGGAGTCAAAGGACACATAGAGAGGGAGGAAGGGAGGAAAAAAGGAAAGAGAACACTAGAAAACTATAGTAAAAATTGAGGAGGAAAATGCTTTCAGCTGTGAATCTCAGAGAAGGCTGGCTCCCTAGAGGATGTGGGGGGAGGGGAAGGAGGACAGGGATTGATCTAGGTTTTGAAGAACCAATAAGGATTCTGATAGATAAGTGAAGGAAGTAGGGCACTCAAGAAAGGAGAAGTTTGTTCATATTCATGGAAGATAGATAAGGCAGGCTTTCTTTGGAGGAGAACTGGAAATCCAGTTTGGTCAGAATGTAGTGTGTATGAAGAAAAACAATGAGAAATGAGTCTTCATGGGAGATTAGTCATGTCCCTAAATACCAATGAAAGAATTCCCATGTTTGATATATTATGAGCAGCAAGAGGGAGCTACTGGATATTCTGAAGGACAGGGGCCTAGTCTTCTGGAAGCAGAATATTCTGGAAACTTTGTGAAAGATGGCTGAATAAGGAAGACAATGGAAAGAGAGAAAATCATGAGGATTCCACTTACCTTCCCAAATGTAGGATGACGAGGGCCTGAATTCTCAAGGTGCCTGGGTGCCTAAAAATTACAAAATGGAGACAAGAGCTTTTTGATAGGAAGAATTATTATGACCTGACAACTTATGGCTTATGATGGATGAGGGAATGAGAAGTGTGGAATCACTCAGATTTGAGCCTGAGTGATGGAGGGCATTGAGATGCCACCAAAAGAAACAGGTAAGATGGGAGGAGGCAGGGATTTGTTGAGGGACAGGACCAAAATGGTTTCAGATTTTACCTCTAAATCACTAAGTTCTATAGTCTTTCACCAGAAGCAAAAGAGTGGAAGTGGGGGACAGAAATGAAGCAAAAGCTAGCTATAGCAGGGTGACATTCTTACAGTGGGTGGCCAACAGAGGGGTGGCCCAATGGTGAGACAGTAGGGATGAGGTGATAGGGGGGTGTCAGTTAAGACGCAAAAATCCAAACACTGCAGAAATGTGGCTTAGGTACATGTGTATGTACATGACCTCTGGTGTTGAAGCAGAGGTATGTGCTGCCACTGGGAGGAGGAGCATGGGGAAGATGAGGGCACAGTTGGGGCATGGGTATAGAGAGGAAGGGAGGTAAAGGGGAACATGCCTGAAATCCCTGTTATAGAGGGATGGTTATAGAGGTGGATGGTTCCCTTGACTCAGATGCTCCAGAAGTAAGTTCTGAGGCTCCCTGGGGTGAGAGTCAATTGGGCATCCCCAGTAATGCTAGCACCATTACAAAGAGCTATAAGAAGGAGGCATGGACGAACTCAAATCAGAAATGGAATTACCAAGGACATTGGGCGATCACTGCCTACTGTACCTCCAGTTTGGGATAGATAAAGAGATCATCTCCAAAAGAAAAGACAGCAACATGTACTGGATTGGATGTAAGGATGCCTGGCCTTCAGTCCACTTCTGCCAATGGCTCAGAGTGCAGACAAAGTTTAGAGTGACCTTAGACAAATCATGAAAGCTCCCTGTGGCCTCTTTTCTCATCTCGTAACACAAAGAGACTTGGCCAGATGATTTCTAACACACCTTTCAGTTCTGATATTCTGAAGTTCCTCACAGGTCTCACACCATTCGAGGGGCCAGGGTCCCTTCACTCAGAGCTAACATTTCCCATCCTGAGCCCTTTCTAGTTCTGATCTGGGGGCTCATTTTCCATCTCCAACAATCAGTGATTCCCTGAATCTGAATATCCCTCCAGATTCATATTTTCTTACTATAGAGAAAGAAAATATGTCACAAGACCACTTCCAGGATTACCAATACTACCAGTACTAATGGTCAATGAGATTTTTTTTTAGTATCAAAGAAGAAGGAAGCAGTAAGGTGGTATATAGAGTGCTGAACCTGGAGTCAGACAGGCTTGAGGGCTAATCTTATCTCATACTTCTGTGTGCAGACCTTAGGCAAATCATTTAATCTCTCCCTGACTAATTTCCTCTTCTTTGAAATTGGAATGATGGTGACACCAATGTTCCAGGCAGTTGTGGGGATTACATTTTAAAATGGGCAAATGTAAAGTATCTTGCCAACTTTGGGGTGCTAGAAAAATGCTATCTAGTAACTAGTATTATAATTTACACAGACCACCAAGGTTTTCCCCTTCAAGGCAGTACCAGAGAGATTAGATAGATAGTTATTCCTCTTCTGCTGTCATTGCTGAGAACAGCAATGCCTGGTCTCCTTAGGAAACCGTCTCTGAGAACCAGGTTCAAAGTCAGAAGGAAACTCATGATTCCTAAACTGCTTCAGGCATGGTAACTTCAGAAAACAGAACTTAAAGGTGTCAGAGCATCCTCAGACATACTTGGTCTATTGGTTGCTTTTGCTCAGCTCTTTTCTTCTCCTTCTTTATTAGTTTTAGTGTGAAAAGGAATGGCTCCTTCACTCATCTCCTTGCAGAGGAAGAAATTGAGAAAGGAAGGTGATGTGAAAGCAAAATTTTTCAACAAAATAAGGCCCAATATTAAATAAATTCTATTTCATTCCTAATTGGAGGTCACTAAAATCTCTTGGTCCTTGTCTCTGTATCCTTCATTTACAGATGATATGAAAGCCATGGTCCAAGGCAACGGCACCAGAGTGATTGAGTTCATTCTACTGGGATTTGCAGTTTGCCAGGAAGTGCAGTACATCCTCTTCCTTGTGTTTCTGGTCATCTACATGACATCTCTAGTGGGAAATGTTGGGATGATTGTGCTCATCCAGTGTGATGCTCACCTTCACACTCCTATGTACTTTTTCTTACAAAATTTGGCTTTTATTGACCTCTGTTACACATCTGCTATCTCTCCCAAGATGTTAGTAAACTTCCTGGTCTCAGATAAATCCATCTCATTCTCAGGGTGTGTGACACAGTTATATGTTTATGGCACATTTGGCACAATTGAATGTTACCTTCTGGCTGCCATGGCTGTAGATCGTTATGTGGCCATATGCAACCCACTCCATTATTCAACAGTCATGTCCCAGAGGGCTTGCATCCAACTGGTCACTGGATCCTATGCTGTGGGTTCCCTGAATGGCACCATAAACACAGGATTTCTCTTTTCACTGACATTTTGCAATTCCAATACCATCAATCACTTCTTTTGTGATGTGCCCCCAATTCTGGCCCTTTCCTGTTCTAATATTGATGTCAATGTCAGGTTAATAAGCATTTTTGTGGGATTTACCCTGTTAAGCACACTGCTGGTGGTGTTCTTCTCCTATGTTTATATACTGGCTGCCACCTTGAGGATGTCCTCTGCTGCAGGGGACTGCAAATCCTTCTCTACTTGTGCCTCCCACCTGACTGCTGTCACCATTTTCTATGGGACACTCTCTTACATGTATTTACAGCCTTCTTCCCGTGAGTCACAAGAAAATGATAAAGTGGCCTCTGTATTTTATGGTATTGTCATCCCCATGCTGAACCCCCTGATCTACAGTCTGAGAAACAAGGAGGTAAAAGAGGCTATGAAAGTTCTCATAAAAAGTTATTCATGAGTCAGGCCTAGCATTTCAGGAGAATAGTTCAGAGAATGATCCAAGCAATGAGCATCTCATTTATCTTCTTTAACAGCTAGCTATTGGATCAGTTCAGAGAGTGGAGCATCTCATTGCTTTGATATGTAAATGAGATCTTGATTATGGTAGATATGACAAACTAGAGTTAAAATTTAGAAATAAATCTCCTCCTTTGGTATATTTGAAAATATACTTGGACCCAGATGGATATCTCCCCTGAACTTTGAATCACCCATTCCTCTGATTCTTCAGAAATTTTAGTGTTCGAAGATTTGTGATCACTTATTATTCTGAAGAGAACATTTACATTAAGAAGAAAAATCTTTGCACTGAGATAATTTGAGATCATTAAAAGCAGAAGGCAGTTTCTCAAATGCACACAAATTATATTATTTCTCCCATTCGATTTTGGACTCATTTTACTGTTTGCATATGGTACTTATATTAATAATTTGTGTTCATGTGCTAATTCATGGACTTGCACTAAAACTTTGTGTCATTTTCTGAAGTATAAATATTTATATCATCCATTTACTTGTTCCTGTATGAATTGCTATGGTGATCTCATTTGAGTAATCAATTTTGATAAGTCACTTTAAGTAGTTATTGATTCATTTCAGTCATATCCATGTCTTCATTACCCCTTTTGAGTTATCCTCAACAAGGGCACTGCGATGGTTTGCCATTTCCTTCTCCAGTCCATTTTATAGATGACAGAGGCAGACAGGATTAAGTCACTTGACCAGGGTCACAGTTCGTAGTGTCTGGAGCCAGATTTGAATTCATGAATATGAGTCTTCCTGATTCAAAATTCAGTATTCTATCCTGATGAGCAACAGCCTATCGTTGTATGTAAACTGGACCAGCTATAAGACCTTGTAATTTACAAGGTAAATTTACAAGGTAAAATTCCATGTAATTTACAGGGAATCCTTTTTTCATCTAGATAGAATGTTTAAGATATCCCCAGTGACAATGATGGACACCTTTAGAAAACGTTTTTCTCCATATTTAATGTCTCTTTTTATTGTAATGACTAAATGGTGGCTAAACAAAGTTACCTCTGTGGTTACATTATCCAAGAATCTTTCATGACTTTGCCCTTTGTGTAGAAAACAACTTGGTGACCAATACTTGCCCTTGAATATCTTATAAATATGAGTAACTATGTATGTGAGTAATTAATTAATTTTATTTTTATTCCTCTATCTTCCTCTCTTGGAGATATCTTGGACACTGATCCCTGAGTACCTTAAAAAATGGATTTCCACCATCTTGGAATTCCTCAAGTCAAGATGATCTTCCCATCTTCATCCTCCTGGTGTTGTTTCCCCTTGTACAAATAGCATATGTACTAAGATGTTAGTATTCAAATGTCATAATCACAGGTGATAACTTTAGAATGTTGGCACATCTACTCCATTTCCTTACACAATCCTTACACAATCACAATCTGACTTTCAACTGTTCCATTCTCTTGAACCTGTTTTCTACATGATTACCTCAACTTAACTGACAAATTCTATTCTTTTTGCAGGCTTATCTCTGATCTCTACACACACACACACACACACACACACACACACACACACACACACACACACACTTGACTATCCTCTTTTAGAAATTCTCTTCTTCTTTGGCTTTCATGTCACTTCTCTTTCCAGATGTTCTCAGTGTGCATTTACCCAGGCTGGTTTTTTTTAAGTTTTCTTTGAGATCTGACCATCCATCTGCTTCCAAACATTGAATGTCCCAAATCTCCATTCTGAGCACTTTTTTTTTCAAATGAGTTACATACCCTGCCCCTCTTAATCTTATCTTTCTTCAGGTCTCAGATCAGATGGCATTTCCCTCCATGAAACCTTCCTTGATCCTCTATAGCTCTTATTATTTATAAGTAACTTCTCTTAGTATTTTGTATTTACTTATATGCCAACATGTTATATCCTCCAGAAGATTAGAAATCCACTATGGCAAAGATGCTTTCATTGTTGACTTTGTGTCTCCTGTGCCTAACACAGTAGATTGCACATATTAGGGGGCTAATATATATGTTGAATTTGACGTACTGCCAACATCACAGAGGTCACATCCATTAATGGATTAAGGTGCTATTGCAAATATCAGAAACTGTTCCAACTCAGCTGGGAGAAGTCTCCACCAAAAAACTAAAAATGTCTGATTCAACCTGGGGTTTTGCCAGAAGTTTTAAATCATCTACCACAATTCCTCAGGTTTTCTTCAAAGTCACTTCCTTGAAATTTTTTAAAAAGCAACAAGCACAGCATAGGATGTAAGGATGCCTGCCTTCTACTCTAGTTCTGACGATGACTCAGAGTTGGGGAAGAGTTTAGAGTGACTTTAGACAAATCACAGAAGCTCACTGGGGTCTCTTTCATAGTCTGTTAAAAACAAAGAGACTTTGCCACATGATCTCTAACATTCCTTTCAGTTCTGACATTCTGAAGTTCCTTAGATCTTACATCTTTCTAGGTTCAAGCTTTCAGGGCACCTTCACTAAGAGAGCTAGCATTTCCCATCCGGAAGCCTTTCTAGCTCTGACCTGTGGGTTTATTTTCCAGCTCTAACAACCAATGATTCCCTGCATCTAAATATCCTACTCCAGACAAAGAAAGAATGTCACCAGAGCAGTTCCAGGACAACCCTCACTACCAGTAATTTTAGAGTTCTATGAGATTGTTTTAATATCAAACAAGGAGCCAATGAGTTTGTATAGGACATACAGTGGTGAACCTGGAGCCAGGCAGTCTTGAGTTCAACTCTTATCTCACACCTCTGTGCTGAGACCTTGGGCAAATCGATTAATGTCTCCATGCCTAATCCTCTTCAATAGAATGGGGTAATGGTAACACCAATATCTCAGGGCAATTGGGAGGATTAAATTTAAAATAAAGAAATGTAAAGAATCTCTCCAAATTGAGAGTGTTGGATAGATGTAATCCAATAGTATTACAATTTACACAGCCCAGCAAGAGTTTTTCCCTTCAGGACAGGACCAGGGAGACTAGATATTTATTCCTCTTGTGCTCTCATGGCTGAGAACAGACATGCCTGATCTCCTTGTGAAACTGTCTCTAAGAGCCAGGTTAAAAGTCACAAGGAAACTCAAGATTCCTAAACTGCCTCAAGTGCAGTAACCCTAGAAAACATAGCTCAGAGCACAAGGGAAAATGTCAGCATATCCACAGACACACTTGGTATATTGGTTGGTTTGGCTAAACTATTTTCTTCTCCTTTTTAATCAACCTTGGGATCTAAAGGAATGGTTCATTGTGTCAGCTACTGGAGAGGAATAAATTGAAAAAAAAGGTGATGTGAAAACAAATTTTTTCAAGATAAGACTCTGTATTAAACTAAATTCTCTTTCATTGCTAATTTGAGGTCATTAAAATCCCTTGGACCTTCTCTCTGTAAGTTTTCAGGTGATACGAAAGCCATGATTCAAGACAATGGCACCAGAGTGAATGTCTTCATTCTACTGGGATTTGCAGTTCACCAAGAATTACAGTACATCCTCTTCCTTATGTTCCTGGTCATCTACATGACATCTCTAGTGGGCAATGTTGGTATAATTCTGCTCATCAAGTGTGATGCTCACCTTCACACTCCTATGTATTTTTTCCTACAAAACTTGGCTTTTGTTGACCTCTGCTACACATCTGCTATCTCTCCCAAGATGTTAGTCAACTTCCTGGTCTCAGATAAATCCATCTCATTCTCAGGGTGTGGGACACAGTTATATGTTTATGGCACATTTGCCACAATTGAATTATACCTTCTGGCTGCCATGGCTGTAGATTGTTATGTGGCCATATGCAACCCACTCCATTATCCAATAGTCATGTCCACAGGACTTGCATCCAACTGGTCACTGGATCCTATGTTGTGAGCTCCCTGACTGCCACCATACACACAGGATTTCTCTTTTCTCTGACCTTCTGCAATTCCAATGCCATCAATCACTTCTTTTGTGATGTACCCCCAATCCTGGCCCTTTCCTGTTCTAATATTGATGTTAATGTCATGTTGTTAATCATTTTGGCAAGTTATAACCTGTTAAGCACAATGCTGATAGTGTTCTTCTTCTACATTTACATCCTGGTTGCCATCTTGAGGATGCCCTCTGCTGCAGGGAGACACAGTCTTCTCTACTTGCTCCTCCCACCTGACTGCTGTCCGCATTTTCTATGGGACACTATCTTACATGTATTTACAGCCTTCTTCCACAGAATCACAAAAAAATGATAAAGTAGCCATTGTGTTTTATGGTATTGTCATACCCATACTGAACCCCCTGATCTACAGTGTGAGAAACAAGGGGGTAAAACAGGCTATGAAAGTGCTTGTAAAAAGTTGTTCATGAATCAGTCCTTGAATTTCAGAAGAGTAGTTCAGAGAGACAAAAAAGCAAGGAGAATCTCTTTCCTTTTCTTTAACAGCTACTTATTGGATTGGTTTACAGATCATCCCATCTCATTGCTTCAATAGGTCAACAAAATCTCAACTATGTGAGTATGACAAACTGTAGGCTCCTCTATGCTCCTCTTAATAGCCTTTAAAAGTTATCAACAAGAATTCAACATCGTTAACATGATTGTACTGATATGATCAATAATGATGGTGGCGATAGTTCACATTTATTGTTAAATATTTCACATAGAAGAAGGGAAGAGGAGTCAGAATCTGTAGAAAATTCTTCCATTGAATTCCAAGTATGTAGATTGGTAAACTAAAATTCATCTGTGACTTATAGTGTTAGAGGATGGCTTGCTAGGTACTGAGAAGTCAAGCTTGCCAATGGTCACACAACTAGAATGTGGGAGATATATGATTTGAAATCAATGCTTTTTGATTCCAAGGTCATAGGTCACTTTGGACCTAATTAGATCTCCAATAAAATGGTATGAGGTAGATACTATAATGTTGCTTTCCCTATCTTAGAGGTAAAGAAATTGAGTGTGAGAGAGCCTTAGATTCATGAAAAATTAATGGTTTTCTTGTCCAACCTGCTCATTTTTCCAAAAAAGGAAATTCAGCTCTAAAGTTGTCATATGACCTGTCCAAAAACACACATCCAGTCAGTAACAGTAGAGAGTTTGACAAAAAAATCCAAGACAAAAAGGTACTACGAACAATCTCCATTAAGTCAAGCCACTGTCAGAATTTCCAGCTATTATAAAAGTACAAACCTCCAAATAAATATATATGTGAAAGTGGGTGCATGTGTTTGTGCACATTCAAAGCCTCCAAGGTAATATTCTAGAAGAAGAGACCTGACCATATCACTCACTTCCTCTGCCAACTCAGTGGCTTTCTTCACAACTACAATAAAATTTAAAACTTTCTGTTAGACATTTAAAAACCTTCAGAACTTGTTTCAAACTACCCTTCAAGGCTTATTATATATTACACCCCTTCATATACTTTATGATTTAGTCAAACTTTCCTTTTTGCTGTTCCTCACATATGATCTTCCATGACTCCTTGGATAAACTGCTATCTTATATCACTCAACTGGAAAGCTCACTTTTTCTTGAATATGTGTGAATTTATATATAATTTATATAATTTATAATATATATAACAGATTTAATAATCTGTTATTTCATTTCTGTTTCCTATGTTTTATGTAATAAATGAATGCATTCATTATTCAGCATTTGTACTGCTCATATATATAACCAGTGTATACTGGGAAGGCACAAAGCTTAAAAGTATAAGCTACGACGATCTTCCTCAAGCTTGTTTTGTTCTCCACATATCGTCCTCTACTCCAGTAACTTTGCTAAAGTACAGGGTTAATAACCATGTCTCCCCACTACTAAGTAAAGTCCAGTGCATTCCTATTCCTTGAAGAATCAAATATAAACTAGTTTTGGGTACTGGAAACTTATCGCAACCCAGACCATTCTGTCTTTTCTTTCATGTTACAACTAACCCAGTACTCGATGGTTCGGAAATACAGGAATACTTCTTTCACTCCACACATGGTGCTCCCTCCCATTTCCAGTCCTTTTATCTGGCTGCCTCCCAGCTAGGAATTCTCTCTCTCCTTATGTCTGCCTCTTCGTTTCCCTGGCATTCTCCAGGTCTTAGCTCAAGTGTCATCTGCAGGTGTCATTTCCAGGTCCCCCAAGATGCTAATGTCTTCCTTACTAAGCTTGCTTTCCATATATTCTGTATGGATTTTATATGTAGTTATTAGTTCCAGCATAATATCCCCTTTACCTTCAGTTTTTTTTTTATTTTTCTGTGCATCTGTTATTAATTGGCATATAATGGAAGCTTACTAAATGATTGTTGAATTACTGATTTATTGATTGGATATTTTTAACTAAATATCCAATATATTTTCAAATATATTTCCCTTCCTGTCAGCAACGCCATCTTCCAGTCTGTAAGTTTCATATCCATGTTGTAATTCTCAACTCCTAATTCTTCATCACCCCTATTTTTGCCAATGTGGTGCCAAATCATGTAGTTCCTACTTCTGTAACACATTTCACACCCATCCTTTCCTCTCTGCTCACAAAAGCAGCACCTTAATTCATGCCTTGATCACCTCTTACTTGCAACACTGCCATGACCTCACATTTGTCCCATTTCATTCAAACATCTCCTGGCTTTGATTCATCTTACTCAGATGCCAAAGTGATTTTACTTAAGTACATAGTTGACCATATCATTACCCTACTCAACAAAACCCAGGAGCTTTTTATTGCCTCTAGGATAAAATATCAACTACATTATTTGGCCTTAAAAGCCCTATTCAACCTGACTCCTAGCTGCTTTGATAGACCTATTCCCTTTCCCACAATCTGCAGTGACTTTCTTGCTATTCCACACATCACACACATCATGTCATGCTCCATTTCTCTGCATACACACTGGTCATCTCTCATCCCTGGAACGCTCTCTCTTATTATCTCTACCTTGAAGAATCCTATACTTCCTTTAAGAGTCTACTCAAGAACTACCTCCCTGAAAAAGTCTTTCCTGAATCATCCTCACAATACCCCCCCAAACCCAGTGATTGGTGCCTTTCTAGAATTATCTCATAACTCCTATGTATATATTTGAATGAATACACATTTTGCATATAGAATTCAAACTCCTTCATAGAAGAGCTGATTTCTTTCATATATTTGTATTTCAAGTGTCTATGACAGTGCTTTGTCCATATAAAAGGCTCAATAATTATTTTTGTTAGCCAATTGATTGATTACCCATTGCCCAACTGAAATAACACAAGCCTAATCCATACCATTCAACATATTGCAAAGTGATGAATAGCCCATATTTCTCATATTCTACAGAGAGTGAGAGGGAGAGACAAAATGACACAAGGAGAGAGCAACGAGAAAGAGAGAGAGATATACATAGATATATGAAGTGATTATCATTTTTTTAAAAATAATAATATCAATATTGACATTAAGCATTTATGTATCATTTCAAGATTCATAAAGCACTTGAAGTTTATGTATCATTTCAAGATTCACAAAGCAAAAACAATCCATGAGATAGGTGCTATTATTTATGCTCACTTTACAGACACTTGCCCACAGCCTGTAAGTGTCTAACAGAGTATTTGAACTCATCTATGCTGACTTCAGGTTCAGAGCTCTCTCCACTCTGTCTCATCAAGTGAATGGTATTTATGTCTTGTCATTCTGGAAGAGTCATTCTGGAAGAGTCATTGATACATAGAACATGCTCATTGAATGCCACTTGATGGAGTGATTGATTATTTACCAGTGAATATGAACAATAGAAAATCTGTAAACTAGCAACAGCAAACTCAGTACCTGGCTGTCGCAGGTAGGGAATTACAAGCTTTGCAAACTCAAAAGTAACCAAGAAATGTAGTTTATAATCACTACTGCCAAATTTCTAAGTAATTGGAAAAAACATCACTCCTGGGAAGTTAGAAGGAGAGGAGGTAATGAGCACTCCTTCTCATGATCTTTCCTCATTCTCTGTGCCCAGGAATGCCCCGGAGAGCAGGTGTCAATGTTATGTGACTGGTATATGTATGGGTGCATTTGGAACACTTGAACATATGTCATCTTAGGAGTTCAGGGAGCCTACACCTGATGGGAGGAGAACTTAGAGTGGCATTACTTCCCCTGAAGACAATCACACTTTGTTCCCAAAGAACTGTGTTTCCCTGGGAAAGTGTCTTAGAGAAGAAGCAGAGCCTGGAGGATCAGAGGCAGAGAGAGAGAGAATGGAAAGAAAACTCTCACCCCTAGCAAAGCCACAGTGAAGAGAGAATGAACGGCAGGTGAATAGGTAGGACTTCTGATATTCTGGACTTATTGACTGGCCTTCAAATAAAGGCAGAGATCACCCTTAGGGATCACATCTCTTAAGGTTTAGAACTTCAGTGACCTTAAGAATCACTGAATTCATCCCCTTCATTAGTGGGGAGAAAAGGTCTACATCTTATGTTCTGTAAAATACTTTACGTGTATTGTCTCACTTGATCCTCATAACAACTGTGGCAGATAGGTGCCATCATTCTCCCCATTTCACAGATGAGGAAACTGAAACCAAGGTGAGGTTAAATGATTTGACCAGGTTCACACAGCTGTACATCTCTGAGGCAGGCTTTGCACTCAAACATTTATGACATTAAATCAAATACTCAATCATTATATCACATAGATGTCTAAAGGATATGAATACACAAGGAGTTATCAATCAAATTTGCCTTACTCAGTGTATATGGAGCCAGATTATAGGTTCTTTGAGAGAACAGATTAGAGGGTGTCTTTCATTGACCCTAAACTTCCTTCCTCCTCTAAATTGACTCCTCTTTACCAGCAGATGCAAGGCCTGGTGTTCAGGGCTTCAGACACAAGGACAGTGAGCACATAGTTGTCTTCTGCTTTCATGTGGAGGGGATAAGATCTGCCATTTACAGAGAATGGTATCTAGAAGCAATGAGTGATGGGAGTCAAAGGACACATAGAGAGGGAGGAAGGGAGGAAAAGGGCAAAGAGAACACTAGAGAGAAAACTATAGTAAAAATTGCGAAGAAAATTCTTTCAGTTGTGAATCTGAAAGAAGGCTGGCTCCCTACAGTATGGGAGGGGAGAGAAAGGGGGACAGGGACTGATCTATATTTTGATGAAACAATAAGGATTCTGATAGATAAGGAAAGGAAGTAGTGCACTCCAGAAAGGAGAAGCTTATTCATATTCATGGAAGATAGATAAGGCAGGCTTCCTTTGGAGGAGAACTGGAAATCCAGTTTGGTCACAATATAGTGTGTATGAAGAAAATTAATGAGAAAGGAGTCCTCCTGGAAGGTTAGTCAGGTCCCTAAATACCCAAGGAAAGAATTCCCGTTATTTTATATGCTATGAGAAACAAGAGGGAGCTACTGGATATTCTGAAGGACAGGGGCCTAGTCTGCTGGAAGCAGAATATTCTGGAAACTTTGTGAAGGATGGCTGAATAAGGAAGGCAATGGAAAGAGAGAAAATCATGAGGATCCCATTTAACAACCCAGATGCGGGGTGATGAGGGCCTGAATTCTCAGGGAGCCTGGGTGCCTAAAAATTACAAAATGGAGGCAAGACCTTTTGGATAGGAAGAATTATTATGACCTGACAACTTATTGCAAGTGACTGAGGAGGGAATGAAAAGTGTGGAATCACTCAGATTCGAGCCTGAGTGATGGAGGGCATTGAGATGCCACGAAAAGAAACAGGTAAGATGGGAGGAGGCAGGGGTTTGATAAGGGACAGAAACAAAATGGATTCAAATCTTACCTACAAATCACTAAGTTCTTAGTCTTTCCCCAGAAGCAAAAGAGTTGAAGGAGAGGACAGAAAGGAAGCAAAGACTAGCTATGACAGCGTGACATTCTTACAATGGGTGCAGTGGCCAACACACGGGTGGGTGGCCCAATGGTGAGACAGTAGGGATGAGGTGATAGTGGGGCATCAGTGAAGCACAAAAACCCAAACACTTGCAGAAATGTGGCTTAGGTACATGTGTATGTACATGACCTCTGGGGAGGTGGCAGAGGCATGTGAAGCCACTGGGAGGAAAAGGAGAAGGGGGAAGATGGCAGCACAATAGGGATATGGGTATAGAGAGGAAGGAAGATAATGGTGGAACATGCCTGAAATCCCTGTTATGGAGGGAGGCTGAGGTTGATGGTACCCTTGGGCTCAGGTGCTCCAAAGTAAGGAGTTCTGAGGCTCACTGGGTGAGAGCCGTTTGGTGATCTACCACCATCCAGAACCACTACAAAGAGCCATGAGGAGGAGGTATGGACTAGCTCAAGTCAGAAATGGAATTACCAGGGATGTTGGGAAATGATGGGCTGCTGTAACACCACGTTAGAAAATATTAGGAGATTCAGTATCCAGAAGAAAAAGAAAATACAGGCACTGGATTGGATGTGAGGATGCTTTGGCCTCTGGGTTAACTCTGCTAATAATAGCTCAGAATTGAGGGATAGGTTAGAGTGATCTTAGACAAATCACAGAAGCTCCCTGTGGTCTCCTTTATAGTCTGGTAACACAATGACATGGCCAAATGATCTTTAACACTCCTTTCAATTCTAACATTCTGGTGACCCCTGCTCAGGTCCCAGCCACAGGTCTTGCTGAGGTGCCTCCTTCTGCAGCCCCTCTACCTGGGACAACACATTCACTCTGGCCTCAGGCCCTGCTCCCACCACACTTTCTGGGGTATCTGACTCCTTCCCTTCCTCAGGTGACAGCTGATTTTTCCCCTTGCCAGCCAGATGCCCTGGCCTTGCAGCTCAAACCACCTGAGTCAACATTCTCCAGTCCCTCCCTCATGAAAGGGGGACTACCTAAGTCTCTAACCAAGCCCCTGCCCTCACAGCACCTTCAAGCCTTTTTCTGTGCAAGCTCAATATCTCATTCAGGTTAAAGAGAACCTGAGGAGATGCTCAGAAGATCCCACTAGGATTACTGAGAGTTTGACAGTCATATACCTACCATTTGAACTTTCTTTCAAGGATCTGCATATTCTTTTCTCTGACTGTTGTACCACTGAGGAGAAGGGGAGAATTTGGGAACATCCCCAAAAGTTTGGCGACCATATGGCTAGCAATGATCCCATAAAATACCCCCCAAAGAGAAGCTGCTGCTCCCACTAGTGACCCAGGATGGCATTAGCAAAAGAGTGAGGACAGTGGAAAGAGAGAACTTATGGTAATTTGTCTGTTAGAAGGACTACAAACTGCTTTTCACAAACAAGTCAATTTTCAAAATATTAGGGAAATTACTCAGGGAGAAAAGGAAAAGTCTGCCCTTTTTCAAGACTGGCTAGTACAAGCTATTAAAAAAAACAGGCAAATTTGGATCCTGACTCCATAGAAGGGGCAGCAATCCTTAGCATGTATTTTATCAATCAGTCTGCCCCAGATATTAGGAGGAAACTGCAGAAATTGGCAATGGGACCCCAAACACCTCAGGCCCAATTACTGGAGGTGGCCTTTGCAGTCTTTCCTAACAGAGACTTCTTTGCAGCAGAGGAAAGAGAACGAAGGAGAAGGGCCAGAGACAGGGAGCATGCTCAATTCTTGGCTGCTGCCATGGCCAGGAAAAGACCCAGGGAACACCTCTCCAGGGTGTTCCCTTGGAGGAAGTCTGACTACTTGGGCAGTGGGGAAACCTGCTTTCAATGCCACAAGGAGGGTCACTGGTCCAAGGAGTGCTCCTTCAGGATGCCCCCTGAGAGGGAGCCCCAGGAACCAGTTCCTATGAAACTATGCCCAGGTGACCAGGAGGGACATTGGAGGAAAGATTGACCCTCAGATTGGAAAAGTGGTGGAGCTGCCCCACCCTCAGGACCCTGTCCTCCAGTCTTCTCAAGACTTGGAATAACAGGAAAGCCTGGGTGCCAGCACTTTCTCCACCTCTCTCACCAAGCCCTAGACAAAAACAGAGGCTGAAGGTAAGGTTACCCACTGTAACATGACTAAGTTCTCTGCTTTAACCAATTACTCTGCCCCTACTAACCTCTTGACCCCTTGGGTCATAGGCACTGAAGGGGAAACTAAAAAATGTCTCCAGACATACCCCCTCTCCAGCCTACTTGAGGATCTGTTGTTTAAACACTCCTTCCTTATGTCCTCCTCTGACCCCACCTCCTTGATGGGAAGGGCCCTGATGGTGAAATTGGGAGCCAATTTTCTCTAGTTAAACCTCCCATCTCCCTTTTGCCTCTGTGTACTAGATCTCCCAATGTTTGCTTGAAAGTGTGGGAGACAGTCAGGCCAATTGTTTGGGATCCAGGAATTCCAGGGAGATCTACTTCTGCCACCCCAGCTGTTGTTAGCCTCCCAGACCCTAAAGTGTTCCATCTTCACGGACAATATCTGATTAAGTAGAATCCTTGTCCCTTGTTCATCTCCATGCAGCACTGAAATCCTTCCAGGAACAAAGGTTTCAAGATCTCAGGGCTATTAATGAAGCTGACATTCCAATAGTCCCCAAACTATACACTATACTAACTCAGCTCCCTGGGGATTTCTGTGTAGCTCTTCACATAGACTCACAATTGATTTTTGCCTTTGAATGGGCTCTTTCTGGGAAATCAAGTCCATATCAGCTAACATGGACAGTCTTGCCCCAAAGCTTTCAGGATAACCCTCATTTATTTGGCTAGGGTTTGGAAGGGATTTAAGCCACCTGATATTCTTATCTGTAGCCCCACCCAGAATGAGTCTTTGGCTGCTGCCACAGAAGCCCTTGATTTCGTGGGCATTCCAGGCTATAGGGTCTCTTTGAACAAAGTCCAGATAGCATGCCAGTCCATAAAGTATCTAAGCCATGAGCTCATGCCTACTTCTCTCTCCTTAACCTCTGGGAGCAAAAGCATCATCCCTGTGGCAACCACTAAGAAACGAGTTGCAGTCTTTTTAGACATAGCTGGATTTTGTAGGCCCTGGATTCCTAATGTGGGTTTTATTGCTAAACCCCTTTCTGACTACTCAGGGCCCGGACTCAGACCAGGCTAAAGCTTTTGAGACTCTAAAAACGAATTTGACCACCACCCCATCACTAGCCCTACCCAATCTAGAAAAACCTTTCACTCTGCGTGTTGATGAAAGGAGAAGACAGGTTTTGGGATTCTTAAACCATACCTTAGAGAGGAGGCTCAGGGGTGATGGGGACCCCAAAACACTGACAGTCTGGGTCATGCTTGAGTGAACTCAACTCAAACCATCTTAAAGCTAAAGAAAACAAAGTTTATTAAAGATTCCCCATCTTGGGTTGCCTCTTAAGGGACCTAAGCATTTGTGATGCTGTATTTACAAGGAGGCCAGATAGAATCCCAGCTAGACAGAGTCTGAGCTGGATTGAATCAGAGCACCTTCATGGAGGCAAGATGGGACTTAAATACAGAAAAGAGTATAGGCAGGATGTGGGGGGAGGAGGGGTGGTCTGGTAGTCCAGGGTGATGGGAGGAGGGCTTTAGGAAGGGTCTTGAGGAGAAGTCCAAGGAGGGAATCCTAGCAGGGTCAAAGGCTGGAAACAGCTGGAGGCTATCAGGAAACAGACTAGGGGGCACCTACATGGGAAGCAGGTGGGGCCATCAAGAGGTAACAGACAATGGCCACACATTTGAGTAGGAAAAGCCAGGTTCTGTGGGGAGATACAAGGAGAGTTCAATTTGAGTATGAAAAGCCAGGTTAAGTGAGGAGATTCCAGGGGAGCTCAAGGAAGTTCCCAGAGTCTGAACCCCATCATTAGGACCTGACCCTAGGGCAATTGATGTTCTTATTAGCTCAAAATATGCTTTCCCTATTCTATATGTCCATGGAGCAATCTGGAAAGGAAAGGGATATCTGACAAAAAAATTCCCCTGTCAAACATGCCCTTCTATGTTTTGGCCTTGCCATAGTTGTCTTTAATTCTCTCCAAAGAAATTGTCTTTGATGCCAGGGAAATTGTCTTTTCTTTACACTCTTTTTGTGCCTCTTTGCTCCTTGTCTGTGAGGTTTGTCTTTTCCAAAGCACAAGTCATCAACTTCCAGATGACACAACAGGCTACCTACCCCTTGAACAGGACCCATCAAGGCAGGGACAGCTCTATGCCCCTTGCCAACAGGAAGCAGTTTCAGAAGCTGAGAACTTAGCCCTTTAGCCCAAAAGAATTGGGTTCAATCTGTTTGAGGGGGAAATGATGGGGTACAGACCCCTGGAACCTCCTTCAATCTCCCCACTTAACCTGGCCTTTCATATTCACATCTATTGCCCTTGACCTAGCCTGGCCTTTCCTTGTCTGTTCCCTCTGGATTGCCCCACCTACATCCCACCCAAACCCTCCATTGCTGATAGCTCCACATTTCCTCCAGCTGTTTCTAACCCTTGACCAGTCACCTCCTCCTTGGCCTCCTCCACAAGACCCTCCTTAAACCCCTCTTCTCATCACCCTAGACTACCAGACCACCTCTAGATGTGTCCCACTAACCTTCTGTATGTAAGTTCCACCATCTCACCTCCATGAAGGCACTAAGGCTGTCCAGCTGAGACGCTATCTGGCCCACTTGTGAATACAAGCATTACAAGTGCTGAGGCTCCTTAAGAGTCAACCCAATATGGTGAATTTACTTTGGCTTTAAAAAAGAAAATTCTAACATTCTGAAATTCCTCACAGATGTTACACCATTCTAGATTTGAGGGTCCAGGATCCCTTCATTCAGAGCTAACATTTTCCATCCTGAGCACCTTCTAGCTCTAACCTGTGGTCTCATTTTCCAGTTCTAACAACCAGTGACTCCCCGAATACAAATACTCCTCCCTACTCATCTTTTCCTACTCTAAGCAAAGAGAAAATGTCACCACAGCACCGCCAGGATGACCAACACTACCAATACTACTGGTCTGTTTTAAAGTTCTATGAGATTTTTTGATATCAAACAAGAAGTAGGAAGCAAGCTGGTGCAGGTAATAGAGTGCTGAACATAGAGTCAGGAAGTCTTGAGGTCAAATCTTGTCTCATACTTCTGGGGTGAGACCTCTGCCTGCCTAATTTCCTCACCTTTAAAATCAGGATGAGGGTGACACCAATGTCCCAGGGAAATTGTGGGGATTGAATGTTAAAATAAATGAATGTAAAGTCTCTTGCCAAATTTAGGGCACTAGATCAATGTTATCTAGTAGTATTGTGACTTACACAGCCCAGAAAGGGGTTTCCCCTTCAGGGCAGCCCTGGGGACGTTAGATACTTATTTCTCTTGTACTGTATATTGAACAAATATGCTTGGTCTCCTTGTGAAATTATCTCTAAGAGCCAAGTTAAAAGTCACACGGACACTCATATTTCCTAAACTGCCTCAGGTGACGGAACATTAGAAAACAGAACTTAAAGGTGTCAGAGTATCCTCAGACACACTTGGTATATTGGTTGGTTTTGCTGAACTCTTTTCCTCTCTTTCTTAATTACTCTTGGGGTTACAAGGATTGGCTCCTTGAGTTAACTGGTTGGGAGGAATAGATTGAGAAATAAAAATGGTATCAAAACAAAATTTTTCAACAAAAGAAGACCCAATATTAAACAACATTGTCTTTCATTGCTTACTTGAGTTCACCAAACTCTCTTGGTACTTCCTTCCCTCCATACATTTGCAGATGACATGAAAGCCATGATCCAAGGCAATGGCACCAGAGTGACTGAGTTCATCCTACTGGGATTTGCCATTCAACAAGAACTCCAGTACATCCTCTTCCTTCTGTTTCTGGTCATCTACATGATATCTGTCGTAGGCAATGTTGGTATAATTCTGCTCATCAAATGTGATGCTCACCTACACTCTCCTATGTATCTTTTCCTAGAACACTTAGCTTTTGTTGACCTCTGTTACACATCTGCTATCACTCCCAAGATGTTAGTCAACTTCCTGGTCTCAGATAAATCCATCTCATTCTCAGGGTGTGTGATACAGTTATATGTTTATGGCACATTTGCCACAGTTGAATTATATCTTCTGGCTGCCATGGCTGTAGATCGTTATGTGGCCATTTGCAACCCACTCCATTATCCAATAGTCATGTCCCACAGGGCTTGCACCCTGCTGGTCACTGGATGCTATGTTGCAGGTTTCCTGAATGGCACCATACACACAGGACCTCTCTTTTCACTGACATTTTGCAACTCCAATACCATCAATCACTTTTTTTGTGATTTGCCCCCAGTCCTGACCCTTTCCTGTTCTAACGTTGATATGAATGTCACCTTATTAGTCATTTTTGGGGGATTTAGCCTGGTAGCCACACTGATGGTAGTGTTCTTCTCCTACATTTACATCCTGGCTGCCATCTTGAGGATGTCTTCTGCTACAGGGAGGCACAAAGCCTTCTCCACTTGTGCCTCCCACCTGACTGCTGTCACCATTTTCTATGGGACACTCTCTTCCATGTATTTACAGCCTTCCTCCAGCAAGTCACAAGAGAATGATAAAGTGGTCTCTGTGCTTTATGGTATCATCATACCCATGTTGAATCCCCTGATCTACAGTCTGAGAAACAAGGAGGTAAAACAGGCTGTGAAACATCTTGTAAAAAGTTGCGCATGAGTCAGGTCTTGCATTCTGGGGGAGTAGCTCAGAGAAACGTCCAAACAATGAGCCTCTCATTTCCTTTCTTGAACAGCTAGCTATTGTAGTGGTTTAGAGATCATCCCATCTCATTGCTTTGATAAGTCCACAAGATCTCAGCTATCAGATGTGTAACAGACTGGAGGCTGCTGATGGCTCCTCTTAAGAGATTTTAAAATTCTCAAGAACTGAACATCTTTAACATGATTACTGATATGATCAATAATGATGGTGATGATGGCACTGGTGATGATAGTTTACATTGATTGTTAAATATTTTCAAATGAAAGAGGGGAAGAGGAGTCATTGTAATTTGATTGATGGGGGAAGTCTGTGGATGAAAACTCTGCCACTGAGTTCCAATTATATATGTTGGCAACCTAAAACTCAACTGTGACTTACACTTTTAAAGGATTACTTGGAAAATTCTTAAAGGTAGAGTCTTGCCCATGGTCACACAACTACAAGAGGGGAGATGGATGACTTGAACCCAGGCCTTCTTGACACCAAGGTCATAAGTCACATTGGATATAATTAGGTCTCCATTTGTAACCATATGCAGTAGGTCATACCATGTTGTTTTCCCTGTCTTATAGGTAACTAAATTGAGTCTGAGAGAGCTATGGACTCGTGGAAAATGAAGTCATCTTAATGGTTTTCTAGTCCAACTATCTCACTTTACAAAGAAGGAAATTCAGATCTAAAGTTGTCATATGACCTGCCCAAAGTCACACATTCAGTTAAAAGTGGTAGAGAGTTTGACAAACAAAATCCAAGGCAAATAAGGAACTAGAACAATCCCCATGAGGCCAAGCCACTGCCAGAATTTCCAGTTATTATATGTAGTCCTCCAAATAAATATATGTGAAAGGATATGCATGGATTTGGGTATATTCAATGTTTCCAAGGTAATAGTCAAGAAGCAAAGACCTGACCATGTCACTCTTCTCCACCAACTCAATGGCTCTCCACCACCACTGCAATAAAAGTTAAACCTTTCTGTTAGACATTTAAAAGCCTGCAGAACCTACTGCCTTTCCAGGCTGACGGTATATTACATCCTTTCACATACTTTATGCTTCAGTCAGACTTCCTTTTTGCCCTGCATCACATATAAGCTTCCATGTCTCCTTGGATACACTGGTATCTTGTATGACTCAACTGGAAAGCTCACTTCTTATACAAATGGAAATTTATATAACTACTTTCCTTCATGTTTTTCATGTTTTATGTAATAAATGGATTTACTCATTATCCATTTTTTGTACTATTCATATATGTAACTAGTGTGTGGTGTGAAGGGGCTACAATGAAAAGGGTAAGCTGAGAGCTACTTCCTCCCTCAAGTGCATTCATCTTTTGTTCTCAGCCTATGGTCCCCTAGGCCACTGATTTTCCTACAGTACAGGGTTAACCATGTTTCTGAATAAAGTCCGATGCATTCCTATTATTGGAAGCATAAAATATAAACTACTTTAGGGCAATGAAAGCTCATCACCACCCAGACCATTCTGACCTTTCTTTCATGTTACAACTAACCCTGCACTCTCTGGTCCAGGAATACAGGCCTATTTCTTTCACTTCACACATGACGCTCCATCCCAGTTCCAGGCCTTTTCCCTGGCTGACTCCCAGCTTGGAATGCTCTCTCTCCTTACCTCTCCCTCTTGGTTTCCCTGACTTTCTCCAGGTCTTACCTCAAGTGTTATCTGCAGGTGCCATTTCCCAGTCCCCCCAGATGCTGATGTCTTCTTTTCTAAGGTTACTTTCCATATACTCTGGGTGGATCTTATATGTACTTATTAGTACCAGCATAGTCTCCCCTTTGCCTTCAGTTTTACCTTTTCCTATGCATCTATTACCAATTAGCATATACTGGAAGCTTACTAAATGATTGCTGAATTATTGATTTATTGATTGGACATTTTGAACTAAATATTCAGTATGCTTTGCAAACATATTTCCCTTTCTGTCAAGGACACCATCTTCCTTCCAGGCTCTAAGTTTCACACCTATATTGTAATTCTCTACTCCTAATTCTCTATCATGACCTATCTTTGCCAATGAGGTGCCAAATCATGTATTTCCTACTTCTGTAACACATTTCACACCCATCCTTTCCTCTCTGCTCACACAAGCAGCACTTTAATTCATGCCTTGATCACCTCTTACTTGAAACACTGCCATGACCTCACATTTGTCCCATTTCATTCAAATATCTCCTGACTCTGATTCATCTTACTCAGATGCCAAAGTGATTTTACTTAAGTATATGGTTGACCATATCATTGCCCTACTCAACAAAACCCAGGAGCTTTTTATTGCCTCCAGGATACAATATGAACTACATGATTGCGCCATAAGAGCCCTATTTAACCTGACTTCTAGCTACTTTGCTAGAATTATTCCCCTTCTCACGATCTGCAGTGACTTTCTTGCTGTCCCATAAATCACACACAGCATTTCATGTTCCATTTCTGTGCATACACACTGGTCATCTCGCATCCCTGGAACACTCTTTCTTCTTATCTCTACCTTGAAGAATCCCATACTTCCTTCAAGAGTCTACTCAAGAACTACCACTCTGAAAGTTTCTTTCCTGAGTCATCCTTCCAACCCCCTCCCAACCTCTGTGATTAGTACCTTTCTAGAATTATCTTATAACTCCTATGTGTGTTTGAATGAATACATATTTCTCATATAGAATTCAAATTCCTTGAGAGAAGAGTTGATTTCTTTCATATATTTGTATTCCAGGTGCCTGTAACAGTGCTTCATCCATATAAATGGCTCAATAATTATTTTTATTATTCAATTGATAGATTACCCATTGCCCAACTTAAATAACACAAGCCTAATTGCATACTATTCAAGATATTGCTAAGTGATGAATACCCTATATTTCTCAAATTCTACAGTGAGTGGGAGAGAGAGATGGAATGATACAAAGAGAGAGAGCAAGACATGATAGATATATAGAAACAGATACGCAGATAGAAGGTGTGGGTATCATTCTTTTAAAAAATAATAATATGTATAATAACATTGAGCATTTATGCAGCATTTTAAGATTCACAAAGCACTTGACATGTTATATCATTTTATGCTCACAAAAAATCCATGAGATAAGTGCTATTATTTATGCTCACTTTACAGACACTTTCCCACAGCCAATAAAAGTCCATGGTGGTATTTGAACTCATCTATGCTGACTCGAAGTTCAGAGCTCTCTCCACTGTGTCTCATCAAGTGAACGGTATTCAAATCTTTACTTTCTGGCAGAGTCATTGATACATAGAACATGCTCACTGAATGGCACTTGATGGAGTGACTGATTATTTACTAGTTCATATGAGCAAGAGTAAATCTGTAAAGTAAGCAATAACCACAAAAGCAGTACCTGGCTCCCACAGGTATGGAGTTACAAGCTTTGCAAACTTAAACGTCAACAAAAAATGGAGTTTATAGTCACTACTGAAAAATTCCCAAGTAATTGGGAAAAGCCTCACTCCTGGGAAGCTGGAAGGACAGTAGGTAATGAGCACTCCTTCTCATGATCTTTCCTCATCCTCTGTGCCCATAAATGCCCAGGAGAGCAGGTCCCTATGCTGTGTAGCTGATATATGTGTGCCTACATTTGGAGCTCTTGAAGATATGACAACTTAGGACTCCCGGGAGCCTAGACCTAATGGGAAGAGGAGAACTTAGAGTGAGATTCCTTCCCCTGAAGACAATCTCACTTTATTCCCAATGAACTGTGTTTGTTTGGGAAAGTGTCTTAGAGAGGAAGCAGAACTTGGAGGATCAGGGTCAGAGAGACAGAGGGGCTGGTACTGAGAATGGAAACTCTCACCCCAAGCAAAGCCACCATGAAGAGAGAGTGAATGGTGGGTGAGGACATCTGATCTTGTGGAGTTACTGACTGGCCTTCAGAGGAAGGGAGAGATCACCCTCAGGGATCACAGCTCTTAAGGTTTAGAACTTGAGTGAACATAAAGATCACTTAGTCCCGCCCCTTCCTTTCTAGGGAGGAAAGTTCTGCACCTTCTGGTCTGTAAAATGCTTCACATATATTATCTCACTTGATCTTCATAACAACCATAGCAGGTAGGTACCACCATTCTCCCCATTTTACATATGAGGAAACTGAGACCAAGGGGAGTTTGAATGATTTGCCCAATTCATGCAGCAAATAATTTATCTGAGACAGGATTGGAGCACAAACCTTTCTGATGTTACATCAGATCCACTATACTACCTAGATATCTACAAGATATGGATACACAAGGAGTTTATCAATCCTAGTCATGTTAGTACGTTTTGAGCCAGATGAGAAGGCTATCTTTGACTGCCCCTAAACTTCCTTCCTCCTCTTCATTGACTCTCCTGTATACCGGTAGATGTGGGGTCTGGGACTCAGGGCTTCAGATACAAGGACAGAGAGCATGTTGTCCTGCTATTCAAGATAATTCTCTTCTACTTTAATCTGGAGGGGAAGGATCTACCATTTACAGAGAATAATATATAGAAGTAGTGAGTGATGGGGGAGGTAAGGGAAGAAAAGACATAGGGAGGGAGGGAGGAAAAGGGAGAGAGACAGAGTCAGAGAAAGAGAGCAATAGAGAGAAAACCATAGTAAAAATTGAGGAGGAAAATGATTTCAGTTGCAAATCTTAGAAAAGGTGGGCTCCCTAGAGGATGGGGGGAGGGGTTACATGGGTCGCTGATGAAGCCCTTGAAGAAACAATAAGGATTTTGAAGATAAGGGAAGGAGGTAGGGCACTCAAAAAAGGAGAAGGTTGTTCATATTCTTGAAGGATAGATAAGGCAGGCTTACCTTGGAAGAAAGCTGTCAGTCTAGTTTGCTGGAATGTAGAGTGTATGAAAAGGAATGATGAGAAATGAATCTTAGTGGAAGGTTAGAGCCAGGTCCTTTAATATCCAATGAAAGAATTTCCATGTTTTATATACTATGAGCAGCAAGAGGGAGGTACTGGATATTCTGAAGAAGTACAGGGGCCTAGTGTAACTGAGGCAAGATATTTTGGAAATTTTGTGAAGGGTGGTTGAATAAGGAAGGCAATGGAAAGAGAGAAAATCATGAGGAGCCCATTTAACAACCTGGATGCAGGGTGATGAGGGCCTGAATTCTCAGGGTTCCTGGGTGCCTAAAAATTACAGGATGGAGGCAAGAGCTTTTGAGAAGAAGAATTATTATGAACTGACAACACGCTGGATATAACTGATGAGGGAATGAGAAGTGGGGAATCACTCAGATTTGAGCCTGAGTGATGGAGGGCATTGAGATACCACCAAAAGAAACAGGTAAGATGGGAGGAGGCAGGGATTTGTTGAGGGACAGAACCAAAATGGATTCAGATTTTACCTCTAAATCACTAAGTTCTATAGTTTTTCACCAGAAGCAAAAGAGTTGAATTCGGGGACAGAAATGAAGCAAAGATTAGCTATGGCAGGGTGGCATTCTTTAGCCAACAGAGGAGTGGCCCAATGGTGAGACAGTAGGGATGAGGTGACAGGGGGGCGTCAGTTAAGACGCAAAAACCCAAACACTGCAGAAATGTGGCTTAGGTACATGTGCATGTACATGACCTCTGGTGTTGAAGCAGAGGTATGTGCTGCCACTGGGAGGAGAAGGAGCATGGGGAAGATGAGGGCACAGTTGGGGCATGGGTATAGAGAGGAAGGGAGGTAAAGGTGGAACATGCCTGAAATCCCTGTTATAGAGGGATGGTTATAGAGGTGGATCGTTCCCTTGACTCAGATGCTCCAGAAGTAAGTTCTGAGGCTCCCTGGGGTGAGAGTCAATTGGGCATCCCCAGTAATGCTAGCACCATTACAAAGAGCTATAAGAAGGAGGCATGGACGAACTCAAATCAGAAATGAAATTACCAAGGACGTTGGGCGATCACTGCCTACTGTACCTCCAGTTTGGGATAGATAAAGAGATCATCTCCAAAAGAAAAGACAGCAACATGTACTGGATTGGATGTAAGGATGCCTGGCCTTCAGTCCACTTCTGCCAATGGCTCAGAGTGCAGACAAAGTTTAGAGTGACCTTAGACAAATCGTGAAAGCTCCCTGTGGCCTCTTTTCTCATCTCGTAACACAAAGAGACTTGGCCAGATGATTTCTAACACACCTTTCAGTTCTGACATTCTGAAGTTCCTCACAGGTCTCACACCATTCGAGGGGCCAGGATCCCTTCACTCAGAGCTAACATTTCCCATCCTGAGCCCTTTCTAGTTCTGATCTGGGGGCTCATTTTCCATCTCCAACAATCAGTGATTCCCTGAATCTGAATATCCCTCCAGATTCATATTTTCCTACTATAGAGAAAGAAAATACTAATGGTCAATGAGATTTTTTTTAGTATCAAAGAAGAAGGAAGCAGCAAGGTGGTATATAGAGTGCTGAACCTGGAGTCAGACAGGCTTGAGGGCTAATCTTATCTCATACTTCTGTGTGCAGACCTTGGGCAAATCATTTAATCTCTCCCTGACTAATTTCCTCTTCTTTGAAATTGGAATGATGGTGACACCAATGTTTCAGGCAGTTGTGGGGATTACATTTTAAAATAAGTAAATGTAAAGTATCTTCTCAACTTTGGGGTGCTAGAAAAATGCTATCTAGTAACTAGTATTATAATTTACACAGACCACCAAGGCTTTCCCCTTCAAGGCAGTACCAGAGAGATTAGATAGATAGTTATTCCTCTTCTGCTGTCATTGCTGAGAACAGTGATGCCTGGTCTCCTTAGGAAACCGTCTCTGAGAACCAGGTTCAAAGTCAGAAGGAAACTCATGATTCCTAAACTGCTTCAGGCATGGTAACTTCAGAAAACAGAACTTAAAGGTATCAGAGCATCCTCAGACATACTTGGTCTATTGGTTGCTTTTGCTCAGCTCTTCTCCTTCTTTATTAGTTTTAGTGTGAAAAGGAATGGCTCCTTCAGTCATCTCCTTGCAGAGGAAGAAATTGAGAAAGGAAGGTGATGTGAAAGAAAAAGTTTTCAACAAAATAAGGCCCAATATTAAACTAAATTCTATTTCATTCCTAATTGGAGGTCACTAAAATCTCTTGGTCCTTGTCTCTGTATCCTTCATTTGCAGATGATATGAAAGCCATGCTCCAAGGCAACGGCACCAGAGTGACTGAGTTCATTCTACTGGGATTTGCAGTTCACCAGGAAGTGCAGTACATCCTCTTCCTTGTGTTTCTGGTCATCTACATTATATCTTTAGTGGCTAATTTTGGTATGATTTTGCTCATAAAATGTGATGCTCACCTTCACACTCCTATGTACTTTTTCTTACAAAATTTGGCTTTCATTGACCTCTGTTACACATCTGCTATCACTCCCAAGATGTTAGTAAACTTCCTGGTCTCAGATAAATCCATCTCATTCTCAGGGTGTGTAATGCAATTACATGTTTATGGCACATTTGCCACAATTGAATTATATCTTCTGGCTGCCATGGCTGTAGATCGTTATGTGGCCATATGCAACCCACTCCATTATCCAATAGTCATGTCCCAGAGAGCTTGCACCCTGCTGGTCACTGGATGCTATGTTGTGGGTTCCCTGAATACCACCATACACACAGGATTTCTCTTTTCACTGACATTTTGCAATTCCAATACTATCAATCACTTCTTTTGTGATTTACCCCCAATTCTGGCCCTTTCCTGTTCTAATATTGATATCAATGTCATGTTGATAATCATTTTTGTGGGATTTAACCTGGTAGGCACACTGCTGGTGGTGTTCTTCTCCTACATTTACATCTTGACTGCCATCTTGAGGATGTCCTCTGCTGCAGGGAGGCACAAAACCTTCTCTACTTGTGCCTCCCACCTGACTGCTGTCACCATTTTCTATGGGACACTCTCTTACATGTATTTACAGCCTTCTTCCAGTGAGTCACAAGAGAATGATAAAGTGGCCTCTGTGTTTTATGGTATTGTCATACCCATGCTGAACCCCCTGATCTACAGTCTGAGAAACAAGGAGGTAAAACAGGCTGTGAAAATTCTAGTAAGGCCTGGTATTCCAGGAAAATAGTTCAGAGAAAAGATCCAAGCAAGGAGTATCTCATTTATTTTCTTTAATAACTAGGTATTGGATCAGTTCAGCTCTCAATTATGGTACACATGACAAACTAGTGTTAAAATTTAGAAATATATCTCCTCCTTCCGTATATTTGAAAATATGCTACAGACTACTTGAACCCAGATGGATGTCTCCACTGACCTCTGAGTCACCCATTCCTTTGATTCTTCAGAAATTTTAGTGTTCCAAGATTTGTGATCACTTATTACTCTTAAGAGAACATTTACATTAAGAAGAAAAATCTTTGCACTGAGGCAATTTGAGATCATTAAAAGTAGAAGGCAGTTTCTCAAATGCACACAGATCACATTATTTCTCCCATTTGATTTTGGGCTCATTTTACTGTTGACATATGGTATTTATATTAGTAATTTGTGTTCATATGCTAATTCATAGACTTACACTACAAGTTTATGTCATAATATAAATATTTATATCATCCATTTAGTTGTTCCTGTATGAATTGCTAAGGTGATCTCATTTGAGTAATCAATCAATTTTGATAAGTTGGTTTAAGTAGTTATTGATTCATTTCAGCCATGTCCATCTCTTCATGACTCCTTTTGACTTATCCTCAACAAGTGTACTGCGATGGTTTAATGTTTCCTTCTCCAGTCCATTTTATAGATGACAGAGGCAGACAGGATTAAGTGACTTGACCAAGGTCACAGTTAGTAGTGCCTGGAGGCAGATTTGAATTCATGAATATGAGGCTTCCTGATTCAAAATTCAGTACTCTTCTCAACTGAACCACAGTCCATCCTTGTATGTAAACTTGGACCAGCTAAAAGACATTGTAATTTACAGGGAATCCCTTTTTCATCTAGATAGAATGTTTAAGATATCCTCAGTGACAATGATGGACACCTTTGGAAAACATTTTTCTCCATATTTTATGTCTCTTTTTATTTTAATAACTAAATGATGGTCAAACCAAGTTACGTCTGTGGTTACATTATCCAAGAATCTTTCATGACTTTGCCCTTTGTGTAGAAAACAACTTGGTGACCAATACTTTCCCTTGAATATCTTATAAATATGAGTAACTATGTATGTGGGTAATTGATTAATTTTATTTTTATTCCTCTTCTATTCTCTATCTGTTCTTTATTGCAGTCATTTGATATCTTCCTTTCTTGGAGATATCTTGAACACTGATCCCTGAGTGGCTTAAAAAATGGATTTCCACCATCTTGGAATTCCTCAAGTCAAGATGATCTTCCCATCTTCATCCTCCTGGTGTTATTTATCCTTATATAAATACCATATGTACTAAGATGTTAGCATTCAAATGTCATAATGACAGGTGATCACTTTAGAATGTTGGCACATCTACTCCATTTCCACCTTTCTTACACAATTACAATCTGACTTTCAACTGTTCCATTCTCTTGAACCTGTTTTCTACATTATTACCTAAACTTAACTGACAAATTCCATTCTTTTTGCAGGCTTATCTCTGATCTACACACACACACACACACACGTTTGAGTATCCTCTCTTGGAAATTCCCTTCTTCTTTGGCTTTCATGTCACTTCTATTTCTAGATGCTCTCAGTGTGCATTTACCCAGGCTGTTTTTTTTTAAGTTTTCTTTGAGATCTGACCACCCATCTGCTCCCAAACATTGAATGTCCCAAATCTCCATTCTGAGCACTTTTTTTTTCAAATGAGTTACATACCCTGCCCCTCTTAATCTTATCTTTCTTCAGGACTCAGATCAGATGGCATTTCCCAGCAGAAGAAGAGAATAAAACTCATTTCCCTCCATGAAACCTTCCTTGATCCTCCTTTATCTGTAACTTCTCTTAGTACTTTGTATTTACTTGTATGCCAACATGTTATATCCTCCAAAAGATTAGACATCCACTATGGCAAAGATGCTTTCATTGTTGACTTTGTATCTCCTGTGCCTAACATAGTAGATTACCCATAATAGTGGGCTAATATATATGTTGAATTTGAAGTACTGCCAACATCACAGAGGTCACATCCATTAATGGATTAAGGTGCTATTGCAAATATCAGAAACTGTTCCAACTCAGCTGGGAGAAGTCTCCACTAAAAAACTAAAAATGTCTGATTCAACCTGGGGTTTTGCCAGAAGTTTTAAATCATCTACCACAATTCCTCAGATTTTTTCAAAGTCACTTCCTTGAAACTTACTGAGAGTACATCAATTCCCATTCAGTAACTCAGCTACAGGCAAATTTACAAAGCACGGGGAAGTATTAGGTGAGAGAGCAGCAGAACAGGGGCAGTACTTGTTCTGCCATTAGCCAACAGTATTTATGTATCCAAGAGGGAAAAGTTGGTCTCTACATCTAGGATAAAGGAAAAGAGGTTGGTAAAATTCCTCTATACTTTCAATTTTGTTAAGAATTGAGTCTTCCTCAAAAGAATGTAGAAAGACCCACAGTATGCTACAGTGGAGAAAGTGGTGTAGTTTTTCAAAGAGAGGATATGGATTGAAATCCTGGCTATTTATGATCCGCGTGACTTTAGATAACTCTGGGCCTCAATTTCTTCATCTGCAAAATGAGGGAGTTGAAGTAAATGACATTTAAGTTTCCTTTCAACTCTGAAACTGTGATTCCATGACTCTACATGCTTCAAAGAAGAAAGAAAAAGCACATAAGGAGGTGAAACAGAATTCCAAGCATATAATCATTTTTGAGAGTTGAGAGGCAAGAGAAGGGACTCAGTTTACTTGAGGGCATTTAGTAAGTATTAGGCCCTTCCACAGATAAGGAAGCTTATACCACTTATTCAGTACTTATGTTGACAGGCCCTGATCCCAACACCAGGAGCCTTCACTATTTCCAAGGTCCATCAAATTATCTGGTAATCAAATCTCCAATTTAATCAGACAACTAGTGTATTTTCCTATATAACAAAACATTTGACTCACAAAATTATCTGTGTAATGCATTTAATCCAAAAAGGCTACAAAGAAAAATCCAGAATACTGAAATAACCACATACACACTCAAATGTTTCTTAGCAGGAAATACTAATTCATTCACAAGAAGGTTTTAACACAGGATCTAGGAGCTTTGTTGAGATCACTATTCCTCTCTTCTTGGCAAGGGAGTTTTATTCTCTTCTTCTGCTGGGAGATAGGAATTTCATAGAGGTATCCTTAGGACTCCCAAGCTACCATATTAACAAGCACTATTCATAGATATTCACACCCTTTTTTTCTCAAGGGCTGGGTTCAAATCCCTGTTTGATTAGAAATTGCTTTCAGAGGTAGGATAGTATAATGGATAAAGTACTAAAGCTGGAGTCAAGGAGACCTGCCTTTCATTCCAACATGGAACACTAATGAGGTATGTGATTCTGGGCAAATCACTTAATTTCTCTGTGACTCACAGCTTGGCTTCTGACTCTAGATTGTAATCATATCTTGCTTCCTTCTGAGCCTGGAAATTCTCTCAACCCCATGGTCTTCTCACCCGGGATGGTCTCTACACCCCAAGCTCCTTCTCTCTCAGTAAGTTTCTCCCAGAACTTCCATTTTGAAGATGAGTCCTCTCCAGCCATCTTTCATTCCTTTTCCAACTCTGCTTCTAACTCTTCACACTTTTGACTTCTCAGTTTTTTATGTGTATTTCTCACTATGTATCCTTCATTAAACTATAAACTCCTTGAGAGCAAAGGCTGTCTTTTTTAACTTCTATTTGTATCCTTGATGCTCAGCGCAGTGTCTGGTCCATAGTAAGGGCTGAATTACTTTTTGTTGACTTGACTAGCCTCAATCATCTTACGTATGAAATGACTGGATTGGATTTGATGATTCTAAATCTATATTGTGAAATGTGGTGACCTCAGGAACTGCATCTTCTGTGTATGTCAATGTCAACACCAAGTTGCCAGAGGCTCCACATGATCCACTTCATTTCACAGCATCAGTTCCAAAACATCCCTGAAACACATCTGTGGCATGTTCCAGCCAAGTCCCAAAAGCTTCCTTTTTAAAGGAAATGGTTTCTATATTGAATCCCATGCCAGGAAAGAAATGACATCTACTGCTTCAAAGTGCCACCTCCTTTTCTTAGAAAGTTGCTCAGGATACTGGGTGGATAAATGACTTGTCCAATGGGGTCACATGACCAGTGTGTATCATGGGAAGAACTTGAGTGCAGGTTTTCTAACTCTGAGAACAGCTCAATACTACTACTCTGCCATGCTAACTCTCTTAATTATTATACAGCTGAATCCCTTAGGAGTTAAGTTTGAAAACAACATAATGATGATGATAATGGGAATTCTACTCTAGGAGGCTCAGCTCTAACTGAAGGAAAGCAGATAATGATTACTATTCCTCCCTTGAGGACAGAGATGCTCAGGAGAATGGATCCCAAATCCATGACCTGGCTAATGTAGGTCTTCATTAGGAGCATTACAAGGATGTCATCTGAGGATGCCAATCAGCCTGTCCCCAATATAAACTAGGAAACTCAAAGTAATATTACTTTCTCTGAAATAAATCTAATCTCCCACTATTCTTAATAAGAAGTGATTGTTCCAGTATCTTCTGGAAGTGCCTGAGGGGGCAGTGTGGGAGAGACAGAGAAGCTGGTATAAGATTGGGTGGAATTTCTTCTTCAGTAAAGTAACAATGAAAAAGAAGTATGTTCTTATAACCTGTCCCACTTTTATTCTTTTCATCATTGATTTGATATTTTTAGCTTTGTGTTTTTCTATATGAGCTTTACTAACATTTTGCATTATCCTGTGTCATTGGTATTTTAATAGGGTTAGCCTAACATTTTCATTTTAATTTAGGAATTATGGTCATCTTTACTATATTAGATCAACTTAATCATGAATATTGAATATCTGTCCATGTAATTAGTTTATTTATTTGGTTAAGATGATATCTAGTTGGTGTCATAAACTCAGCATCCATTGGTAGGTGGTGCAGTGGATTGAGTAGCAGTGCAGGAGTCAGAAGGACCTAAGTTCAAATCTAGCTGTGTGACCTTGGGCAAGTCACTTAACCCCAACTGCCTCATCCTGGGTCATCTCCAGTCATCCTGATGAATATCTGGTCACTGGATTCAGATGGCTCTGGAGCAGAAGTGAGGCTATTGACCTGCATACCCCTCCCTCACTCAAAACAAAGTCAAGTGCAAGTCATGTCATTATTTCTCTGATGGAATAGTCTTCGTTGGCAATGAAGGATGAACATACTTCCCAGATATTTAAAATGACATTTAAATTGTGACATTTAAATTAATGACATTTAAAATTTAAATGATATTTAAAATGACACTATTTTAAGTGTCATTTTGTGTCAGTTTGTCTTCATGATTTTTATTAGTGATATATAAAAATACTGATTTTTTGTGATAAAAAAAAGAAAAAGGAGTGTGAAGAATACTGATGGCATGAGTAGGGTAGGACTTCTCATATTCTGGAGTGATTGACTGACCCTCAGGGAAATAAACAGCCCAGGAGTCAAATGATCAAAGCAGATATGGTATATAAAGTTGTTTTGAAATTTTAAAATGCTTTATCAATAAAAGATAGTATATGTAAAGTTAAACTCCTTGATAAATGGCAGTGATGAGCATAGTAGTATATGTATATGTATATACATATAGTATATAGTATATATAGTATATGTAAAGTTAAACTCCTTGATAAATGGCAGTGATGAGCATAGGATTTAGAACTGGAAAAACCTTAGAAATCACTTGGTGCAACCTGTATATTTCAGGATACTGAGGCACAGAGGTTTAATTCATGTCAACAAATATTATTCTAATATTTACCAGGTACAATATAAGAGATGCAAAGATTGAACTTACATACATACACACACACACACACACACACACACACTCATAGTAGTAGTAGTCAAATACTACCTACTTCTGTAGGACCAGCTAGGTGGTGCAGTGGATAAAACACTGGGCCTGAAATCAGGAAGATCTGAGTTAAAAGTCTGATCTCAGACTCTTACTAGTTATGCGACCCTAATCAAGTCACTGAACCCTTATTTATGTCAGCGCCTCATCTGTAAAATGGGAATACAATAAAAAAGGAAATAGTAAGCCACTTCGATATCATTGTCAAGAAAATCCTGTGGACTTCACATAGAGCCAAACACAATTGAACAACTCAACACTACCACCTATTTCTGTAGGTATTATACAACATGGTATACTTGAGAGTAGTCATGTAAATATTACCTACAGAAAGTAGGTAGTGATGGGGAAATAGATGAGATCCAGACGAAGAGCTGTAAGCATTGAGAAGAGGTAAAAAAATTGCAACTAGAAAGAACATGAAAAAATTCATGGAGGAGATGGAACATTAAATGAGTCTTGAAAGAAGATAAGGATTCTGAAAGATAACATATAAATGAGGCACATTCCAGGCAACAAGACCTAGTGTATATGCAGGGAGATGAAAGGTTGATTTGGAGAGAAATGAGCAGTCCAGTCTCCCTGGAATGTAAAATATATGGAAGGAAATACTGTGAAATAAGGCTGAATTGATAGGATGGAACCAAATTGTGGAGAGCCTTAAATACATCAGGCTAAGGAGTTTGTAGACTAAAGGTAATTGGGAGACACTGAATGATCTTGAGAAGAGGAGTAACAACACTGAACCTCTGCTTTAAGCAAATAATTTTGGCAGTGACAGAAAAGAAAGATTGAAGATGCACGGAAGGTAGGAAAAACTAATTAAGAAGCTATTACCCTAGCCCAGGCTAGAGAGAATGAGGGCCTGAACTATGGCACTAGGTGGGAGATGTAATTCAAGACATGAGAATAGATGTGATTGACTTAATGGTAGAACTGACAGAGGGACAGCAAAACAGAGATCACTAGAGCTATCTACGCTAGTAACAAGAGACCAGACTAACAACAGTAGCAATTTTCAGGTAGTTTTGTGATATGTATTGGAATGGGATGGCCCAGCCCTGAATAGTGAAAATCTCTCCAAATATTTATTTCCCTTGGTCTGTTGAGAGTATTTTAGTTGTTTTTATAAATCATCTCTGTGTATTGGTAGGTTAATGTTGAGATATTCAGGGTTCTTATGACACTAGAATGTCTTGTTTCTCCTCCTTTCTACACCCTTTGCAGATATTTTGAACTCAGTTTCTCTGATTATTGCTTCTTCCTGGTTTTTATGAGTACCGTGTTACTGAATTTCTGGTTTTTGAGAGATAATGAAAATATCTGTGAATTTATTTCATTTCTGACAACTTTGCTAAAGCAATTAATTGTCTCATTTAGTTTTACACTGATTTTCTTAGGTTTCCTAGGGATAACACCTTGTCATGCTCAACTTGGAATATTTTGTCTCTTCTTTACCAATGTTTATACTTGTATTTTTGTTCTTTCATATTGCTAAAGACCTATTTCTAGACCTATGTCAAATAACACTGGGAGATTTTAATAACTCTTTTAAACAACTCTTAAAATTTTATAAGACATGGTCCTGGAAACTGTGAGATAATAAACCCTGATGATCCAACCTCCTTCTTGCAGATATAGGCAACTAGGTCTGTGAAAGGGTTAAGTAATTTTCCTATTGTCACACAGGTAAGAAACAGAGACTGAGACAGAGTATGAACTCAGGTCTTGCGATTACACTTTCTGGGTTTTATCGACAATTCCATCCAACCAAACCTGTGATAACCTTATAAAATCAAATTCAGCATGTGAAAGAACATATAGGAACATGAAACAAAAGATGATTTCATTAATAATTCTGGGTCAATAATCTGCTTCTGGTTCTTCTCTTTGTATTCTTCTTTTTTAGATGATATGAAAGACATGGGACAAGAAAATGACACCAAAGTGACAGAGTTCATTCTACTGGGATTTGAGGTTCGCCGAGAAGTGCAGTACATCCTTTTCGTTGTGTTCCTGGTCATCTACGTGACATCTCTAGTGGGCAATGTTGGGATGATTCTGCTCATCAAGTGTCATTCCCGCCTTCACACTCCCATGTACTTTTTCCTCCAACACTTGGCTTTTGTTGACCTGTGTTATACCACTGCTATCACTCCCAAGATGTTATTGAACTTCCTCATTTCCAACAAATCCATCTCTTTCTCAGGGTGTCTACTGCAATTGTTGGTTTATGCTACATTTGCCACAATTGAATGCTACCTCCTTTCTGCCATGGCCATAGATCGTTATGTGGCCATCTGTAACCCATTGCACTATGCAGTGGTCATGTCCAAGAGGGTCTGCATCCAATTACTCACTGGATCCTACTTCATGGGATCCCTGAATGCCTCCGTACACACAGGTTTTGCCTTTTCACTGTCCTTCTGCAATTCCAACACTATCAATCACTTCTTTTGTGATGTGCCCCCAATCCTGGCCCTTTCCTGTTCTAGTATTGATGTCAATGTCATGTTGTTAATGGTTTTTGTGGGTTTTAATCTGTCAAGCACACTGTTGGTTGTATCTTTCTCTTATGTTTACATCCTGGCTGCCATCTTGAGGATGCCTTCTGCTGCAGGAAGGCACAAAGCTTTCTCTACTTGTGCCTCCCATCTGACAGCTGTGATCATTTTCTATGGGACTCTGTCTTACATGTATTTACAACCTTCTTCCAGTGAATCCCAGGAGAATGACAAAGTGGCTTCTGTGTTTTATGGTATTGTGATACCTATGTTGAACCCCCTGATCTACAGTCTTCGGAATAAAGAAGTGAAAGAGGCCATGAGAGTTCTAGTCAAGAGTTGCTTATGAGTCAAGATTTACATCCCAATGAATTGGTTCAAAAATGCAGCTGGACAAAAGGCATCCATCCCATCTTCCTTCTTTGGCAGCCACATAGGATAGTAGAGAGAATGTTAGGTTTGGAATAAGGAAGATCATCTATAACATTTTACTAGCTGTGTGACTCTGAACAAGTCATTCAACTTCTCTTAGTCTCAATTTCCCCATCTATTATAAAGGGATAATAATATCACCTACCTCCAAGGGTTGTTGGGAGACTTAAATAAGATACTCTATTTGGAACGTTTTGCAAACCTTAAAGTGCAATACAAATGCTAGGTGATGTGTTGGTGCTTTCAGTTGGACTCTCAGCTATGGGGGAATGTGACAAACAAGCTGAACAAAACTTAAAAAGACACATGAAGATGTTAGAGAAAAACTTCCAATAGTGTCTAAAATATATTTACTAATGTCTCCCCCATTTTAATGTAATCATAATAATTCTAAATCAAGCGTCCCAAAAGCCATAGTGCAGTATTAAGCTGGCTCATTAAGCTATAAATAGAGACTTTGGGGCTATCCTTTATAATACTTAATGCTGAAGATGCTTATGAAGATGAGAGTGAGGGCTTGCTTACATTTTACCGAAATACTTTCACATTCATGATCTACATAGCTCTTCAGAAGACTTACCTTAGGTAGGTTGTAATATTGTTCACACTTTATATAAAGAAACTGAATCTCAGAGAGTGATTGTGTCATAGGACTCTAAATCTAGTAAAGATCGTAGTGATCATTTAGTCCCCCATCAGACAAAAAACAACAAAAAACCAGGATTGAGACAGGCAGTGATTTGCCTGAAGTCATACAGCTAGTTAGCAAGACATAGTGATAGACAGGTTCCAAGGAAAAGGACACACACATTTCTGTGATATCAACTGAATGGTAAACAGGAAGTCTTTCTAATCATTTTTTTTAAAAATAGTACTCTATCGCAAGCGTTCTTAATCATTTTCGCAACATGCAGACTGGAGAAACCTGGAGATATCTTTTCAGAATAATATTTTTTAATTCATAATTGAAAGAATGCTATATTTCAGTTAGAAATTAGTAAAGATAAAGATGCAGGATTTTTTTTTCCCATCCAAGTTTATAGATCTTCTGAAATCTGTTCCTAAGCTAGTTTTGTTACTTCAAGTTAAAAACCTCTGTTATATGTTAACCTGTAGTCCAATGAGACAACTGCCTAATACCCTTGGATTATTGTCTGACTATAGTGAGATATCCAAAAAGTTACAGTGGAGTAGAATAAACCATAATATTTGATTAATGTTTTTCCTGCGATAGAATGAAGGGTGGCACAGACCCCTATAGGAACAGGCATTCAATAGAAACTTGTTTAATTGACTTAAACTGAACAGGTAAGCAGAGTCTAGAGTTCTTCCTGCCAATGTAAAGAGGCTCCAGGAAACCTCATGATACTAACATCTGGCCTTTCCACTCCAATCTGTGGCAATGCTAAGCAAACAGATATCAAAGCTTCTTTTCATTTAGACTTCCCTATGGGTGAGGAATAGCTTTGCCCTGAGCTTACATCGACACAATTAATAAACTGGTAGAGGATATCACCTAGAAATAAGACAAGAAACTGTTTTGAGCCCCCTCCAGTCATATAAATCTATTCACTGACTTAAAAATGATATGTATGCTGATTTAAATGTTTTCTGATATGCTCATTAAAGTTAATTGCCTAAGGATGTCTAATTCTCTTCCCTGGTGCGGTGGGTGGCAACAGTAGGCTCCTGCCAACAACGCTGGGAATTACTTACTTGACCCCTGTGTCAAGCACAGACGTGTCTTGGCTGCTTATTGCATACAGAATTAACCAGAGACAGGGACAAGCTATCCCCACATGCAACCCCTTCCAATAAAATCCACTGACTGCCATCCCACTAAAAGAGTTGATGGAATCAAGCTCTCTCTACCCCATTCCCATTCCATTCAAGGCAAGAACAGTGGTATTAGAAAGCAGTTAAAAGGTATAGTGCATAGAATATTGAACTTAGAGTCAGGAAGATTTGAAATCAAATCCTAACAGCCATTTTTTTGGTGTGTAATCCTACTTCAATACTTTCATCTCTCTAAGTCTATTTCTCTCTATCTGTTAAATAGGGATAATAATATAACCTCTCTCACAGGGTTGTAAGGATCAAAGAAATGACTGTGTTAGCAAGCACCCTAGCATCCCCAGGATGGCCTGTTAGCACAGGTTCTGTAATCTGCTTTATAAAGGAAAGACAGCTTCAAAGGGTTTAGTAATCCTTCTTAAACTAAATATATATAAGTATATAAATATATATGTCATTCACTAGTTCAGGGGAAAGGTCAACACCCTGAACATGGAGAAAATACAATGAAAATAGCACAAAGATCAACAGGCAGGGCTCCAACTGTCTGACAAAGTAATACAACCACCTACCTATGCCACCACATGGGGAAGCACCAACAACATCTGAGCAGTTGGAGGGGGATGGTCTTAACAAATGACTACTCAGAGTCCCCTCCAGAGAATCAAAAGGTCCTTCTCATAAGCAAGCCCCCCAAGCAAAACACCAGTCTCCCAGTACATATAGTTTTCAACTAATAGGCTTAGAGCCAGAAGACATCACAACCCACATAACTCAGCATAGCTGTGAATGCTAGGGTTGAAAGGGGTGGGGGGTTGGAGGAGACCATAGGATATCTCATGACACTGAAAAGCTTCACAAATATATTAGTAGAGACCCAGAAAAGAGCTCAGAGCAGGACTGGGTCACAGAGTAGCCCACCTAGGCTTCAGTCAAGTTGAGGAAGGATATCTGCCATCTGATCACTTCCTACATTACATAATTATTCTTGTTAGCTAGATGTTATGTTAAGGTATTTCTACCCACCAAAAGAATGCTAGTACTACTGATGCCCTTTTCTTAGGAGCTGTTGAGCCAAGATCCTTCCCATTGTAGTCATGTGAGATAATTACATAAAAGATTATCAACCCATAACATCTACTTGTCCAGAATGAGAAAGAGGATAGGTCCATTGAACTAAAAGTCATAGAAGCTTAACTTTGGGAGGAAACAAGCAAACTACACCTGATGAACAACTCTTTCGACATCATATCTGATAAATGGTCATCAAGTCTTGACTTGATATTTCCAAGAAAGGGTAACACAACACTTCCTAAGTCAACCCACTCTATCCTAGCAACTGATTTTTTTTTTAGGAAGGTTTTCTTTACATCCAACAAAATACTACTTATACCCTCTGGCTTTAGAAAGAACAAATAAAACTTTTTTTTTCTTTTGGTTTTTCCCATATGATATTCCTTCAGGAACTGGAAGGAAGCTATCTTGTCTCAGTTATGAAATGAAAACAAAACTTTAGCACATGTGCCACAAGGCTATTGAAAAGATCAAGTGAGGTCATCTGTAAATGTATAACGTGTTTCATCAACCAGAAGGCACTACATCAAAGTCAAAAACTATTATTTCATACTTCTGTTGAGATACAAGGGGGAATAAGGAGGCCCCTTCCATCTCTGAGATGCTGATATTCTGTGATGATGACCTAGGGCAGGAATTTTTTATGAGTTTTGTGTCATGGAAATCTTGAAAATCCTGGTGAAGTTTACGGACCACTTCTCACAATAATATTTTTAAAGTCATAAAATATAATCTAAATTAAATATATTGAAATAAAGATATAATTTTTCCTATGCAAGTTCACCAACACTCAAAATAGAAGCCCTGTTCTAGGCAGTGGTGAAGGAAGATTCAAGTGCTAGAAAGCACACCAAAATTATTCAATATCAAATCTATGTATTAATTCAGTACTTCTTTGTTGATTCAAAAGACATTTCAGGGCTTACAGTGCCTCAGGCTAATCATTATAGAGTTCAATGATTACTGTCCTACAAATGTATAGGTGTTGGGGACTACAGATAGTCTGTGTTCTTGATGGCATTGGAAAATGTAGGTGCCTGTATGTAATTGGATCTCAATGTTTGGAGAAAAGAACTCACCTCCAAAATATTCTACCTACCGGTCTGTGATAGGAATTTAAACCCCACCACTGAACTTATACTGTTCAACTCTGGAAGCCACATTTCATCAAAGACAAACACAAGCTGTCCTGAATTTGAAAGAGGGCAATGAAAATGTTGATGATCATGCCATAAGGATCAACTGTAGGAAATAGGGTTGCTTAACTTGGAAAAAAAAGACTCTGGGGCAAGATAGCTATCTTTAAATCTGTGAAAGTCTATCTGTGGAAGATGGATTAGACTTGCTCTTCGTCTAAGAGAGTGCACCTAGGAGCAATGGAAATTTTGCAGAGAAGCAAATTTAGATGAGATCAGCAAAGACTTTCTAACAGAGTTGTCCAAAAGAAAAATGACCTGACTTGGAAGGGGGTTCCTCATGGTCAGTTTTCAAGTAAATGATGGATAACCACTTGTATCCTCCTTGATACTCTCTTTTCTCTAGGTTTTCAGAGCACCACCCTCTCCTTGTTTTCCTCCTATCTATCTGACCACTCTGGAAGCTAGTTGGTACAGTGGATAGAGTACCAGGCCTAGAGATGAGAAGACTGATCTTCCTGAACTCAAATCTGACCTCAGATACTTGCTAGCTGTGTGACCCTAGGCAAGTCATTGACCCTGTATTTGCACTAGTTTTCTTATCCGCAAAATGAACTGGGGAAGGAAACGGCAAACCATTCTAACATTTTTGCCAAAAAACATCCCTAATGGAGGTCACAAAAAGTTGGGCACAACTGAACGGCAATCTTTCCCTTCTTCTTACACCTTACTCCCTGTCATCTACTCCTCAGTGCAGTGACCCTGGCCTCCCGACTATTTCACAAACAAGACACTCCATCTCCCATCTATATGAATTCTCTCTGGTTGAACCCCATGCCTGAAATTCTCTCCCTAATCCACTCCAAATACTGACTTCCCTGTCCTCCTGCAAGACCCAACTAAAATCCCATCTCCTATAGGAAGCCTCCACTAACCACTCAATTCCAGTTCTTTCATTCTGTTAATTATTTCTTATTTATCCTGAATATAGTTTACTTTGTATATATGTTGCCTGCCTTATTAGATTGTAAGCTCTTTGAGGAGAGGACAGAGATTGCCTTTTGTTTCTTTTTGTATCCCCAGTGCTTAACATAGTGCCTGACACATAGTAAGCGCTCAAGTGTTTACTGAATTGGGTAAATTTTTGTTATTTTGGTTTGTGCTGATTTTTATTAATGCCCTTCTCATCTTTTCTTAATGGACCTGAAGCAGAAATGTCTATGGGACAAACAACTCTCCAGCCATGATTTTTCTTTATTTGATGTTGCACAGGTGGGTAGAATAACTGCTTTTTGTAATTGAAGAAAGGAATTCATCCTTTGTAGGCTCATTGGAAGCATTCTTGGCAACTTCAGTTGCAGACCCAACAAGGGGCATTAACTATCCCCACCCTGTCCCTTAGGATCTTTATCTCCTTTGACTAGTCTTTGTACTTTGAAAACATGGCTCTTTATTGCATAATGATGATTGTGATGATGACAATATCATGGAGGGATTTCTTGTTTATTGTAGAAAAAAATGATTTATTGTTTTTTGAGATTGGATCTCCTTGTCTTGCTTAGTCTGGGAATATATTAACTACTTATAGGCTCAATTGGGAGGTGGTTTGTCCCTTCGTAGGTAGCCTAGTTCCCCCCAGATTTTGAGGGCTCTCCATATTGGTGCTACCCTTAGTTCAGACAGCCAATTGGGTCAGTCCACTGCAGTTCAAAGCAATCACCAGTCTCAACTTCCCTAGCAGCAGGAATCAAGTCTCTGCCACCCTACCAAGCATAACAAACATCTATTAAATAGTTAATATATGCAAGATACTGTGCTAAACTGAGTGAGTACAACAACCAAAATTAAATAGTCTCTGTTTTGAAGGAGTTTACATTCTCCAAAAGGGCAAAGGGGTTACAGAGATAAATAAATACAAAGTATATGTCAAGTAATTTCAGGACGAGGCTTTCACTGACAACTAGGAAGATTCAGAAAGGCAGCAGGTAGGAGATGACATTTGTTTGCTTTGAAGAAATCCCAGGATTTTATGAGATAGAGAAGATGAGAATATATAATCCCTGACCTGGGGGACCAAAGGCTGAAGACAGTTTACCATGTGTGTAGGGCAGCTCTCACATCAATGTGACTGAAATGGAGAAAATTCAAAAGGTAGTGATAGGAAATGAGATTTTTTTTAAAAGGTTAAGCATCAAATACTGGAAGCCTTTAAATGCCCTGCTGAGGATTCTGTGTTATATCCTTGAAGTAATAGGGAGCCACTGAAGATTTTTGATTTTTCATATCTATTTTAGCAATAAAATTTTGGCAGCTATGTGAGGAGAGCAGACAGGCTGGAAGCCAGGCAAGAAATTAGGATGATATCGAGGCAGTTGAAGCAAGGGATGATGAGGGCTTGAAATAGAGAAATGTGTGAGTGAGAGAAAAGGGTGCATGTGTCAGATGTTGTGGAGGTGGAACTGACAAGACTTGGCTACAGGAGTGAGCAGGAGACAGCAGAGTCAAGGATAGTGATATCTGAGGATCCAGCTCAGTTCAGTTCCATTTCCCATTCACTTTTGCCAGTGTTCATAATGGATAGATCCATAAATGATAAACGCTGTTGTAAACATCATGAGCAACCAAACATAAAATTCAGAAAGAAAGGCTTTGCTCCAATTAAGCACCAATTAAGTACAAAGGGATATGTGGACTAGACAGCTACAGAAGTCCCTTTCAATTTTGAGATGCTAGGACTCTGAATAGGGGTAGCTGAGGGGTTCAGGTGAGTTAATGCTGACCCATGAGTAATCTAGGTTCTGACTGATTACTCCATGAAGATGGCTGCTTTAGGTGACTAAGGGCAGGGTAACATAATGTACATATGTATTTCTCTCTTTGGGAATAAGAGTAACAGAGCCCATGACCCTTACAGGGTCCTATGATTTATTACCAGAGGTCTATCAGAGGGAAGAGAACAGAGCTCAGAATACCAAGCTAAGAGGGCACTCTTCACTGACCTTGTAACACAGAGCATCACTTCCCACCCCCTTGAAGATCACTGTTCCCAAAGCCTTAGGAAGTTTTCAAAACATCTGGATAGACAAGACATACATAGCCAAGTAGAACAGACCCAAAAGGAAAGCCATCTCTGTAGCAAACTCATCAGTTGGACTGCTGTTCCACAAAGAGGGCTCACCTGCTTCTCCTAAGATAATGCAGGTATAAAATCACCATGCCACAATGAATTTGGGAACAGCAGCCCAAAGAGCCTGGATGTTCTTGAGTTTATTCATTGCCTCCAGGTAACCCCAATGGCAATGAGGATTGGAGATTGGATCCCTGTCTGTAGTTGTAACTCTATGAACCTGGCCCCTGATTATGACAAGTAGAATGAAAAAACACCCGGCACTGAGTGATTTTCTTTTGTATTCATAACTTTCTATAATATTTCAGGCATCATAGATTAACATCAGAGTTTAGCACATGCTTAAACTTCTTGGAAAAGAAGTTTCTGAAGCATTGAAATCCAAAAGGAGAAGATAGACAGTCACAGGAGTTTCAACAATAAAGTCAATGCACACAGGAGAGGAGTCTCCACACATGCTCATTGGGGGTGAGGGGGCTTCTTCATGTTGGCATATTATTATTAGAATAATAAATATTATATAAATGTGTTGTGGGCACTGCTATAAATACAAGAGACGTTAGAAGACACTCTCAGCTTCCATCAGCTGGTGGTGTTTTTGGACACAGATTTCTGGGACTGTAATTTTGGAAGATTCTGGGAGAGAGAAGCTGGAAACTCAGTTGCACAGACATTCTTGTTCCCACTCTAGAGGAGGAAACGCAGGCAAGGTTATGCAAGGCAATCCTTGTGCACTGACTCCTTGACTCTAAGGGTTTGAAATGTAGATGATGAGAATGAGAAGTGACACTTCCCAGTAACTAAGACCTGATGGCATCTTGGTGAAAATGCAGAAGAGCCTGTGGAACTTTGCCTTTCTCCTGACCTGTATGTCAGAGACTACCTCAAAACTGGTGTCTCTGATGAGCTAGCTCTGATGAGCCAGTGGGTGATTAGGGAGATACCTGAGCTCAAAAGAAGCTGGTTAAACCTTGACAACAGAAGAAGCTACTGGCTACCTACTTTGCAATGAACTGTTTTCCTAACCCCCATTTCTTTTTTTTTTTCTCAGTGTTTTTCATTGATATAATTATAATCTCCTTTGTCTAAAAAGAAACCCAAGGACCACTAATTAAAACCTTGTCTGGTATGATTAATATTGGTAGGGTTAGATATTTGGAGATATATTTGGATCCCTGTAGAGGGGAGATACCCCAGCTTTAGCATGACTAATGGAGAAGAAGCAAATCCTGATTCCAAAAGCGAAGAGGAGACAGACTGATTCAATATGTTAAGATTAAGACCTGAGTTCAAATTCAACATCAGACATATTAACTGTGTGATTAAGACCTGAGTTCAAATTCAACATCAGACATATTAACTGTGTGATACTGGACAAGTCACTTAACTTCTATTTGCCTCAGTTTCCTCAATTATAAAACGAGGATAAGAACAGCACTTATTTTGCATGGTTGTTGTAATGATCAAATGAGATACTATTTGTAAAAGTACTATTCAGGGTGCCTACCATATATTAACCCCCATATAAATGCTCTTTCTCTATTTTTCAGGATGTTAGACCCCCTCCCAATGCAATGGTGCTGTAATGATCTCTGCTTCTATGTGCTGGGAATTCTCTAACTGACTTTGTCTCTCTTTTTCTCTATGTAAATAAAATGTATATATGTGTGTATATATATTTAGATAGATTTTTGTATTTCACATATTATATATGTATATTATTTAACTTATATGTGTAAGCCATGTCCAACATATTATACATATATATGTATGCATACATACCCTTAGTGGTAAAAGTTAACCAAGCTCAAGAAAGTGGGATCTATGTTCCCTGTAGGATCCCTGCATGCCAACTCTCCAGTTATAAGGGGAATCATCTTTAAATTCCTTACATTCCCTCCAAGTGGAAACTAGGGCTTTGGTTCCTTAAAGGGGAAGGCACATCCCTAAATTCTATAGGGGGGGGTCACAATGAATAAGTTATATGTGCTGACCTCCCTTGTTTATTCTTGCAGATAGAGAGCTGGAAAGGACCTCAGAAACCCCCTAGTCCAACTCCCTTCTTGTACAGACTCAGGAATGTTAAAGAATTTGTCCAAAGTTCCAGAGACAATAAGAGATAGAAAGGAGATTTGACCTCAAGTCCACTAATTCTAGAGTCATTGTTCTTCCTACTATGGCACAAAGAGAAGAAATTCTAAACATTTAGACTAGTAAGAGTAAAAGGAAGGATTTTATCTCAGGTCTTATGACTCCAGAATGTTCCATTTTAGGATCTACTATTTGGGGCTATGAATCACGTATATCAGAAATTTGAGTCTTAGCAGATACTTGCCCTCCCCCAGCTGCTTGTTGAGCCAAGAACAGCCACCATTTCTGTAAGCACTTTTAGGTTTATGAAATATTTTTCTCCTAATAGTCCTACAAGATCAGTAAATAATGTAAATATACCCTTTTTACATATAGGGAAACTGAGGTACAAAAAGGCTAACCTAGGGTCATACAATTAACCTAGATCTAAGACTGAAACCCATACCTTCTGATCCTAATTAGTGCCTTTGCCACTGTGCACACACAGCTCCCATCCAAGCCTCATCAGTATCACCACACATATACCATACTCTTTTATACTGGGTAACCAGTGGAACTAGAAAAGTAGACTCAACATAAAAATGCTTTCTAGGTTTTATTTTCCACTACTCATATATTTGCATCTAAACCTACAATCTATTTGTCCATTTGTTTTGGTCAATCCAATTTGAAGAAAATAAGTATCTCATGAGATAAAAAGCTAGGTAGAAGATCCAACATGTCCTGTACATGTGACTTCTAGCATCCCCTTCTATATTTCCTTCCATGATTCTGTGTTTCTTTTTTGGACCAATATTTCTCTTTCTTGACATCTGATGCCTCATCATCATTATGAAGTGACTCTTGGTTCTCCTTGCTACATCTGCAAAGCACAAATTCTGGAAGCTTATAACAAGTTGGAAAGATGTGCATAGTCCTGGTAACAACCTATGTGCCTGTTGTGTGAGTACTAGCTTAGCTACATTCATAGCGACACATCACCAAGTTCTTGACTACCAGATGATTTATTGTTTTGGCAATGATGGCCTATGAAAATCCGTGTGAGAGATGTGAAAGAAGTGGGATTTGTGTAGGTGGAGGGAGCAGCCATATGGAAGAAATCTTGGCCCTTTTAAAGTGCTGTAGGGAATACTTAACATTCAGTTTTCAGAACTCAGGTAGAGATCTCTAAAAGCAAAGGCCCATCAAGAAGGCAGTCAGGCCTTTACCCCACCACAAGGACATCAATGGAGAAGGAAACTCAAGGGACACTAGAGGAGGCAGATGTCTGTGGTCCTCTGTGAGGTAGGCAGGAAGGATCTAAGGAAACACACAGAGAGATGAGGCAGAGGACCCAAAGCAATCAACCTTTGAACAGACGGAGCTCCCTTCCTGGCACAGTCAGAGCTCCCTTCCTGGAACAACTAGAGCAAATGTCTGATGTTATTATGACTAATTTATTAGAATTTTTAAATCCTTTTCAACTCTTGGTCAGAGCCAGAAGGGGAGGATGATGGATGAGTAAATATGTTAATAACACAATCCTGTGAGACCTAGTGATAGCCAGAGTGCTGTAAGTTAGTCTGCCCTATTCCAAGATTGTCTCCAAACCCTAAGATATCCCCCCATCTATCTAATGGAATCTTTCATCATACCGATTTCTATTCCTGTCTTAAATTAATGTCTCCCCCCTCCCCCATTTCCGTTCTTTCCCTAAAGGCATTAACTCAAGTATTGGTTCTGTGACCTGAACTGTTGAGTGGGACCACTCTGAAGATAAGTTTTCCAATCAACCGTTTGTCTTTAGTTTTGATGAATGTCGGAGATATACAAGAATTAGAACATAGATCACAGAATATCAGAGATGGGAGGAACCTTAGAACATAAAACACCAAGGACTAGAAGAGACCTTAACAGCATAGAATGGTAGAGATGAAAAGAAGCTTAGAACACAGAAGATAGGATGTAAGAAATAGGGAGACCTTGGAAAATAGAATGTAAAAAGTAGGGGGAGAACTAAGGACATTGAACGTTGAGAGGAACTTTGGATCACAATCTCTTCAAAGCCTGACTAAAACACCAACTTTTACAGAAGGTTTTCTTGACCCCTCAGTTAATAAAACTTTTTCCAAAACAAAAAAAGATTTATTCTGAGTATATCTGATATATAGGATGTCTGATGTCTATAGAATTCTGTAGAATATGAGGATGTGGACAGTTTCCCTTTTGTCTTTGTATCCTGTGCCTGGCGCATACTAGGTGCTCTGTAAGTACTCTCTGAGTAATACAGTGATTGTCCACAGATTGCCAGAGATGGGTGGAACCTTAGAAGGTCCAGTCTAAATATACAGTTGGGAAAACTGAAGCCTCCTGAAGAAAAGCAGCTTGTCTAAGGTCGCACAACTAATCACTGATTGACCTGTAAGGAGTTCAGGTCTCCTACTACCCAGTTTTATGCTTTTTCCATTATACCATGCTCCCTGTTCAATAACATGCAAATTTGGAGGCACTGTGATGTTGTTCCTGGCTCTCAATAATTCTGTTAATAAAGAAGCATTTATTAAACACCTACTAACTGCCAGGAGCTCTCCTAAGCACTGGAGACTGTGCTAGGCCCTAAGGACAAGGACCACAGTCCTTGTTCTCAAATAATTCACATTCATCTTTATCAAGAAAATATTTCAGATACTCCTTACACCATCTGCATGTCAGCCTATCCTTTCCATTCAATGGGAGAGATGCACTCGCAATCACTCACTGGGGTAATGAGAAATAAAAGAAAAAAAACACTAGAGTTGGCGTCAGATGAACTTGGTTTGAATCTTTACTTTGCCACTTAGTACCTGTATGATCTTAAACAAATCACCCTCTTTCTAAGAGTTTCCATTTTCTTCTCTATAATGTCCTCATATTTCTCTAACATTCAAAGGTTTATTAAGTGTTTCCTTCATAAAAACCCTGTGAGGAATGTTGTGCAAGTAATATAACCATTCCTTCTGTAAAACAAGAGATTTACCCAGCTCTGCTCAGGTCACACCTAGAGGACTATGTTCAGTTCTATATACCATATTTTAGAGAAGATATGACAGAATGCCCAGTGGAAGGCAACAAGGGGAATGAGTGGCCACTAAATCATGATATATAAGTATCACTTGAAGGATAAGGGGATATTTAGCCCAAGGAAGGGAAGATTTGTAGTGAAGACATAATGTCTATCTTGAAGTACCCAAAGGCCAAGAATAAGAGCCATAAGCAAAAGGTACAAAGAAGCAATTTTAGGTTCAATATAGAGAAATTTCAGGTATTTTTCAGCTGTGCCTGACTCTTCATGACCTTATTTGGGGTTTTCTTGGCAAAGATAATGGAGTAGTTTGCCATTTACTTCTCTAGCTCATTTTATAGATAAGGAAACTGAGGCAGAGTTAAGTAACTTGCCCAGGATCTCACACAGCTAATATATGTCTGAGGCCAGATTTGAATTCAGGAAGATGAGTTTTCCTGACTCCAGGCCCAGCACTCTATCCAGTGTGCCCCCTAGCTGCCCACATAGAGAGAAATACATACATACATACATACATACATACATACATACATACAGATGACAGACAGACAGAAGGATAGATAGACAGACAGAGACAGACAGACAGACAGACAGATAGATAGATAGATAGATAGATAGATAGATAGATAGATGGGATAGGATAGGATAGATGGATGGATAATGCCTGACAGAGCTGTCCTGAAATGGAATGGACAAAAATAGTAAATTGGAGGGGGCGGAGTCAAGATGGCAGAGTAGAAAGACGCACGTTTGTGAGCTCCGAACCCACAGCCCATAGATTTAATGTAAGAAGAGCTCCCCAGAAGTTCTGGATCACTGCAGGGGGTGCAGAAACATAGTGGAAGAGATTTCCATTCCAGAGAGCCCTGGAGAGCCGTCCCCAGGGTCCATCGCGCCCCAGAAAGCGGACCCCGCCCCCCAGCGCTGCCCTGGCTGCGGACTCAGAGAAGCTGACCTGAGCAGGCTTCAGGGACAGAACCTCCAGCGGCCTGGAGGGTCCCTCCGCCCACAGAAGCTACAGGTCAGTGAGAGAGACAGCTGGGCCCCCTTGGGAGGAAGCGGAGGAAGCAGAGGCAGGGGCAGGAAGCAGCGGAGGCAGAGGCGGGGCGTCGGAGGCAGCAGCAGCACGGCGGCGGTGGCCCGGGACTCCCCCAGCAGCAGGCAGGATCTTCATTACTGAAAGTCTCTGCATAAACCACCTGAAGGAGCTGAGCGTGGGAGATGGCCCTGCCCCACCCACTCCATTACTGAAGGTCTCTGCATAAAGCCCCTGAGGGAACTGAGCCTGGGCCCCCACCCTAGCACCAGAAATAAAGCTCACATTGATTAGCAGCTGTGCCTGCCGCGGAAAGCCCACTTGAATCTCAGACCCCAAGCACTAGCTGGGCGGATCTAGGCAGGGGTGGACAGGAATCTCAGAAGTCAAGTAACTGGCTGGGAAAATGCCTAGAAACAGGAAGAAAAATAAGACTATAGAGAGTTTTTTCGAACAGATGCAAATGATCCCAACTTTCAGATCTCACGATGATGAGAACATATTCTTGCCATCAGGGAAAGACGTGGAGGGCGGGCCTCGGTACTCCAGACATCCCAGGGGGATGTCGGGTGGGCTCAGGCCTTGAAAGAGCTCAAAAACGATTTTGAAAAGCAAGTTAGACAGGTGGAGGAAAAATTGGGAAGAGAAATGAGAGAGATGCAAGTAAAGTATGAAAAACGGGTCAATACCTTGGTAAAGGAGACCCAAAAAAATGCTGAAAAAAATAGCACCTTGAAAAATAGGCTCACTCAATTCGCAAAAGAGGTTCAAAAAGCTAATGAGGAGAAGAATGCTTTCAAAAGCAGAATTAGCCAAATGGAAAAAGAGGTTCAAAAGCTCACTGAAGATAATAGTTCTCTCAAAATTAGAAAGGAACAGATGGAGTCTAATGACTTTACGAGAAACCAAGAAATCACCAAACAAAACCAAAAGAATGAAAAAATAGAAGAGAATGTGAAATATCTCATGGGAAAAACAACTGACCTGGAAAATAGATCCAGGAGAGACAATTTAAAAATTATGGGACTACCTGAAAGTCATGATCAAAAAAAGAGCCTAGACATCATCTTCCATGAAATTATCAAGGAAAACTGCCCTGACATTCTACAACCAGAGGGAAAAATAAGTATTGAAAGAATCCATCGATCACCACCTGAAAGAGATCCAAAAAGAGAAACTCCTAGGAACATTGTGGCCAAATTCCAGAGTTCCCAGGTCAAGGAGAAAATCTTGCAAGCAGCTAGAAAGAAACAATTCCAGTATTGTGGAAATACAATCAGGATAACTCAAGATCTAGCAGCTTCTACTTTAAGGGATCGAAGGGAGTGCAATAGGATATTCCAGAAGTCAAAGGAACTAGGACTCAAACCAAGAATCACCTACCCAGCAAAACTGAGCATAATACTTCAGGGGAAAATATGGTCTTTCAATGAAACAGAGGAATTTCAAACATTCTTGATGAAAAGACCAGAGCTGAAAAGAAAATTTGACTTTCAAACACAAGAATGAGAAGAAGCATGAAAAAGTAAACAGCAAAGAGAAGTCTTAAGGGACTTACCATAAGTGAACTTTTTACATTCCTACATGGAAAGACAATATTTGTAACTCTTAAAACTTTTCAGTATCTGGGTAGTTGGTGGGACCACACACACACACACATGTACATGCATGCATGCACATACACATACACACATGCACACACATACAGAGACAGAGAGCACAGATTGAATTGAATAGGATGGGACCATATCTTAAAAAAAATTAAGGTAAATGGTGAGAGAGAAATGTACTGGGAGGAAAGAGGGTGAAATGGAATGGGGTAATTATATGTCATTTAAGAGGCAAGTAGGAGACTTTTTAGTGGAGGGAAAAAGAGGAGAGCTGAGAAAAAAAAACAAGAAGTTTATCATCATCACATTTGACTAAAGGAAGGAATAAAATGCACACTCATTTTGATATGAAAACCTATCTTACAGTATAGGAAAGTGGGGGAGAAGGAGATAAGCAAGGGGGGGGATGATGGAAGGGAGGGCAAAGGGAAGAAGGAGCAATTTGAAGTCAACACTTGGGGAGGGACAGGATCAACAGACAGAAGAGAAACAATGAGGGGCAGGATAGGATGGAGGGTAATTTAGTCTTACACAACACGACTATCAGGGAAGTCATTTGCAAAACTACACAGATATGGCCTATACTGAATTGCCTGCCTTCCCAAAGGGAATGGGTGGGGAGGGAGGGATGGGGAGAATTTGGAGCTCAAAGTTTTAGGAACAACTGTTTAGTATTGTTGTTGCTACTAGGAAAGAAGACATATAGTTAATGAGGAATAGAAAGTCATCTGACCCTACAGGAGAAAAGAGAAGATGGAGACAAGAGAAGGGAGGGATGACAGAAGAGAGGGCAGATTGAAGATAGGGAAAATTAGATTGCTTGGTGTATTGGGGTGGGGGGAGGGGAGAAAAGGGGAGAAAATTTGGAACCCAAAATATTGTGAAAATGAATGTAAAAAAAAGTTAAATAAATAAATATTTAAAAAAATATAGTAAATTGGTCACCTTCCCTGAAAGTCTTTAAGCAAAAGTTTGACAAGCACTTATCAGTGATGTTACAGAGGACATACTTAGTCAAATCTAAGTTGATCTTGATGGTGCCTCCCATCGATGATTTCAAAGATTCTCATATTCTGCGATCCCAGATGATCCCTTCTGACTCGAAAGCCTATGATTGCTTCTAATTCATTCCATATGTATTTATTAATTCATTCAATTTGAACATTGCTTAGGTGTCAATTGCTTGGGAAGTGGGGGGGAGGGGAGAAAATAAAACATAATGCCCTATTTATTTGGATTTTAGTTAAATGAAAAAAGAGGTCTACAGACCTATCTTACTAAATGTCTGAACAAATACCCTAACTCTCCAATGAGCTTTTCCCAGTTAAAATGCAGCCTCCATAATCAGTGATTGAAAAGGACACAGATCCCACATAATCTATTCATCTCACACAGAAGCCAAGAAAGAAATCTGTTCTCCACACTAATAAAACAGAACTAGGAATGAGGGGGCAGGAGGAAAGGAATAACCAGCATGCACTTAAACAACTAGGAAGTGAAACCTCATTATGAAACCAAGAGATGCCTGAGAATCTATAGCAGCTAATATATTGTTAATTTGACTTTCTCACAAAGGAAAGAGAAGTAGCATGGTGAGGAAAATAGGCAACCTTGGTATTAGGAAGACCCTGATTCAAGTGGTACCCCTAACATATACTGGCTGTGTAATGAGGATCAGGTCACTGAATCTCTCAGTGTCCCCAGGAAAGTGTCTATAACTTAACTAATGAAAGAGAGAGAGAGAGAGAGAGAAAATGGAGGGAGGGAGGGAGAGAGAAAAAGGAAGGAAGGAAGGAAGGAAGGAAGGAAGGAAGGAAGGAAGGAAGGAAGGAAGGAAGGAAGGAAGGAAGGAAGGAAGGGAGAAAAAGAGAGAGAGAAAGAAAGAAAGAAAGAGAGAGAGAGAGAGAGAAAGAAAGAAAGAAAGAAAGAAAAGAAAGAAAGAAAGAAAGAAAGAAAGAAAGAAAGAAAGAAAGAAAGAAAGAAAGAAAGAAAAAGAAAGAAAGAAAGAAAGAAAGGAAGAAAGAAAGAAAGAAAGAAAGAAAGAAATCCACCCTCATGAAACATTCAATGTTTAGCCACTGTAAAAATTCTTCATTTCCTACAAAGCAGGGGTTCCTGCCAGAAAGGAAGGGTGCCCACAGTGACTAAACGGGTTAAGGTCACAGATACCAGGAAAAGAAAAGGTGCTGTTGTCACCGTCTGAGACTTGTTTAATATTTCATCAAAACTCTGTGTGTCTCTCTCTGTGTGTGAAATCCTCTTCTCTGGCTTATTCTAGGCCATTGGGCATTTAGGTCATTTCACAGCTGCTCCTGTTCTGTAGAATATTAACTCCCTGGGTTCCCTTGGTCAAGGACTCCTATCATCAGTCTCTGTCACTGGTGTGAGATAAAGATCCAGCAGAGCCAAGTGTGACATTTCTTTGATACTCAAGACTTGGAAGAACATCAGCAGGGCATGCAGACTTGCCCTGAATTTCAGAACTTGAAGAGCCATAAGCAGCTCTCTAACTGAACCCCAATCAGAACCAGAATTCCCTCCACAATGTATCCAACAAGTGGTCATCCATTGCAGACTTCAAGTGAGGAGAATCCTTTGCCTCTCAAGGAGTGCCTCTCATTTCAGTGAAGACCTGGAGTTGAGTCTTACCTCTGACACATGCTAGCTCTGTGACCCTGGGCAAGTCACTTAACTTCTTAGTCCTTCCAGACAGCCCTGAGCCTGTGAGCTATGGTTAAGTTGCTGATCTGCATCAGTGGAGGGGATGTCTTTGTGAGAGTACCCTTAAAAATATAGGACCGGACCAAAAGAAAAAAGGTTTTTTGGAGGAGCAGGACTTAGAGATTTCAACCCTTGAGGAATCTTGAGGATCTTGAGGCTCAGATCTCAGAAAATTTCAGTAGTTTTCATCTTTATGGTGCTTACATAGTTGACCTATTATTTTCCTACAAAATCCTTCTGACATAAGGGATTATCCTACATTTTTCACAGATAAGGAAACTGAGGCTAAATGTCAGCTTAGCAAACCTCTTCACAGAGGTAAACATAGACCTACAGCAGCAAAATTAGCATAGATTTTGAATCATGGGATCATGGATCCTGAGCTGGTAAGTACCTAAGAGAGACCACTTTATCCAAATAGCTCATTTTATAGACAAAAACAATGAGGTCTAAGGAGAGGCCTAAATAAATAATTCTATATTTTACATGTACAGTACTCATTTCTGTGTATACTGTCTTCCCTGAAAGGAGACAAGTTCTCTCAAGGCAAGGACTCTTCATTTTATGTCTTTGTAATCCTCAGTGCCAAGTCTGATTGCCCAAGGTAACCCATCTAGTGATGCAGGATTTGAACCCAGGTGCTCTGAATTCCGAGGTCATTAATCCTTCACCAAGTACCAGGTTACTTCCTCTGAGTCAAGAACATTAGAATAAATGCAGTTTTAACACAATCTCAGCAATTCCACACTGGGCACTAGTGACCTACTAGTTGATATGCTCTAGAAACACAGGCTGGGTGTGAAATCAGACCCTGGCTAAGGGTATGGGAAAGTGATGAAGAACAGGCCAGGAATAGATCTGTACAAAATACCAGTCACCAAGATTGAGGACAAGAAGAGAGAAGAGAAGAGACAGGACCCTCCATGTCTCCTCCAAACCTACATTTCTAACTTCAACTCTGATGAAATTGCTGTAAATGGGAGAACATCACCTATCTGTGGGTTATTTACCTGAAGGAGTTTTTTCCTTATATATTCTGTTAAACCTCAATAATTTCTAGGGGGTTTCATGCCCAACCCCATCCCCAAGACTGACTGTCTGATATATTTACTATCTAAATATCAAATTGAGCAATGCTATCTTTCATGGTAGAGGCAGCTGGTGGGTGGTCCAGCGACGAGAGTGCTGAACTTGGGGTCAGAAAGACTCCTCTTCCTGAGTTTCAATCTGGCCTCAGACACTTACTTGCTGTGTGGCCCTGGGCAAGTCACTTAACTCTGTTTACCTCAGTTCCCTCATCTGTAAAATGAACTAGAGAAGAAAATGACCTACCATTCTAGTATCTTTACCATGAAAATCCCAAATGGGGTCACAAAGAATTGTACTCAACCACAAAATCCTTCATGGTATTTCTTACACACAACATTCTGTCTCCCAACTTTGCCTGGAATGCTCTCCCTCCTCACCTCTACCTCAAATTGAGCATTAGGAATTTATTTATTAGTCGATCCTGGGCAGCAGCTTAACCTTCCTAAGTCTCAGTTTCTTCATATGTAAAATGGGCATTACAATAGCCCCTACTTCATAAGGTTATTGCAAGGATCAAATGAGATAACATGGGTGAGATAATTTATAAAAATTAAAAATTATATAACTTATAAAGTATTATATAACTCAGTATACATATAAAGTATTCTGATGGTTTATGTTTAAAAAAGTCCCTTCCAGACCTGACATTCTAAATTCTAAGAGCACTTCGAGTTTTATCAACTCATATTCTGTATTCTCTAGTCTCTTCTACCCCTGACATTTTAGGATTACAAAAGACACACTTGGTCAGCATAGCAATTTTGCTACAACATTTCATGATTGCTCTAACAATCTATGATTTTAGCCTCCAAATGATTAGTTTCTGGGAAGACCTCTATGAGTGGAAACAGAGAGAAGTAACCAGTAGAACAATTTACACAGTTACAACAATGTTATGAGAAAGATACCGCCAAAAGACTCAGGATTTTGATTAATACAATGATAAGCCATGAGCGCACAGGACTGGGGATGAATCATGCCACCCACCTCCTGCCAGGGAAGTGATGAACTTAAAATTCTGATTAAGACATGTTTTTGGACATGGCCAAAGTAGGGGTTTCCTTTGCTACACAATCCAACTTTGTTGAGACAGTTGGGTAGAGGGACACAGTGGGACAGAAAAATAAGTTTTGTTCAGTCGTTTTTCAGTTGTATTCAACTCTTCATAACCCCATTTGTTTTGGTGGGGGGGGGGTTGGCAAAGGAACTGGAGTGGTTTGCCATTTTCTTCTCTAGCTCATTTTACAGATGAGGAAATTGAGGCAAACAGGGTGAAGTGATTTGCCCAGGGTCACACAACTAGTAAGCGTTTAAGGTCAGATTTGAACTCAGAAAGAGGAGTCTTTCTGGCTCCAGGCTTGGCACTATATCCACTGCACCACCTAGCTGCCCTGTGAAAGATAACACTTGTTAAATAAGTAAGTGATGAGAGAAAGATATATATATATATATGGAGACAGAGAGAGAGACATATGGATAGATAGATAGATAGATAGATAGATAGATAGATAGATAGATAGATAGATAGATAGATGTAGATTATATATATGTATATAGAAAATAGCTACAAGATGATTTTTGGAGGGGACAGTAGCAGATGGAGGAATTAGGGGGAAAATTATGTAGATGATGACACTTGAAATTAGTCTTGAAGGAAATTAAGGAGATGATGGCAAGGAAGGGGTGCATTCTAGGCATGAGGGATAGCCAATGCAAAGGCATGAAGGTGTAAATGGAGTGTTGTTTTTTTTTTTAATAAGGAAAACAATAATGCCAATTCGACTAGACTATAGAATGTGTAAAAGGGATTAATAAAGTTATAGGCTAGGGCCAGGTTGAGAAGGACTTTAAACGCCACACGGAAGAGTCTGTATTTGCTCTAAGAAGTAATAAGAAGCCTCTGGCATTTATTGAATAAAGTGTGACATGACCAGACCAGTACTTCAGAAAAACAACTTTGGTAAGTACGTGAAGGGATTGGAATAGGAAGAAATTTGAGGCAAATAGGAAGCTATTACAAGAGTCCAGGCAAGAAGCAGTAAAGGTCAGTAGTTATATAAGCAGAGAGAAAATATAATCCATACTGTATAAAAAAAATAGCAAGATTTGGTAAGTGAATGGATATTTGAGATTAGTGTAGGTGAGTAGTCGAGGATGAAACAAGGTTGTTAATATGGGTGACCAGAAGGATGGAGGGATAGAAAAAGAGAAGTTTGAAAGAGAGGTGGGCTTAGGGGGAAAGATATTTCTTCAGTGATGTCTTTTGCTCCAATTCTCCTTTATAACTCTTTGTATGTAATCTGTCATGGTCTATTCACAGTCAACATGCACCTTTACTTTGCCTTTTGGCATAGTTTCATGTCCCAGGGTCTTGGAACACTAAATTCTCCAATGAACTAAAATTAAGAAACATCCAAAAGAAGGAAAGAAAGGAAAGAAATAAAGATTTATCAAGTGCCTACTATGTGCCAGGTACAGTGCCCACCCCCATTTGTGAAGTGGTGTCCGTGGGCAGCCGAGTTCTGAGTCCCAAATACCTTCCCCAAATTTTCAAACATTGCTGGTTTTGCTCTCTTGTGCTGTCCTTCCAGCCTCATGAATCTCTCTCTTCCTCTTCTCTATGCGCTGGAATGTAATACTGCCTTGCATGACAAAGATCCTCCCACTAGCAACTAAAATAAGACATCAAAGCCCTGCCACATCAGGCACCTAATAATCACGAGGTGTTCGTTAAACTTCTCATTAAGCATTGATTCAAAATTCTGATCCTAACAGGAAAGTTTCCAAATTCCAAACCTGAATAGATGATCTCTTGTGTCTGATGACCAATGTTCTGTATTCAAAGGCCACTCTTTGTTAGAACATTCTATATTAAATTTGATTCAATAGGACTTTATTAAGTGTGGGCTGTGTGTCAGGCACTGTGCTAGGCACCGCTAATGCAAAGAAGAAAAATAACATAGTCCCTGCTCTCAAAGTGTTTCCAGTTTACTAGAGACAATCCAGTTTGAACATAGAGAAATATGGTGTGGTACAGTAATACTAATTACTAGTCCTTATGTGGTGCTTTAAATTAATAAAGCACTGACCATTTTTGTCTTCCTGGACAGTTCCCCAAGATTTCCACACCATGGAATCTTCACCCTCTCGTCCTTCTCCTCTCTCTCTCAATAAATTGTTTTAAGTGTTTAAGTATTATTATCACCATTTTATAGATGATGAAACTGAGATTTGAAGTGGTCATGAGATCATTGATTTAGAAGGGGAAATGATTTTAGAGAGCATCTAGTCCCATCTTATCAAATTCAAAAATGTAGAAACTGAGGCAGATGTCATGCTGAATAATGCTGCAAGAAATATACCTCTTCCTCATCCAAGTCTAACCACATGATATCATAGAAAGAACACTGCACTCTTAATTAGAAGAACCCTGCCTTCCAATCTGGCTTCTGATACTTACTAGCTCTGATTATGGGTGAATAATTTTCCTTCTATGAACATCAGATTCTTCATTATAAATTGGTGATAATTGTAACTATTTTGCATGGGTTATTGTAAGGGAGAAGAAGATAATGTGGGGGGAAATCACTCTCTACACATTAAAGTGTTATATACATATAAGTTATCATAAGAGGAATGGCCAGTATGGGAAAGAGTACCATGGAATGTGATGCCTTTAGGGTAGGGGTTCTTAACCTAGGACTTGTGAAGTTGTTTTTAAAAAATATTTTAGTAACTGTTTATTGCAATAAATTTGTTTCCTTTGTAATTCTTCATATTTTGTTGTATACATTTAAAAATATTATTCTGAGAAGGGGTAATTAGGCTTCACTAGATTGCCAAAGGAGTCAATTACACAAAAAGGGTAAGAACTCTTGCTTTTTGTTCTCTCCAAAGCTGGGAGGCTTGGAAAAGGAAGAAGATAACAATGAAAGAAAGCTTGGTAACAACTTACAGAATATACCTCTACTAGTTCTATACCACCAAAGAGGTCAAAGAAATAGGAAAAGTTCCCATATGCAAAAAACCAAATTTATAACTGCTGTTTTGGTGGTGGAAAAGAATTGGAGCCTAAAGAAATGCCCATCAATTGGGAAATCTCTGAACAAGTTGTGGTATATGCCTGTGATGGAATATTAGTATGCTATAAGGAATCATGAGGTGGATGATTTCAGAAAAACCTGGGAAGACTAAATATGAGCTGATGAAAAGTGAAGTAAGTAGAACTAGAACCATTTATACAACAGCAACATTGTAAAGATACTCTACTTTGAAATACAGTTTTTTATTGTTCATCCATCTTTCTTGAAGAAGACCAATGGAGGGTGATGTCTTGATTTGGTGTAGTGCCAGTACAATATTCACAGTGCCTAGAGCAGCCATGAATGTGCTGGCACAGTTCTGAATCATGAAATTCAACAGAAGACAGAACCAAAACATTTATTCAGACATCAGAATGCCAAATCCCAACACCAGAAAGCCAAATCTTTCATAGTAACCAAGAAGTCAATCCACATTAGCACTGCAGGGGACAAAACCATTGCCAAGACCGTGTTGAAGCCTTCCCACAAACATATACCCACAATCCTAACTGCCTGCTTCCTGCATCCTGTTCAACTCTGATTGCTCTCTAACTTCCTCTCAGCTCTGTTCTAGCTCCACCTTTTCCTGTTCCACCTTTCCCACTCTACCCCTTCCTTTCCATAAGGAAAGCAGGTCACATGGGCCTATTTAATGGATGGGAAAGATCTTCCCATTAAGAAGAAAAATCATATTAACAGTAAGCAAAAATGCATTATCAAAACACTTGGATGTGAACTGGATTTTTGTGAGGCATGGCTGAAATCAGGAGCCTCATTCTCTCTTCCAGAGTCATTAGCCCAATAGCAGCACATAGGTCAAGATGACTGGCGATGGCCCTGGGTGCAGTGGGAGATCTTGACCTTTTTAAACTAGGTCTTTCCCAGATCTCCATTTGTCTGAAGCAATCACTCATTCAATGATTAAAGGCTAGGTGAGAATGGGGACCAAAGATGTCCGAGTTTGCTTTCACAACAGAATCAATCTGGGAGAGGAAGACCCTCAGAATTTCTGGCCATAACAGAAACAATGTTACTATTTTCCTCCCTCCTCCTCTTCCTCCTCTTCCTCCTCCTGCTGAAAGACTTAGTAACTATACAATGATCAACCACAATTCCAGAGGATTCATGATAAAGCAAATAATCCACCTCCATGGACTTAAGTGCAGATTGAACTATATTTTCTTCTCTTTTCTTTCTTTTAACATGGCTAATTTGGGAGTTTGTCTTGCATGACTATGCATATTGTAATGAGTTTTGTTTTTCTTGTCTTTTCAAAGAGTGGGGAAGGAAGGGGGAGAGAGAGAAACTGAAACTGAAAATAAAATAAAATTGAATTTTTTGAAAACATGGAGACTATGATATGGGGAACATGGATTCAGAGGTTGCAGGATGGAGGCTTTGGAGGATTAGAGTTAGAGGGGATATTATAGTCCCTTCTAACCCTCAAGTTCTTTGATCCCATCAACAGTCATAATTCTAAGATCTTGAACTTGGAAGTGAAACATACCTGCATATGGAAGTATAAATTCATGATTCTCATCCTCTAAACTAATGAGTCCTTCCTCCTTCCTGTAGCTTCACCTAGGATGGGCATGCCCTGCTATGCATGACTCTAAATTCAGAAACCTTGGAATATCTATAATCTTGGGTTCTGACTCCAGCTCTGCCACTAAGTAGATTTGTGACTTGTCTCATCTCTTCCCTGAGCTTCTTTTCTTGGTTTCTTAAAGTGGAAACAATTATGCCTCCATGACCTACCTTACTGAAATGTTGAGAGGATCCAAAAAGAGAAGGTATCTGATTGACTAATACCTTTGAACAGGAGCTGACAAAGGGATTTTTTTCAAATCATCTTTAGTTGACAATGTTTTATTCCAAGAGAATGAATGGTGAATATTTAAGTGATACAACAGACAAGTGGCAAAGGGTTGTAGAAGATTATTGACCTCAGTTGGTCAGGAACTAAAGTATTCAGCAATGAAGAAAAAAATGCATCTCCCGAAAAGACAGACAGTTGCTCTTTTAATCAACCTTATATCCCAGAATGGATATTATTCTTTTGAATTTGAATTTTTAGACTGTGTGGGAAGATATGTCTCTCAGCAAGCCTGAATTAGGATCCATTTTAAAACAAGAATTAGAATTGGCATGGAGCCAGAGTCTTTGACACTAAGGGGAGCAGTAGAATATGAACCAGCGCACTGCTTTCCCTTCTCTTCCCCTACCCCCAGCTCATCAAATGGGTCCAGAGATTCAGGACATTGTTAACATTGACAGCCATTAAATAGAATTATCAGGGACCATGAAGTAGGATGTCAGTATAGTCTAAAAAAACTAGTCAATCCAAAGAGGCCCAGAGGATCATGGGATTCAAAGACAATGTGGAACTTTAAAAATCTTTAAACTCTTTATTTTATTAATGAGGAAACTGAGGTCAAGAGATGTTCAGTGACTTGTCCAAGGTCACAAAGGTAGTGAATGTCAAGAATGAATAAAACTAGGTTTATTCAATTTTTATTTTAATTTAATAATTTTTTTAGTATTGGGAATACAAAAATAATGAATGAAACAATCCCAGTACACAAGAACCTTAAATTATAATGAGAGGCAACAAGAAGACATGTTTACAGGGTATCCCAAAAGTCTCTACCTATTCAAGCTTAAAACTTCACTAAGGTTTGAGACATAGTATGTGTTTGTGTACGTAGACTTATATATACATATATAATATACAGAGAATAAATATAAAGCAGTTAAATACAAGGTACTTTAAGAAATCAGACACTAGCAATTGGGGAATTGTGAAAGGTTTCAAATATAAGGTAAGGCTTGAACTGAATCTTGAAGGAAGAGGTGAGATTCTTTCCAGAAGAAAGAGCACATCGTAAGCATGTGAGACAGTGCAAAGGCACCAAGACATGAGAATGTTAATTGTGAGGAGAACAGAGGAGATCAGTTTGCTGGGTCACAGAGTTTAGGAGGAAGAATAGTACACAATGATAGTGAGGTGAGAAAGATAGATCACAGCCAGGTTGTAAAGAGCATTGTAACTTAAACAGAGGCATTTGATTCTAAAGATGAGCAAAGGGGAGGTTTTTTTAATTTAAAAAAAATATGTAAAGAAAATATTAAATGGGGGAAAAGGTGAAAAGAAGAAAATAAACAATAAGGTCAAATCTTGAAAAGAAAAAACTTTGGCAACAACGTGGAAAATGAAGTAAGGAGAAAATCGAGGAAGAAAAATCAATCCAAAAGCTGTTCTAGTAATATAAAGGAGAGATAACAAGGGCCTAGACTAAGTGGTAATTGTGTGAGTAAGGAGAAGGGATCAGATGCAAAAGATATTGTGATGGTAGAAATGGAAAGTTGGTAACTGATTTGATATTCAAAATGAAGAGTGAGGAATTGAAGATATTGCCAAGGTCATACTCCTGGGAGACTGGAATAATGGTAGTATCTAAAATAGAAACAGACAGGTTTGGAAAGGGAGGGTTATAGTAGCTTTTTGTGGTGGCAAGAAAACAAAACCCTGACTCCTGGTCCAGTTCCCTGTCCATAATACTAACCTAGCTGCTTCTGAAACAAAATGGAAAAGTCAAAGTGTCAGCATATTTTCAAGGGTCTTAAATGCCCTTTTCTAAGAACTACGTGTTTCATTCTATAGACAATCAGGAAATACTCCATGCTCTTGCATAAGACAAGGGACATGATCAGTGTCATTTGATTCACACAATCAATGATACTTGATTGACATGATCAATATCAACATGATTGTGTGCTGATAAGATTATTTTAGCAGCAGAGATTTTCATTGGGGAACCATTACAATAGTCAAGAAAGGTTGTTATGGGACTGAACTGGGGGATAAGGGTCCCAGTGTAGAGGCAAAAGAGACTAGGGCATTATGATTTTTATAAATGTTTTTAATTTGCTTGAAATGTATTCCCATCTTACAGATAAGGAAACTGAGCCTCAAAAAGGTTATTTCTTTCCCATGTTTACACAACAAGTCAAACATCAGAAGTGGGATATGAGAGGGCTGGAGCAGATAACTTCTAAGGTTCACTCATTTCTGGCATCCCATGTTTAGTGGCCTTTCCCAACCCTAATATTATATGAGTCGGTGATTTTATCCAATTCCACACAATTGCTTATGAGAAACTTTTGTTTCCAGTACTGTCAATCTACATTGCCAAAAGCCCAATTAAGTCTACAAACAAATCTCTTAAGGATTTTCCTTTCTATTTGCTTTCTACTTGACCTCACTTTTCTGATTTTTCTACTCATGTTGACTATTTCATTTCTTCTCTCTGCAAATCTGGTGATTGGCAGTTATCTTTATATTAATTTCCTTCTCACGCTTTCTTATGTTTAGATTCCTCCTGCCCTGATCATTTATTCCCACTTTTAATACCAATAACAACTGATTCCTTGGGAATGACTAATTACTCTCTCTTCCCTGCTGCCCAGACAATTCTCTATTCTTTCCCTAACCTCTCATTTGAGTAAACAGGATTCACCTGAGTATTCATGGGTTTCTTTAGGTAGGTCTTTGTATCAAATAACTTCAGTGTTTTTTAATCAAGATAAGATCATTTGGAATTTCTTTTATGATATTTCTGTAAGGATTCAATGAAAGGAAATGTGGAATAGTGGACAGAGAGCTGATTTGAAATTTAAAAAGACTAAGATTCAAGCTTGTCTATCATTAAAATTGGCTGCACAATTCTGAGCAAGTCAATTAACCTTTCAGCACATGAGGCAACTATAAAATTCTAAGTTGAAAAGCCAGTTCTAATCTGAATCGGTAGAAGTATTCCCCCACTGAGAATTCTCTACACTGATGAAAATCAGAGATCCAGTCCAAAAGAAGTGTGCAATATTCTCAGTATGGATAGTTTCTCCAGATATAAGTATGTCATGATAGTATTTCACATTTCTAGTTTACATTTATATTATTTATTAATCAACATGCACTTATTAAGCACTACTGCATGCCAGTGTTCTGAATACTGGGGAGAGAAAGAAATGAAACAGTCTTTGACCTCAAGGAACCAAATTCTACATACATATTTAAATATATACTATAACAGAGGAAAAGATAAAACATAAAGAAATTTCTTATCAGGAAGGTACCAACATTAGGGGGCCTTGTGTGAAATGTGGCACATGAGCTGAGTCTAGAATTAGAAAGTGTTTTCCCCAGAAAAGCTCTGTGACATAGGTGGTGTTAGCATTATTACCTCCCTTCCATTTTATAGATGGAGATACTTGGAGTTAAAGGGGTGAAACAATTTCCCCATGGCCACATAGCTAATAAGTGTTGAAGCTGAAACTAGACCCCAAGCCTTCTTACCATGTCAAATAAATACTCTTTTCACTACACCATCACTACACAATACCACCTGAGCCTTACTTGATGGGAGGCATGTGTACATGTTTGTGAAATGGAGAAACATTGGATACATATCAATATTACTCTCCCTAGTATGCCTTTCCTTCACCTGTTTTCTTCTTTCTGGTACAGGTAGTTCAAAAGACCACTAATACTATTCAGAACTGTGGACAGCTCCAAAGCCACTAACTACCCCAACCCATCAGGGTTGCTTACAAGTACATTCATATAGACTTAAAAGAGTAACAATTTTCAGTGATGAGAAATTCTTATGAAATAGTATTTTACTGTTCCAGTGAGTTAATTCTTGAAATACTAGAGATTTATAAAGGTTCCCCACCAGCACCAAGTTCTGTCCACAATCTATTATGTTTTTGTTCAAAAATAATCAATCAATATTTGTAAAACCATCTACTATGTTCCAGGCACTGTGAACTGAGGATACAAATCAAAAGAGTTTTTAAAAAATCCCTGTTCATGAAAAGCCTACATTCTAATGAAGACAACAATAAGAATATTAAAACTAATAGCTTAATTGCTTCACATATATAGTGGGTATTATCTTGTTTGCCTTGTTAATGGATGCAGGAGGAGCTGGAAGGAGGGAGAGGATTTAGAACTCAAAATTTTTAAATGAATATTTAAAAATAAAATACACAGCATAAATACAAAGTGAAAATAAATACAAAGTAGTTAAATACATGGAGTTTAGAAGGGAGGATAATAGCAAGAGGGGTCTCAGGAAAGGCTTCATGTAGAAGAGGGTGTTTGAAGTTGTGTCTTAAAGGAAGAGAGGGGCCCTAGGAGATACAGGGAAAGGAGTACATTCGAGGGCTGTGAGATAGCCATTGTAAAGATACAGAAACCAGAGAGGGCGTTTTTCTCCAATGGCCCATTGTAGGAACCTTGGTAGAGGCAGCAGCACTGGTTTGAGAATGTTGGCTTTGACACTTTCTAACAGTAACCTTAGGCCAATTAACTTTTCTGCGTCCTAGTGACCTCCTATGTAAAACAGTGGAGATAATTTTTATGCTATTAGCCTCACTGGGTTATTTTAAATTCTAGTAAATCTTAGAGGTATATAGAAATGTAACTACTTAATATAATCAGTTTTATTTAGATTCTAATCAGATTATTAAATGGCCCTTGGTGTCCCTTGACATGTTTCTCACTTCTTCTCCTTTACTAAAGCTCTTCCTTTCTGCCCTTCTAATTTTACCCATTCACCAAGGTCCAATTCAAATGGCATACACTCCTGAAACAGCGGATGGTATTCCAGGCCCAAAGTGGGAAGACTCGTCTTCCTGAATTCAAATCTGGCCTCAGACACTTTCTAGCTGGATGATGCTAGGAAAATCACTTCACTGTCTGCCTCAGCTTCCTCATCTTTAAAATGAGCTGGAGAAGGAAATGGCAAACCACTCCAGTATCTTTACTAAGAAAACCCTAAATGGGGTCATGGAGAGTCAGACACAACTGAAAAATGACTGAACAGCCTCTCACAGAAATAGTCTTTTCCCTCCTAAAATACCATAGCACTTGATGATTCTCCTATCATGTTTGACACTTGGTCCAATATTAGTATTTGCTAAGTATTCAATATGTGTAAGTTCCCACAGTAGGAATATTCATGTGATTAAGTTTTAAGGCACTTTGTAAATGTTGATCACATGCTTTACCTTGCCACTCTGCTTTGTATTATGTTTATATATACATGTCTTTGATTCTATCTTACACTGTCAGTTTCTTGGGATTATTGATCATTTCTGGAATGGGGGAAATCCTTGCTCTTGAAGGTCAACACATAATTGCTATCTAATCCTTGGGAATGTCACAGAAACACAGAACCTCAGAGTTGGAAGGGACCTCAGAGGGCTTCTAGTCTTAAACCTGTCCCTGGAAACTATACCAGCAATATTAAGGACACAGAGATAGAGAGTATGTATATCTAGTTGGTTTTTTTTTCATTCATATCCAATTCTTTGTCACCATATTTGTGGTTTTCTTGGCAAAGATACTAAAGTCGTTTGCCTTTTCCTTCTCCAGCTCATTTTATAGATGAGAAATTGAGGCAAACATGTTTAAGTGATTCGCCCAAGGTCGTATAGCTAGAATATGTCTAAGGTCAAATTTGAACTCAGAAAGATGAGTCTTCCTGACTCTGGACCTGGCATTCTATCCACTGTATCACCCAGCTGCCCTAACGATAGAGAACCAAGGGTCAACTTTATGGACAGAATCTTATAGTGGAATGACTTAAAGTCATAAGATCCGAGTCCAAATCCCAGCTGTGCTACTCATTACTGATGTGAACTTATTTGTCTGAATTCACAATTCATTAGTTTCTTTATCTGTAAAAAAGGGGGATTAAACTAAGAAAGGCCCATGTTTCCTTCTGACAGTAAATTCCATGAAAATATCAAACAATTTAAATGTAATTTCCATGAAATGTATTTCCCATGCCTCTATCTCCAGTGAAGAGGTCCCTCTTCCCACTTCTGATCTGCTCCTTTTATCTGCTTGGGATAAGGAGCCAAATATCTAAGCTTGAAGTGGGGAGAGTGGGTAAGAAGAACTGTGAGTAAAACAAGGGTACAGTGAGTTCAAGTTAATGGCCTAAGAGACTTTCTTATGAGTAGAGTGCTTGGGTTTTCATCGTGGACTCCATTTTGGCTGCTCCTGACATTTTTATTTCATCAAATCATAGCATTATAGTTGTAGAGCTGGGACTCTTAACCAGAGTGGTTGTGACTTTCCCTAGGGCACACTGGTGGTGAACAGCAGAGCTGGAACTTAGACCTAGGGCCTGTGATTACAAATCCAGCACATTTCACCAAATATTCACTACGTATTTGGTATGCGTGAATTTGTGTTCTGTGAATGGTGAGGTGTACTAAGGTTGCCAGTGCCATGAGGTGTGTTAACCCTAACCCTGGCAGGCTTAAGTGTTCTGATCCCAACCCTGGCACACTGGGCCATGCTTACCCTGGTGTGCTTAAGTGTGCAAACCCTTACACATACTAAGCCTGACCCTGGAACACTTGGGCAGGCTATCCCTAACCCTGTGTTAGCTGTGTTGAGCTACACTGGGGAAATCTTACCGCCTTCTTATTTGGGGACTAAAAGGAAGGGACAATATGAATGTTCATCAAAATATGCCAACACACCTGGGCCACTCATAGTGCACATCTGCAGCTAGGTGCTAAGGAGACAAGGATACAATGATTAAATAAGCTTGCTTTCTACAGTTAATGTGGCTTTTCTTTGGTAGAGACCTGTGAGCACATTCATGTAGTGAACTGCCAAAGAGGAAACTTCTTTTTACCAATACAGGTCAGCAAATTCTACTCAACAGAATTGCCTTAGACAGTCACTTAGGGTATTTGAGCATAAGCGATTTGTTCAGGGTTACTGAGTCCAAAGTAGGACTTGAATCCAAGTCTCCCTGACTCCAAGAGCATCCATTTCTCTATTACACCAAGGTGCCTATTTTATATGACATATGCCCATGTTAAGTGTGAGACAAAAGAAGTTTCCTCAATCCGTTAATCCATCAATCAGCAAGCATTTGCTAAGTGCTTACTAATTGTCAGGCATTTTACTAAGTGTTAGGGATACAAAGAAAGGAAAAACTGAAAGGAAATATTCTATGTGAGTAAGAAAGGAGCATTTTCACCTGAGCAATCAAGTTTTAAATACTCACTTCTAATTAATGAGGAATGAATGAATGAATGATAAAACATTTATTAAATGATTTACTAACTGTCAGGTACTGTGCTTAGCACTGGAAATAGAAATACAAAAGCAAACTAACCCCTACTCTCAGAGAGCTTAAGTTCTAAGTAGGGAACATAACATGAAAAGCTGAATTTAAAAGGGACAGAGAGAGAGGGAAGAGGATATGGTTTGGAGGTGGTGACGGGGAAGTCCAGCGTCTTCATTATTCCCTAATTGTGAAATGTTACTGCCTATATGGCAGTACTGACTCCTCTATCACTGCAGGTTTCTTAGCATTACTGAACAGCCACTTATAAAGCCTCTTGTAAAAGGGATTCCTGCTCCATTGTGGATTAGACTAGGTATTCTCCAAGGCCTGCTCTGACTCTGACATTCTATGATCAAATTCAATCCAATAAGCATTCATTAAGCATTCTACTATATCCAAAGAATTTTTGTAGGAGTTGGGAATACAAAAATTAAAACATCAAACAGTCTTCCTTCAAGGAGCTTATTTTCTGCTGAAAGACACAATGGAGTCACGAGGGACCTGAGTTCAAATCCCAGACCTGCCCTTTACCAGTAATATTGCCTTGGAAAACCTTCATAAGGGGTAGAAAGACCATTGAATCTAAATTCAGAAAAACCTATGTTCAAATCCTATCTCAGATTCTTACTTGCTGTGTGACCCTGGGCAAGTCATTTCTATAACATAAGGGAGCAGGACTAGACAACCTCAAAGGTCCCTTCCAGCTTCTGAGTTATGATTCTTTGTGCAGGAAGTAAGTGCAAATTAACAGGGCAAATAGCATGTCAACAAATAGGTAAATATAAGATATACAAGAGAAAACACTAAGGACTAAGGGTGTCTGGAAAGGCTGAATGGGAGATAATACCTGACTTTCCAGTCTTGAGAGAATCTAAAGATTTTTACCACAGGAGGGATTTGAACCCAGGTCTCATCCTAGGTCCTGCAATCTTTCCATAGCAGCATGCTGCTGATAAAGAATCCATCAGTCTAGGTGTTTCTTCCATCAAACAGATCCTATGGGGGGCAGGGGGAGGAGCCAAGATGGCTGAGTAGAAAGATTCACATATGCTAGCTCTGAACCCACAGCCCATAAAATACCTGTAAAGAAGACCTCCCAACAAATTTTGGAGCAGCAGAAGCCACACAACAACAGAGTGGAGGAGATTTCTCTTCCAGAGAGCCCTGAAAAACCAACACCAAAGGTCCATCATGCACCAGACCCAAGCAGAGCCCAGCCCTGCCTTGGCTGTGTGGCACCGAGAGGAGCAGATCCTAGCAGGCTTCAGGGACAGAATCTCCAGCGGCCTCGCAGGTCCCTCCACTCACAGGCACAAAGGTCAGTGGGAGCCTTTTTGGCTGGCCAAGAGGGGAGTGGGGTATCTCCATAACTCAGGCTCCCTCAGGAGGCAGCAGTGGAGGCAGCAGTGGACAGGAGCTCCCAAAGCAGACAGGGGCTCAGATTCATTGTTGAAGATCTCAACATAAACCCCCTGAGGGAACTGAGCCCTGTGAGTCTACCCTGCCCCAACCCGAGCAGCTGAACTTAATTTCACACTGAACATCAGCCCTGCCCCCACCTGAGCACCTGAACTTAATCTCACACTGAATAGCAGCCCTGCTCCTGCTGTAAGCCCTGAGGCTGGAGAACAGCATTTGAATCTCAGACCCCAAGCACTAGCTGGGCTGATCTGAAGGCCAGGTGGGTGTGGAAAGGAATCTCAGAAGTCAAGTAACTGACTGGGAAAATGCCCAGAAAAAGGAAAAAATATAAGACCATAGAAGGTCACTTTATTGGTGAACAGATATCTCTTCCCATCCTTTCCAATGAGGAAGAACAATGCTTACCATCAGGGAAAGACATAGAAGTCAAGGCTTCTGTATCCCAAACATCCAAAATTCAATGGGCTCAGGCCATGGAAGAGCTCAAAAAGGATTTTGAAAATCAAGTGAGAGAGGTGGAGGAAAAAAAATGGGAAGAGAAATGAGAGAGATGCAAGAAAAGCATGAAAAACAGGTCAACACTCTGCTAAAGGAGACCCAAAAAAAAATGCTGAAGAAAATAGCACCTTGAAAAACAGGCTAACTTAATTGGCAAAAGAGGTTCAAAAAGCCAATGAGGAGAAGAATGCTTTAAAAAGCAGAATTAGCCAAATGGAAAAGGAGGTTCAAAAGCTCACTGAAGAAAATAGTTCTTTCAAAATTAGAATGGAACAGATGGGGGCTAATGACTTTATAAGAAACCAAGAAATCACAAAACAAAACCAAAAGAACAAACAGATCCTCTCTCCTTCACCTTTAGCTATAGATGCTTTAATAAGCTGCTGACACAAAAATAATATCATTACCTAGTGGCCAGTCGTTTGTCCGTGAGCCTCAATGAATACAGTTGAGGTGAGCAAAGATTTGGATTTGGCAGGGACCTAAGAAATCATCTAGTCCAGCCCTTTCACTTTACAAAAGAGGAAACTGAGGCCTAGTGAGGTTAAGTAACTTTCCCAAGTTTAGCTAGGTATTTAAGAGCAGAGCTGGTTTCAACCTAAATCCTCTGACTCCAAATGACATCATATGCTCCACTACAGCATCTATGACCAAGACTGGTCTTGAAATCTTTTCAGTTTGGAAAGCTGACTGCAGTTTAAATGCCACTGGCATAGCCTTCAATAATACAGGACTGCCTCCGCACCCTGAAAAAAATCAGAGGAGGAGGAGAAAGAAGAGAATGAGGAGGAGGAAGTCACTAGGGGCTCATTGAGATAGCTGATTGATTTGACAGACTGGTAAATAAAGCCATTCTCTTTTCAGCATCACTGGGAACCCAGGTGTGAGCTCTGCCTCTTGGGAAAGTGCTAATTTCCCTACCAGGTGTCCTTGGCTGGGGATGATATAAGCATCAATGCTGGGTGGCCATCATCCAACATCAAACAATAGGTCAAAAATAACTCCCCAGACTCCTAGTTCCTCTCCTTCCCTCCCTAGTCATCTAGTTTAAATTTCTCCAAATCCACATCCAGGAGCTTCCAAGTTAAAAATCAGGCTTCATTCAACTTTTGTTTTCAAGTTCAGCCAAATGAAATATTAACTTTTAAGTATCAGATGGGTGGTCTAGTTGAAGAATACCCAATGAAATTAGTTGTAGTATAGTCGCAAGAGTGCTGGAATTGAAGATCAGACTCTGCCACTTACTACCTTTGTGACCTTTGATAAGTCTTTTCTGGCCTCAGTTTCTCCATCTGAATAATGAGGGGTATGAATTACATGTAGATAATCAATTCCCATATGCTTTGGGAGTGGGGAAACAGTATGACCTTCTTTTTACAACAGAATCTTAAATTTCATTCATTGACAAATATTAATCTGGCATCTTGTGATCTTCCTTGTCTACTTTGTAAACTTTAGATTCTCAAGATATATAATAGGAATCTCACTCCTACTGGGTTCCCTCAAACAATTTTTAGCTGTATGACCTTGGACAAGTCATTTGACCTCTTTCAGTCTCAGTTTCCTCATCAGGATAATAATAATAATAGCAAATGAGATCAATCTATCAAAGAACAAGTATTTATTAATTGCTATGAAGGAGGCCCTATGCTAAGCCCTGGAGATACAAAGAAAGACAAAAACAGTCTCCTTCCAGGCGAAGCGCATATAAATCAGAATTTGCAATACAAATGCAAGGAAGATGAAGGAACTCACAGGGAAGGCGGCATAATTTGCAAACCTTAAAGCACCAGGGAAATGCGGGTGGTTGTTATCATTGTTCCTTTTAATGAAACTCTGAATCATCAAACCCTCAAGATTGAAAGCAGACTGGAAATCATCTGGTTTATGACTGGTGGTGATGGAATTACCTCGATGGCATCCCTATCAAAATACCATCTAACTTCCTTCCGAACAACTGTAGTGATGGAAAACTCAGAACTTAGAGGGGGATCCCATTCCACTGGGGACAGTTCTGATTCTTGGGAAGTTTTTCCTTTGGAAGTTTTCAAGCTAAAATCTGTCTCTCCAAAACTCCCACCCATCCTCCCAGTCCTATTCTCCAAACCAGATGAAAAAAGTTTAATCCCTTTTCCATGCAAAATCCCTTCAAACATCTGAAAACTGCCATCATCCCCACCCCCACAGCCATGCTTTCTCTTCTCCAAGCCAAACATATCTAGCTCTTTCAGCCTGCCCTCAGTTGACATGGTTGTTTAATGTTGGCCAAGGTTTCAATAATAGCATAGCATATCTCAATTTCCGCTAAGGACAGGAAAGATGTCTTACTATAATACCGTGATAATATGATCATCTACCTTCAAATTGAACACTTTAAAGATAAGTTCCCTATTTCAAAAAACAGTCATTCCATTTTTCATTTTATTCTGTTTAATTAACAAGAATCTATTTTTCTCCTTCCCACTGACCTCATAAAAAAAAAAAAAGCAAAACCCCCATGAAGCAAAACAAATTGGCATTTCCAAAAATAAGTCTCCTTCTGCATGTTGAGTTCATCATCACTCTATCAGGAGATAGGTAGTATACTCGATTCAGAATTGTGATTGATTATTGCACTGGTCAGAATTCATCTTTTAAAGTTGTTTGTCTTTATAGTGTTTTTATTATATAATTGTTTTCCTGATTCTGCTCACTTCAGGCTCCATCAATTCATTCAAGTCTTCCAGATTTTTTTTCTAAAATTGTCCCTTTCATCATTTTTTTGAAAAAATATAAGTTTGTTCCATTTTTGCTCAACATCTCCTGTTCTAGAAGGAGCAAGGGCACTTGGAGACACAAAGCAAAACAGTTGGGACCTGAGCTAGACATGGGCTCTTTCCCTAGACATAGTGGAGATGAAAAGGGAGGGTATCTAATAAAAAGGTTGTGATATTTTGAATGTACTACAAACAAAGGCGATAAGTCTTTCTCCTTTGGAGAATTTCAAGATTAAAATAAAAAGCAAAAGCTTTTTTTATGGTGGCAAAGGACTGGCCCATCAATTGGGCAATGGTTGAACAAATGGTATGTGAGTGTAATGGAGTACTATTGTATGATGAACAGGTAGGTTTCAGAAAAACCTAGAAATACTTACATGAACTGATGGTGAGTGAAATGAGCAGAACCTGGAGAACATTGTCTACAGTAACAACACTATGTGATAATAGGTTATAATTGACTTAGCTCTTCCCAGCAATTCCAAGACTCTTGGTGGAAAACACTATCCACATTCAAAGAAAGAACTGTGGAATCTGAATGCAGATCGCAGTATATTATTTTCACTTTTTTATTTTTTATCTTTTGTGGTTTTTCCCTTTTGGTCTGTTTTTTCTGTTACAACATGACTGATGTAGAAATATATATATACATGATTGCACAAGATTGCTTTTCCTCTTGGGGAAGTGAGGATGGGAGAGAGGGAAAAAAAAATTCTGAACTCAAAATCTTATTAAAAATGAATGTTGAAAACTCTCTTCATGTGTAATTGGAAAAAATAAAATACTATTTATTTTTTAAAATGAAGAATGAAAGGTGATGGAGAAAAAAACAAATAGAAATCTGAACAATTTTTGTACAACTGAGTCAGAAAATGGAAGAACCAAATAAACATTGGAGATCTTTTCTACTCTTGCAATCCCACAACTAGAGTGTTTTAACATTCATTTTGCCATGTGTTCTAATCTGTCTTATATTTCTCACAAAAAAAAAGTAAGGAGAGTTAAAGAGAGCCTCAAGAGGATTTATTTCTCCTTTAAAAATTGATGAAGGCAAAATTGAAAGAGTTGCAACTCCTGGAACTTCCGGAAATGGAGACCAATAAAAGGCTTTTCCTTAAAGCAGAAATATGGACTTGATAATGGTATATTATCTTAAGCAAGAGGAAGGAAATGTGTGGTCATCATTTTCCTGGACACCTGATTTGAGCTAATTAGCACTTTCACCCATAGTTTAGACTTGGCCTCAGTTTTAATCCTTTGCCTGGTGCTAGATGAATTGTATAATCCCCAAGGGCTCATAGGTCATCGAATTTAGACTGGAAAAATACAATCTAGTCCAAGCCATTCATTTTACAGAGGAAGGGGACAGATAAGAACCATAGAAGTAAAGTAATTTACCCAAGTTTGCCATATGCTCCAAAGTTCAGATTCAAACTAAGTTTCTCTAATTCCAAATCTAGAGTAATTTCCACTATAAATATGCCAAGTATTTAAATATTCAAGGAGGTCCAAGTGATGAACAGTGATGGTATGATCAAACTGAGCAGTATATTAGCATGCAGATTTTTAAGTGACTTATCCATCACTTCTACAATGAGTGCCCCAACTCAGCATGGAGATGATGAGTAACAATGGAAGGAGCTTTCCCTTTGGGAACAATCCTTCCTTAGAGGTGTTCAAGCAAAAGATAGATAGCCATCGTTTCATAAGATTTAGAACTAGAAGAGACTGTAGGAACTATACAGGCTAACCTATCCATTTTACAAATTGAGAAACTGAGATCATATAAAGGCAATGACTTGCCCAAGTCATAGTATATATGTCAAAGGAGGGACTCACACCCCAGGACTCTTATTCCCAGGTCTACACTTCCTTCCACTACACATGCCTGTCCTTAATTAGAAGCCTGTCCTGCACGGAGTTGTTCTACTGTTCAAACATTCCTTCAACCACGAGATCATACAGACCCTACATCATCAGAGGGATCGCACCCCCCACAACACCGTGCAGCACAGATGTTTGTGATAGCGACTGCACTACCAGCCGATGGAAAGCCAGCAAATACTACATGGATCTGAACTCCGACTCGGACCCCTACCCACCCCCACCCACACCCCACAGCCAGTACCTGTCAGCGGAAGACAGCTGCCCGCCGTCCCCAGCCACCGAGCGCAGTTACTTTCATCTCTTTCCGCCCCCACCTTCACCCTGTACGGACTCCTCCTGACCTCGGCCCCACCACCTGGGCCTGCTTCTTCCCCCTACCCCTGTAAATATTTTTAAATATGAACAAAGAAAAAATATATTTTATGATTTTAAAAAATAAATAAATATGGTTGGGATTTAAAAAAAAAAAAAAATTTCTACATGGTAGAAATCTCACACCAAAGAAATTGTCTGACATAACAGAAAAGGAAAATGATAAATATTGGAAGAGATGTGAAAAAATAGGTACACAAATGTCCTGTTAGTAGAATTGTGAACTGCTCCAACCATTCTGGATTGTGTATTTGTCCTTCGTTGTTGAAGAAGACCATGCCATCAGAGAAATGATGGCATGACTTGCATTTGACTTGGTTTTGAGTGAGGGAGGCCTGTGCCGGTCACCAGCCTCATTTCTCCTCCAGAGCCATCTGAATCCAGAGACCTGATATTCCTCAGATAACTGGAGATGACCCAGGATGCAGTGAGAGACCTGTGGCCCTTTAGGCCAAGGTCTTTGCAGGCAGTCTTTTAGGGTGAGACAACACCCATTCATTGAATAGGCCAGTTTAAGAAATAGCCAGGGCATGACCCCTTTAATGAGGTCAAGGAAAGAAAGCCATCAGGCTGGGTGGGAAACAGCAACAGTTACAGTTGATAATCTGGAGAACAACTTGGAACTATGCCTGATGGGCTATAAAACTATGCATACCCTTTGGTCCAGCAATATCACTGCTAGGTCTGTATCTCAAAGACAGCAAAGAATTAAAAAGAACCTATAGCGACAAAATAAAATTGGAATTGAGGAAACATGACAGAGTACTGTTCATAGAACTGAGTTGAACTCAGTGACCTCTGAAGTGTCTTCCAGCTCTCTGGTTATAAGAGTTGGGGCAGATGGGCCCCAGACTGAAGGAGAGATATACCTGGGAACCAACTACCCCTCCATGTCTTCCAGAGAAGGTCAAAGGCCTTGATGAACCTGCTAGGGTCAAACCTTTGCCCACCCACCCCCGCAGCAACTGTTCAAAATAGATCATTGGTTTCTGATGGACAATATACCTAGGGTTGTCACTGCTTTCCACTGACAATGGGATGGATGCCATATCAGGTACTGGCTATGTAATAACTGTGTGACCATGGGTAAGGATGCCACATAAAACATACCAACAAATATGCTGAGATCCATTAGCCACCATCATGGTTTTAAATAAGTGGTCAGCTTTCTTCAGCAAGGCCCAATCAGCCTTCCACTTACCCTCCTCCATGATGAGTCTGCAATCCTCTCCCAATACTAATATGGACAGAGAATATAAGGAGGAAAAGGAGGAAACAGTAGGAATAAACCATAATTAATTTTCTCCTTGAATGTCTCAGGCTGGTATTCAAAGCCTCTACCACTGGACCCAACCTGCCTTTCCAGCCTCCCACTACGAGTCTGCGTGAAACCTCTGCTTCCATCCTCATTATCTCTTCAACATGCCACATCATTTCCAACTTAGCTAGGAGACAGAAAAATGGAGTCAGCCAATTTTTAAGTAATTAGGGTCAGAGTTTTCCAAATATATTTGGGAAAATGTAAATAATAATTCATCTCTCCTGTCTGGAATTTCCTTCTTCCTCCCTTCCATCTATATCAATTAGAACCATCCTCCATTGCTTACTCCCAGCCCTAACTCCTTCTGGAAGTCCTCCCTACCTCCCCCAGCCCTCCCCTGCGCTCTCTCTCTCTCTCTCTCTCTCTCTCTCTCTCTCTCTCTCTCTCTCTCTCTGTCACCTAAAGAGTCTTAGATGCAGAGCCAGAGGGAATCTGAGGGGCCATACAGCCTAACTCCCTCATTCTGTAAACCTTGGAGGTAGTGACATGACTCACCCAAAATCACACAGATATTATATAATCAGTGCCTGGCAAATATAAGCATTCTATGCATATTAGCTATTATTAATGGAAGGGAAGGAAATAATCACTTAGTAAGTACCCACTATCTACCAGAGATTGGGCAAGCAGTTTACAAATATCTCATCTGATCCTCACTATAGCCCTGGAAGATAAGTAGTCAGCTTTCTTTGGGCAAGGCCTAATAAATCGAAGCATTGTTTAAGTGACTTACCCAGGGTCACATAGTCAGTGTCTGAGGTTGGATTTGAACTCAGGTCTTCCTGACTCCAGGCCCATCGCTCTATTCACTGAACCACCTCACCGCCATGCAACAAGGTATTACGGTAACTACTATGTGCAAGGCACTGTATTAGGCACAGGGATACATCCCTGCCTTCACGTAGCTTACATTCTACCAAGAGGAAACAAAATACACACAGATACACAAAAATGAAAAAAATACAAATGAATTTCAAGGGCTGAAAGGGAGAGAGCACTAATCCCTGGAGAATGAGAGGTTCTGGAAAAGGCTTCCTATAGGACAAGGCTGTGGTGCATTGAGTATTGAAAGGAGCTAGGAATTCCCAGAGGTAGAGATGATAAAGGAGGGCATTTCAGGCATGGGACACAGCCTGGGCAAAAGCGCAGAGATGAGAAAAGAGGATGTCCTATAAACATCAAATGGGCCATTTGGGCAGTAAAGTGCATGAAGAGGAATAATAGGGCTTTTTAAGTAGCAAAGAACCAAGACAAAGTAGACGTTGATGGATTATTGTTCAGTCGTTTATTTGTTCATGTGCAACTTCACGATCTCATGCACCATACTATTCATGAGGTTTTCTTGGCAAAGATACTGAAGTGGTTTAAGCAAGTGACCTGCCCAGGGTCACACACTAGTAAACATCTGAGTTCATATTTGAACTCAGGTCTTCCTGACTCCAGGCCTAGAATTCTATTTACTGAGTCATTCAGCTGCCTCCTGATGGATTAGGCATAGCTAAACAAATTGTAGCAAGTGAATATAATAGAACAATTACTATACCTGAAGAAACATTAGAGGAGAATAGGTAAGTTTCTATGAACTGATTCAGAGTGAAGAACCAGGAAACAACATATAGAATGACTATAATAATGAAAAGGGAAACAATATACAAAAAGAAAGAGGGTACTATTAAATCATGATGAACAAGCTTAACCAAGGAAAAGACTTAAGAAAATATACCTTCCTTCTTCATTGCAAAGGAGAATGTGCATGACAGTGGAATATTACATCACCAACGGTTAATGAGTACTTTAATTTTACTAAATTATTTTTTCTGTTTTTATTACAAGAGATGGCTTCATGGGGGAAGAAAGAGATAAATATTGGGAAATTTAATATGATATCAAAACAGAATCATCAATAAAAATGAGTTGTATTGCTGTTGATAGTGTAGTTTTAAGATCATCAGATATCAAATCATAGATGGATTTAAAAACCAAACAGAGGAGTTTGTCCTAGTATATTAAATCCTAGAGACAATAGGGAGCCCCATAAGCTTCTTGAGCAGGAGAGTCACAGGGTGGAAGATAGGTTAAGAAATTGTTACATGGCTCCAGGAAAGAGGTGGTGAGCTTGTGATTATCAGGTCAGGGATTTGAATTGGGGGCTTCAATGTCAGTGCTCCTACCACCACAACATGAGGTCTCCCCATTGTCCACTCCCCATACTGGCCAAGGACATTTCAGGGTCCTGAATGTCACAGTCCAATGGCTCTTTGTTTCTCCATTTGGTGCAGGCCAATGGCTTTGCCCTACATCTTGGGAGACAGTGAATAATTCTTCCTTTGTTTGCCAAGGCTGTTACCTTGCCGATATTTATAGACCCTGCTCGTGTCCCTGCCGAGTCTCTTCTTCTACCCTTTATTAAATTTAGCTCTTTTGTCTGCTCCCCCAGCCTTATCTGATGATCCCTGCATGGCTTTCCTTTCCCTACTTTTGTCTTCACACTGCATCTTTTTTCCTCCCCTGAGCCCTGAACAATCCATCCAAGTAGGAGGGAATTTCTCCTGATGCTGTGATAGAATGTCCCCCTCTGTGCTCCTAATCTTCCCTTAAGAAGCAAAAGGAACTTTTCTTATTCCCATAGCCCTTTGTTAGACCTCTCTTTTGCACTTAGGATCATAGAGCTATGGCAAAAAAGGACCTCAGACTCCATCTATTTCATTTTACAGTGGAGGAAACTGAGGCCAAGGTAAAGTCAGGCAGCCAGTCAAAATAACATCAAGCAATAATAGCAATACTTTTATAGTGCTTTGATGTCTGCAAAGTGTTTCACAAATATTATCTTCACTTATCCTCACAGCAATTCTGTGAGGTAAATACTGTTATTATCCCCATTTTACACTTGAAGAAACTGAGACTAAAAAGGTCAAGTGAAGAGCTGGTATCACACAGTAAATGTCTGAGGTTGGAGCTAGGTGGTGCAGTGGATAGGGCAACAAGACTCATCTTCCCAAATTCAAATCTGTCCTCAGATACTTCCTAGCTGTGTGACCCTGGGCAAGTCACTTTACCACATTAGCCTCTGTTTCTTCATCTGACAAATGAGCTGAAGAAAGAAATGCAAACCACTTTAATATCTTTGCCAAAAAAAAAACGATGGGGTCACAATGAGTCAGGCACAACTGAAATAACTTGACAAAAACAATAACTTTCTGGCTCCAAGTACAGTACCCTGTCTTTCTTTACCGGGCATTGTACTAAATCTTGAGCATTTGCATAGCACTTTGAGATTTGTAAAGCACTTTTCCAGTCTTGTCAGTGTTATTAATATCCCCATTTTACAGATAAGGAAACTGAGGCTGAGGGAGATTAAATGACTTGTTCAGTTACACAGCAAGTAGGTATCTGAGACAGGATTTGAACTAAGTCTTCTTGGCTCCAAAATCAGAGTTCCATTTACTCTACTTCCTTGATAGTGAGTACCAGACATGAAATTTGCATCCGAAGTCTTCTGACTGCAAAACCAATGTCCTTTAAACAGTACCACACTAACTCTCGGCAACTCCCTGGGAGCCTAATTTTTGCATACTTATCTCATTAAACTGTAAATTATTTGCCAGCAGGTCCTGGAATCCTATTTTTGTGACCTCGGTGCCCAGCATAGAGCTTCGCAAATAGTAAACATTTAATAGGACTTATTTTGAAAAGTTTAGGATTATGTATTCTGATCACCTCATATTACAGAAAAGAAACTAAGAAAGAAAATTACTTTCTCCAAGATAAACTGCAAGAGTTAATTTCATACCTATAACTAGAAACAAGGTCTCTAGGTGCTCCATCCTTAAACTCTGGCCCTTCTTCCTTTTAGTCTCAGGACTTTGTCTAGCAAATAGTAAGTATTTAATAAATGCTTTGTCTAATCAATTCCTTGAAAGGGAAATTGAACATGATCAATTTCTAAATGAAAGAGAAGCTAAATGCATCCTAGTCTTATCAAGCTAAAAACCCTTTATTTAGCCTTTGGCTTCATCCTACCTTCCCTAGTCAGCACCTTCCCAGACTGGGCTTTGTCTCCCTTCCCCAAATTTCTACTGAGCTTTGTCATCTCCTGTTCTTTTTCTTCCATATAGCTGTTTCTGTTCCTGATATTATCAAGGCCAGTATCCCAAAGTAGACCTCCTTCTCTCTCTCGTGATCTCAGCATTCTCTGGGTTCTTTTCTGGACTCAGCAGAAGGCCACAACCCAAAATAACCCAGGATCTATGTGCTTCCAAGTCTACGTTTTTCTTCCAACTCTCAGACCACACCCCAGACCTCTCTGGATTCCATCCCCTTTCTTTTTTGCCTGAGGCCACCACAAGTGAGAGGATAGAAAGTGAGAGAAAGTTTTCAGGTATTAGGGCTTCTTAAATCTCACCACTCCTCCCATTGATTCTAATTCTTCTTTACAATATGGCTAATGTGAAAACATTTTAATATGAATGTATATGTTGAATCTATATCAGATTGCATACCATCTTGGGGTGGGGGAAAAGGGGAGGAGAAAATAAAATCTTGTGGAAGTGAATGTTGAAAACTAAAAATAAATTAATTTTTAAAAACTCACCACCCTCCCTAGGCTAAAAAGAAAAGGAAGGAGGGAAGGAAGGAAGGAAGGAAGAAAAGAGGGAGAGGAGAGAGAAAAAGAGAGAAGGAAAGGGGAAAAGTAAAGAAGGAAAGAGAAGAGAGGAAGAAGGAAAGAAAGAAGGAAAAAGAAAGGGTGGCTAAAGAAGGAAAGGAGAGCAGAGAAAAGATTGCTCATTCATATTTGGGACAATGGGCTAGATGGCTGAGGAAAAACACAATTAAAATAAGACACAGTCTCTTCCTCATTCTAACAGCACTAATTCTTGTTTCCTTATAAGGCACTAATCATGTGTTGCCATATGCATTGTTGTCTTATCCATTCGCTAGATCATAAACTCTCTGGGAATGGGCTGGAAATGAGTCTTCCCTAAATTCTAATCCAGTATCTAGGCACTCAGTTGATGTGTTACGGTTTGAATTGAATGATTATCCAAGGCAAACTGAAGATTTGTTTTAAAAGATCAGCCTGATTGAACATATAAAATAATGACTCATATTTATATAGTACAGCATACTTTTCTCACCTGTGTATTATTATCTCCATTTTATAGATGAAGACGCTGATGTTCAGGGAGGTTATATGATGTACCAAGATTTTAGTTCAGGGGGAAGCAGGCCTTCAGAGGGAAGAGCCTTTCATCTAAATAGTACTCTTTATACAACTCAGGGGGGCAGTACAGACATAGCAACTCATATTCTGTTGGTTACTTCTAATTTATCTTGGGTATATATACCTCTTATTTGCTCATAGATGTTTGCATGTTGTCTCTACCACTAATCTGCGAATTCCTTGAACACAGGGACTGTCTTTTGCCTTCTTTGTATCCTGAGAGGTTAGCATAGTGCCTGGCCCTTAGTAGGTGGTTAATAAACATGTAGAAAGTGATGAGGAGGACACAGACTGACTAGAGTCATAAAAGCCTTTGGTATTTTTAGCATGCATTGGGATTCATCACCAAGGTCTGCTGTTCCCACTCCGTCTCTCCAAAAAACACAAAAGCCTCTTTCAAAATCTCCTCTTTGATACTCAGCTCAGTCTTCAGATTCACAGAATGATGATGTCAGCTCTGGCTTCTGAGAGCCTTGTCCAAGAAATAGTGTATATTTCTGATGCCAAAGATGCAAATATCCAGGCTCGCAAGGTTCTAGTCGAATACAATCTTCCCCATCCCTACCTCCAGAGCACCCTTAGTGTTCAATCCACAATACAATGGAATTCCCTGGTCCTAGGGGTGCCAGTAACATGGGCATCCCACCTAGAACTCTCATTCTATCTGTGCCCCAACTCACATACCAACCTTGGACAAGCCCCTTCGCTTTGCTGGGTCTCAGTTATTTTATAAAACCAGGTATTTAGAAAATATAGTCTTTCTGTTTCCTTCCAGCTCCTACTATCCTTGTTCTAAAGCCATTTCTGTGTTCTAAGGTCCTTCCCAGCTCTAACACAATATATTTATCTAAAGTACTTCCACAAAATCCCTTAGCTTTGCAAGGCAGCTCCTAGTTGGATGTTATACATAGGCATAGCACAAGGGGGCAGTGTGGTCCCACACTGTATTTCTTTATTCATTCAAAAGTTTCACTGGCAATGGGGAAATTACCTTAAAAGTACAGAAAATCAAAATAGATGGGCTACTGTTCCAGGAGAATTTTCCAGGATAAGTGGATTTCCCCAGGACTCCAAGGCCAGAAGTTACTACTGACTGTAGCTCTATCTAGCCCCTCCCAGACAGGGGTCAATCTCAAGATGAAATCTAAGGTAGAATGAAAGGAAAGAATACTTAGCAGTGTGTCCTATGACTCTGTCTCTGTTTCCACTCTTTCTCTGACATTCTTTGTCTCTCTCTCTCTCTCTCTCTCTCTCTCTCTCTCTCTCTCTCTCTCTCTCTCTCTCTCTCTCTCTTTCTCTCTCTCTCTCTGTCACTGTCTCTTTATCTATCTCTTTTTCTCAGACTTTCTATGACTCTTTGTGTGTATGTCTTCGCCTCTCTTTTCATCTCTTTCCCTTTGTCTTTCTCTTTATCTGCCTCCGCCTCTGTTTCTCTGTGTCTGTCTCTGTTTCTGTATCTCTCCAACTCTCTATCTTTCACACACACACACACACTGTACTACTTAGAGCTTTCTTGTCACCCAGGAATCCCTCAGCCTTTAAGTAAGGAAGGGCTACTTTTAAAGGCAATCCTCCAATACTCCAATAGAATGACAATTTTGTCAATTCCCTCCAGTGATACATATTGCTACCCATTAAGACCTTCTCAGCCTTTGTGTCTTATCTATATCCATCTGTAAATTGGCCACAGAAACCCACCCAACAAACTAGAGGTCTTTTTTGATTTCTCTTCACATCCCTAGGATACCAGTGTGGGGCTGGAGCTGTCCTCTTGTTATCTCCCACCCTTATTGTAATTGACCAGGAAATCTACTTTTTTGAATATTCATTTTACAATTGACATGCTTTACTTGGGTTCTCCTTTCCAGCTCCTTATTGGGCAATCTACTCAAACGTGCCAAGTGCCCCTTCCTTTCTTAATTAGTGTCTTTCATTTTTAAATTCACCAGAAACTATAAGTGCCCCATGCCTTAAAGCCATACAGTTACAACCGTGGAGTATAGTTATTAGAAAAATGTACTTTGTTTCAAGGAAAGGTTTCAAGTCACTAAAGGAGCTTTGCATTGTCCTGAAGGCAATTTAACATTTTTTTTTCTTTTTCCTGTTTAAATCTTGGCTGAAGTCATGGTCCACTTACACTTTTTGTCCAAGAGATAAACAATCTTTAAAAGATGTCCAACTAACTGCATGTCATAATCTGGACATTAGACATTGTTCATCCATTTGGTTTCTCCTGTGTAAATAGTTAAGTCAATTTCTTCTAAAAGGTTAAAGTTATCAAAATGAAATAATTTATGTTCAGCCCTAAGTTTGCATTCTGCAAAACTTGAAGACTGCATTAAAGCATGCTATTCTTTCTGTAAATCTTTGCAAGACAGAGGATTTATAGCCCCTTCATAAGCATCTACTATATGCAGAGCATTGTGGTGGTTGCCAGGGATTAAAAAAATATGATATCATACAGACCCTGTCCTCAAAGAGCTAACAATCTGATGTTACTCGGTCTTTTTTCTCAAAGAGGATCAGTGATCAGATAAGAGATGTCTTGACTCGCAAGTGAATTGGATTTAAGTGAGGATAAGATTTGCAAAGTCATCAGCCTCTCTCTCCTCCAGAGTCCTTAGAGTCCAATGGAAAGACACAGGTCAGGATGACTGGTGATGACCCTGCATGCAGTGGAAGGCTTTGGCCTTTTTAAACTAAGGTCTTTCCCAGGTCTCAGTTTGTCTGAAACCATACCTGTTCAGTAATTAAAGGCTAGACAAGATAATGAGAGGAAAAACAAGTACACAAACTGTTAAGATCCAAAGAAGAGTGAGATACTTGCTAAGAGTAGGACCAAGCAAAATTCAACTAGAAACCTGAGATAGTAGAACAGGAAAATCACTGGACCTGAAATTAGAGGGCTTGTTCTTGCCTCTGCCACTTACTGCCTGTGAGATTCTGGTAAATCAGTTGGCCTCTCTGGGCTTCAGTTTCCTCACTTGTATTGGATTTGGACTAGATGACCTCTAAGAAGCCTGAATTCTAAACTTATGAACCTATATAGGTGTATGCCACTGGGGAAAGGGAAGGAAAGGGAAAAGATTCATGGAGGAGGTATTCCCTGAGTTGGAACTCCAAGGAAGGAAGATACTTCGACAGAAATGAATAGGAAGTAGAGAATTAACTCAAAACATGGGGGAATAATCCAGAGACGACTCACAAGAAACCAACATGGCCTTCTAGACCAATCCCCAAACTGAAGGTCAGAGTGGGAAGTGACTTGCCCAAGAACACATGAGGAGAAAATGGTAGAATACATATTTAAATCCATATACTCTGATGCTAAATCTAACACATATCCCATAGTACTATGGTATCACTTGAGCATGAGCTGAAGATGTGTAGCCTGATGAGCAGAAGACTTAGGAGGACATCATCATTGTGTTCAAGTGTCTGGAAGGCTGTCACACAGAAGAGGAATTTGACTTGTTCTGGTTGACCCCAAGGGGGAGGGAGCATTAGGAGAAAAAAGTAGGGCTACAAAGAGACAAAGCATCAAAAAAAAAAAAAAACCCTTCCTCACAGTAAGAGCTATGACAAAGTGGAATAAATACCTTTGGGAGATATTACATGTTTCCTCCCTCGTTGGGAATCTTCACAAAAAATCAGGTGCCTATTTGTTTGTTACATTTTTACTAATAGATATAAAAAGGAAGGAAGGATGCTGAGCTAGGAACAGGGTCCTGAGTTTGCAGGCAAGCAAATTAATTCAAGAGACAACTTCTGGGTTTATGTGATATTCAGGATCCCATCTTAAGCACTGGAGAGGATGCCAATATGAATGAAACATGGTCTCTGACCTCAAAGAGCCTATAATCTGTTAGTCTACTTGAAAGTGATGTTGTAGACCAGCTCAAAATTAAATAATCACCCCTAGATGGCTGCAAGAAGAAACCTCAGTAGCCTGCATCTATCCCTACTTCTCTTCAATCTCAATCTCTCTTATCTTTCTACATCCCTGCTTTAATGGCCCCTTATCCTCCATGGCCATCCCCTCCCCCTTATCAGAGACCTCTCTTGCCTCCTATTAGCAGGCTTCTCTCTTTCATCTTTGTAATGTCTTTATCTGACTCTTTTTCCATTATATTTGCTGCTTCATATCTTCTTCCTCTCTTTCTTTTTCTCTTCTGCAGTGCCTCTTATCAGCCCTCTCCCCATTCCATCATTCCCCTTATCCATCCATCTCTGTGCCACACACACACACACACACACACACACACACGCATGCACGCACGTATGCACACACAGTTCTTTCTTTTTTCTTGATAAAAGACCAAAATAAACATCAGCAAGTCTGCAGATAAGGAATGCAAGGTGACTGGCTGACTGACTGTCGGCCTTGAAATGGGGTAAGGAACCTGGGAGCAGAGCCCATGACCTCATCACTAAGGCCCTTTCCAGTACAAAATTCAACAGCTCCATGACTTCTATGCCAGGCAACCCAGGTCCTAAACAATCTGACTTTCACTATCCATGACATCTTTAGGAAGTGAAGATGGCTTTATCAGAATACCAGTATGGCAAGAGTGAAAGGAAACTTGAGAATAAGCTAGTCTAACCTCTTCTTTTCACAGATGAGAAAACTGAGGACCACATAGGACAAGGGATTTAGGATCATAGGATGTCAGAATTGGAAGGGACCCTGGAGTACATCTAAACACCGCCCCCCCCAAATTCACAACGAAAAAAACTGAGACTCGGAGAATAAAAAAGACTTAGGAGTTAATTTAACTAAACCCCCTCATTTTATAGGGGAGGAAATGGATGATCCCACCAGCCCATGTTCACAGAGCTGATTATTAACAGAAGATTCCAGGGAAGAATTCCCTTTGACTGCAAGCCCAATGTTCTTTCTACCACACCATGTGTCTTCCCTAGTCTTGTTGGGAATTTTGGAGGAGGATTATTTCATGATGCAGCTGGATTCAAAAGTCTCTGGGGCCCCTTTCAGCCCAGGGTGTCTAAGTCCCAGTATGGAAGCCTTAGGCATGATACATTTCTAAGTCTCATGTGTGGGTGGATAAGATGGCTAGATGTAGGGTCTGCAGAGGTTATGATGACTGGATTTCAGTGTCATTGGTAATCTCTTTCTGGTTTTCCCACTGAATTTGCCGAGAGGGGCTGATTTCCTAGACTCCAGCCTACTCTACCCAGCAACAGTTTGGAAGAGGACAGCTGCCTTCTGCACAGAACTTATTCCCAGAAGCCATGAGTGGTCAGAACAACCACCCCTCCCTTCACGTCCCCCCACCCACCTAACCCCCAGCCACAACAGCTGCTTTGCTGGTATGAAACCAACAGAGGTTGAACCATAAAAAATTCAATTTGGAAGAACATTGTAACTGTTTTAGTCGTCTCTCTGACTACTGAGTTCACCCTAAAACATTTCCTATCCTTGAATTTTAGTCAACTCTCTTGAACCATTAAATGCTTTGACAAAATTCTGATTTCTCTGTGATACATAGATTGGGTCAAAACCTTTAAAACTAGGGCAATGGGAAAAATCATAATGTTGAGACGACCCAACCTAACTCACTTACTAATACTTCCGCTATCACTAGGGTCTCCAGATACATTTAAAGTAGAATAAATCTTAGGATTATAGAATGTTAGATCTACAAAGGACCTTAACACGTACAACCTAGAACAAAGAATGCCAGTGCCAAATAGAACCTCAGAATATAAAATGTCAGGCCTAGAAGAGATCATAAAACAAAAAAAGAATATTTGATGTGGAAAAAATCTTAGAATGTTCAAATATTCAACCTAGAACATAGACCGTCAGAGCTGGGAGAATGCTTAGAACATAATGCAAAATATCAGTCTCAAAGAACCTTAGAACATCCAACTTAGAACATAGAATATCAGAGCTGTAAAAGACTTCAGAACATCCAACCTAAAACATGAAATGTCAGAGCTGGAGATATCATAAACATAGGACACAGAATGTTAGAGCTACAAGGAACCTTAGAAAATAGAAAATTAAAACCAGAATCCAAGAGATCCAAGCCTTCAACATACAGAAGAGAAAGTTAAAACCCAGATTTGGGAAGCACATGAAAGATGCACTGGACCCTGGGAGATTGGCTCCCTCCTCTCCCAATACAATGGTAAATACATTCAGACTCATCTCTACCTCTCACACACACAGTTTTTGCCTCAAATTTTAAAAAAGAACAAATTTCAGCTCTGCTGATCACTAAGTCACAGCATAAGTTCATCAAAAATGGATCTGGAAAGAAAAGTTTCATTTCCTTTTTGGACAGAAGTATTAGACTGGTAGATCAGCTGACTACTGAAGGCATGTTTTTCCTAGACTCCATCAAAAAACTCAAATAAAGTCTCTCGTAAAAAATTTACTGGACAATTAATAGTGCAGTTGGGTAGATATAGAACTGATTAAATGATTGGGTACAAAAAGTATTCAATGAATCAATTTCAATTTGGAGGGAGTTACTGTAGGGATCTACTTTTGGATTGGGGCTGTTTAACATCTGAATGAAGGATGAGGGAACTCCGCACATTTTCAGGTATAGCTTTGAAGATCCTCCTGCAGCTAGAAGGAACTTTAAGGGTCACCTATTTCAAGCTCCTCATTCTATGAATGAGAAAATGATTAATTCAGTGACTTACCCAGTAGTAAAATTGGGATCTGAACTAAGTTTTCATGACTCCAATTTCAGAAGGTCAGTTCAGAGCTCTTTCCATTAGACCAAATGCCAACACTTTGGATGTCAGAGACAGAATCTAAAAAAGTTGTTCAGCATGCTAGAACAATAGGCCTAATGTAATAAAAAAAGAAAAAGAAAAAAGGAAACAATTCAAAGGTATAAATACAGAGTTCTATATTTACATTCGAAAACCAAATTTAACAAGTGGAATCGTGCTTGGATTATAGTTTATACGAAAGGATGTGAGAGTTTTGGTAGACCTCAAGCTCAATGTGGGTCAACAGTGTAATAAGGTTGCCAAGGAGTTATAGAGTGGCCAGATGAAAAAGGTCCTGTCACATTTTGCTTTGGTTGAACTATGCCTGGAGCCACATTTTAAAAAGGAAATGGGCATGCTGGTGACAATTAACAAAAACTAGGCTAGTGAAGGGGCTATTCCACAGAAGGATCCAGCAGACGGTACTGGTCATATTTCACCAGAAGAAGAGAAAACTCAGGGTTGAGAGTAGAGGTATGACAAACATGTTCAAATATATGATGGGCTGTCATGTGGAGTGGTTGGTGGTGGAGGTGATGAGTCATTTCATTCACACTCGAGTCTTTACAACCCAATTTGAGGTTTTGTATTGGAGTGATTTGCCATTTCTTTCTCCAGTTCCCTTTACAGATGAGGAAACTGAGGCAAATGGGGTTAAGTGACTTGAGCAGGCTCACACAATTAGCAAATGTCTGAGACCAGATTAGAACTCAGGAAGATGAGTTTTCCTGACTTTCAGGTCTGGCCCTCTATCCACTGTGCCACCTAGCTGCCTGAAGACAAATCAATGAACTGATAAAACTAAGTAATTTCAGTTGTGTCTAACTCTTTGCAACCCTTTTGTGGGTTTTCTTAGCAAAGATGCTGGAGTGGTTTGCCCTTTCCTTCTCCAGTTCATTTTACAGAGACAAATGGGGTTGCCCAAGTGACTTGCCCAAGGTCACACAGCTAGTAAATGCCTGAGACCAGATTTGAACTCAGGAAGATGAGTCTTCCTGACACTAAGGCCAGCATTCTATCCACTGCAGTACCACCTGGGTGCCCTGTAGGGTAATTGGACTTGTTCTGTTGAACCCCAGAGAGCAGAATGAGAAACACAAGTTGTAGATAAGCACATCATCCCTATTTGGGGATAACATTTCTAATGCCTAGATCTACCTAAAAATGAGAATGGGCTGTCTCAGTAGGGGATGGGCTTCCCAACTCCCTTAAGGTTCTTCAAGTGAATACTGAATGACCACATGTTGGGGACTTTATACAAGGCTTTTTTGGTCAGTACAGCTTAGATTAGATGGCATCTGAAATTCCTTTTACCTCTGTGACTCTGTGATCCTCCTGAGTCCTCTTTTCAGGGTTAAATATCCCCAGTTCCTCCAACCAGTCATGGAAGATCCAGATGTCCAGTTCTCTCACCTTCCTGGTCACCTTCCTCTGACTGGTCTCCTGCTTATCAATGTCCTTCCTAAATTGGGACACTCAGAACCGAATACCCTACCCCCAGTGAAATGGGTGGATGAGAACAATTTGTTCCAGTGGCCATCAAGGCAGCTGAAAAAAGAACTAGGGAATCCTTAGAGCTTGGTCAGACCCTGAAGGTGCTGACAGGGTCATCCACTGCATCCTGGGCCATCACCAACTATCTTAACTTTTGTCCTACCATTGACTTTATTGACTCTGGAAGAGAATGGTACAACTGATAACTTTGTACTACTCTGCCTCACTTAAGTCTAATTGACCTGCAAGTCAAGACATCATCTTGATGTCAGTGGTCCTCCAGAAATGAAGGCCATATAACAACAAACCTTTTCTAGAAGAAGCCAGTGGGGTAGGCTTATCATCTCCCTAAAGCTGAACAATATGGTTCTGTTAATGTAGCCAAAGACCACATTAGCATTTTCTACTTCCACCACACACTGTTGACTCACAGTGAAGTCCACTCAAACCCCAAGGGCCTTTTTCATGCCAACTGTTGTCTAGCCATACCTCTCCCAGCCTGATTTGCGTTGTTCATTTTTTTTAACCCAACCATAGGGCTGTACATTTCTCACAGTCACGTTTCATCACAATAGGCGGTGCTAATCTTTGCAAATGCTGATGCTGTCATTGAACATGTCAGCTGCCCTGCCTTGTTCCACATTGCTTACCAATTTGATAAGCATGCCATCTACACCTTCAGTAATAATTAACATTTATGTAAAGCTTTAAGATTTACAAAGAATGTTAAATATATTGACTCACTTGGAACTCACAACGAACATGGGAGGTACGTGCTATTATTATCCCCGTTTGCAGATGAAGAAACTTGAGACAGAGAGGGTTTTAAGTTATTTTCCCAAAGTCACATAGTAAATGTCTGAAACAGGATTTGAATTCAAGTCAGAACTCCAGATTCGACACTCAAACCACTGCACAATTTGGACCCAGAAGATAAGGAAGAACCCAAACTTCTGCTCTGTCATATTTTTAGTAAATAACCTCAGGTCATCTAACTTCAGGACTCAGTTTTGTTATTTGAAAAAATGAGTAGCAGAATTGACTCTAAGCTACAAATCTAAGCTACTTCCAGCCACAAATCTATGCTTCTAGGAGCCAGGACCTCACTCCTTGTTCACTCTGTGCTCCTCCAGGAAAGAGACGCCACTCCATCTTGGTCTGCCCATCCTATGTAAAAGACTTTGATTTCACAATTACTACCTATGTGAACTGGAGCAAGTAATCTAGCCTCCTGAGACCTTGTTGTCCTCATCTGTAAAATAAGGGGGTGTGGACTGAAAGGTCTCTGAGGCCCCTTCTCACTCTAGTCTTAGGACCTTAGACAAAGGGTAGGGGTGAGAAGGAAATATCCTCTGTAAAAAGTGAAAGAGGGAGGGACCCCGACCTTGCCTCCAGGAGACCAGGATATGAGTTCTGCAGCTCCACATGGACTGCTTCCAGGTGTTAATCATTTGTTCGCACCTTTGAAAGTCTCCCCTCCCCTTCTCCCCTTTTGCTACATTTACCAGGGGTGCTGACTGGGTGTTGCTACGGAAAGTCACACCAGCAGCATTTCACACACCTGCTCTGGGAGGCAGGGACCAGCCCAGACCCTGCTCAACACAGTCCCAGCTGCTGCCCAGCTGACAACACGAGGAAAAGCTGACTGGGATAAGGATGGAAGTGTGATATCCCTGAATTATGCATGAACCAACGAGCCACAGCTAAGGGACATCAGGGATGTGGGGGAAGGGGGAAGAATGGCTGAGGAAGTGGAGGAAAACAAGGCTCTGCTCACAAAAACAGAATCTTAGAGCCAAAAGACACCTTCTTGTTTTACCGTTTGGAGAAACTGAGGCCCAGAGTCAGGAGAAACTGATGAACAACTTGCCCAAAGTAATACAGCAAGTTAATGACAAGTTAGGAGTTAGACCAGAGTCTACTGACTCTCAGACAAGGTTCCTATAGAAACTGTTACATAGTGAAAAGTGTACTGCTTTGGAGTTGAAGGACCTGGGTTTTCTTACTACCTCTATGACCTTGGATAAGTCATTTAATTTCCCTGGGTCTCAGTAGCCTCACTTCTAGAAAGAGAGGGTAAATCAAGTGACTTCTGAGTTTCTTTCCATCTCTCAATCTATTTTCTAGGGCTGTCTACCACACACTGCCTGAAAATCCAATTTAATCCTTCTCAATTTGACCTTTAAAGCTCTTCACAACCTGGTCTCCAACCTACCTCTCCAGTCTTCTACATAACCCTCCCTTCCTGCACTCTGTGATCCAGCCAACCCAGCCTCCAACACAATGCTCCATCTCCACCTCTTTGCCTTTGAACTGACTGTACCCCAGATCAAAAAGTGTCATCTGTTCAGAAAGATACTCAGAACAGCCCAACAGGGCAGTGAACAGCCCAAGCTCATAATTCCCAGAAGCATAATATTCCATAATACAACTTTCCTCTCCCAATAGAGTCTAGGCATGATTCCAGCCTTGGACTCAGATCTGGGTTTGAATTCTGCCTCTGCATTTACTAACTGTGTAATATGAGGTTGTCACAGTTCTGAAGAACTAAATGTACAGGTTACAGCTGTCAAAATGATAATTCTAAAGCATAGACGATATCACTCCCTTACTTTAGAAACTTCTGTGGCTCCCTCTAGCCTCCAGGATAAAATACAAATTCCTCTGTTTGTCCTTTAAAATCTCTTCACTACCTGGAGCCAAGTCATTTTTCCAAGCTCCTTCAGGTACTCTGTTTGAAGGTAAATTAATCTGCTTCCTGTTCCCATCCTCAATATTTCATCTCCCACCTCCACACCTATGCATTGACTTTCTTCTGTGCCTAGAGCACAGTCCCTTCTCACCTCCACCCTACAGAATCCCTACCTTCCTTCAACCATAGCTCAGGTGGTACCTTTCATATATGTATATAGGTGTATGAATGTATGTGTATATATGTGTGTATGTGCATATATGTATGTGTATGCACAGGTACATTATAAGTTAAAGAAACAAGAATCAAAACTAATTCTCACAATTCTGGATATAGAAGAACAAGGCCAAAGGAAGTATGTATAACCAAACAAGGAATCCCCAGAGATAAAATGCCTAAATTTGGTTACATAAAATTAAAGTTGCTTTTCCCCCCAGGAAAAAAGTAATGTAATTCAAATTAGAAGGGAGACAGATAACTGAGGATTGGGGGGATGGAATTCTTAGAAAAATCTTTCTCTGAGAAGGTCTCATATACAAAATGTATAGGGAACTAATTCAGGTTTATAAAAACAAGAGTCATCCCTGAACTGATAAATACCCAGGGAATAGTAACAGAAATTTCTAAAATGACAAAACCAAACTACCAACAAACATATAAAAATGCTCTAAACCACTAGTAACGTGAGAGATAAAAGGGATAGGATACCAAAAAGGAGAAAAAAATTACAGTTATATTGTCTGTGCTCAGTTCTGTGCCTGGCACATGGTAAGTACTTAATAAATGTTAACTAACTGTTAACTGTTAAATTGTTTAGTGACCAACTAGTGAAGTGGTGAACTGGTCCAGACAACAAGATAAAAGAAAGAGAAAAATGACATACATGTATAAAATATTTATAGGCTCTCCCTTTTTTTTTTTATATAGCAAAGGATTGGAAATGATAAGGGTGCCCATCATGGGAGAATAACTAAACAGACTACAGTATATGGATACAATAGAATGTTATTATTCCATAAGAAATTACCGAAGAGACTTGGGAAAATCTGTATGAACTGATATTGAGTGAAGTGGACAGGACCAGGAGAACAATTTGTACAATAATATTGTTAAGAAAAACAACTCTAAAAGACTTGAGAACTCCAATCACTGCAATGCACAAACACAACTCCACAGAATCAATGATGAAGTAAGCTACCTCTGATTCTCTGACTGACTCCAACTCTAAGCTTATCTCTGACCCTAACCAACTCCAATCTCTGACAGAGCTGGACAGTGATGGATTCGGGATACATATTGAGACATCATATTTTTTGGATGTGGCTAATATACCAATTTGTTTTGCTTCGTTATGCATATTTGTTTAAAAGGTTGTGATTTTTTTTTTAAATAGGAGATGGGTGGGAGAGGGGGGATTACAGATATGTTAACAAAAAGAGAAAAAGAAAAGAAGGTCATTGATGCATTTTTAATGAATGGAAAAGAATGTAAGAAAGTTTAGAGGGAAATCCAATCAGGAAACCTTTGAAAGAAACACATTGGTTTTATTATATACTTAAAAAGAAAAGCAGCTCTGCATAATAAAGATTCTCAGTTTTATTCACAATCTTTTTTTTTCTATTCTACTGTGTATATGGAAATTCTAATTTTATTTGATGTTTAATTCAGAATTAAAAATTAAAATGGAAAAAATCTCAAGTGCCACCTCCTACAGGAAGTCTCTCTTGATTATCCTGGTTGCTAATGCATTCCCCTCAGAAATTACTTTGTGCCAATTTTATATTTAATTTTCTATGTATATGTTTCCTCCCACCCCCTCAATAGAATATAATCTCTCAAAAGCAGAAAAATGTTTCATTTCTGTCTGTATTCCCAGCATCTTTCCTAGTGCCTGGCACACAGCAAAGATTTAATGAATTTTTATTAAATGGATAAATGAATGAAGTCAACAAAAGGACAAGTGAGAAGCTACAGTAAGCTACAACTTGAACTGTATAAGTGAAATGATATAACAGATATTATCAAAGAGATGCATGAAAGTGGGGGAAAGGTAGATTCTACAGAGATGGATGAAAAATGGGCAGCCCAAGTGGTACCTTGATGACATGCACTATTGAAAATCTTCAGAGTAAGCTCCTATCACTTTGGGGGAACTCCCTGAGGAAGGCTTACTCTATAACAAGGACAAGCTATACCAGATTGGCCAGTGAAGATGGGCTGCTACCATCTGCAACATGGAAGGGAATACCTGTATAGATTGGATCACAGATCTATTCAAGTATCCAAGTCTATATCTTTCTGTGTTCCCCACAAATCCTAATCTAGTACCTCATCATGAACAATGGGCTTGGATTGTGTTTGGAAAATTGTAGTACTTTCAGTGATCCCAACCTGCTACCTGATGGGAATAAAAAACCTGATCTTTTAATCATCAACAGTCTAGCAAGGATGGTTGCCAATAATGGAACACAACAGCCTTCAAAGAATAGTAAGCATCAATGACCCAAACAACAACAGAGAGAATGGGAAATGTAAGCAGGATGGGGGATGGTATTAACCATAATGAACATAAAAGAATTGGTATAAAGGATTTTACTTGAGGAAACACATAACTGGGAAATGAGTTGGCCCAGTTATGTGTCTGGAAGGATGGACGAATGGAAGGACAAAAGGTGAACAACACGACACATATCACAGAATGTTTAAAAACCTAGAAGGCTTCCAGAACTTTGGTTAGAGCCACTGTGGAGGATTTAGGAACAGATCTATACTTGGCCTTCCTGTGAACATTTTAGGTCGATTGATGTACTAGGCTCTATACTCTCTGAAGGCAGAAAACATGACTTGTTCGTCTGTGCCTTTCCTATGGTGTCTAAAATATGTAATAATAATATAGAGTAGGTTCTCAATGTTTATAGGTTTGGTGACAACACCCATCCCTTCCTCCACCCCCACAAGCCAGGGATATGGGACGTGACCTCTACCCCCTAAAACCTCCCACAAATTCAAGGGCTATTAAAGGCTTTCCTAGAACAGTCAGATGCTGGCAGATAAGGTTGATCCACCATGAACAGAAATCAGAGAGTCTGAGAGGTCCTTGCTCCCTACTGAGGGAGATAGATTTGATAGAACTATAAGAAACCACTAGAGATTATATGATTGGAGATTTAGAAATAAAAGAAACTTAGAGGACATCTAGTCTAGTTCCCTCATTTTATATGGGAAGAATCTGAGGCCAAAGAGGTTTAGTGACTTGCTCAAGGTTGCATGGTAAGTGGTAAACTGAATCCAGAGACCTAGGTCTTTGTGGATGAAGAGAGAGGAAGAGCTATCCCTGCTCTCTGCCAGATCTTTACCCTCTGTCTCAAGATACAGTATTCATTCTACTTTATCACAATTTTTCAGCCTTCTACAATCATGGTCTTCCATCCTCCATTTGGAGACCTCTAGTGATGAAGAACTGTCTACCACCCAAGGCAGCCCATTCTTCTTTGGGACAGTTAAGAAACTGTTAAGAAACTTTCCTTGCTTGTTTAAATCTGTCCCATTCAGCAATTTAAAATCACAGGATCACACATCAGAATTGAAAGGGACCTTCAGAGCCCCACCCTTTCATTTCACCAATGAAGAAAGGGACGCAGAAATGAGATGGCTTGCCAAAAGTCACATGGGTAATAAATTTCAGAGGCAGTATTTGAACTATTGTCTTCTGACTCCAGAATGAGTGAGCTTTCCTTTTTTTTTATACACTTTCACCTACTCTACCTAGTTCTGCACTGTGGGGCCAGCAAAACAAATCTAGTTGCTTTGCCACACTGCCTGAATTCATACCATTCAGTGATCTGAAACGCTCTCCCTTTCCTGGCTTCTTTGAGTCCCAGATAAAATCCCACCTTCTCCAGGAAACCTTTCTCAATCTCCCTTAATTCTACTGCCTTCCCTCTATTGAGTATCTCCAACATATATAGCTTATATAATAACTTGTATGTAGCTTATATAGTAGCCTGTATATAGCTTATATTGCTTAAATATAACTTATATTATATAGCTTCTCAGTACATAGATGTTTGCATCTTATCTCCCCATTAGGCAGTGAATTCCTTGAGAACGAAGACTTTGTGTCCCCAGCACTTATAGCAGGCACTTAATATCTGGGATATGTGTGTGTTCATCCTTCTATTTATTGACTGAATCACTTACTGACCTCTCCAGCTAAACATACTCCTGGAAGGGATAGTCATTAAGCAATCAACGTTTCACCATACTTCACCCTATGATAAATTATGCTTTGAAGAGTTACTATCTTTTGCGCTGACATTTGTGAACACTGGAAATTTTGAATGGGAAGATGATTAGGCTTTAAAAACAGGTACTGCCTATGGAGTTCCAACCAAACTAAGAAAGCATCATTCAAACCAGAACAAGAGCTCCAGACAGTTTAGGGGGGCTCCAAAAAGAAAGAGTGATATGGAAGGGGAGACTGGAGGTCTAAAGATATAATGAAGTTAGACTTCATCCATTTCTAAGAGGCAGCGCAGTGCATCTTATGTTCTCAAATGAAATGATAGATCTAACATACTCTGCAAATGGTAAAGCATTATATGTGATTTTATTACCGTTAACATCATCATTGTCATCATTACCCTGGAGCAGAAGCCAGGAAACTCAGGATCCTGGGCTACCTTGGTAACCTCCTAACTGTGTGACCTTCAACTATTTTCTAGGCCTTGGTTTCTTCCTCAGTTTAATGAGAAAAGAGGGGTAGACTAGATGTTCTCAAAGGTCCCTTCCTGCTCTCCACTGTTGTTTTGAAAGACAGATGTTCCAATCCACAGTACTAATCTGGGGATAGTCTGAGTTCCAAGGCAGAGAAATATGCAGGAAAATCTTCCCACGGCTATCAAGGGCAGAAATCTTGGAGGGGAAGGAAGAATGACAACAGTAAAAAGCGAGGAAATGCAAGAGACAGGAGAGAGAAGGACTGAAAAGGAGGAGAAGTAGAAGGAGGAGGAGAAGAAGGAGAAGGAGGAAGAGGAGAAGGAGGAGGAGGAGGAGGAGGGGAAGGCAAACGCGAGAAAACTTTCCTTCCCATTTGAACATGATAGCATCCACTGCAACCGCTACTCGAGTCAATTATCCCTCTATCTACCTTCCAAACTATATCCCTCTCCATCCTTCATATCACTTCTGAAAATCCTTCTCTTCCACAAAGTCCTCTTTGACTGGACCCTTTTCAAATACAACTTTGGCTTCATGGTAAGATGCAGCACAGTGTCCTAGAAAGAGCATAAGCTTAGGTGTCAGGAGACCTGTGTTTTAATATTGGTTCTGATAATAATCCTCTGCATGGCTGTGGGCAAGCCACCTGGCTGAAAGTTTTCTTCTGGGTCAAATGAGGGCCTTGAAGCTAACTTATCTCTAACAGTCTATCTTCTCTATTCCGAAGTCCCTCCCAGCTCTGACGTCTATGATTATATGTGTGGACAACAGAAAACCACCTAACATGAGCAGAGGTGAGGGAGCCACATTGCAAAGCAGTAGGAGACAAGGTTGGAAAAGCCAGAAAGTAAGGATGAGTTGATAGAGGGGTGGGAGGCTCTGGTGGACCACAGATGTTCTCATATGTCAGAGTAAAGTTAGTTGAGGACAAGTTTAGAAGGATGAGTAATATACACTGAGTATTCCTAGAGCAGCCCTTCCACCAATGCTCTCACCAAGAGTCCATGAGGCTGCCTTCTATCTATTCAACTCAATTCCATCCCTGCCCCCCTCTTGCCCAGACTAAATCTCCCTGAAGGGCCTCTGAATCCATGTCTTTCCCCCACTGTGGCCCTTCCTGAACACAGAGGATATCTCAGATTGCTGTACTTACCATCTGGCCACCTGCTGTGACTCAGGGTCTTTCCTGAAAGTGATGCTTCACCAACATCCTCTGGGAACTTTCACAGATTTGGTAGAAAAATCTTAAATTGCCCAAATTGTCTTTCTGTCACTGAGGCTTACTTCTGTTCCTCCTCAAAAATCTTGGAGTTCCTCCCTTCCTGTCTCTTAGTCATGCCCTCTCTCCTTTCCTCTCTCTAGCAGAGTTCATCTACTAAACTTCTTGGGTTTTTTCTCCACTACTCCACTTTAAGAATGAAATTGCATTTGTACGAATATTATTGAAACATCTTACTGACCCTCAGACCTCTCTCTGTCTGTTTCTCTCTCTCTCTCTCTCTCTCTCTCTCTCTCTCTCTCTCTCTCTCTCTCTCTCTCACACACACACACACACTCCCTCTCTCTCTTTCACTCCACAGAATACTTCAGATGACAAGGGACTCTAGGATATATAACTTTAGACCTGGGCAGGGCTCTAAAACATAGAACTTCATATTGGGGAAGGACCATAAAAGAAAGAAATTCCAAACTGAGAGGGATCTTAGAAAATAGAAAATTATAACTGAGAAGAGCCCTAACACATTTAATATCAAACCTAAAATGGACTCCCCCCCCTGTTATCCCCACTCTTGGAAGGCTTCAAGCAAAATTTGGGTTGCAACTTGTCCAGTGTGTAACAGTGAGGATTCTTTCTGTATATGAATTGGGTTTAATGACAGCTGAGGTCACCTCCAACTCTCAAATTCTGTCATTTTGTCATGTAAAAATAATCTTGGAATGTAGAACATAGAATAGCAGAGGTAGAAGAGACCTTAGAAATTATCTAATCTAAGTTACTTAATTTACAGACTGAGAAACTGAGGCCCAGAGAGGCTAAGGGAGACCATAAAGAGGCAAAGCTAAATTAGAACCCAGGGATTCTTCTTCCTCATCCTATTCTGTTTTTATTACACTCCATAGTCTTTCGTAAAGACTCATTTTCTGCCTAGCTCCTACATGAGTATGACCATGAATATATTCCTTCCTCAAAGAAGCAACTTAGGAATTTAATTGAACTTTATGTACCACAGAGTTGGAAACACGACAACTCATTGTAAAGCATGAGTTCCTAACCTTTTTTCTTTCATAGACAACTTTGGTTGTCTGATGAAGATGATGAATCCCTTCTTAGAATAATGATGCCTTGCTTACTTTCATAATTAAAAGAAATGGTAAATTTCAGTTCAAGATTATATAATGTCGTCCTAAGTTCACAGACTCAATGACATCTGTTTATGGACCCCCAAGTTAACCTCTATTCTAAAATCATTCAAAAGTATATCCGTTCAACATTTTAGGGCAGATAGCCACTCTTAAATTAGTTGTTATTCAAATTGTATTCTAGTTAGCGGTCCATACCCGAGAGATTTCCTCAAGGAACAGAGCTAAAGTTCTAACTCCCAGACTAGAATATTTTTTAAGGCACTATCTTACATCCTGACTAAGAAGCTCAAGCTTCTATCCCAAAGATCGACATCTTACTATGTTATCTGACACTATGAAATAAGAGTCATCCTGGCTAAACAAGAGAGGTCTGATAAACAGAAAGATAATATTAGTGATCTTAGCAACAACCTTTAAAAAAGACACAAACAGTGAAAAATCTAAAAACAAATATTTTGAGAAAAATGCTGAGTTTTGAAATAGAAATGATTCTTGGAATAGAAACTGTATACAGGACACAAGCATATATACATTGTTGATAAATAATTACAATAGTCTAACAAGCTAGACTGAGCAAAAAATAATTAGAAATTACCTCATTTTACAGATGAAAAAACTGAGGCTCTCAGAGAGTCAATGGTCACATACATACACTATACAAAAGTCCATTTAATCAACAAATATTTGTTAAATGCCTATAATGTGCCAGGCACTGTGAAAAGTGATGGAGTGCAAAAACAAAAATGAAACAGCTCCTGCTCATTCTACTAGGGATAACATTTACCTATGAGCATATCAACAGATATTTTAAAAATAAATACAAGATAATTTCAGAAACCCTATTAGCTTGACTTAAATCAAAGAATATCATGGAAGGTGACAGAAACTGAGCCCTAAAGTAAGTTTAAGATTATAAGATATACAAGTGAGAAGGAAGAGAATTCTAAGCATGGAGGACAGTCATCCAAAGCCATGAAGATGGGAAATGGAATTGCCCTAAGAAGAGTAAACTTCTGTATTATAGATAGTATATAAAGGACACTAATGTGTCCTATGCCTAAAACAGAAGGCTTAAGTCAGACTGTGAAGGACTTGAAATGGCAAACAGAAGAGGTTTTTGTGTTTTTTCTTTGTCCTAGGGTAATAAGGAGCCACTGGAGCTTATTAAGCAGGGGAGAGACATGATCAGACCTGTGTTTGGGAAAATCTGCTGTGTGGCAGATAGATTGGAAAGGGGAAGGACTTAAGGCAGATAAAACAATTAGGAGGCTATTGAAATAATCCAGGTAAAAGGTGGTGAAGAACTAAAGTAACCAAACTTGAAAAACCCCTGTTCACTGTGCTCTTCTATCCCTTGACTTTTGCCCAGCTACAATGACCTTAGAATGATCTTCTAAAATGAGCATCCCTAAAATAATCTTCTTTCTGTCTTCTACTGCTGGAATCCTCCTCATCCTTAAAGGCACAACATCACTAGGTAGCACCCTTTTCCCTCCTCACATGGCACTAATTTTGGTAAGTCTAATGTCATTATATAACATAGTATTATAATAAAATTAATAATTATATAACATAGTATTTTGTAGTTATCTGTGGCACATAATGCATGTTTATTGATTAAGTGATTGGCCTCTTAACTCTTTACTGGAGTAGAAGCTCTGTAGTCTGGAAAGACAGAAACCTGGCACATAATACATGTTTATTGATTAAGTGATTGGCCTCTTAACTCTTTACTGGAGTAGAAGCTCTGTAGTCTGGAAAGACAGAAACCAACCATGTCTTACCTAAACTTTGTACCTCTTTCAGAACCTTGGACAGTATTCTATATATAATACATGCTTGAAAATAATTAATTGCTTTGATAAAGAAACAGAGGATTGGAGAAGGGAAGTGACATGACCAATGACACATAGCTAGCAAACCTCCTGACTCCCATTCAACCCTTAACAAGAATGACTTTTGTCATTGGGTCTATAGCGATGCTTAGTATAAAGTTTAGAGTAATTAAGGACACATTGGTCTCCCTCTTGCTGACATTTTGCTTGGTTTTTTTTCCCTTTTGGGGGGAACATCATATCATCACAGGGGCCCTTGAGCCATTGCTGCTCTTTCCTTCAGTTGTATCCAGACTGTTTCCTACTCTGTTGTTAATAATAGCAGCACCAGGCACAGCAAATGCTTTGATTCTGCAAAGGGTGTTCCAGTTGCCTTTATCAGCAGCTTTTCTTCCAGGGACGCTGGACAGACTTTAGAATCACTCTACAGCTAAGGAAGCTGATACAGGAGGTTATAAACTGCTTGCCTGTGTTCTCCAAATCAATGGAAGGACTGGAATTGACATTTTCTAGCTTCATACCTATCTTGGATCCTCTGATGTATGCCATTCATCTTAACTCAGTTCAGTATCTCTGTTAGGAGAAGTCCATCAATCAAGTGTAAAGTAGGCAGCCCCAAAAATCAATGAGGATGGAAACAGGAATTTTATGTTATTTTATTCCTTTCCCAGATAATGGTAATGTTTGGGGCTGTATCTTTCTCTCCTTCCAGGGGATATCATAGTGTCATTAGAGAACCATCATTTGGATTTGGAGAATATTAAGACCAAAAGACATAGAGCATAGGACGTTTGATCTAAAAATGTTATCAGAATACAAAACATCCGAACAGGAAAAAAAAACTCAGAACATAGAATGCCAGAGCTGAGAGGTACCTTAGAACATAGAATATCTGAATCAGACCTTAGAAACCAACTCTCCCATTTTATATATGAGGAAAGTGAGACCTGGAAAAGTGACAGCCCCACACTGTGAAACAGAAAAGATCCCTTACTATCATACTTTTAGGAATAGACTGTTTGCTGATACTCCTAGCTCTCAGCAGCCATTCCTTTCCCGTCTAGTAATTCATTCTGCCTGCTAGTTTTCTCCCTTGTTCGTAATTGCCTGGTAAAGATGATATAACCCAGGAGAGCTGACAGTTCTTCAGTGATGCCAAGTACTCAACTAATCCATAATTGCCCACAGAAACAAAAAATGTAACTCTCTTACTGGTGACAATGAACAACATTGTAAAATCATTTTTTTAACATATTCTATTTTGTTCATTTATTTGTAAATGTTCAGAAGAAAATGGGTTTTGAGACTTTTGTAAATCAAATTGTAGAAGGAAAAAGATATTCACCAAGGATCAGACCTGTAAGGAAAAAAAATATAGGTTATAAGAGAGTCAAAGGACTACCAGGGCAGAACATTGCATACATTGTCAAACATCATTACTGGATTTGTTGTTTTTTCTTAGCTGTTTTTCTTTGTTACAAGCATGGGTTCAATTCTAGAGAGGGAGACTTACGGGATCACAGATCCACAGCCAGAAAGGATCTCAGAAGTGATCTAATCAAACTCCATCATTTTACATATGAAGAAATTGACAACAAGTAAGATTGCCCAAGGTCACATAGGTAGGTAAGGGTCAGGGGCAATATTTGAACCCAATCTTCTGATTCCAGAGGCAAGTCTTTTTTGACTATACCACCAGAAATGATGACTGTAAAAAAAAAAAAGCAAAAGATAATAATAAAATTTACTTTACAAAAAACTTTTTTAAAAATTTTAAAATAAATTCAAATTAAGAAGTAGATGCAGAGACTCATCTTGAGAAAGGACATTTGGGGCTATCCACTAGGTTTAATCTACCTGTCACCTATTGGCACCTATCTCAAGAACAAGCGTAGCAGTAATGTTGAGTACGTTGGTCACAGTGTGGTTCATTTCTTTGAGGCAAGTGTTTTGCCAGCCAGAGAGACATTGTTGATGAATGCCAGAGGCTGAATGGACAGCATCTTGAGTGTGAATGACTCAGCTCTACCAATCCCCAGGAATCCCAGAGCTTTCCCCTTTGCATGACAGGCAGTGACTCTGGCTTATCTTTCTCCCCTGGGGGCCTCTCTATTACTGCTACCAGGCATTCCTGCTCCTTAGAGCATCCTCAAATTTCCTTTCACATAGTCATATAAGAACTCAAATTGGTGTACAACAAACTGACTGAGAAATAAGAACCTGGGGATCTCGCTGTGCCCAAGAAGCAACTGAGAAGAGGGAAGGAGAGAGGAGAAGAGGAAGTGAAGGGAAAGAATGGTTAGGAGAGGGGAGAAATTCAAGGATAAGATAAGAAAGGAGAGAACAGGAGAGAAATATCTTTTGTATATTAGAGGAAAAAGAATGAAAGGAGGAGTCATATCAACTCAAAAACAAATGCCACAAGATGGTAAACATCAGCAAATTTACTAAAATGAGAGACATTAGCCACACTGGCAAGGAGAGAGGAAACATGCCAGATGACCAAGAGAACATGGGACTGGAAAAACAAAATAAAATGCATTAAAACTTGGGAGACTGCCAGCTGACTGCTGTATGCAATGAAAAGTTAATTAGGAAAATAGATCAACAGCTAATCAGATGCCCTCAAACTTGACCCTGCACAATGGAAACATAAAATGTTATGAGAGGGGAAGACTTTAGAATATACAGTTAAATGTCAGATGTGAGAAGGACCTTAGAACAAACAGCAACGAAGGTCAAAGCTGGGAGAGACCCGAAACATAGATCAAAAAACATCACAGACCTGAGAATATAGAAGAGATTACCAGAGTTGGAAGGGATCTTGGAACACAGAACAGAGAATGTCAGAGATGGGAGGAGTTTCAGGATAAAGAGTAGAGAATTTCAAAATTGGAAGATGGTCTTAGAATGTCAGATCTGAGAGGGCCCTTAGAATGTGGAAGGAAGGATGTCAGAATTGAGAAGAACCTTAGAACATTGAATACAAGATGTTGGGGTTGGGCAAGACCTTAGAATATAGAACTGATCATAGAAAAAAAGAAACACTGAATTGGAATTTTAGAAGCCATTTAATTCAAGCCATCCTTGACCAAGAATTTCCAAAGAGTAGTCATCCAGCATTTAATTACAGGAAACTCCTTTCCTCTTGGGGCAACACAATCTACTTTTAATTTGTTCTATTAGGAAGTTTTTTCTAATCTCACCCCTAAACCTGCCTGTCTAAAACTACCCCCCCCTCATTGTTCCTAATGCCACCCTGTAGGGTCAAGTAGACAATATGCCCTTCAAAGATTACTTGAGTGATTCTCCACACACACCTTCTCTTCTCTACTTCTTTCAGCTGATTGCTTCATGGCATGATCTCCAGTCCTCTTACCATCCTCATCACCATGGTTATGTTGACTGTGTGGAACTTGATATATAGTCCACCTTGTAAGCATTCAATCTAAACCATGACACTGTTGATGGCAGGCATGGGTGCGGTACCAATCTCCTTTATTTTGTAGAATTTCTAAGATTGTTGAGAGCTTTTGAATCTATCAGCTAAAGTGAGGGAGACTTCTGGACAACTATCCAGCAGTGCCAAGTCCCCTCCGTTCTACTGCAGAGTTCAAAAGCCCTCAACATGACACCCCAAATGGATCATAATATTCCAGTACATTCCAGTAGGGTCTGATCAGAGCAAGCTACAGCAGTACTGTTGCACATCCCCTCATTTAGGACACTTTGCCTTTCTCACTGCATGTTCTTTTTTCTCAGCCATGACATCCATATCAAGCTATAGGTACATTTCATTCCTTCCATACCTTCTCCACACAACCATAAAATTGTCAAACCTTGAAGGAAACTTAGAAATCAGAATGTCAGAGCTGAAATTAAACTTAAAACTCAGAATGTCAGAGTTGGGGAAAAAATCTTAAAAGATAATCCATTCCATCTTTCTCCTTTTACAAATGATAAATTGAGACCCTATAAAGGGAAAATAACTTGCCCAAGGTCACACAGCAAGCTAATCTCAGAGTCTTCTCTAGTACCCTGGTCTCCCAACATCCAGGCCAGCTCCACACTTCCATGTGGTTGGTTCCCTCTCTCCATATCTCGGTTTCTTTATCTATAAGATGGGGAGTAGGACTAAATGGAAGCCCTTGGGCAAGTGGACCAGATCAGATAGATACTGATATAGAGATATAAATACATATATGTCCATTTCAATATAATTGGTTTACTTTGTAATCCTGTATACTTTATTTTATGATTTTTAAGATTATTATTATGAAAAGGGGTCCATTCATCCATGACATACATAAAGGTTTAAGAAGTTACAGTCCAAATCATCTCTAAGGTTCCTCCAAATTTCACAACTTGTGAGTCCTTTGGCACCTCTGAACCTCAAGACAAAGCAGGAGGGATGTAATGGATTCCAGTTTTAGGCCTGGAACAGACCTTAGAGACAGTTGACTATAATCCCTTCATTTTGCAGAAGAGGAGACAGACACACAGAGCAAATGGGTGACAAGTGTTCAATGTGGCTCAAAAATGATGTTTCTGTGGTCCTGTATGACTGAACCCCCAAAGAAAGAGCCATTACTAGCACTACGGAGAGCAACCTAGTGACCCCTCTGCATATTCTGCATCACCTTTTCATCTCTAAAGCAGAACGTTGTGGCCTTCGAGACAGGCTCATATCCTTTCAGATGAATCAGCCTGACTTTCTTTACTGGCCCAAAACCACCCATTCTTCGGTGGCTACAGAAACCTGGAAAGCATTGATGTCGACAGACCTGGAGTGTGGATGAGAGGCGAGTTGGCTGTGTTTGCAGTTCTTGATGGCAAACACAAAAGCTGCTGCTATTCCGGGCTGTGGGCAGAGGCGGATGTGTCAGAAGAAGGAGGAAGCAGAGGCTAGTGCCCCCTCGCTCCAGAGCTCCCAGAAGATGAGGAGCCCACTTCTCCCAGAGTCAGTGAGGCCTTGGTGCAGCAGTGTCTAACAAGCCAGCTAGCCCGGGGGAGGAGGCTGAGTCCTGCACTGACTTTGGACAGCCCAAGAGGGAAGACAAGGCAGAATGAAGGAGCACAGAGATGAGTGATGAAAATACTGCCAGGGACCAGACAGAGGGCTTTGCAAGAGGTAAAAGAAACTAAATGTATGCAGCTTCCCTGAGCAGTGACTAAATTGGAAGATGATATCAGTGGGGAGATATTTGAAAGGTGCAAACACCTGATGAGAGGGAAGCATTTAGTCTGCACGATGCAAGGGTCAGGACCAAGAGGTATGCACTGAAATATGCCAAAGTGATCATGGTACCAAGGTCAGGGAAAGTTTCTAATCAGCAAAAAACTGGCTTCCAAAAGTAGTTTCTGTAATGGGATCTTTAGACCTAGAAGGGACATTAGATCGTAGAACACCAAAGCACAGAGAGAGCTAGACCATAAGAACACAGGATATCGGAGTAAGAAGGGACCTTAGAACACATTATGTTAGGGTTAAAATGAACCTTAGAGCATTAGAACATAGAATATCGGAGTAGGAAAGGGCCATAGAGCATAGGAGGTACCCTAAGACATAGAACATAAAATGTCAGAGCTGGCATTTAGCTTACAGCATAAAATGTTGACTACCATGGTTGGTTGCAAGTTACCTTAGAACATAAAATGTCAGCGTTTAAAGGGAATTTAGGACCTGGGACATAGAAAACAGAACTGGGAAGCACTTTGGAACATAGAACATAGACTGTTAGGACTGGAAGTGACCCTAGAACATATAACACAGAATGCCAGAACTGAGAGTTGTCTAAGAGAATAGAGCACAGGAAGTTTAGGCTTAAAAGGCCTTTAGAACATAAAAAATAGAATGTCAGAGACGGAAGGGACCTTGGAACATAAAACGATCAATCTGGAAAGAGACTAGATAGTCCTGCTCACTTATTTTACAGAGAAGGAAATGGCTCAAGCAAGTTCACAGACAGTTATTGTGTAATAACATTCTTTGGTCTTAATATGTATATTCATTCTTTGCAAGACCTCACCCACAGAGCCATAATCATATCCCTCTTTTCCTTTCAACAAAGCCAGTGGACTCAACTCTGAGCAACCAAATTACACTGAGGAGTGGCCCCACTCACCACCATCTCAAGATAGCTGTCCTCAAGTATTTGAAGGACTGTCATGTGGAAGAGAAATTAGAATTATTCTGCTTCGTCCCAAAGAGTAGAACGTAGAGCAATGGAGGAAACCTATTGGGAAGCAGAGTTTGGCTGGATATATAGGAAAATAGCCTAACAATCAAAGCCGCCAAAGAGAATAAACTGCCTTGGGTAGCTACAGAGTGGCCTCCCCATTCCCAAGAATTCAGCCAGCGAGAGAGTTCATGGTGAGTAATAGGCTGGACAAGATCGCCTCTGCTAGTAACAACAGCCGCAGTAGCAGCTACTACAAAGTTGTTATCTACAATCTCTTGGACTTGACATTAACCATAAAAATTTAAAGAAAATGTTTTTAATAAATGTGGCATATTGAATACTTCCAGCCTCCGATTTATGTAGCATGAAAAGTTCTCAAAATGTGGAGACCTGGCAGAAGAAATTAAAACCATGGAAGAAGTCTATTATCATCCCTGTCATCTCATCTGCTTCTGTGACTATCCCAAAGATGCTTTCAGTGAACCTGTAGAAAATCAACTGACATTCCAATACATTTATTTAGGTAGAAAAAGCAACCATTTTACCTGCCTACACAATAGTCTGCTGAACAAACATTAGACATAGATACAGTATAGGAACAATAATAGGATAGTGATCTCTTCCAGGAATGTCTCTGTCTCAATTCCATCAAAGATCAGAAGAGAATAACATTAAAAGTGTATGTATGTGTATATATATATATATATATATATATATGTGTGTGTGTGTGTGTGTGTGTGTGTGTGTGTGTGTGATATGTTTATATATGTAATATATACATAAATAGATAGATAGATAGATAGATAGATAGATAGATAGATAGATAGATAGATAGATAGATATGGGGCATCTAGGTGGTATAGTAGATAGAGTGCCAGGCCAGGAGTTAAAAACATTCATCTTCAAGTGTAAAATTCTGGCCTCAGATATTTACTAGCTGTATCACCCTGGGCAAGTCACTTAAGCCTGTTTGCCTCCATTTCCTCATCTGTTGAATGATCTGGAGAAAGAACAGCAAACCACTCCAGTATCTTTGCCAAGAAAACCTCAAATGGGGTCATGAGGAGTTGGACATGACCGAAACAACTCAACAGCAGCAAAAGCTATATAGACAGAAAATACTACTATTGTTGAAACCCACGTGTAGCTCCCTTAGAATCCTAGACTCCTCAGAGAGCATTTAGATCAACCTCAAGCTTAAGGATACATCAATCCTCTGGACAATACCCTCCAAAAGTGCCTATCCAGCCTCTGCTTGAATATCTTTAAGTGACAGGACCTCGTGAAACTGTGTCTGCCATTGTTCATGAAACCTTTTCCACCAACACCATCCTTCCTTATGGGGTCATACAATTAAAGTATCCAGAGCTCAAAGGGACCTTGGATATGATCTAGATCAATCCACTCTTCCCAAATTAAGAAACTGAGTTTGAGAGCTTAAGAGCACACAGCCAGTAAGTCATGAAGTTATTCCTTTTATTCCAAATTCAGAAGTCTTTCCATTGCACCACATTTATTGCTCACTTTTCCGAGTACCTACATCACCCTTCATTGTGCAGGGTAGCACTTAGTTTTACTGGCTTCAAATTATTCAAAAATGACTTCATGTGTGATGGCCTCATATTCCCAAGCAGATGGCAAACTCTCTGAGAGTTGAAACCACATTCTTACATTTCTTTTGTGTATCTTAAAGTGCATAGTACAGAACTCGGTATGTGATAGAAAGAGTCCAATTTTAATCAGAAGATACAGGTGTAAGCTCCAGAGAAGAAACTTGCTACCTGTTTTGTTTTAGGTAAGTTACTTTAGCTCTTAAGCCTCTGAACTGGGACTTGGCAGGGACCTCAGCTGCCACCTAATGCAACTCATATCCCACTCTAATATGCCAACCAGTCTCTGCTTGAAGGGTTCCAGAGAGAGAAAACCCTTCTCCTCTTGAGGCAATCCAGTCTACTTTTGGACAGCTCTGATTTTTTGGAAGTAATTTTTTCTGACATTAAGCCTGAATTTGAGCCTTATTCTTATTTAATGCAAAATGGGAATAATTTTACTTCTACAGGAAGAGACAGGTTTTTTTAATATCATGCAGTAGCATAGCCAAGAACCTGCTCAACCAAACTGGATGTAAAAAGTGCTGGAAGAAATGAGCTTATGTTTAAAGGTAAAAGAGAAAGGGAGGCAAGTGGGCATAGGGGAAAGATCATTCACTCCCCAGTTAGAGGATCTGGATTCAAATCCTGCTTCTGATGCTTCCTGACCGTGCAACTTTGGACAAGTCACTTAACTTCCTAGTCCTCAGTTTCTTTATCAGTGAAATAAAAACTTGGTCTAGATGGCTTCCAATGTCTTCTCCACCTCTAAACCATGGTCTTATGAACCTCTAGATGGAAGAGTAAAAAACCCAGTGAGAGTAAGCTCATTGCAGTGTACAGGGAAGGTCAGTTAAGACGTGACAAAGCACTTGCCATGTGACCCAGGCTCAGCCATGTCTGTATCACTTTCATGAGAGTCAGGGATCTTAGTACATGAATTAAGAGTCAGAAAGGAGCTTAGCACATAGAACGTCTAAGCTGGAAGGGAGCATGGAACATGGAATATCAGGGGTGGAAGGGGGCTTAGAAATCAGAACAGGAAGGAGGCTTGGAGCATAAAGCATAGACTGTCAGAGCTGGAACACTTCCCCATCTGTGGCAACCATGTTGCCACTGCCCATCTTCTATCTCTTCTTTTATCTCTCCTATCAACATTCAAATGGCCTCTCTTCCAACACTGTGGATGGGAAGCTTCCATATATCATGCAATAACTGTTTTTTATGTCCTTAATATTATAATTCCCATTTAACAGATGGAGAGACTGAGGGTCACAGAAGTAAAATGATTCTCAATAGGCTGGAGACACAGGAAGCTGAGTCTGAGTAAGCAACAGAGATTTGCTCAGGATCAAGAAGGCATTGAAAATTAAGAAGCAACAAATCAGGCCCCAACTGGTGAGTCACTGTCAGGGTATATTGGAGGAGTCAGGGGTCAGAAGCTGTATAAGTTAATAAGCAATTACTAAGTTCTTACTGTGTGCCAAGCATCAGGGCTACAGAGAAAAGAGAAAGAAAAAAACCTACCATTTTGCCCTTCTTATACTCTAATTGATCAGCCACATAATACCCAGGAATACTCAGATGCCAGAGAGCAGACCAGAATCCAGTCCAACAGTCATGAGGCCAGTTCTGAGCAAGAATGAACAGGGAAAAGCAGACAGAGAGCAAATTCTAGGCAGCAGGGTGAGCAGGATAATGGAAGAGAATCCCCAGGAATGAAGCTGCTCCTGACTTCCTGGAAAGGCAGTCCTGGCCTGCAATGGACAGGTGGGACAACTCAACACTATGTAGCATGGGAAGTGGGAAGGCAGGCCCAAAGGAGAGACAGAAAGACCCTGGCCCCTACTGAATGGCCTTGTAATTGTCAGGAAAGGGGAGTCAGAGAAGCCACAAACGGCAATCAAGCCATACTCTACTTTGGCTGTTTATGACAGACTATATTCTTGACCTCATTGATAGGAAACTGGTTTGTGAGGAAAGCATTGACCTGTGAATCAGGAAACCTGAGCTCAACCCCCAACTTAGTTCATGAGATTCAGAACAAGTCACTTCCCCACCGAGGAATTCAATTTTCTTATTTGTGAAACAAAAAAGTTGGACCAGATAACTACTGAAGTCCCCTGCGGTTTTGACATTCAAAGTTCTTAAGTCCCTCCCAGCTCCGACACTTGGAGTTCCAAGATCCCTCCCAGAACTGATATATTGAGGTCCCTTCCTAAGTTCTAAGGTCCTGTTCCAGCTCTGACATTCTGAGTTCTAAGGTGCCTCCAAGCCCTGACAGTCTAAGGTCCATCCCAGCTCTGTTATTCTGAGATCCTTTCCTAAGTTCTAAGGCCACTCCCAGCATTGACATCTTGAGATTTCTTCCTAAATTCTAAGTTCCTCTTCCAATTTTGACATTCTGAGTTCTAAAGTCCTTTTTGAGTTCTAAACTCTCATACTCCATGTGCTAAGGCTGCTTTTTAGTTCCAATACCCTATGATCCTACAACCTCAACTTCATTTGCTGAGAAGCAGCTGATGGCATGTCAGATAGAGCACTGGGCTTTTAGTCAGGAGGACTTGAGTTCAAAAAGCATGTCAGATTCTTACTAGTATCTGAGTCAACCTGGGAAGTGACTTTTTCTCGGTCTCGGTTTCCTCCACTATAAATGGGGATAATCATAGCATCCACCTCCCAGGGTTGTTTCAGAGATGAGTGAGGTAATATTTATAAAGTACTTAGCAAAGTACTATAAACACAGTAGGTACCAATTAAATGTTACTTTCCTTCCTTCTCTCTTCTAACTTAATATCCCCATTTTCTATTATCAAACATGGAAGCAATTAGATAGGTTTAGGGGACCCACCTGGCATAACTCCTCTGTGAATATTAGAATGAATCAAATGAACAGTATCACCCTGCTCCATCCAACTAGCCTAAGTGAGGTCCATTAGCTTGTTGGGGCCTCCTTTCATTCAACCTAAAGAAAAGTAAATATCTTTGGGGCCTGATATTACCTTCTCATAATCGAATAAAGGAAGATTTCAGCCTTTTTTAGAATCAGAATCAAAGAATTTCAGAGTTTTACTTCAGAGGTCATCACATCAAAAGAAATTCTCTCTCGAACATCCAGCTTCCACCAAAAGGCCTCCAGTAATGGGTAATTTGCCATCCCTCAATTTACCGTTCTTTCTATCTTTTGAACAGCTCTGTTACTCAGGAGGTTTGACCTTCCATTAAGCTAGCATCTGCCTCTTGGTAACTCCCATCTCTTGGTCTTAATTCTGCCACCTGGGGCTGAGCAGAAGAACCCCAGGCCCTTTTTCCCTTGCTAGCCCTTCAAACCTGCCAAAGCAGTTCTCACACTGCACCTGAGTCTGAACTAAGGTAAACATCTCTTGCTCCTTCATCTGATCATCATCTAGCATGGCCTTGGTCCCTTCACCATCCTGGTTGATTTTGGGGGAGATTTCTTCTTTTCCTCAATGCCTTTCTTAAAGTGTAGTTCTCAGAAATGAACACATGATTCCAGGGAGACTCAGTGAGAGCAGACTACTACTAACAGTCCTCCCTTCTTCCTGATCATAGCCATTCTTCCTCGATTTATCCAGCTGAAGACGGCACTAGTTGTCCACCTGCCATGTGACTGTTGACCTGAATAGAACTTTGAAAAACTTTTCTCTCCAGAAGTGCTTTGACCATAGATTGCACCATCCTGGATTTGTAAACAGTTGTATAGCAGGAAATCCCAGGGTCTCCAGCAATCCATACCTTTCCTGATCATATCCCTGAATGTAATGGTTGTGGTCACTCCCTGTTCCTAAGCTTTAGCTAGCCACACAAAGAGGGGAGCTACCCAAACTCAAGCCTAAGGCATCAGTTCCAGAAGATCATAGATTGAGAGCTGGAAGGAACTTCATGGGACATCTAATCTCACCCGCCCAGTTTACAGCTAAGGAAACTGAAGCCCATAGAAGTTAAATGACTTTCTTCAGGATCACAGAGCTGGTAAGTGTCAGAGGTAGGATCTGAACTCATGTCTTCTTGACTTCAAATCAATTCCTCCATTCCTTCCACCCCATTGCCTCTCGTCCATGGCATTGTCCAAGAGGGAAGTGGAGCTTGTCTCCTCACATAGCCATTTGACATGCTGAGTCCACTATCTGGTTTGCCACTTGTTCAGTCATAAAGAAACAGGGGCTTCTGGGAATCCTCTTTGTCAGTTTAATTATTCAAAAATGACGCCTTAATTGAGTCAAGTTAGTACCCTGATAAGAAGTGCTAGAGACAAATCTCAGTGTGTGCATTTCTCTTTGTTTTTCTCCTTCTTAATGACGTTATTTCTTTTTTCTTTTCCCCATTTCCCTTTCCACCTTGTACATTTCCATTTTACCTAGGCTAGCTCACATTGGGCCCTCCGTCCCTAGCTCTGCCCATGGCTGCCTGTTTCCATGTTTCTTGTTCCTTTCCTAATGGTTGTCCCTGAGCACCTCCTCACCCTTCTCTTTTTTTTGCCTTCCCCTGTCTGTCCCTGCCTCTCCTTCCTCTTACCCTCTCCCTGTTATTAAGATTCTGTGGGTGGCTACAGAGTCTCCCAACTGTGTTTTCTTTCCCCTTTTCTCTCATCTTGGTGGGGTCTGTAGCCAGCTCTGCTGTTGCTCAGAGATGTAGAAGCAGTTGCTAAGAGACAGTGAAACGTCAGTACCTGGCCCTCGAGGAAAAAAGAGAGAGGGAGGGAGGGAGGGGGGAGGAGGGAGAAAGAAAGGGGAGGGAGACCTGGCTGAAGCCACACACTCCAGCAGCCTTGGCACCAGCTGAGTCCAAAGGAGAGGCATTTGGATCCTCTGAACTTTCCTCTGAGCTCCCCTACTTCTCAGGGAAGGGGGTTGAAAGGGACAGAAGGAGAAAGCCTCAGGAGGTGCTGGCCAGGGAGTCCGGAGACATGGAGGAGGAGAGAGAGGGGGAGGGAAAGAGAAAAGGAGGGAAGGAAGGCAAGCTGTTCTCCTGAAACAACCTGGGATTCCAAGAGGGAAATCCTTGTCTGCCTCCACACTGATTGCAGCGTTCCTGGGCCAGAGTGAGTAATTGCTTTAGGGGATAGAGTGAGAGGGAGGATGGGGGGAGGTAAGATGCCTGGGAGACCCTGGGGTTGGCAGAACAAAGCTGGAACTGGGGTCATTTTCTTGTGTCAGGAACTGAGTTTGGGAGGGGGCACTGATGCTGGGGTAGAGAACAGGTGAAGGATGGGGGAAGAGAAGGGACAGTAGGCACAAAGGGACAACGTGTCTGGAGGGGAAGGGGTGTGAAAGGTAGCGCAAGGCCATCCATGCACTATGTTATTGCTATCTGGGGGAGGGAGGGGAGCAGGTGCAGGGTGTGGGGGTGGGGAACATTCATGGAAAAGGATGCTGGGAGTAGGGGTGTGTACTGTGTGTGAAAGATGGTAAGGGAAGCTCTGGCTGACTGTGTGAGGCAAGTAGAGGCAAAGATATCCAAAAAGGTGAGTACCACAAAGGGTGGGCAGCTTGGGGTAGGGGCAAAGGATAGAGCAAATGGAAGGGGAGGCAAGGCTAAGGTTTTTCTTAGATGAGGGCAGCCCAGCCCTAGTGGGTGTGTTATAGAATAAGTAGGCGTGTGTTTGTGCTAATGGGGAGAGGGGGGCGATTGGAGGGAAAGGCTATGGAGATAAAGGACTAGCTATACCACAGTGATAGGTGGGTTTGGGTCATTAGAGGGGAGGGGAGATTCTCTTGCCACTCAGTCAGTCAACAACCATTTGCAGAAGGGGTTCAAGTTTGGAGGAGCCCATGCTAACGGGTATGATGTCAGCATCAAGGGACCTTTGAGATGGACCACAAAGTGAAGGGTATGGAAAGGGAAGGGAGACCATGAGAAGACTATAGGAAGATGCCAGGCAGCAAACGTCTCCTTTTCTGATCCCCCTGCTAAGCATCTGCTCTTTAAATCTTGTTGGCAGATGATGCAGTGGGTACTTCTAACCACTCCCTGCTGAAGAAAGGAAAAGGACCCTGAACTGGGAGCAAGTTCAGAGCTAAGCACACAACTAGTTTAGAGGGAAGGCTTCAGATTCTCCTTGATGATCCTTCAGTCTTCTGCTCTTGGATCCTCTGGACTCATGGTTTTCCCAAACCTTTCCAGTAACATACAGACAGAAGACACCTTCTCAGGCGAGTGCTTTTTCTAGTTCTATTCTTCTTAGTACAGGAAAAGTCTCCCTTGCTAAGGATCCTGCCACCTCCTGGTGGGACCCATGGAGACCCACTTCAGCCTGGGTATCCTTCCTAGAAGGCTAATCCCTTGTCTCTCTTTGACTATTAAATATCTCCATGAGATGGGTTCTGCAACCCTGAATGCTAGGATCCAGAGGACTGGATTTGCTCCCTAAGAGGCTTCAGTGACTTTGAGTAAGTGCTGGGACCTAGGTAGGGGTGGGGAAGGTGCCAGATTGAAACTTCAGCCCTCTTCCTATCCCCCCAGTCAGACACTTAACCAAGAATATATTGTGATCTTTGATGACTTTCAATGGCCCAGAGTATCCTGGGCCATACTTTCAAAGACTGCTGCCAGCTGGTCCCACAGGACGTCTCCCTTGGTGTCTACGGCATTAATCATCTTCCTGAACACCAGGACCCTTGGCTGAGCCTCCCTGCATTCCCACCAGGTGCCACCAAAGGAACCCTGCTGGTGCTTCTCACCTGGGGAGTCCTTTCATGCTTCCCATGTTCCCAGGCTGACCAGAGCCAATGACAATCCAAGAACAGGAGCCCCACCTCCCCCAGCCCCTGGCCACAATGTAGCTGCCTTCTTGCCCTAGTGACTCTTCTCTGAGACCCAGGGTGATGGGCTCCTCTTGGCCATGCTGCTGCTGGCAGAGGACTGAAATGGGCCCCGTTTGGTCTCAGCTAGTCCGACCTTGCTCTCTGAAGCCAGCCCTGCTGCCGGTCTTGTACCTCCTAACAGCAGGGCTGGCCCTAGCTGATGCTGTTGCCAGCTGCCCAGTCCTGTGTACCTGTCGCAGCCAAGTGGTCGACTGCAGCAGCCAGCGCCTTTTTTCTGTGCCTCCTGACCTTCCACTGGATACTCGAAACCTCAGCCTAGCCCACAATCGCATTGCCACTGTCCCACCGGGCTACCTCACCTGCTATGGGGAGCTCCGAGTTCTGGACCTACGGAACAACTCCCTAGTAGAACTGCCTCCTGGGCTCTTTCTCCACACTAAGAGACTGGCCCACTTGGACTTGAGTTACAACAACTTCAGCCACATCCCTGCTGAGATGTTCCTCGAGGCTCAAGGACTGGTACGCATTGACCTGAGCCATAACCCCTGGCTGAGAAAAGTCCACCCACAGGCCTTCCAGGGGCTCTCCCAGCTCCGAGAACTTGACCTCAGCTATGGGGGACTGGCTTTCCTCAGCCTTGAGGCCCTGGAGGGTCTGCCTGGGCTAGTGACCCTACAGATTGGTGGGAACCCCTGGGTATGTGGCTGTACCATGGAGCCCCTCCTGAAGTGGCTGAGAAATAAGATTCAGCGCTGTACAGCAGGTAGGAGATGGTCCATCAGGGTTGGGGAAGGGGCGGGCAAGATGCCTTAGAGGAAGAGGGAAGAGTAGATCATATGATCATTGAAATTAATCTACAGAGGATCTTAGTCAGCCCCTTCATTTAACAGGGCCAAAGAAGGAAAGTGATTTGCCCATGGCCACACAAGTGATTAGGAGCAAAGACTGGATTCAAACACAAAGCCTCTGATTGGAAACTTAGTGCTCTAGACAAGGGGCCCAGCTACCAGGGTTCTTAGCTGTGTGTGTGTGTGTGTGTGTTTGTGTGTGTGTTTGTATGTGTCTGTGTGTGTGTCTGTGTCTGTGTGTGTCTGTGTGTGTGTGTGTGTGTCATGGACCCCCTTAAAAGTCCCAGGAAATCTATTAACCCTTTCTCGGAATAATGTGTTTAAGTGCACATAGGATTGCAAAGGACACCAACTTTATTCAATAAATACAGCTATCAAAATGGTTTTTAAAAACAAGTCCACAGATCATGAGCTAAGAATCCACTCACCTGAGGTGAGCAGATTCCTAGAATCATAGATGGAGACCTGGGAGGGAATTTAGAAGTCATCTGGTCCAGCTCCCTCATTTTACCAAGAAGAAAACTGAGAGCCCAGAGAGGACAAATGACCTCCTCAAGGTCGCACAGGTAAGTGACTGAAGCAGGATTTGAACTCCGTCTCCTGACTTCTAATCCAGACTCTTCTTTGCACATCTGTTGACTAAGGACAATGGAAAGGAAATAAGGACCAGACACAGGAGACCCTCCCCCAAGCTTCTGAGTTAGAATGCTATAGAAATATGAGTTTGATTATTGCCACTATTACTATTACTTAGGCTCTGTTCCAGACAAAGAGAGGTTATTCTATTCTGGGTGATAACCATATTAGCTCATTTTTCTAGAGTACTTTTCTCTAGAAAAACCCAGTAGTTGTATTAGCATTCTCATTTTAACAGAAGAGGAGGATTCTGGGATCCATAAAAGTGAAGTAGCTTGCCAAGGGTCTTACATTTAGGAAATGTTGGCATTGGGATCAAACCCAGATTCTCCAAATCCAAGACAACTTCTATTCCCACCCCCAGCACCACCCCACTGCCTAACTAAAGTTTTGGGGGCACAGCTGACAGCTAGGCAGAATAGTGGATAGAATGCTGGACTTAAGAATCAGAAAGATCTAAGTTGGAATCCTTCCTTATCACTTATTATCTTCAGGACCTGAGCAAGTTATGTAATCTCTCTTGCCTCAGTTTCCTCATCTGTACAATTGGGAGAATAGCATTATCTACCTCACAGATTGTTGTGAACATCAACTGAGATAACATATGTAAATCACTTAGCCAATATTAAAGGGCTATTCAAGTGGTAGATGGTATTGTCATCAGAAGGACTCAGGAGAGGGCTAGGGGACTTGGGCAGAATTTCACGGGACATAAGACTGAGATCTGGGGACCCAGAAAATTAAAACATGACCACAAAGTCCAAGCAGATTCTCAGGATATATGAGTTGAAAGGGTCTGGATAAGACACCAAATGGAAGTATTAGTAAAGCCAGAGGGTACCATAAAATGGGTCTGGCTGTGAATGCAGCTAGCAGTCACAATCAAACCTGAGACATTTCTGAAACAGCAGAATTCTGTGCAGAAAGGCTCAACCCAGCAGGATGCTGCAATTTCTCCAAAACCTACCCAATGGCCAAAATAGTAGGATATGGCATATGATCATAGATATGCCTTTCCTGCAGTGTGGGCTAGGAAGCCCACTGGGAAAGAGCAGAGAAGTAGAGAAAATGCAAGGGGAGCTCAGGGAGGGCTGAGGTGTGGGTGTGGGTGGGCCCAGGACCAGAATAGTATGGGGGCTGTGGGTCACGACTACATCTCTTCCACAAAGCTGTGGGAAGGAACTCCCTCAGGGCTGAAAATAGCTGGAGAACCCACATGTGAGGTTCAGGTGCCTGGGCCAAGCATTAATGGGGATGTATCATGGGATACAGAGAGAAGAGAAGGATGGAGCCATTTCAAACACTGCACAACTCTAGGAGGCTGTTTTCTTTCCCTTAATATATTCTTAAATTCATAGGAGAAGCTACAGAAAACAGTTGTTGATGACTTTTTGGAGACAGAAATAAAGTCCCATTTTCTTGATTTCTGCCCTTGCTGACCACCAGAGTTCCAAAGAGAAGGAGAATGGGGAGGGAACAAGCCTTTATTTATTGAGTGCCTACCATGTGCCAGGAGTGCTGAGAGCTTTATGAAAATTATTCCATGACATAGAATCATAGAGCTCAGAAAGTTTTTAGAAATTCTCTTTCTCTTTCTCATTGTAAGACCATGGATTTTGACCTGGAAGGGGCTCTGAAGGTCATCTCATAGAACCTCCTCATTTTACAGAGGAGGAAACTGAAGGTCAGAGAGGTTAAGTGACTTGCCTGGAGTCACACGGTTAGTATAAAACAAAGGTGGAATTTGACCTCAGGTCTTCTTGACTTTGCAAAGTCCAACACCATCCACTACAGCATACTGCCTGATTAATTATACAGATACAAAGCCAAAAGACTAGAGAAGCCCTATGTGACTTAAATAAGATCCTAGTGAAACAGTGGCAGAAATAAGAGTAGAACCCAGGTTCTACGACTGACTCTCCTGTGTCTTTCTTTGCACCACACTCCTTTATGCCACTAAATTGGAAATTCTATGTTCCTCTTTCTTTCTGGCCTGCCATTTCCCCTTCTTGTAACATCCCCTGACCTTACTGTCATAATGTAGCTTTGTCAAATATAGGTGATCCAATGATGAGTTTGATGAGGCTACTCTCTGCCTGTAAGGATAATGGTACTAAACCACTTCCCAGAAGGAGCATGTGAATCAACTAGTGACTTGTTATATAAAGTTTTTTGTTCAGTCTAAGGTTATTGACATCAAGATGAAGACCCTTCATGGGGCAGTGACTGTAGGGGTCTGATACTGTGGGGCGGGATTCTTGACATGGGTGTTCCCATATAGAGAAAATAAGTTTACCTGATGAAGTTAGAGATGGTGCGCCATGACAGGTACCTACAAAGTCACTGTGCAAGTGATCCCAGAAGCTTTGGTTAGATCTACTGTGAACCCAGATGCAGCAACAGAAGGAATCTCCTTTCCCATGGAGAGATCAAAACAACTCAAAATTTACTCCTTAACAGTAGAAAATACCTGCCGCCCTGACTAAAGATGGCAACACTTTGTCATGTGATGTCTAGCTGGCATGTAATAAGCACAGGCCTTACCATCAGAGAGCCCCTAATACAGTCTGAGTGGGAGGAGCAAGACTCCATCCCTCAAGGGCACTAAAATGCCCCAGAGATTAGGGCATCTCTTCTCTCCCAGTGATCAAAAGGCTTCTCTGATTTTTCTGTTGCAGATTCCCAGCTGGCCGAGTGCCGGGGGCCCCCAGAAGTAGAGGGTGCCCCCCTGTTCTCCCTCACAGAGGAAAGCTTCAAAGCCTGTCACCTGACTTTGACACTGGATGATTACCTATTCATTGCCTTTGTGGGTTTTGTGGTCTCCATCGCATCTGTGGCCACCAATTTTCTCCTGGGGATCACTGCTAACTGTTGCCACCGCTGGAACAAGGCAAGTGAAGAGGAAGAGATCTAACTCAGTTTCCCTGTTCTCCCTCCATTTTGCTAAGTTCTGCTACCATCAACAATGCTAGGCCAGGAAGAATGAGGAGATCACAGGCCCCATTCCATGCCAGCTCACCACCTCCAGGTCACTGTTAAAATGAGATTAGTCATCAGGAGATGATGCCAATACTCTACCAACCTTCATGTCAATCTTCCAGCTATTGACTTTACTGACTCTTGATGGCTGAAAGCTCAAAAATCTTCAATGATAACCCCTTTCCATACCAACATCCTTCAAGCTCATTAGGCCTCCTCCTACTCAGCTATTGCCACCAAGACAGAAAACACTTCCCTGGCTTTTGCCAGTCTCCTTTCATTTCTTCATCAGTTGTAGTCAGCTTCAGAGATTAAGGTAATCACCCAAAATAATCACCAGTCTCAAGGCCTCATTTCCTGTCCTGCACTCAATTCTCCTCACTTCACAATAGGGAGACCCAAACCCTAGGGGAGCTGGAGAAATGCCATCCTGGGACTCTTAACCATGTAAACTGCACAGGGCAAAGAACTCAGCCAGTGGATGGCAGAATCATATCTAGGGTGGGGCAATTGGGATATTTCCCCAGGGTAATAAAATTTAGAGGGGGCATGCCAGCATTTATACTTCAGTAGCATAAACACAACTGAATTTAGCACCTATTTAACAGGCATAATTAGTTAAAATATATCATTGATATATGAGTGATATTACAATCTATTCTCCTTCACCAAAACTAAATTTGTCTTCAAAACTTAATTTGAGGACATATTTTGTGACGTTTGCTCCAAGTTTGCCCAAGGCCCCAAACTTGCTAGTTATGGCTCTGGTAAACAGTGATGGAGACATATAAACATGGAATAAAAATATCTATTGAGTTTTGGGGGGCAGAAGGAGGAATCATCAATAGTCTAGGTCATGAAGTTAGATATTTTATTCTCACTTGTTACATAGCACATCTTTCTGAAATGCCCACAAGGGTAATACCAGTTTTTCAATATTGTTATAATCCTGGATGTTGATCCAACTTTCCATTAGTTTTGATTAGAGATTAACTTAATCCCTTTATTGGATATCCAACGAGCAATTACTAAGAACCTACCCTGTTTAGAGGACAATGGTGCTGATGTAAAGGTAAAACAGAAGCATCTCCTGCCCTCAGGGGGTTTATATTTTACTGGAATGAGACCATATGTAAGCAGCTGAGTAAACACAGATTAATTTGAGGAGGAGAGGGAGTGCTAATGACCAAGTTCATCCAAAGAGATTTCCATGAGTCGGAGTGTAAACTGAGCCTTGAAGGAAGCTGAGCATTCTAAGGAGCAAAGGTGAGTAGAGAGCAAAATTGACCGGGGAGGGATGGAAAAGATGGTGTCAGTCCAAGCAAAGGCATTAAGAGAGGAACTAGAATATGGAGCTGAGATAGTGGCCATGGAGGGGCAGAGGTGGGGTGGGGCAGGTAGTAAGGAGGAGAAAATCTTAAAAAAGAGGCTAGAATATTTCCAGAGTCCAGAAAGTATTAAATGCCAAGCTGAGGAGTCAGTATCTGATCCTAGAGGCAATAGGACTCCGTAAAGGTTCTTGAGCAAAGGAGTGACATGGGCTGAGAGTGAGTTAAACTTTGAGTCTATTTTAAGGAAGGTAAGCCCAGAATAACACATTCTGGAGAACCACTAACCAATCCTCAAGATAAATATTTCCTAAGTACTTGGGAAATACAGTATACTAGGCACTGTCCATCCCTAAACACCAGCCACAGTGCTCTGCACACTGTAGGCTTTTAACAAATGTTTCCTGATCGATTTATCTACTGGAGAGCTAGGTAACAAGATCCTGAGACTAAAACAGTGGGAACAGGTGGGCATTAAGAATAAGCCATGTGGCCACAAGCACACTCAGGCAAGGGCAGCACTCCCGTGCAGAAAGCCAAGGATAATGCTCACCCCAACATTCCCATGCTTTACACTCACCAGTACCAGTGAATGTATTGTCACTTGGTGGATCACAAGCAGAGAAGAAATCTGCTATAGCATAGGAACTGATATACTAAATATTCATTCATTCATTCAACGAGCACTTCAATCAGGACTTGCTATGTGCCAGGCAATGCTCCAGATGCTGGGGATACAGGATCAAACAAATAGTCTTTGACAACAAGGAATTTACCTTCTAGTAGAAGAAACATCAAGTATACATTATCCTCTTAAGAAGCACATATCATCTTGAGGGAAAGAAAGTGGAGGCATGGGGAAAGGCATCTAGTAGGAGGCAAGGCATATAGCTGTGTGCTTCAGGAAGATAATTTTGGCAGATGCCTAGACAATAGATTTGGAATGGGCAAGGCTCAAGGCAGGGAGGCCAGTTAGGAAGCTATTGCAATCCTCTAACTGGAGGCCTGAGCTGAGTGGGGAAAAGGGATCAGATAGAAGAGGTGGTGCAGCTAAAATTATAATGCCCGATTGAACTATGTACAATAATGTAATACAATTTAGTCAACTGAAAAGGCCCCCAGTTGCAAAGCTGAAGTGAACCACCTTTATGAAAGGGTTCTACTCTATTTTTTGAAACTGGTTCTGCAATTTCATTGGTAGAAGGAACTGCCAATAAGAAACATCTCTCTAATGATACAGACCACCCATTCTTCATAGAGAAGTTAGGTGACTCGTTAAGGTCACAAAACCAGTTTCAGAGGTAGGGTTTGGACCTAGGTCTCCCTGACCCCAAGCTTTTCTCTCTATTCATTATTATCACACTACCTCTCTCCACCCTTTCTTATATAAGAAAAGTATGATTAATGAAAGATTAAAATGACACCCAAACCTGTTTGTTCAGTCACTCAACCAACAAATAATAACTATGCACAGCAAAGCAACATGCAAGACACTGAGAGAGACACCAAGGCTTAGATAAGGCATGATCTCTGCCCTAGTGGAGCTAATGGTCCAGTGGGGAAGTGGGGAGAGGACTAACACCAACACTGACTCCTGTAATGCATAGTGTTACTTAATGAGTGTATTAGAGAGATGTAAGACAGGTTGTGTGAGCTCAGAGGGAATAGGACGTTAGCAAATGGAAGAAGATGGTGTGAGAGACAACAGTGGAGTCTCAGAGAGTTTGGGTTGAGGCAGAAAGAAGGAAAGTGGAATCATGGAGGGGATGAAGCATTGCAGAGTGGGAAGGGATCTAAATGAAGCTAGGTATGTGGGGAGGTGGAGATAGAAATATGGCAGATTTCACATCATTGCATCCAACCTCCTCTCCTGTCAAGACTGAGTGACTTGGCAGAGCTTACTGGATGGAATCTGCCCAGACCAATTTATCAGTGACTTCCAGCTCCACCATGTTGCTGGCCCCCAAGCACTTCAAGAGGACTTAGAGGAATGGAAGGCCAGCTCCCACCCAAGAAGCTTATCCTCCCTAGTGATGCTCTATCCAGGGAGCTGTCCAACCAAAAGTCAGCAGAGACATTCCTAGAACTTAGAAAAATGAACTCAGCAAAGACCACACTATTGGAATTCCTAAATCTCAGCTCCTGAATTTCAGAGCTGAGCACTGCTCTTGCTGTCTTCCTGCCACCACTCTTTTAACTGCTTGCTTCTCTTGTCAGAACCTGTAATATTCTAGCTGAGAGACTCTAGTATTATGGGATGACCTGTTCAAAACAGTACTACTAATGCAAACAGTTAAAACCTCCCCAAATAGGGGATATTCCATAGAAATCTATAACCATCTCCTAGAGACCTTTGTTTGCTGATGTATGGCTAATGTGTTTCAAGACATGTATGTCTTTATTTTATTTTATTTTGCATAGAACTAGGACCAAACAACATGCCAAAGGCCACTTGAGGTCAGATGCTCTTCTCCACCTGTATTTTTCTGTCTCCATCAGTGGCAAAGATAAAGAGTGAACCTTTCTGAACAGGATAGATGCCTTTAAAAGCAGATATTTTCCCCAACTGTGGAAATGTGCCGAAGTGTACACACACACACGCACACGCACACACACACACAGACAGGAACCATAATGGAGCAGGAAAAAGCACTGGACCCAGAGCCATGGGTTCTATTCTTAGCTCTACTGCTAACAAGCTGTGTTACCTGGAGTAAATTACTTCTCCTCTCTGGGTCTTAGTTTTCCCATCTGTAAAATGAAGAGATACAACTCTTTGACGATTGCTAAGGCCCCTTCCTGCTCTAATATTCTGGGCTTTGAATGAAACAGTGGACCTCAGCAAGCACGAGGTTTACTCATCCTCTCCAGAGTCCCTTTCCCTTGCCAATAAATTGCCTTCCATCCCTTTATTGGGGTTATCCCAAAACACAAAAACATGTTGAAGAAGAAATCTCTTAAAGGCAATGTAGCAATCCTGGTCACAACTGTTCACATTGCCCTGGTGATAAACAGCCTTGCTGGTCTTCCCACAAGGCTTAATTTTGACTTTTTTACAGGTTGACTTGTTTGTATCTCTGTGTATGTGTGTATCTATGTAAGATCTAAAATGTATCTGGCTCCACCTGTGATGGGGCCAAGCTCCCACTTGGAGCTGAGCTCAGGTCTCCTGCACTGTTTTCTGGTATGTTCCTTGCTGCTGCTGTGTTTTCTGATATGCCAAAGTGGGCTTGAAGGCCTCAACTAACTGGCATGAGGTGGATCTGGCTCCTCAGGAAGAAAAGAGAGAAAACAAGGAAGGAAGGGAAGGAGGGAAGGTGAGAGAGAGAGAGAGAGAGAGAGAGAGAGAGAGAGAGAGAGAGAAGGAAGGAAGGAAGGAAGGAAGGAAGGAAGGAAGGAAGGAAGGAAGGAAGGAAGGAAGGAAGGAAGGAAGGAAGGAAGGAAGGAAGGAAGGAAGGAAGGAAGGAAGGAAGGAAGGAAGGAAGGAAGGAAGGAAAACATGGTCTGGAAGTCTTGGACACAATCAGGCTCTTTCTCCCTTCTTCCCTCTCTCCTTTCTTATCTTCCCCTTCAAGGACCTGTTTAGGCTGAAGAAGTGTCCTCCATGTTAGACTAGAAGACATCAAAGGTTTGTATGGCCAGCAAGGTCTGAGGGACACGGATACAGGCTGGTCTGGAAATCCTCCATTTCATTCCCCACCACTTCACTCTCAGCCCTAGGATCATTTTCCCTTATTCCTACAATATATCCAAAAAAGAACCCTACAGGAACAGACAAGCATGAGTGATAGGGAGATCCAAAGCACTTAGAGATCGATACTAAGCAGATCAGGAATTCTGGGCACCCAGAGGTAGTCATTTCACCTTCATAATCCAGGGAGATCCATAACAGTCCATTCTGGCCAGCCAGAAACTCCCTTATTTCCATGCCCTTGGTCTCCATCTTCCCTGTGTCCCTCCACAAGCATGGAATTGAAGAGGGTAGCCTGGAAGCTTTTCAAGAAGGAGGAATTTGCCAAAACCACCTTCTTCCACTCACTCTTCATGGTCATGCCTTCCAAAGGTCAGAGGAATTGTATTGCCCTCTTGCAGAAGAGCCAGAGAGGAAGCAAGCAATGCAAGATGAGAGGTCTGTCCTTGCCCCGGCCTGTTGGCCATCAAGCTGGCTCTTGGGGAGTAGGGCTTTCCATTTTTCTAACCATTGTCCCATGATGTGCAACGTCTGTTGGTGGGAGGGGGGAAGGGAAGATGCTGATCTTTGTACGGAGACAATTTTATAACCGTGAACTTTTGTAACTGTGAAAAATTTTTCATAAATGTACATTAATAATAAAGAATGAATAGTTTAACAAAGGATCTGGAGGGGTATGAAAGAGGGCAAGAAGGAGGAGGAATGAACATAAGGAATGAATCTGTGTGTATCTATAGCACTTTAAGATTTAAAAATCACAAAGCTTGTGAAAAGGTTGGACAGGGTTATGAAACTGTTGGACAGTTAAGTGACCCAGGGGATGGAGCACCAGCCCTGAAGTTAGGGGAACCTGAGTTCAAATCCAACTTCAGACACTTACTAGCTGTGTAATCTTGGGCAAGTCACTTAACCCCAATGACCTCCCCCTCCAAAAAAGGTAGCAGAGCATAACACATCAAGAAGATCTGGGTTCAAGTTCTATCTCTGACACATTTTGTGCGACCCTGGGTAAGTCACTGAATCTTTCAGTATCCCATTTCCACCCCCAAACAATCCTCTCAGTCTATACGTTACCAAAGAGTAGCCTCTCTCCATTAGTACAAGGAATTTCCTTACCAGGGATTCCCTACACCAATTAGCAGGTACAAATCTAAACCATCAACCCATAAGTATCTATTAAACACTTTTTATGTGCCAAATACAGAGACAGTTCTAGGGTTCCAAAGACAAAGGTGAAAGTCTCTGTTCTCACAGGAGATATACATGCATATATACATTCTTATATACATGTGTGTAGAAAGACACAGACAGATGGAGACAGAGAGTAAGAGATAGAGAGACAGAGACAGAAACTTAGTGATAGAGGCAGAGAGATAGAAGAAGAGAGGGATACAGAGAAATAGACAGACACAGATAGAGAGAGAAAGAAAGGAGAGAGAAGGGAGAGAAAATGTGTTCTGTTTTTATACATAAATAGAGTAGCGTAGTGTGCATTAAGGTTTGGCTACAAAAAGTCTACGGGGAGGATGTAGATGAGAGTAAGCATTTCTGCGTCAGGAAGAAAAGTTCATGTGTGGGTATAAGAAAGCCTATTTCTGGGAAGTGAGAGAACATGTGTATGTGTGGTATGTGTATGTCTACACAGGCTCATGTGTGGGTGTATGCATACACACACGCCTTTTTGTAGGCATATTTTAGTGTCTAAAGGTACACAGAGAACATATGTCTAGCATGTGTTTGTGTTTTCTCATTGGGGTATCAAAAAAAAAAAAAATCCAAGCAAGAGTCAGCTTACTATTTTTCACATCCCTAGACATGTGCCCGCCAGAGGAGAGTCATGGACTAGAACTCAGAACATCTGGGGGTTTGTTCCAGAACTACCACCTACCATGGAATCAAGTCCCTCCCCCTTTCTGAGTCTTAGTTTATGTATAAAAAGACTGGGTTGGAAGAGATAACCTCTAGGAGTCCTCCAAGCTCTGCCAATTCTAATTTCTGTGCCCAATGGTCCCTTCCAGCTCTGACATTCACAAGTCCTGTGTTCTAGGGTTCCTTCCAACTCTATAATCTTAGGTCCCTTGCAGTTATAACATTCTATGTTGTAAGGCTCTGCTAAGTAAATTCTGACATGCTGCATTCTGGGCCCCCTTCCAAAGAAAGCATTTATTTCTTAAGTACCTTCTATGTGCCAAGCATCAAAAAGCAAGGTGAAAAAATGGAATAGAGGACTGACCCAAGAACCAGACAGAGTTGAGTTCAAGCAGGCCATGTGACATGCATGGGCTGTGTGAGCCCTGATACTTCATCTCTCAGGACTCTGAGCAACCATAAATCATAGACAAAGTACTGATCTAAACTTGGTTAATGGACTTTATTCATCCAAGAGGTGGCAAAGATTGAAGACAAAAGCAAAAGGGGATGGCAGAGTATGAGGTGGATAGGTAGTGTCATGGAAACAACTAATATAAACTTAAACAGACTTGAACTTGAACAGTCTATGGGGTCAAGAAGAGCCAGGAAAACTGAACAACATCTTAGAGTTCCCTATACCAATGAGATCATAAGCCCAACTCCTATGCTGACTCATATGTAGGGGAAACAGAAGGGAATAACATTTATTAAAGGCTTACTATAGTCTCAGCTAAGCACATTGCTGTTATCCCCATTTTATAATTAAGGAAACTGAGGCAGACAAGTTAAGTGACTTGCTCTGGGTCACACAGCTGATAAGTGTTTAAAACATGATTTGAACTTAGGACTTCCTGATTCTAGGCCCAGCACTCTATCTACTGCACCATCCAGCTGCCTTAAGCATTTATTTTGTGACCAGCACAATGCTAAGTGCTGAGAAGACAAAGCTAAAACATTAAGAATCCCTGTTATCAATGCACTTAAATTCTTGTGTAGTTTGCCCTTAATTCGCAAAGAGGACCATGACATTAGGAAGATGATGCCATGACTTGCACTTGAATCGAATTTGAGTGAGGAAGGGCCATGCAAAGTCACCAACCTGACTTTCTCCTCCAGAGCCATCTGGGTGCAGGGGCCAGATATAGATCAGGACAACTGGAGATGGCCCAGGACACAGAGGAGACCTTGGCCGTTTTAAGCAGAGATCTTTCCAAGTTCTCACTTTGGGTGGGTCAACACCTATCCAGTGAATAGGCCTTTTTAAAAAGTGAGTCAATGGATGACCTCTTTAATCAATGAGCTTAAGTTCTATTGGGGAAAAGGAAGAAGAAAGGGAAAAGAAGAATTTATATTACAAATCTGATATTGTGTGATTTGAGAATGTTGAAGGGGAAGTAAGACACAGAGCAAGGCTCCTGACTCATTTCTGAATCTTAGACCATCTTGGAAACCTGGTGAATAATATAGAATTTACCAGCATTTCTTAAGCACTTACTACGTGCCAGATTCTGTGCTAAGTTCTAGAGATACAAATACATGCAGAAAGACAGTCCTGGTCCTTAAGAACTCACATTTTAATGAGGGAATACATCACACAAAAGGAGATTGAAAAGAGTTCCTTCTAGTGCTAACAATGAATGAAGAAATGTTTTATTTGGGGCTTTCCATTTTAACTTTTTTTCAGTTACTAGCATCTATTTTCTCCCATTACACATACACACACACGTACACACACACACGTGCACACACATACAGAGGCACACACATATACACACGCACACACACATACACACCATGTTAGGAAGATAGTAGAAAGATGGTAGGCAAAGGCTGAAGCTTCAGGAATAGTTTGGAGAGGAAGGAAGACATACATTCTAATGTAGGTAATTTCTTTAAAATGGTGATTCAGGAAGGAACCAGCCAATCAGAGGAAAGGGCTTCTGGGATGGAGTAACCTTCTAGTGTGAGATGTACAGGGGGCTGGTGAATAGCCCTCTTCCCTGAATAAATGCATAAAACAAAATATATACAAATTACAAAGGAAACTGATGTTGAAATACACTCAACAAGTTCGCAAAACCCAGATTAAGAACCTCTGAAATTGAGGATCATTTATTCAAGGGACCTGTGCTTTTGCCCAAGACAGAGTGAATGCATTGGGAGTGGTGGAGGGAGCAAGGGGAAGAGTGAGGATGGTCAAGGACATCCAACTGTGCTTGTATGAACCTTCTGGATCTTACAGGGGCCTCTTAAGGGTAATCTGGTAGGATCTGGTGTCAAGGAAAGAGACACAGATTAGAGAAGTCAGATGACCCCAAAACCAAATTCAAGTCTGACACTTGCTGGCTGTGTAAGTTGGGCAAGTTCACTCAGTTTCCCCACTATGTAGAATTTGACCTGGGCTCTTCTAAATCTCTTTCCAACTCTAACAATTTCTGAGTAAGAGGTGCAAGCCCGGGAGACTGTGTCTTATGCATGGGGAGGTGGGGGAGGGACAGTAGATGGGGAGAGGGAGTGGGAGAGAAGGGGCCCAAGATGCCTGTGGGCAGCTCACACTCCAGGGCCTGCCCCTGTCTGTTTCTCTCCCTTCTCCAGCAGGAAGACCCAGCTCCTTTGTCACGAAGCACAAACAAAAAACATTTGGTGTCTGCAGAAGGAATTAACAGGCTTTTTTGCTAGCTCTGTGGGCTCTCCTAATGACACTTCCTGTTTTTCTCCTCCAGGTCCAAAAGAGTGAGAAAACAGCCTTGGGGAAAGTTAGAAGCAGGATGCTCTAGAAAGGCTTCTGGCCAAGGCCATCCAAGTCCACAGAGAAATTTAGGATCTGCTCTGGCCCAGCTCAAACACCAATCCACTAGTTCTAGTCCCCAAGGTGAAGGAGGAAATGTTTTATTTGGGGCTTTTTATCTTAACTTCTATATTTTTTTTTTCAATTATAAGCTTTTGTTTTCTCTCCCATTCCCTCCTCCCACCCCCGCTGAAAAAAAAAATAAGTAAAGAAAAAGCCTTGTAACAAACAAGTTGTCTTTTCATCTAAGGTGGGTGTTGCTACCCAAGCAACGGAGGCAAATCTTCCTTAGGGCAGTCCCCCGGGGATTCCATTGAGCAAATTCCTGCTGCCTTATTCCCGTGTCCTGGCCCCAGTCCAACCAAATTTCAATTAGAAAGTCCACCCAATCATATAATTCAGTCACAGAACATCAGTCTTGGAAAGGAACTTTAGAAGAACATAGTGTTAGAGCTAGGAGCGTTTTAGAGTGGAGAATAATTGAATGTCAGAACTGGAAGGAAAGTGGGAATATAAAATAATAAAATATTACGAATGAAGGCAGCTAGATGACATGGCTGGATGGAGCACCAGTCTCGGAGTCAGGAAGAATCTCACCCCCCAGACACTTACTAGTCCCATGACATTGGGCTCCTCTTATATTCTTGTTCCATAAAATAGGGATAATGATGGTACCTACTTCAAAGGGCTGTTGTGAGGATAAAATAAGATAACTAAATGAGATAACAAAATAACAATAAATGAGATAATAATAAATCATAAATAAATAATAAAATGACAACAAAATGAGATAATAAAACAAAACACTTTGTAAACTTTAAAATGCTATATAAACACTAGCTATTATTATTATCATTATTAAAAGGGACTGATAATAGTAGCTAACATTTATAAATAGACCTTTAGAATTTACAAAGTCATTTATATAGATTATTTCATTTAATTAAGTGCTATATTTATCCCAATTATATAAATGGGAAAGCAGAGATACAGAGATATTCAGTGACATGCCCAGATCACAAAGCTATAAGTCTCTGGGGTAGGACTTGAACTCAAAATATGAGAGTTAGAAGAGATCTTAGAATAGAGAGTTGTATCTGGAAAAAGCCTTTCAGTATTTAGAATATACAAGTTGAAAAAGAGAAGAGACCCTAAAGCTCACTTAACTCACTCCTACACCCATTTTAAAACAAGAATTCTGGGCTCCACGTAGGCTAACCTAACCCAGGATGTTTTGCTATGTGCATGAAGTCCCACCCAGGAACATGAAGGCATTTCTGGAATTCCAGTAAGTGCAGAATGAAAGGGCCCTGGCCCTCTGGAAGGGACTGGTAGATTATCTAGTGGAATCTTTTCTTTTCACAGATAAAGAAACGGTGGCTCCTAAAAGTGAAATGATTTTGCTTTGATTACTTCACTAGTGTGTGTCGGGAGGTATATGGGTTGTTCAGGAGGACTGGAACCTCTGGTGTGAGGGTTGCTAAGCCCTTTTCAGGGCTGCTCATCCACCATTGGTGTCCACCTTTCTAACTCTCACTTGTGGCTCCAAGCTGTAGCACGGGCAGTGGCCACACTCCAGCAAAACCATCTCAGCAGATGGACTAAACCATGTTGAGGGTAACTGAGAGACCTCAAACCATTGGTGAGTTAGGGAATGCCAACCGCAAACATGTGAGGGACCCTCAGTGGAATGGGTGGATGATAAAAATTTGTTCCAATGGCCATAAAGTTGGCTGAAGCAGGCACTGTGGAGTGCTTAGAGCTCGGTCAGACATCAAAGACACCAAGGCCATCCTCTGCATCCCAAGCCATTGCCAATCATCTTGACTTTTGTCTTGCCACCACACTTTAATGACTCTGGAAAGAAAATGAGACTTTGTACAACTCTGCCTCACTGAATTCCAATTCACCTACAGGTCAAGACATCATCTGTGATGTCACTGGTCCTCTTCTAAAACAAAGAACAAACAATGATATAAGTATGTGTTGGGTGCTAGATTTGAACCCAGGTCCCCTGACCTCCTGTTCAGAGCTCTTTCCACTCCATTTCTTTGACTCTATATAGATATGTTACTACAAAGCATTTGTCTCCCATTTTGTTACTCTATTGAACTGACAAAGCTTTATTTCTGTTCAGCCACCTCCTGCCAGCCAATAGACAGGGAAGAAATATTCAGTTCTCAAATTCATTCATTGAAAAGATAATGGGGAGCTTACTTAAAGGATTACAAGACAGAGTTAGAATCTTAGACATTATCTAGCCTCAACAATCCATCCAGCCATTTCACAGATGAGGTTCTAAAAACCAGACATGTGAGAGCCAAGATCACACAAGCAGTATCAGCAAAAGTATTCAAACCTAGGTTCTCTGACTCCAAATTCAATGTTGTTCCTACTACCCTATTTTTGATCTGAAAGAAAAAGGGGAAAGTTTTCTATCACTGGAGGCCTTTGGAGGACACTGAAACCTAATGTTAAAAATAAATAGTATAGCAGATGGGATGGCAGATTTTGAAGTCAAAAACCCTGGATTCAAATCCCAAATCTGCCATTTATTAGCTGTGTGAGCTTAAATATAAGTTGCTTGCCTTCTCTGGGTCTCAGTTTTCCTCAGTAGAATCATAGGGGTTGGATTAAAGACCATCCAAGATGCTTTCAATCTCTGAGTCAATGATCTTACGCTGTTTAATGGCACTTTCAGTCACTATTTCAGTCATTCCGCATGTCACTGCCATTGTTTCCCAAGTCTCAATTAAAGACTTGTTTCTCATGGTCCTTTGATGCCTTCTATTTCTTTCTACTTAGAAAGGACCTATGTATCTATGGAAATGAGGTATTCCTTCGAAAAATATACGCAAACCTCTACTCTTTTTTTTCATGTTTTCATCAAAGATACCTTCAAGACGTGCAAAGCATTATTCCAAAGGTTTTATAGAAATAAAAGAGACATGTGTCTGTAGTGACTAATTTCTTCTCAGTCATCTTATTTGGATAAAAACATCACCGATGATCTCAACTCTTTTGGAATGTTTTCCTCTTTGAAATACCTTGAAAATCAATCCCTGAGATGGCCCGCTGGGTAAAGTAGTGGAGATAGGGATGGGGGAGAAGAAAGAGACAAGTAGACAGAGACAGAGAACAAGAAAAAAAAGAGAGACAGAAAGAGAAAACAAGAGAGGCAGAGACAGGAAGAAAAACAGAAGCGAACAATAGACAGAAATAGAGATTTTCAGAAATAAAGTTCTATAAAAAACAAAAGATATGCATAACTTTAAAAGAAAATGAATCCCAGATGGCTGTTAAAGTTGTGATCAAAGATTTCCTCAGCATGTATTTCATCAGGTCCAACCATTCATCCTAGTTTCATATTTCCAATTGCAACGTCACACATAGTGTTGCTCCTAAATGCAAACTTCCTCATATAGCAAAGGTACTGAAGTGTGCTGGTCCCCATGTTGTTGGCCGTATGAATAGATCACTATAAAAAAGGTAGAAGATCTGTCTCAATTCATATGTACTTGTTATCCTTCTTCCAATTTCATCTATAAAATGTTCTGGGGTGATCTCACTTTGCTGGGTCTCACAACGAGCTTTTTGCATGCTCCTTTCCCTATACTGTATTTAACTTTTTGTGAGGCAAAAACTACGTGTAATCTTCCATCATTTTCCTCCACAAAATTTTAGAAATGAGCCAATTTTCTAAGTAAGTGTTGGTTATTGGATGTCACATCTTTCTACATGGCAGGGAAAGTGAGTGTGCTCTGGGCTGAGATGCCATCTCAGCCAGTGTGTTTTTTTTACTTCGTACTTCATAGAGATGACTGTCAAATAACATTCTCTAAGCAACAGTCAATTAACCTTCTCTAAGGAAAGGAATCTTCTCTAAGTCCATCTTTATTTTTGTCTGTTTCTTACTTTTCAGTTAACAATTTATTTAAAGAGGTCATTTTGGAGTTTTTCAAATGTACACAATGTTCTCTTTTAATCTATCTTTTGTTGGAATATGTTGTTGATTTTGACTTTTGATCCAACCAGTCAATGATCTGATTACATCAAGGACAGCTGCTTCTGAAATGACTCCCATGTGAGTAACTAGTCCTTTTATCTATTAAGATACAGTTATCTTCATTTTCTATGATGTTCAGTGTTTATCACCCCCAGTGTACTCTTCAGTACTCTGAACAGTACTGTAAGTACTCATGGAATATGGATATCAGTCTTATGATTAGTCTGCAAAGCAACAGTATTTTTCAGTTCCTGATCCTGAACTAAATTCACTAAATGCACTTTAGTCATCCTTCCATTTCCCCACCTTCTCATTAAAGTCATCAACTATAAAGGTTTATGATGAATAGATTTGGAAGATCTTGTCAAGTTCACCATAGGATTTCTCCATCTATTCATGTTCTGCCACAGTTGTAGAAACAGCTTGGTGGTACCATCAGTAGTTCTTTCCTTAGACTTCTCTGAAGTGAAAAGGGTACCATCTCATAAATGTAACCCAAGATGAGCACAATTATATGGTTGTAGTATATATTGTTGTACAACAAAAATGAAACTGAATGCTGTGAAATTTTAATAACCCAGCTTGCCCTTCCTTTCCCTTTTTTTTTTTTGCCAAGGGGAGATACTATGGGTGTGAGACATTGTACGTAGTGTCAGACTTTATGACGATAGTGATTATCTGTGCTGAATTTTCCTCCTCTTTTTATTCTTTGCCATATAGGATAGCTAGCTATCTGGAATGGAAATGGGGCAGGAATATATTAGAAAATGATGTAATAATAAAAATATTAATAAAATTTAAAATGTGTTTCTTTCCTTATGACATTTGTCTCCACCCAATAAGAAAATGAGTGTTGAACTTCAAAGCACTCACAAACTCATGGTAGAAGGGGTGGAATTGACAATAGGGACAAGGAAAATCTTTTTTTATGTATAAATCTCCCATCAAGGGTACAAGAAGCTATTACCCTTAGTCATCATGAGAGCATAGATTTAGAATTGGAAGGGACCTTAGAGGTCATCAAGTTTCATCCCTTTGTTTTACAGATGAAGAAACCGAGGTCTTAGAAAAATGAAAAGTCTTGCTCAGGACCACCCAGCTAATAAACGTAAGAGCAGCATTCAAACCCGAAGGTCTTCAAGACTCTTAAGTGCAACCCTCTCTATCCACTATTTGTTCCCTGTCTGATAATAAAGGGTCCCAGTTATGAAGAGGATATTTGAATGGTAGCATATATCTTTATACTGTCTTTGCAGGTAAATCACATAGCACCCTCCCCAGTTTTCCCTGCTTATACCCCTTCCCCAGTGATTGCCCTCTCTCTAGACCCCTCTAGCACTTAGAGCCTGTGCCATATAATTTATCATTTGATTACATCCTGTCTTGTATTGTTCACTAATTATTTCCCATGTGCTCAGTTTATCTTTCTGACCAGATTGCAAACTCCTTAAAGGTAGATTATTTAGTCATTCAGTCAGGACCCCATGTGGGGTTTTCTTGGCAAAGATACCAGAGTAGTTCGCCATTTCCTTCTCCAGTGTGTCCCCATTTTATAGATGAGGAATTGAAGCAAATAGGGGTTAAGTGACTTGCCTAGGGTCACACAACTAGTAAGTGTTTGAACTCATCATCTTGACTCCAGGCCCAGTGCTCTATCCACTATGCCATCTAGTGACCCTTCCTTAAAGAGTTTATGAGGGACACCTACAACATATTCCACATATCTACTGTCCTACCCGAAAACAAGAGTAGAGGTCTTACAAGAAATTTCCATGCTAGCTACATTTTTCCTCCAAATATTAAATATGAAATTATTTTTATATAAATGCATGAATATATATGTAGCAATGTAATTCATCAGAGCTACGTGTATTGTGTGTGTATATACATATATATTTTTTAAATAAACACATATGTTTAGACCTGTATAGACAGAGAGATACATATATGTTCATTGTAGACTATCCCCAAGCTTCATCCTGAAACAAAACTCCCATCTTGCTGGTGATGCTGTGTAGCCACAGGTTGATTCTCTGAAGTAATGAATTTGTAGAGAACTATACAAAAGCAATTGAGAGAGATGCAGTAGAAAAGGGGCAGCTAAGTGGCACAGTGGATAAAGTGATAAGTTCAAATGCAGTCTCAGACACTTACTAGCTTTGTAACCCTAAACAAGTCACTTAAGTCAGCCTCAGTTTTCTTACCTGTAAAACAGCATCTACTTCCCAGGGTTTTTGTCAAAATCAAATGAGATAACATTTGTAAAGTTCTTTGCAAGCCTTAAGGTTCTGTATAAATGCTAGCTATTGTTAGGAAATGGTGAGCACAGGCAGGAGTCAACAGATGATAAAGACCTATGAAGAATAAACATCAGAGAAATCTGAAAACAAAGATGATCTGAAAATGGAGCAAAAGAGGTAAAATTTATGGATCCCCAGTAGAAGGCTTCTGGGAAGAAACAGAGGATACATAAACAGGATGGTCCAGTATGAATCATACAATCTAACTGATTGCAGAGAGGGCCCTTATCAATACCAGCACAGATCCACTGATAAAGATTGAAGTACTGACAACTTATTTTTTTGTATAAGAAGACTGGATTCTATCATCTTGCTTCAAATGAGGGAATTCCCACTTTTGTACCTTGGAAGTATACCATACCCTCCACCTCCCCATCCCCCCAAAATATCTGTATAGGTATCATCAATTTCAAGCCCCAAAGTGTTTCTGAATAAATTAGTTTTTGAAATCCCTTCAAACTCTAACATTCAATGGTCTATGTTCTAAAGTTCCCTCCAACTCTGACATTCTATATTCCAAAGCTCTTTTCAGTTCTAATATTCTGTGTTCTTAGATCCCTTCTAGCTTCTTATAAGGTTATCCTACCTCTAAAATTCCATATTCTAATGTTCCATTTAGCCTTGATATTAAACATATTATAGTTCTTTTAGTTCTATCACTCTATGTTCTATATTCTAAGTAAGGTCTCTTCCAAAGTTGCCATTCCTTGTTTTTGTTCTAAGGTCCTTTCTTTGTTCTAAGGTCTGGCAATAAATATTCTAGCGTTCTTCCAGTTCTTACATTCTATGTTCTATGATCTAAAGTCCATTCTAGTCCTGACATGTAACATTCTAAGGTTCTTCCAGATCTAGTGATCGACTTTCTTTGTTCTAAGGTCTCTTCTAGCTATAATATTCTATGTTCTATATTCTAAAGTCCCTTTCAACTCTGTTATCCTGTGTTCTATATTCAAGGGCCCCTGCGAGTCCTGATATTTGATATTCTAAAGTTTTTCCTAGCATTCTATGTTCTAAGATAATTCCAGCTCTGAGAATCCATGTTCTATATTCTAAATCCCCTCCCAAGACTGACATTCAAAGTTCTAAGTTTCTCCCAACTCTGGCAATCTATGTCCTTTATGGTAATGTCTCTGATATTCAACATTCTAGTGCTCTTCCAGTTCTAACATTCTGTGTTCTAAGATCCACTCCAGTTCTTCTATTGTGTGTTCTATATCCTAAATCCCCTTCTGGGTCTGATATTCTATCATCTTAGGACCCTTCCAACTCTGGCGTTCTATGTTCTTTGTTCTAATTGCCCATATATTCAATGTTCTTCTGTTCCTCCAGTTTTAACATTCTATGTTCTTTGTTCTAAGAAAACTCAGCATTGCCATTCTGTGTTTTGTATGCTAAGATGCCATTCAAGTTGTGATACTCCATGTTTTTCATTCTACGATTGGAAAGGGATGGTCTCCTGTGGCCAGTTCTACTACTGCGAGCAAGAATATCAAAAGGAAACATCTGACCTCAGAGAGAGGCAAACCCAAGGTGAAGTCAGTATATAGCTCTTTTGATGTGCTTTTAGTGTGTTGGCCAGGGAGGAGGATTCTGGGATTTGTCCATAGAAAGAGAAATAAAGATGAACGAGGCCAGGCAAGGGCTACCTAAAACTGGACCGATGTTCCTGGATCAGTATCAATCCCGGATGCATGTGGAGGGGAAAGCATTCATCTCCCTATGATCTCCGGCTGCTGTTTCCTGTGGCTGGGCTCCTGGCCAAGGGAGAGGGAATGGAGGCTGGGGGAAGGTAGGGATGTTGCCACTTGCCCCTCGGTCCCCAGCACATTTCCTGTGACAGAACCCTCTCTGGTCAGGATGTTATTGTAGCAGCCAGGTCTGTTATTGTGAGACAATTGGCTTTCCTGAGCTCATTAAAACATCCCTACAGTACTCTCCCTCCCAGGCCAGCTCCTGTTTTCCCACCATACCCAAAGTCATTTGGGAAAGGCTTTCTTGAGTTTCTTCACTGTTGGACCATGAGGACTCCCAATTCTTCCACTTACCCTCAGATACTCAGGGGCCCATACTGAAAGAGATCACTAGGAAATATGGGGCACTGAGTGTGAGAAAGAGAAGAGGTTAACTAGTATAAGATCCAAAACTGAATCAGTGATGGTCAGAGCCAAGGAGGACCTTAGAAGAGACTCTTAGGGATTCTTTGTATGTTATGGCCCACTTTGGCAGTCTGGTGAATCCTATGAACCCATTCTCAGAATCATGTTTTTAAATACATGAAATCAAATGTACAGAATTACAAATAAAATACTTTATGCATTTTATAAATGTGGTTATCAAAATATCTTTTTTTAATAAGTTAACAGACCCTAGGGTGAGAACCTCTGCCCCAAATGTCTCCTTTTATAGGCAAGGAGGAGATCAAGTGACTTGGTTCACTCAACAGTTAATGACAGAGCTGAGAGCTAGATCTTTTCATCTGACATTTAAATTGTGCTTTTAGATTTCCAAAGCATTTTACAAACATGTATCTAATCCGATGCTCACTACATCCTTATAAGGTAAGAACTGTTGGCAAGTAACCTCTGCCTCTTCATTTCTCCACCATTGCTGCCTTCAATGCTCTTACCTCCATCTCTTAGCACCCCAAGGTCCCTTCAAGGCTCAACTCTAGGACCCTTTCCTACAAGAGGCATGTTCTACTTCCTTCCTGTTAATAACGTTTTCCCCAACCCCTTGAAAATACTTTTTTAATTGTATTTTCTATGCTTTGATCTGAGTATATCTAATTCTCCCCAGTAACATATAAAATCCTTAGGAACTATCTGTTTTTAATCTTCATATGCTCAGTACCTAATACAGTGTCTGACACTCCATAAATACTATGGGTCTGAATGGGATCACTACATTACAGGTTAGGAAACCAGTGCTTAGAAAACTTACATGAGTTGTCCATGGTTGCAGATAGGAGGCACAGTAGTGGATAAGTGGGTAGAAAGGTAGTGCAGTGAACAGAGTACTAGGCCTAGATTCAGAAGGACCTAATTCAAATCTAGCCTTAGATACTTACTAGGTGTGTAGCCCTGCGCAAGTCACTTAACCCTGTTTGCCTCAGTTCCTCATCTGTAAAATGAACTGGAGAAGAAAATGGCAAATCATTCTAGTATCTTTGCCAAGAAAAGCCCAAATGGAGTCAGACACAACTGAAAAATGACTCACTGGGTGTGGTTGCACCTAGGAAGTCTTGGAAAGAGGATCTGAGCCCACATTTCCCATAATTCCAAGTCCAACCTTCTTTCCACCATGCTATGCCTGTATGAAGCTCTTTCTACTAAATCATATTGGTTCCAATGGAAAAATCTAGAAATTACTGAATCCTCAATGATACTGGGCAAATTAATCAGGGACAGAAAGGACAAAATAAATAACTCACCAGGGGAGAATGCATTTAATTCCCATGCAGATGAGCATGGAGAAGAGCTGATTAAATATAAAACAATATCTACTTGGGCAGCAAGCATTCTATGTATCAGTATTTCTTACAGGTTTCCCTTCCTTATTATTTTTGCTCCAGCTAATAATAAAATGAGTTTGCTGTCCCAGAACACCCACAGACTAATAGTAGGAGTAAGAATTCCAGATTTAGCCCCAGGAGATGGGGGAGAGCCAGTCTGGATCATAAATTAACTGAGGATAATGTACAAAGTGGTTACTCTATCTATAGGCAGATAATCAAAAGCTAAGTTCAGACTGGGAAAAAGGAGAAACATCTGAAAAGGAACAGAACCCAGAAGATATTGTGAGTGAAAAGCTAAGAAGCTCCAGAGTCAGGAGATCTGATTGAAAAACCAGCTACTTGTCACTTCGGACAACCCTAGTGGCCACCATGCTGGATTTAGAGTCAGAAGTTGTTCAATTGCTTTCAATGCTTCCCTAACCTATTTGGGGTTTTCTTAGCCCTTTCCTTCTCCAGCTCATTTTACAGATAAGGAAACTGAGGCAAACAGGGCTAAGTGGCTAAGTGACCTGCCCAGGGTCTCACAGCTAGGAAGTGTCTGAGGCCAGATTTGAACTCAGGAAGATGAGTCTTTTTGACTCCAGGCCCAGCCCTATCTCCACTGTACCACCTAGCTAAGTTCAAATCCCACCTCTTTCATTTAGCCATGTGACCAAGACAATTAAGCTGAGCCTCAGTTTCCTCATCTCTAAAATTGACATAGTAATGCCTCTATTACCTACTTCATGAGGTTGCTGCAAGGCTCTAATGACACGACTATAAAGCACTTTACACATTTTAAAGAGCAAGATAAAAATACGAGCTCTTTTACTAATTATTGAGCAATTCACATCCCTCTGGACCTCTGGCTCTTCCTGTAGAAAAAGAAGGGGCTTCCATTGGATAACTCCTGGACTCCCTTCTAGCTCTGAATACTCTGGCTCTAAGATAAGGAAATTCTATGACACTGAAAGAGATAATGAAACAGAAAAATGCAAAGCTGGATTTTATTCTAGAAGTGAAGGAATAGAGGCCCAGAGAAGGGAACCTACATGGCCAGAGGGCCTGGGTGGTTGTCCCAACATTAGGAGCTGGATCTCCTGGATCCCAATGCAGCAACTCATATTCCTATTGTGTTTTTTTAACCAACAAAGCATGCAACAATGCAATAAAATCATGATGATGGTGGTGGTGGTGGTGATGATGATGATGATGATGGTAATAGTGATGGATGAATAGTTTATATTTATATGAGCTTTGAAGTTTACAAAGCACTTTGTAGGAATTTACTCCATGCAACCCTGGAAGGAAAGTGTTCTTATCTTCATTTTATAGATGAGGAAACTGAGGTACAGAAAGGAGCCTTTAACACAGTGAGCAAATATCTGAGACAGTATTTGAAACCAAGACATCATGACTCCCAGGCTCCCATTTCATCCATACTGCTTCTTATTCACAGATCAATATTATCTGCCCTGTTTTATCAGTTAGGAAATTGAGTCTCAGAGGGATAAGTGACTTGCCCAAAGTCTCATAGCCAGGAAATAATAGCTCACTAAGATCTTCTAACATCAAATATATCAATCAACCATATTGCTGGTAACAAGATTTTCCACCACCACCGCCTTGGAACCCTAAAGGTTTCCCAACATGGATATGTTTACTGCCTAAGCAGCCCCTGCAAAGATGGGGAACAGGAGAGTAAGTATAAAAAGTTAAGTCTCCTCCTACTGAAGATTCTTGCCTTTTGCCATTAAAGGAAAGAGTGAGAGGCAGGGTTCCTTTTTTGAAACCTTTGCCTGAGGGGATACAAATTATATAATGCTAATAAAAAAATTTTGATATTATAGGGGTGGGGAACCTGTGGCCTTGAGGCCACATATGACCCTCTAGATCCTCAAGTGTGGCCCTTTGACTGAATCCAAATGTCACAGAACAAATCTCCTTCATAAAAGGATTTGTTCCTGCAAAACTTGGACTCAGTCAAAAGGCCACACCTAAGGAACTAGAAGGTCACAGGTGGCCTCAAGGTTGCAGGTTCCCCATCCTTGCACAAATGTGAACTCCTACTTTTTGAGGTAGCAAAGAACTAGAAATAAACTGTCTACCCATTAACTGGGGAATGGTCAATGATATACGAATGTAATGGAATATTTCTGTCTTATAAGAGACCAAAAATACGATGAATTCAAGAATTATGGGAAGACTTCCATGAACTGATACAAAATGAACTAACCAGGAAAACAGGATACAACCCAAGGATGAAAACCACCAACAATGACATGCATGAAATTATAAAGACCAAGGCTGGCTCTATTGCAGAGAGAAGAACTAGGAGTGTGGTATTCCACATGTGATGTCAGATTTGTTCGATATGCTGATTAATTATGCTGAACTATTTTAGTTTTATGGTCAATCTTCTTTATTGTAAGAGATGGATTGAGGGAAAGGACAGAGAAACACTGAGAAATGAAGGTGATATGAAAGCAAAATATATCAATAAAAATTTATTTCAGGATAATATGAAAAAGTGTGAGCTGCTATTATCGTTAATACCATAATCTTTGCAAAATTTGAGCCCACAAGTCCCATTTGCAAAATCTTTCACCTATTCCCTTCTTTAACTCAGCTAGATCAGGCATGCTCCAGAGAGTTCCCAGCCGAGGGAAACTACCAGTCCCATCTCAGATCCTTGAAGGCACAGGAAGAACTGTAAGGAATGGACCAGGAAAGGCTGGGGGTGGGGTGGAGGGAGGTCAGCTTCTATTTTAAAGATGTTTTCCTCTTCAGGACGCAATCAGTCTTCCAACAGTGAAGACAGGGCAAAGGTTGAGGCTGACATTGTGTCATTGGACATAAAGCAGTCCCTGAGGTCACTCAGCAGCTGGCAATCATGTCCTGACAGAAGGCTGCCTGAAGCCGATTTCTCTCTGTCTTCTGGTCCCCTGGGCCTTGGAGAAGGCCCTTATGGAGTCCAGCTGCTGTTAGCAGTAAGTCATTCCTTCTTTATCTTCCAGTATGCGGGACATGACCCATGCAGCCTATCCCCCTCTATGATAACAATAACTGACAATTCTATGGTGCTTTAAGGTTGACCAAGTGTTTACTTCCCTACAATCCTCTGAGGTAGGCAGTACAAGTGTTAGGACAGGGATAGGGATTCTGTGATTTCATTGGCACAAGGAACTCAGAGGAAGAAGTTCCCTCCACCAATGCAGGTTGACCCCTTGTCAGCAATTTATAATCTTAGAGATTTGCCTAGAGCCCTGAGAGGTCAAGAATAGGGTCATGGAGCCAGTATTATGCCCATATTAGAGATGTGAATTGAGAATGAATTGATTTGTGCATGGTCACTCATTTGATGTCAGAGCCAGTGATGATATCTCCCAAGTCTCTTCTCCTTGCAAGTTCATAGCACTCTCCACTACACAGCACTGCTTCTTCTTGGCCCTGAGCTTCTAGGTCATCATAAGGTTAGACTCCAGAAGAGACCTCCCTTCTTTACAAATCACCTTACTTTACAAATCAACCACCTTACTTTACAAATAAATAAACTGAGGCCCAGAGAAGTGAAAAGACTTGCCCAAGTTTGCACAATTAATGTGTCAAAGCTAGGATAAGAGCTACATTTGAAGTAAGAAAGAAGTAGACAGAAATGAGGCCCCCACCCCCCAAGATAACAACAGAGGGAACAAGCTAGGCAGCTAGGCAGAAGGGGAGTATAGTCAGACCTGCATGTTAGGTTAATCAGTCTGATGATGAATAGAGAATGGGACTTGAGCCAAGAAGACCAACCAGAAGCCTGCTTCAGTAGTTCAGATGTCAGGTGATAAGGGTCTGGGCCAGAGTGGTGACAGTGTCAGAGGAGATAAGGGGGCGTACAAAACAAAATATTTTATAGAGAAAATCGACAGAACTTGACAATAGATTGGATACAGTGGGAGTGAGAAAGGTTAGCAGGAGTTAAGTCACAGGTACACACTAAGGTTGTGAGTCTAGGTAATTGAGAAGAAGGTAGCACCCTAATGTTGTTTTTGTTTGGTCATTTCTAATCATGTCCAAAACTTGATGACCTCATTTGTGATTTTCTTGGTAAAGATACTGGAACAGCTTGCCATTTTCTTCTCTAGCTCATTTTGTAGAAGATGAAATTGAAGCAAACATGGTCAAGTGACTTGCCCAGGGTCACACAACTAGTAAATGTCTGAGATCAATTTGAATTAGTAAAGATGAGTCTTCCTGACTCCAGACACAGTACCCTGCCCATTGTGCCACTTCCATGCCCTCAACTATAGTAGAAAATTTCAAGAAGAAAAGGTAAGAGGAGAATTGCAGGAAAAGATGAGTTCAGTTTAGGACACGTTAAATTTAATATCTTGTGTAATATAGGGAGTCTCTTTCTAGCTTATATCTGTAGCACAATATTCCAGAGCATAACAAGCATTGTAAAAGGCTTTCTACAGCTAGCTAGTTTTCTTGGCACCAATCTCTACAGAGCTCCCACCCAATGTTCCTCTTTCTACTTTCTAAGACCAAGTAGAATCTAATGCTGTTCCCATATGCCAGCCCTTCAAAGTCAGTACCATATGCCACCTCCATCTTCTTTTCTCTGGGCTAAACATTCCCAGTTCTTTTGGTCAAGCTTCTCATGTTCTTCTGGACTCTTAGAGGCTATCCCATCTTCATCGCCCTTTTCTCTTCATCCTAAGCTTCTCTAAGTCACAGAATTGAGAGAACAGCTTATAAATGCTGGCAAAATCCTTCCTACCAAAGGCAGCCAAAATAATTCACTACTGAGGACTTCATACATTTTTTCAATTCTTCAACAAAACAATTTGGAATTCTGAAAGCAAAGTTGCTAAATTGCTTATAATCAGAGGATTCTCAAATGATTAAAGTTCAGGCACCTTGATGGCTTAAAAAAAAAAAAGTCTATATGTGCAAACATATTCATGGCATAACCATTTATAAAGCAAAAACATGTACCCAGGAATCCAGTGATGGCCAAACAAATTGTGTTTGACTACTTTAATGAAAAAATTATTGCATTTTATGGAATGACAAATATGAAGAATTTAAAGGAATGTGGAAAGAATTGTACAAAATTACTCTGCCCTGGGGCTGAGTGGAAGGAGAGCTGAAAGAAGGAACGAAAACTTAATCCACCTACTTTTATAGCCATCCCTAGACTTTGCTTCACAATCTCATCACCCATCCACCAGGATATTAGAGTCTGCTTAGAATAGGCATACCTGCTACCTCCCAGGGCCTCTCCCACTCCCAATACAAACATACTTTTTATCCTTTGCTCTTGCTTTGAGAAGACTAATCAAACAATATTGCTCCTTAAAAAGGCAGGATAATACATTACCCTATGGCTCCACTGTAGGGCAGCTAGGGGATGCAATGGATATAGCACTGGGCTTGGAATCAGAAAGATTCCTCTTCCTGAGTTCAAATCTGGCCTCAGACACTTAGTAACTGGGTGACCCCTGGCAAGTCACTACATACTGCTCGCCTCAGTTTCCTCATCTTTAAAATGAGCTGGAGAAGGAAATGGCAAACTGCTCCAGTATCTTTGCCAGGAAAATCCTAAATGAGGTCACAAAATACTCACAACAACATGGCTCCACTCCCCAGGTCAGAAACCTCCAATTCCCATGTGTGCCGTTTTTCCCTATTAGAATGTATATTTCATAGGAAAGAAGCATCTCACTTTTGAGCTTGTATCCCCAGTGCCTAGCTAACACAGTGCCTGTCACTTCATAGTTGTTTAATAAATGTTCATTCACTCATTCAAACCAGAGCCAAAGGGACCCAGAAATAATATTTATAACAATATAAATCAAGGTTTTGGTTTATATTTCTTAACCTGGTACCTGTGAATTTGTTTCTAAATATATTTTAATAACTGTACCAGAATACATTTTGTTTCCTTTGTAGGCATATTTTTTTGCATTTAGAAACATAATCATGATTCTAAGAAGGGACCCATTGACTATGCCAGGTTGCCAGTAGGATCCATGATGCAGAAATTGTTAATAAACCCTGATGGGGAACTGAAAGCAACAAAACTCAGGTCAAATGAAATGGACAATGTTGATACCAGATTATTAAAATCAAAACATACATCCTTCCTTTCTGTTAACAAGTGGGCCTCAAAAAAATGGAAAGTGATTAGCACCATCAATCACAGTAGACACTGTGTTCAGGGAATGATCCTGAGATAAAGAAACTTTGTGGGCACTAAGGAAATTGGACAAAGTTTGGAAAGCTAGCCTAAGCCAAGTCAACACTGAAAAGAAAAATTTTGTTGGAAACAACATGATCTTTAAAGCATTGAGTCATTATTTAGGAGTTATTTCAAAGAGGGAAAAAGTTGCTCCTAAAATGAGACAAATCACAGATTATATTCATTGTATCCATAAAGATACCATACTACCCACAGCTCTGACATCCTCTCTTCTGCCCAGAAGTCAGAGTCCCACCCCAGGTTCTGACTGGTAGGCTGCCACTTATTTACTCCTGGTCTCAGGACCAGCATGGCTCATCTCCATAGCACAGTGCTTCCTCCTCCCTTACTTTCTACCAAGTGAAGCATGGATGGGGCTCAGGGAGAGACAATTTCAGAAAGACTCAGGAGAGGGGGGAGAATTCTTCAGTTATCCAAGAATCTTCTGGAAATCTGTCTCTATCTCTGTGTGCCTGTATGTGTCTCTCTATCTCTCTGTTTCTCTCTCTGTCTCTGTCTCTCTCTCTCTGTTTGTTTGTGTGTGTGTGTGTGTATGTGTGAGTGTCTCCCCACCTTGGTAAAAACATCATTCTTCAAAAGGTTGAGAAACCAACAAGAGGAAATTCTACTCTGGATCTGATTCTCATCAACAGGGAGGAACTGACTGCTAGAACACTGAGGGAAAGTGCATGCTCCAACCTAGAGTTTGTGATAGAGGAGAGGAAATCGGGGCAGTCTGCTATGTATTAAGTTTTAATAAAGTGGATTTCAAAGGATTCAGAGGAAACATAGGGAGGATCCTATGGACTAACATGCTTCAAGGGAAGTCAACACAGGAGGATAAAAGATATTCAAGAATCAAATTCTGAAAACACAAAGAGAAAGAATTCCAAAAAGAAAGAAAACTGGGATTTATTTGAAAAGACCAATATGGACGCATGGGAACACATTGGCCAAATTAAATTTTCATTCCTCTCCAGGCTGCACTCTTGAATCTCTCAGATGTTAGCTATAATGCCCCCATGCCAGCTACCTTCACTTTCCCTTTTCCCCTCTAATACAGCAAACCTGGATAACTAGGTGACTCCTCAGAATGAGGAAACATTGATAACTTCAAAGAGGGGTAGTTGGGGGTGGTAAAGATAATATATTTCATTTAGGGCATTTTGAGATTGCCCAAAATCTCTGGGACATTCAGTTGTAGATACTAACAAGTAAGAGGTGATATAGGATTGAAGCTAAAAAGAGAGATGAGTTAGATATGTGGTCCTGGAGATCATTGGCAGAATGATAATGGAGTCCATGGAAGTGGTGCTCACCAAGAGATGAGGTGCAAAGACAGAAAATAAGAGGAATCGGAACAAAAATTGGGGGATACCTATGGTGGCAGGGCAGGACATTGATGATGATCTAGCAGAAAAAATTAAAAAGAACATCAAACAATTAGGAGGAGAACCTGGAGAGAGCAACATCCCCAAAATCCATGGAGGAAAAATTATCCAGGAGGAAGGGGGTGATCAAGAGTTTCAAACATTACAAAAAGATGAAGAAGTCTGACAATTGAGATCAAATTCAGCGATTAAGAAACACTGGTAACCTTGGAGAGGGAAGTTTGAGTAAAGTGGTGAGGTCAGAAGCCAAACTGCAGAGGGATGATCAGTGAGGGAGAGGAAAGGAAATTGAAGTATTGAGTATAAACAGCAAATTTGTGCATTAGGTAGATTATTTTGACAATTTGTAGAGGATGGTTTGGAGAGACAAGAGGATGGATGTAGGAGGACTGGCTACTGCAATAGTCCAGACAAAATTAACAAGGACCTGATCTAAGATGGTGGTAGTGTGCATGGAGAAAAGGATTGTGAGATACTATGGGACAGAACCTAATAAAGTTTTTTGTTGTTCAATGATGTCCAAATCTTCATAACCCCATTTGGGGTTTTCTTGGCAAAGATACTGAAATGGTTTGCCATTTCCTTCTCCAGGTCATTTTACAGATGAGGAAACTGAGACAAACAGGGTGAAGTGACTTGCCCAGAGTCACACAGCTCATAAGTGTCTGGAGTCAGATTTGAACTCAGGAAGATGAGTCTTTCTGACTCCAGACCTGGAGTGCTATCCACTGTGCCACCTAGCAACTAATTGAATGTAGGGAATGAGGAAGAGGGAAGAAGAGTTGAAGAAGAATGAGCCTTAATAAGGACAGGGAAAGTCATGTCATCAACAGAAATAGCAAAACTGAAAGAGGCACTGATTCAGGAGAGCAAATGATGAGTTCAATTTTAGACATCCTGAGTTTGAGGTACCCCTGAGAGCCTTGGGTGATTTCCGGTAGGTCAATGGAGACTCAGCTGGAGCTCAGGGGAGAGATCGAATATTCATTTGGAACTTGTCTGCATAGAGGTGATCAGTGAAGCTATGGAAGTAAGACTATCAAGGGAAAGAAAGAAGAAACAGGATGCTGGGGAAAATTAAAACTGAAGAGGTAGGAGATAAGGAAATTGGCTGGACAGATAGTAGGAGATGTGCTCCAATCCTTCTAGCGACCTCCTCCACCCACCCTTTGTCAGTTTTATGGTTTCTATGGAAACTAGGATGACCTAGCAACCAGCAGAAGGGTTTATTCACAAAACATACCCTCTGTGCAATCATTTGTGGTCTGAGAGGGCAGCAAGAAAGTGAGAAATCAGCCTATAAATAACATTCCCCACCAAATCCTCTCCCATAGGGAAAAAGAAAGAAATAATTCGCATTTTCACTTGATATGCCTTTGTTCAAGCAAACCAAATATAACCAAACCTTTCAGTTCTAGAGGAGGCTACTCCTTCTTCCCAGCCCCTAGCCTCTGGGGACAACTAGACTCAATATATGCAGAAAGCACCTACCATCTGTCAAGACTCCTCTATAACCAGTCTTATTTTCTTTGTTCCCACCCTTCTTGGGACCTCCCACAGGTATCCCCTCTTACCAAACTTTCAAAGCAATGGGGCTTTTAATCCAAGTCCCTGGGGATTGACAGGGTGATTATTTATATATACTTAGAGAAGAACTATTATCCTAGTGACAGATAGTAAGACAGTTCCTGATAGCCCCAAGTTTCAGACTGTAAGCCCTTCTCTTTGGACCCTGATAGGAGATGAGATTACCTAGGCCCTTCCCCCATCTCTAATCAGAATCCTCCTCCTAATGAAGCCATCAGTCATCCTGAAAACCAGAAGAGAAAATGGTGGGTTGGCAATGAAGATAATGGAAGAATTGGCTGAGATGGCAAGCACTTTTCTCTGGTTTATATCTCAAGCAAATGAGAATCAAAACAAAGCATTACCTCCCCAGTATCCTCTCTCCATCTCCCAAGATTCCCAAGACTCCTTAAGACTCACTTATAGATGGAAGGTCTTGATAACTTCATATTCTTTTCTCATATTGGCTAAGTTTACTGTTCACCTCTTTTTTTTTTTGCCTAAAGGGGATGCCTTTTGAAAGACTTCACTGAAAGCCTGAACAACAATAGTTTGATTTATGTCTGCCACTGTCCCTTTTCGTAGTTCATCAAGGCAACTTTCACTATGTTTGTAGATCATCTTAATAAATATTTCACAGGGATTTTAAAGTAATCATACATGAGTCAAAACTGGCAGCAAGAGTGTTAATAAACATTCACTTGGCAACTACTATCTTCTGGGGACTATGCTAACTTAGCACTGGAGATTCACAGAAAGTTAAAAGACAGTCTCTGCTATCCCGGAGTCCACAGACAAAAGGGGAAACAACATGCCAAGAAATGTATGGAAACAAGCCATATGCAGGATAAAATGGAAATGATCAGCAAGAGGGAAGGCACTAACCCTAATGGAAATCACGAAAGACTTGCTATAGAAGGTTGGATTTTAGCTGAGACTTGAAGAAAACCAGAAATACTAAGAGTCAAAAATAAGGAGGTAGAACAGGGGTGGGGAACCTGCAGCCTCAAGGTCACATATGACCCTCTAGGTCCTCAAGTGAGGACCCTTTGACTGGATCCAAACTTTACAGAACAAATCCCCTTCATAAAGGCATTTTTTCTGCAAAACTTGGACTCAGTCAAAAGGCAACACCCAAGGACCTAGAAGGTCCTTGTGGTCTCAAGGCTACAGGTTTCCTACCCCTGAAGTAGAGCATTCCGAGCATAGAGGACAATCAAAGAAAAGGCACAGTCGGGAGATGGAGTGTCTTGAGCAAGGTACACCAAAGTGGTCAGGATTACTGGATCATAGAGTAGGGTAAAAAGGTGTAGAAGTGCAAAAAAAAAAAAAAAAAAAAGAAGTATAAAAAGTCTCAAAAGGTAGTGAGTGTTAGATTATGAAGGGCTTTGAACACCAAAGAGAGGTCTTTAATTTTGACCCAGGAAAGGATAAGAAACCACTGGAGTTTAATGAATAGAAGAGTAAATGGTCAACACTGTGCTTTTGGAAGATCATTTTGCCAGACAAGTGGACAACAGACCAGAATGAGAAGAGACTTATGGCAGAGACCAACCAGAAGCCTAAAGGAGAGACAAGGGGACATACAAGAGATGTTCAGAAGGTAAAAATCAACAGGATTAAGCATAGATTGCATATAATGGTAAGAAGAGTAAGAATTTGAGGATGCCACCTAGATTGCAAGCTTGGATGACAGAAATCAGGGTAGTACCCTCAACAGTGATAGGAAATTCAAAAGACAGATGGGTTTGAGGGAAAGAGAATGAGTTCAGTTGTGGATCCCTTGAGTTTAAGATGTCTGCAGAGTAACCAGTTCAAGACATATAGGAGATTTTTGGAGATGAGACTCTGGAGATTAGGAGAAAGGATGGGGTGTAATAAATAAATATGAGCTTAGAGATGATAAAATAGGAGCTAATGACATCACCCAGCAAAACAGTCCAGAGGAAGAACAGAAAAGGATCCAGGACAGAGCCTTGAGCTGGGCTCCACTTGCAGAAGAGAAACAGAGCTATCTGAAATGCCTCTAGGAAGCTATACGATACTCTCAGTAATCCCAACCTACTCCTCTGCCATCAAGTCCCATCATTTTGACCTCAGTACTCTTCTGATGATGTCCTCTGACTATGAATCATGAAACACCACAATCTCAGGAGAAGCAAAGCTGTGGATGATCTCAAAGATAGCATAACAAAATTGAAGTATGTCACCAATGATGATTTATGTACAGGAAGAGCTATAAAATAATTACAAATAGAAACAGAATATATGTATATATATATGTATATATGTGTGTATGTATAACACAATTAAGAACATATATAATCAAAGAAGGAAATGGACCAGTCACAATCTTGTGAGGAAGAATAATTAGAACATTTTTGACATTCCATCCTCCCATCTCTGTGCCTTTGCCCAGACTCTCCCTCATGCCTAGAATGAGTTCCATTTCATTACCTCTTTATATAATCTCTTCAAAGGCTAGCTAAAGGGCTACCTCCCACACAAAGCCTTCTCTCCCATTGTTAATGCAACCCAAGCCCAAAAATCACTTTTTATTTCTTTTTATTTCCTTTCTTTCACATATCTTATTTCTCCTCATAGCACCTTGAAGACAGGGGCTGTTCCAGCATTTGTCTTTCTACATGTGTCCAAAAGTCTTAGTCCAATTTTAGTAGCTACCTATTAAAGCTCAAAACTGTATTAAGACTTTGGGGACACCATACATACATACATACATACATACATACACACGCACACACACACACACACACACAGCGTCTAGCACAGTGCCTGCTTATCACTTTGCTTCATCAACTTATAGTTTGAAAAGTGCTCTTCATTTATTATTTCATCCAGTCCTCCCAACAATCCTGAAAGGTAGGCAACACAAGCACTGTTTCCATGTAAGATCTGGGCAAACTGAGATTCAGAGTTTGTGACTTGCCTATAACCATCCACTGAGAAAGCATCAGAGGCAGAAATCAAACACTGTCATCCTCACTCCAAGTCCAGTGTTCTTTCTATGCTGCAGTGCCTGTCTGTATTTGGGGGACAGGGGGTGGGACAAAACTTCATGTGAATCCCTCAGATCCCACCCCATAAGAATTACTTCTCTGCTTAAAAGTACCAGTAGTCTCTCCTAGCCTGTACTACGCATGGTCAGATCACAGAATCTGAGAGTCAGAAAGAGACTCAGAAAGCATGTTGCCCAGCCCCTACCTAAACAGGAATCCTTCCCAGCATTCCCTGTGGTATATAATAAACTCCCTTAGTGCCTGACTTTCTTTTTGTCCTCATTTCCCCAGAGTTTGTGTCTGAAACAAGAGATATTTCAAAATTTTCATTTAATTTAATGAATTAACTAGGAGTCATTCAGCTTTACTTGAAGAGCCACATTAACAGATGATTCACTGCTGCCCAAGATACTGGACTACACTGGGGGATAGCTCCGATTGCTCGGAAGTCTTCTCTTAAATTAAACTGAAATCTGTTTCTCAGCAGCTTCCCTCAATTGTTCCTTGTTTGGCTTCCAGATTCAAACAGAACAAGGCTAGACCTTGCACCATGTTACAGACCTTCAAACATGCGAGGACAGATGTTTTCTTACTGTGTTTTTCTTACTGTGTTTTAAAAACTCATGAGCCCATAGTTCTTCCAAATGATTGTCTCTCAGCCATGGACTCTAGCCATCCCCCCATTCTGGATGTATCATAGATTCGGAGATTAAGAATTGAATGGGATCTTAGAAGTCAATGAGTCTCTCTGCTCACTGCAATTTTACAGAGTAGAAAAGGGAGACTCAGAGTTTGAGTGACTAACCCAGGGTCACACAGCTAGTAAATGTCTAAGGTAGGATTAAATCCAGATCTCCCTGATTTCAAGTCCAGTACTAGGTCACTCCATCATGCTGACTCTCAACTCCTTTGGATGTGTTCCAGCATATCATTATTTCAGGTCTCTGTAATATACTTAGGATGGGTCTTTCATGTATAGACATGAATCTCCACCTCTCTATGACTTGCCAGTCTTTGAGAATTGCTGAAGCCAGGAAGATAATTCCTATCTCCCCACAACACACACACAGACACACACACAATACACAACACACACATGTACACAGCATTTCTCAAATATACCAAACCTGGCCATAAATCTAGAGATGGAAAGAATTTTAGAAACCACTTAGTCACACAACCCCCTCTCCAATTTTACAGATGCATAAACTGAAGTCCTAAAAAGTTAAGCAATTTGCCTAAGGTCTTAAGGGCAGGGAATGGCAGAGGTGAAATCCAGGTACCCAAACCCAGGTACACTAATACCAAATCCAGCATTATTCACCCTGCGCCATTCTGGTCCTTGACAGTCTATCACTAGACCCATCTCCAAGTCTTTCTAGTATCTGATTAGGATCTGACAGAGATTGTACTCAACTGGCAACATTGGAGAATAACAATAAATCCTATTTCCACAATGCTTTTAGGTTTTCTAAGCACTTGATGTGCATTTTCATTTGGTTCTTCCAACGATAGCTATGTAAGGTAGATACAATTATCTCTGTTCTACAGAGGTCAAAACTGAAGCTCAACAAGGATAAGTTACTTGTCCAGAGTCACACAGCTATTGAGTACGTGAGGCAGGATTCAAACACAGGACCTCCTGACTCTAAATCTAGCACTCACGCCCACCATGATGAGACAAAATAGGAAGACTCTTGTCAATGTCTTGGCAGCCCAAACAGAATATGATCGTTAATATGGTCTGACCAATAAATGTGAAAGACCATAATAAGAGTCCTCCGTTTAGAGTCTAGAAGAGACAAAAATGACATCAAGTAAATATCTGACAAAGCCAAGAGGAAGACATATAAAGAGAGAGAACAGAAAATTCAGAACAGAACAGAAGATTCAAAGTCAGAAGACCTGGGTTCCAATTCCAGGCCTGATACAACTACCTATGTGACCTGAAGCAAGTCACTTTTATTCTCTGGGCCTCAGTTTTCTCATCTATAAAATGAGAATTTGGACTAGGTGATCTTGAAGGTCGCTTCTAACCTAGAGCTTGGATCCAAGTGCTCAGACTAATCCTTGGTCACTTGATAAGTGTCATAGTGCCTGGGGCACTGAAAAAATACTTATTAATTTAATAAATAAATAATATTAATTAATTTAAAAATGTTAATTGATTGATTGTGTTAGAAGTTTCATCTTGCTGCTCTTAGGATGTTATTGACCCATTTTCTCCCCAGAAAGTATTAGTAGCCACCCTCACTCTCCACTCCTAAGCTTTCTCCTTCTTCCTCCTCCTAACTACCTTCCCTCTTTAGGGGAAGTAGAAGTTTCTGATGGCCAGATAGAGGGGTCACAGGTCACAAATTGCCTGGCAAAATTCCACTGCATCCGTTTCCTGTCCTGGCCCTTTTTCTGAGCTGGTTTCCCCCCCAGGGAAACCACAAATAAAGCCTCCTCAGCATTTTGCCCCTTTATGGAAAGGTTGGGTTTGGGGCCAGTGTGTATTTCTGGCCTTACTGAAGATTTCATAAAACCTTTTAGGGGCACAACCAGCATTTAGGGTGGTCTGGGCTTTTCCCCAACACGGAAACTTTGTGCTTGGCTCAAAGAGATGGTAGGAAATCAGCCTCACCAAGGTAGTGAGGTGAAAAACACTTACTTTGGAGGCAAAGTGCCAGGGTTCAAATCTCAGTTCTGCTATTTGTGAGAAATTGAATAAGTCAGTTCTCCTCCCTAGTGTCCTCTTTTATAAAATGAAGGAATCTGCCCCTCTCACATCCCTTTCCACTATAAATCAATGACCCTGTGGTCTATGATTCCTTACCTTTCCCTCAAAAAATGATGTTAGACTCACAGTCAGACACTGTCAGGACTGGGAGAAATCTAGAATATATTCTTAGTTTCTCTGCCTTCTTTCAGATCTCCATGTCCCTGCTCCAATCCTACTTTATGCAGGTGCCTGCATTTGAGATTTTCTTGGCAAAGATACTGGAGTAGTTTTCCATTTCCTTCTCCAAATCATTTTACAGATGAGGAAACTGAGGTAAACAAGGTGAAGTGACTTGTCGGGGTTTTATAGCTACTAAGTGTCTGAGACCAGATTTAAACTCAGGAAGAGGAGTCTTCCTGACTCCAGATCCAGCACGCTATCCACAGGACCATCTAGTTGCCCTTTCCCAATGATTCAAAAGTGAAATAGGTTGCTTTGATATGTAGTGAGTTCTTTGTCACTGGAAGATATCAAACAGAGATTGGCCAGGAATATTGTAGAAGAGATTGCTATCCAGGTAATGTTTCAATGATGGTTCCTGAGTTTCTTTCTAAAGTTGAGGTTCTGTGATTCTGATACTTCCTAGCATAGTGAAGAAAACACACTTGTCCAGCAACAAGGATGGTCAAGTAGAAAGAAGGCTGGGTCTAGAGTCAGATGACCTAGGATTCAATCCCCAGGATGACAATAAGCCAGTCACTTAACCTCTCTATGCCTCAATATCCTCATCTGTAAAATGAGATTGGACTCATTAGCCTCTGAATTCTCTATCTGTGATCCTATGATCTTGTTCCCCATTCTACATCATGCTAAACCTCTCATTTCCATTCTTGCAGAAAAGATGGAGAGATGTGGGGTAGAAAGCAATAAGTAACATGATATTAATTCAAACTTGGCTGAATGGAAGACTCAAAAAAAACAGTTATTAATCTGATGCTATCCAATTGGAAAGTGGTCTACAGAGGAGTGTTGAGGGGCCTGTGCTGGGCCCTTGATTCTTAAACACTGTTATTGATGTCTTGGATGAAATCAGAGATGATATGCTTTATCAAATTAGTAAAGTTCATGAAGTTATAAAGCACAGATACTGTCATGATCCACAAATGACATGACAGGCTACCCAGGAGTAGGGAACCTGTGGCCTCAAGTTTCACATGTGGGCTTCTAAGTCCTTGGGTATGGTCTTTTGACTGAGTCCAAGTTTTACAGAACAAATGCTTTTATTAAGGGGATTTATTCTGTGAAGTTTTGATTCAGTCAAAGGGCCACACTTGAGGACCTAGAGGGCCACATATGGTTCTGCAGCTTCCCCACCCCTGGCACTATAACATTGGACAAAAGTTAGTAAGATGAAATTTAATAACAATAAATGTAAAGTCACATTGGAGCTCCAGAAGATCAATTTCACAGTTCTAAGATGGGGAGATGTGGCCACATGATAGGGTTAATGTAAAAATGTGGGAGTATGGGGCTGCAAGCTCAAGTTGTGTTAATAGTGTGATACTGGAGCCAAGAAAGCTGGCATAATCATAGGTTCAATTAAGAAAGACACAGTGCCCAGGACTAGCGAGATTAAGGCACCACTGGATTCTGCCCAGTTTTCCCAAATCTGGTATATAATGGTCAATTCTAGACATGAAGAGGTAGAGTAGTAGGGCGAGCCCATCATCTTATAGGAGAACCAGTGGAAGAAAGTGGGGATTTTAAGCTGGAGAAGGGAAGATTTGGGGTTGGAGCACAGCCACAAGGGGCATTTTCAAGTTTTTGAAATTCTTTCAAGTGAAAAAAGAACACAACCTGTTCTGCCTGACCCCAGAGGGCAAAACAAGGAACAATGGGTGGAAAATGCAAAGGAAGATTTTGACTTGATGGCAGGAAAAACTTCCTAACATTCCTAACATTTCCCAAAGTGAAATGGGCTGTCTCAAGAGGCACTGTGTTCCCCCTCAATGCATGTCTTCAAACAGACATTCAATAACCACAGCAGTATGTTGTGGAGACAATATGTGTCCAGGTGTGGATTGAATTTCCTATCTAATATTTTGTGACTCAGTGGAGTTGGGATCCTTTTAAAAGCAGGATACCTCATCGCCTCATGCTTCCAAGGGTACAAATTCAGGTCTTTAGGAGCATCAGCTAGAATAGAAGAAGAACCAATAAATACAAGCTCCTAAGAGCAGGGAATACGTTATTATTTTTTAATTATTTTATTTTAATTTATGGAATAAAATAAGCATTTCCAGAACATAGAATAAAAAAAACTATTATGTTATTCCTTTTAAATATATAATAATCATGTAAATTTCTTTTTTTCCTTTTATTCTTCCTTCCCCCACTGTAGAGATCTGGCTACTATTAGACACAAATGGGTGTATGCATGTATGTACATGTATATATATATGTGTGTGTCTATATGTCTTCATGTATGTGTGTACATATACACATATGTAGTCTGTACATCTATTTATCAGTTCTTTCTCCGGACGCCAATAGTGTCTTTTTTCATTTGTCCTTTATAGTTAATTTGAGGAGAATACTATTGTGCTATAAGAAATGAGCTCAATGATCTTAGAAAAACATGGAAAGATTTGCATGAAATAATGAAGTGAGCAGAACCAAGAGAACATAGTATACAGTAACAGCAATATTGTTTCAAGGGAATGCTTTTGAGCATTCCTGACGCAAAGGACCTGACACTTAGTAGGCAATTAACAGATTCTTGTTAAATCACATTTCATTATATTACATTGTACTGAACCGAATTGAATTTCAGGGTCTCTGGGGAAGAAGTCACAAGGGAAAAGGACATAGTTTATAACTTTAAAAACCATGGTGTGTTCTTTTGGAATATTTTTTAAACAGAAAATATGGCTAAACAGAAGAGCATATTTTGATCTAGTAAGCCACCAAAAGCCAGCCTGAATATTCAGACCATGAGGCCAGACATCACTGCCTACCTGATGGCAGATACTTGAATCACAGGTATAGGGCCAAGGAGGAAAAAGAGTTTCTGGCACAACCCAAGTCTATGACTCTTCTCTCTGTTTGGAGGGGGAACTTTCTACCTAAAGAGACCAAGGCTCTCAAAAGATTGATGAAAGAGAGATTACCAGTATAAATGGGACATATACTTTTCAAAAAGTTTTGCCCATCGTAAGTACTTCAAAAATGTTTCTTAAATTGAATTTTTTTATGTTGATCAGCATCCCCCGACAACCCTCTCACAATGTGGAGGGACTGACTGCTACCTCCTTTATGGTCTTCCCACCCTAAACTTCTTCCCACTCTGATCCATTTTCCACCTGGATGCCTGAATGATTTTCCTAAAGCACAGATTAGACTATATCCCTATTCCTTTAAGTAAACTCCAGTAGCTCCCTCTGACCTATAGAATCAAATATAAACTCATCAATTTGACTTTTCAAAACTCTACCCCATCCTACCTTTCCACCTCAATCACACATTACAACTATCCCTTCCACTTTGTGACTTTCGCCATCAAGTTTTCAATATGTCTCAGATTGGCACAAGAAATTAAATGGATACTTTTTGAGAGTTTTGCCTAAGCCACAGACAACACATGAAAGCCAGAAGAAGACACAGAAAGTTTAGAAACTCAGAAATGTATAAAATATGTGTATAGTATTATGTAAGAACAACACAAATTTTACAGTAAGTTACTGTAAATACCCCATAAGATAAGAAGAAAAAATGTTGACCTCTTCTCTGGGACAAAGGGAGGGCCAAAAGATTTTACGTGGATTTTCAAAATCATGGGAGCACTGTACCCCTAACCCCCATAATGTGAAAGGAATAATTGTATTCTCCTTCATTTATGCTAGAGTCGAGCTAACATGACCTTTCTGCTGGAATTTATATACAACATCCATGTCCTCTTTCTATGCCTTTGGTCTGGGTGGATCCTTGAAATGTTCTCCCCTCCTCATCTCTGCTTTTGAAAATCTCTACCACATAAGATGATATAATGGCTTCTAGCATTACCACACTGTGTGGCCTTGGATAATTCATTTCCCTTCTCTGGACCCCAATTTCTTTCACCATAGAATGAAAGAGTTAGACTATTCAGTCTACAAAGGGCCCTGCCACCCATGACAATCTATATCCCAAGGTATCTCCCAGCATTTAGAAATCTATAGTTTCTTAAACTATAGAGGGTTATCAAGGGTTATCAATCTGTGGCCTATGATTTTGTTTATATATATAGTATTTTATTTAGTTGGTCTCCTTTGTAATCTTCTGTATTTTATTTTATAAATTATTCTGAACAGACTTTACTAGACATGGTCAAAGTTCAAGACCCCTGGTCTATAGGATAATAGCTAAATGGAATTTTATAGTACCTCAGAGGCCATCTAATACATTTCTCATTTTACAGAAAAGGAAGCTGAAACTCAAGAATGTTCTGTGACTTGTAAGCATCAAAGGTAACAAATAAACCCAAGTTCTCAAACTCTAGAGCCAGTGTATCTTAGTGCTCCAGGGCACCACCTGGCAGTACCACAGCACCTAAGGCTCATCCCAGCTCTAACGTTCTGGATCCTGAGACCTTTCCTAGTACTGCCTCTCTGTAGTCTAAGGTCCTTTTGAGCTCTGAGAGTCTATGAATCGACTTCCACCATGTTGGGCTGCCAACTCTGATGACATAAAGATAACACGGAAATGTTGGCCTTTTCCAGCCAGCTCATTCTATCTTTAGTTGTCTTTTTTAAGCATTTGTTGTTTTTCTTTTCCCAAACATAAAAATAGCTCGTTATGAGCCCAGCATTTCAACATTACCCTACATGTACGCTGACTGCCTGCCAACCCTCCCCCACAATACAGCATGAGCCAGCTGGATCATTGGTATAAAATAGGGGGATCCCGGACCTGGCCCTTGACCCTGTCCCAGGACCAAATCAACAACCTAAAACTAATAGTTCAAGGAACTATATTGAGGAACCAGACCCAGATTTTTAAAGATGATCTTCACTGTACCCTAGGGTAATGTTCTTCCAACATAACTCAAGCCAAGTCTAGAGAAGTTGGGTCCAAACCCCTTTCTTCTCATTAGGAGTGCTACATGAAGAGTCCTTCCCACCTCTTATACTCACTCACCTGGGCAAGTCATCCTCTCTGAGCCTCAGTTTGCTCATCTGAAAATGGGAATCAATTAGTCATTTCTTTCAAGGCTGCCCTCTGGACTTTCCCTATCATAACCCAGCTCTTCATGCACACTTTTGGAGTACCTTTGCCCCAGTGGCCTTTCCAAATGGACCCCAATGACATTGGAGGAAAGATTAGGGCTGATGACTTTGCACAGCTCTACCTCACTTCGATCCAATTCATTTCCAAGTCAAGACATCACCCTTCTGATGTCATAGGTCTTCTTTGAGGATCTTACCAATATTGCCAGAAAAAAAGAAAAAAAAAAAGAAAATGCTCTCAAACCTTACCATGAGCCCAATTCTGACATTCTTGAAGTCAAAAAGAAAAATTCTCCCTGGTAGTTTTTTGATTCGTATAAGAGGCAGAAGAGGGGGAAGAGAGATGAAGAAGAGTCCTGCCTCTGGAGTTTGGGAACCTGGGTTCAAATCCTGATTCTGCAACTTGCTTTGTGCTAGTCATTCCAGTCCCAGTTTATTCCTCTGAAAAATGGACTTGATAAATGGAAGCGTAGGGTCTATCTATTCCCATCCCTTCATTTTATAAAGCAGGAAACTGGAGCCCAAGGAAGCAAAGTATGTCCACACAGTTAGTAAATATCAAAGGTAGGCTTTGAACTTAGATCCTATGAGTCCAGAGATGATTCTCTTTCCTTGGTACCATATCTCATATCCTTCCCGAATACAGTCTATTGTATTTTTTTATTAAATTGCTATGTTTTTGCTGCCATGGAATCACTTACAACACAGAAAACACATGTTCAAAGATGGGATTCTATTTGAATTAGTGCCTGCGATTTGTTGGCTAGCTGGCAACAGGAAAAAGCGCAGCTGATTTTGAATCCTGGCTTTGTCACTCCCTTGCCCAGGCTGCTAGGTGGCGCCATGGTGCTCTGAGTGCTTGGTCTGAAGTCAGAAGACGAATCTTCCTGAGTTTAAATCTGGCTTCAGGTATGTTGGGCAAGTCACCTAACCCTATATGCCTCAGTTTCCTCATCTGTCAAATGAGCTGGAGAAAGAAATGCAAACTACTTTAGGATCTTTGCCAAGAAAACCCAGCTATGACTGAATAACAACTTCCTAGCCCTGTGACATTGGGCAAAGAACTTTCCCTTTCTGAGTCTCAGCTGTAAAGTGAGAGATAGACCTTCAATCCTTTCCAGATCTAAATCCCACTAAGATTCATGGAAAACATCTCAGGCCAGATCATAAAACGGTACTAGGCAGCACCAAGGACCTTTAAATAGTGCTAGCATCAACATTTCACTTTAAGGTTTTCAAAGCACTTTACATGTTATTATCTCCTTTGATCTTTAAACCCTGGGAGGTAAGTGCTCTTATTATCCCCATTCCTCAGATGAAGAAACTGAGCCTCAGAGATGTTAAGTGACTTGCCCAGGGTCACAAAGCTAATAAATATCTGAGGCAGGATTTGAATTCAGATCTCTGACTCCAAGTCCAGCTCCATCCACTGTACCACCAGCTACTCCCAACTAGGTGATACATTGACCTGGAATTCCCCTCCTAAGTAGGTCTGAATTGAGGAAGGAAAAAAGGAAGGAAGGAAAGAAGGAAGGCAAAATTCTGGGTAATTATAATTATCAAGGTGTACCTGAAAGAAAAGAAGAAAAATACACATCTCTCCTATGCAAAAGTGGGGAGTTTAGAACATACGTGTACTTTCAGACTTAGCAGATATTGATTACTTTTACTGAGTAGCATTTCTTTTTTCTTTTTTCCTTTCTTTTCTTTATTACAAGAGATATGTCTCTAGGGAAGAGGAGGAAAGGGATATAGTTGAAAATTAAAGTGATGTTAGCAAAAAGTATCAATAAAAATACAAAAAGAATAGCTGTTTAATTCAAGTGTGCAGGAGTTGAAATGAGTGTAAAGAAAAACCACATGCACGAAGACTTGAAATCATAACGGTACTTTCAGCTCTCATAATCAACTACAACTACTCCAGGGATCAACTCACAGCTCTTTATTTCTTCTACCATGCCTTACACACAGCACTCAATGAATATTCCTATCCTGTGATACTACCACCACCAGCGCAGACCCTCATGACCTTACACTTCGACAGTTGTAATAGCTGCTGATGAGTCGGCCTGCCTCAAGTCTCTCCCCATGCCAATCCATCCTCCTTTCAACCACCAAGGGATTTTCTTAGAGGGCACGTTCGACTATGTCACTTCTCTGTTCATTAAAACTCCCATAGTTCCCTGTCATCTCCATGATTAAATAGAAAATATTCTGTTTGGTGCTCAAAGTCCTTCATAACCAGGACACAAACACCTTTCCTGTCTTCTTGTACCTTAGTCAATCTGTGTGTGTGTGTGTGTGTCTGTGTGTCTGTGTGTATGTCTCTGTCTGTCTCTCTGTTTCTGTTTTTGTCTGTCTCTTTCCCTGTGTGTCTCTGTCTCTCTTTCTCTCTCTGTCTCTGTGTGTATGTCTCTGTCTCTCTGTTTCTCTTTCTGTTTCTGTCTGTCTCTTTCTGTGTGTGTGTGTGTCTTTGTCTCTCTCTGTGTGTCTCTCTGTGTCTCTGTCTCTCTGTTTCTCTCTCTGTGTCTGTCACTCTTTCTCTGTGTCTCTCTCTGTTTCTCTCCATGTGTCTCTGTCTCTCTGTTTCTCTCTGTATGTCTCTGTCTCTCTGTCTCTGTGTGTATGTCTCTGTCTCTCTGTTTGTCTTTCTGTTTCTGTCTGTCTCTTTCTCTGTGTGTGTATCTTTGTCTCTGTGTGTGTGTGTCTCTCTGTTTCTCTCTGTGTATCTGTCATTCTTTCTCTGTGTCTCTCTCTGTTTCTCTCTATGTGTCTCTGTCTGTTTCTCTCTGTGTGTTTCTGTTTCTCTCTGTGTGTCTCCATCTCTCTGTTTCTCTGTCTCTGTTTCTGTTTCTGTCTCTCTTTCTCTCTGTGTGTATCTCTATACTCTGTCTCTCTATTTCTCTCTATGTTTCTGTCTCTCTCTGTGAATGCCTCTGTCTCTGTCTCTCTCTGTTTCTCTCTGTGTCTGTTTCTCTCTGTGTCTCTGTCTCTCTGTCTCTTTGTTTTTCTCTCTGTGTGTCTCCGTCTCTCTGTTTCTCCATCTCTGTTTCTGTTTCTGTCTCTCTCTCTGTGTATCTCTATATCTCTGTCTCTCTATTTCTCTCTATGTTTCTATCTCTGTCTCTGTGTGTCTCTCTCTGTTTCTCTCCGTGTCTGTTTCTCTCTGTGTCTCTGTCTCTCTGTTTCTCTCTGTCTGTCACTCTTTCTCTGTGTCTCTCTCTATCTCTATCTCTCTTTCTCTCTGTGTGTCTCTCTCTGTCTTTGTCTCTCTATACCTCTTTGTTTCTTTCTCTGTGTCTCTCTCTCCTCTCTCTTTTTCTCCCCTCTCTCCCTGACACACACACACACACCACACACACACACGCACACACACCACACACCACACACACACGCACGCACACGCACAGACACACACACGCACACACACACACCCAGGACACAGACTTCCTTGCCAGGAGTCCATCTTCCATTGCTGGCCTTTCCCTCATGCCTACAATGCTCGTGCTCTTCACCTTCGCCTCCTGGTCTCTCTGACTCCCTTCAAGTTCCAGCTGAAACTCTGCCTTCCACAGAAGTCTTTCCCAAACCCTTTACTCCTAATGCCTTCCCTCTGTGGGTAATTTATTTCTCCAGTATAATTCATTTGTACCTACTTACTTGCATGTGGTCTCCCCCACTGGACTCCTTGAGGGTAGGGACTGACATTCATCTTTATTTTTTATCACCAGAACCTCAGCACAGTGCCTGACACATAGTAGGTGCTTAATAGATACTTGGCCAATTTCAATTCAAATTAAATTCAAAGGCCTTCCTTAGGTGCCTTTTATGATCCAGGAACTGCACTGAAGGCCAAGGATACAAAGGCAAAAATGAAACAGCCTCTATTGACATCATTTTAGAGGTATACAATAGGTAAGCTGACAAGTAAATTCAAAACATATACATAGAAGTACCAGATCTCAATCCATACTACAAAACAGTAATCATCAAAAATTATTTGGCACTAGCTTAAAAGTAAACCAATCAGTGAAACAGATTCTGTCCACAATCATGTAGGAGCAAACCTAGTAGCCCTATGTTTGATAATACTAAAGACACTAATTACTGGCTTAAGGACTCACTCACTATTTGACAAAATAAATTTCAGGGGAAATTAGAAAGCAATTCAGTAGAAACTGGGTTAAACCAGCACCTCACACTATATGATTAGGATAAGTTATAAATGAATACATGATTTAGATATAAAAGGTTAACATCATAAAGAACTTTGAGGAAGAAAGAATAAATCACTTTTCTATATACAAATAAGTTCATGATGAAACAAGAGAGATTATAGAAGCTAAAACAGAGAATTTTGATAACACATTTAAAACAAGACCAATGTAGCTAAGATTAGAAGAGAAATACTTAAATTTAAAAAAAAAAACCCTCACAGCAAGTTTCTCTGATAACAATATCAATTACAAGATCCATTCCCCAATTAATAAATGGTCAAAAATATGAACAGGCAATTTTCAAAAGAAGAAATCCAAGCCATCAGTAGCCATTGTTGGGAGGAAGGGGGAAAGCTCTAACTAAAAATTAGAAAAATGCAAATTAAAACAACTGAGTTTTGACCTCACATCCCTCACATTAACAAATCTGAAAAAAAGGAAAATCAAAAGTGCTGGATGGGAAAACAGGAGCATTAAAGTACTGTCAGTGGAGCCATAAACTGGTCCTGCTGATCTGGAAAACACTTTGGAACTATGCCCAAAAAATTCTTAAACTGAATACCCTTTGACCCAGTGATACCAATTCTAGGCCAATACCCTAAAGATTTCAAAGAAAAAGGAAAAGGACTCATGTACAAAAATATTTATAGTGATGACAAAGAACTGGAAACTAAGGGAGTGTTCCTCAATTGGAGAATGACTGAACAAAATACGTGAATATAATGGAATACCACTATGTTTTCAGAAATGATAAAAGGGAAAGTTTCAGAGGAACTTAGAGAAGACTGGCATAAAGTGATACAGAATCAAGGAGAACCGAACCAGGAGAACCATTTTTTCCAACACCATTGTAAAAACAAGCAGTTTTGAAAGATTTAAGAGCTCTGATCAACTAAGTGAGTAATCACTATTCCAGGGGATTAGTGATGAAGAATACCACTCCTGACTGGGAGCAGTTTTGCTATAATCCATATTTTACAGATCAGGAAACTAAAGCAAATAGAGGTTAAATGACACACCTAGGATTATACAGATAGTAAGTGTCTGAGGACAGATTTGATCCTCATAAAGGAGAGGGAAAGAAGCAGAGGCAAAAGAAACAGTGAGGGAGAGAGGGAGCAGGAGAAAAGGAGACAGAGAGAGGAAAGGTGAGGGGGACAAAGGGGAGATACAGAAAACAGGGGAAGAAAGGAGGGATGGGAAGAAGGGAAAGAGAGGCAGGATAAGGGGAGAGAGAGGGGAGATGGAAAAGCAGAGTTGAATGGAGAGATGGAAAGAGGAAAAAAGGAGTGGCAAAAAAGAAAGCAGGCTAAGGGGAAGAAAGGGATAAGAAAAGAGGGAAAGGAAGAAGAGGTAGTTGTTATTACGGCCCTCATTTTACAGATGAGGAAACCAATCCTGAATAAAGGATTTGTTTTGTGAAGTTTGGATTCAGTCAAAGGGCCTCTCCCTATCTCCTTTTCTCCTGCTCCCTCTCTCCCTCACTGTTTCTTTTGCCTCTGCTTCTTTCCCTCTCCTTTATGATCCTTTATGAGGATCAAATCTGTCCTCAGACATTTACTATCTGTATGATCCTAGGTGTGTCACCTAACCTCTAGTTTGTGGCTTTGAGGTTGAAGGTTGCCCACCCTTGCTAGCCTGTTCATGCATACACACACACACACACACACACACACACACACATTTTACAGATGGGGAAACTGAGGTTCAGAGAGATGAGGTAACTTTACCAAAGCAACACAGGTAAGAAGCGACAGAGGCAGAGTGTAAGGGACAAGTTCATCAATTTTCTGATGGGGTACCAATTTAATGTCTTGATCAAGTTTTCGTGTCCCACTGAACATCTGTTTTTTTTTTTTTTATTGTTTGTCGGTGTTTTTAAAGGCATCTGTGAAGACAGTGCATACTCCCCACCCTAGTCCGTCCTCCACTCGACTGCCAAAATGATTTCTCTAAAGTGCAAGTCTGAAGGCATCAGCCTCCCACTCAATAATCTCTAGGGGCTCCCTATTTACCTCCAGGATCAAATCTGAAGTCTTCTCTTTGGCATTTAATGCCTTTAATGACCTGGCCAATGCCTACCCTTCCCATGCTAATACTTTATAAGCCTTCCACGCAATACAAACTTTCGTTTCTCCTTACCCTTTCTCCTTCCCCTTTTTCTTTTCTCTTTCCTTTCTGGGTTGTTTCAGCTATCCCAGGTGCTTTCTTCTGCTCCTGGGTGCTTTCCACCATTTGTCTCCTGCCTTCTTCCTCTTTATTTCTCAACCCTCAACCTAGCTGCTCGTGATCTCTCCCCATCCATTATGACTCTTTTCCCCAAATATTTTGAAATTCTCTGTCAATATTCCTTACCGCTGTATGGCAAGATCTCAAGATCCAAAGATCCAGTGCCCATGGGGTTGGAGGGTAAGAGAAATTGTATCTAGGCAGGTAAGCAGGAAATCTGGGATTCCTTCCTGGCTTTCCCCTCTTTATCAAGAAAGGAAATGGGGTTAATCAGATACAGCTGTTGTTTTCCCCAGCAGCATCCCCTATTCTCGCAAGATCTGTGTGAATCTGTTTTGTGGTTCTCCACTTTCCCCCCCCTCTCCAAACCCCTGCCCAGCACCTTCCTCCAATCTTCAGCCCATGGTGCCCACCAGTAGACTTCTGGTCATGGAAGCTGACTTTTCTCCTTCTTTGTCCTCAACTTTAGCTCTCCCCACCACCTTCCCTATGGTCTTTTTTCTTACCAGTCTTAGGAGTCCCTGAACTCTTTGCTTTCCCTCCATCCTTCTTGTTCTTCATTCCTCCATTTCCTGCTTGTTTCCCTTCATTTTCTTCCCCTTTTCCTCAGTAACCCTCTCACTGGCATCTTCCCTTTTGTCTTCCCCTCTCCTCTGTCTCTTCCTCTCTTTTTCTCTCTCCAGTTCCCCCTCCTCACTTTCTCTTGCTTCTTTTTCTTTTCCCCTCTTCCTTTTCCTGTCTTTCCTTCCTCATTCCTTTCTCCTTTTCCCTCTTTCTTTCTTTCTCCTTTTTCTTATTCTTCCTTCCTTTTTCCCTCCTTCATTTCTCTCTTTTCCTCTGCTTTTCCTCTGATTCCTATCCTAACATAACCTCTTCCTCAGTCTCTCTTTCCATCTTTCTTTCCCTCTATTTCTTCTTCTTTCCCTCTCTCCCACTTTCCCTTCTCTTTCTCTCTCTCCCTCTTCCTTCTTTTCCTCCCCCATGCTTCCAATCTCTCTCCTTCTTTCCCTCCCTCTCATTTTCCTCCTTTCTCTCTTTTTTCTTTCTTCCTCTTTCTTTTCCGCTCCTCATATCTCTCTTCTTCCTTTCCCTCTTTTCTTATCCCTTTCTTCCCCTTAGCCTGCTTTTTTATCTGCCTCTCCTTTCTTCCTCTTTCCATCTCTCCATTCTACTCTGCTTTTCTATCTCCCCTCTCTCTCCCCTTGTCCTGCCTCTCTTTCCCTTCTTCCCATCCCTCTTTTCTTCCCATTTTCTGTATCTCCCCTTTGTCCCCCTCACCTTTCCTCTCCCTGTCTCCTTTTCTCCTGCTCCCTCTCTCCCTCACTGTTTCTTTTGCCTCTGCTTCTTTCTCTCTCCTTTTTCTTTTTTCATTGCACTTTGTACCCTAAGTGTGGCTCTTGTGCTTTCCCTTACCCATCCCAACACCCTGTGTAAGATGGAATATTTTGACTATTAGACACACACACAAAAAAAAATGGACTTTATTAATCACAATGACAAAACTAAATAGGGAAATGATGACTGCTCCTGATGGGGAGAAGGGAAGGTCTGGGAGCCCTCCTCTCAGATGCTGACAGTGTAACTGCTAACAGGCATGAGAGTTCAGTCCAGAGAAGCTCCCCCTGTGTCTTCAGATGAATCCTGGCTATCACTTCAGTCCAAGAAGCAGGGCTTTAGGGTGATACCGCCTTCTCTTCCCAGGCCAGGAAAGCCAAGCCCTGGATCTTGCAGAGCTTGGCTTGGGGGCATCAGCAGGCTGGGTACAGGTGCCTGCAGAAAGCAAACCAAATGCCGAGTCTGGAGTAGGAGAAGGCAGTTGAGTCTGAGCCTACTCCCTGGTTTCAAGGAACCCTTTTCTCTTCTCTCCCACCCTCAGTTCCTTGGCCTTTGCCACCTCCCAGAGGCAGCCAACATGGCCATGGAGACCAAGCTGGGCTTTTCTCACTTCTGCATCTTTGCCCAAGAGGGAGTCCTTACAACTGGGTCTTGATCCCCAGAGTTCTCTGGGGTCAACACCCCCAAAAAGTGTTAATATGTATTGCTTTCTCTATGGCTCATGAGGGACATGAACAGTACCATCCTGCCCTGTCAGAGTCCATACCCTACTCCATAAACACCCTGGAGAAAGAAGAAGCCAGAAAGACCATTCCAACATCCTCCCCTGAGGGTCTCTCACACTGCCAGGTGTGGCTTCTAAAGTAAGCTGCTCCCCTTGGGAACAAGGAGCAAAAGGGAGGCTCCCTCCCACTCCAGAGAAAGAGTAGGATGAGCCTGGGGAAGCATTGTCTCTTGTCTGGAGTACACATCCCTGTTTTGGCCAAGGGAAAGGGAACAAAGCAGTCTAAATAAAAATTGCACCAGCCCCACACAGGGACAGGTCAGCAGATACCCCCTGCAGCCAGGACAGTTTCCAGAGGATGAGCCATCGGAAGGATCCTAGAAGCCTAAAGGGAACTCTCATTTAACATTATTCTCTCTGAAATGACGGACCAGCCGCCAGAGCCCCCAGTGCCAGAGAGGGCAAGTAAGATCTCCCCTAACCTGCCACTTCCTTAGCTTCAAGGAAATAGGCAGTGTAACTATTTGGGAGCATGGTGGGGAAGCATGGTCGGGGGGAGGAGGAGGGGGCACTCAGCAGTGACAATGATCAAGTTACACACACACACACACACACACACGCTTACAGTATCTACAAAATGTTCAGGGAAGCACAGTCAGGTAGGGAGGTCTTAGAGGGAAGAATTTAGAGACAGAAAGAAAGAGTAGCTCTAAAACCGGAACCCCAAATTCCTTTGTCTCCTATCATCTTTAGTCTTGCGCCATGCCCAATCATTTTCTGTTCCCTATTGCCCCCCACACCTATAATTCACATGGGATGTCATAAATTTGACCACCAACACCCCATCCTATCTCCCCAATCCCATGCAGTGGGATTCTCCTGCTTTCCCCTTCTTTCCCCCCATTAAGATGGACAGACCAATATCAAATAAGAAATACATTTGCAAGGAGTTACTCAGTTCTTGCCAGGGGAGATAAGCAGGGCAGAGCGGTGCCCTGCCTGCTGCCCAAGTGAGGGGGCCTGTTAGCCACTGAGATCACCATCCAAGAACCGTCAGATCATACTCTGCCCTCCTCAGTAAGGCAGGTTCTCTCTCTCCTCAGACCCTGCCCCTTTTTCTTCCAAACCCTCCCTAAAGGAACAATAGGACAAAGACTTCTGTGGCCTCCTGGGGGACCGTGGGGATGTGGAGCTGGCCCAAATCTTTACAATTCCCTTGTGCTCCTCCATTCCCCAGTTCCCTCTTGAAAGATTTTGAAAGGAAAATATGAAAGGATAAGAAAGCAGGGAGTAGAAATTGAGGTGGACAGGAAGGAACCCTAGTTTGAGAGTCACAAATCCTAAATTCAAATCTCCCATCGGCCTCTTATTACCTGTGGTAACACCTAGGGTTGTGAGGCGGGGGGGATAAGAGTGTGGAAAAACAGAAGAAACAGAGTCCAGGAAGAAAAATGGCAGGAAAACAGAGAAATGGAGGGAAAAGAAAAGAAGAATAACTGGGGAGAGGGAGATTGCCAAAAGGAAAATCAGGAAGAAGGGGGAGTTAGTCACTCTCCCCAGTGTTCAGGGAGTCACGTTTAGGGGTGGGCAATACAGCATCCTTTTTATCCGAGGATCTGGTCAGACACAAGGGTCTCCTGACTGTAAGGGATGGATTTCTCCTGCGGCTGCTCCCCACCTTTTCCTGTGTTCTGGCTAGGACCCTGACTAGGCCCTGAGGAGTAGCTGGCCGACTTCTCCCCAGTCCCCTGGGCAGATCCCCAGCACCCACTCTGGCCACAGCACATCATGGCGGTGCAGGCCTCCCGAAAGCGGGGGTCGAAGAAGGCATAGAGGAAAGGATTGAGGCAGCTGTTGACATAGCTAATGCAGGTGCAGTAGGGATAGACGTTCATGAGGAAAAGATCAAAGTCGCAGGACCAGTGCAGAAGGCTGCCCATCATGTAGAGGGTCTTCACAAGGTGATAGGGCAGCCAGCAGAGAGCAAAGGTGACCACAAGCACCACGATGATGCTGAGCAGACGCCTGCGTTTGCGCAAGCCCTCGATACGCTCCTTACGGAAGTGGCCGGCAATGGTGCGGGCGATGAAGAAGTAACAGGTTAGCATGACGGTGAAGGGAATCACAAAGCCCATAGCGGTAGAAGACACCCCCAACCCCACCTCCCAGGCCAGCTCAGACCCTGAGGCAGCCACAAGGGAGTAATCCATGTAACACACCAGTTTGGTGTTGTTCTCCAGCTCTCCAACTGAGCGGAAGACCATGGCGGGCATGGCGAGGAGGGCAGCCAAGACCCACAGGGCCGCTGTGGCCACCACCCGCTGACCCGCAGCCTCAGCCTGGCGTTGGCCACCGGCCGCACAATGGCCAGGTAGCGGTCAAAGCTGAGGCCGGTGAGGCAGAAAACACTGGCATACATGTTGACAAAGATTAAGTAGCTGCTGACTTTGCAGGCGAAGGCACCAAACGGCCAGGTGTAGTCTAAGTAGGCATAGGTGGCCCAGAGGGGCAGTGTGACCACAAAAGTCAGGTCAGCCACTGCCAAGCTGGCAATGAAGGTGTCGGCTGAGCGGCGCTTCTCCCTGCTGCCCCGGAAGATGGTCCACAGCACCAAGCCATTGCCAGTGGTGCCCAACAGAAAGACCAGGATGTAGATGGCAGGGATGAGAGACCCTGAGGACTTCCAGTCCGCGTACTCACACTCTAGAGTCTGATTCTCCCCTGCATAGTACGCATCAAAATCGGATCCTTCTTCCATACTGGGAGTCCCACGCGGCAGAAGGAGTTGAAGGGAAGGACACGGGAGTGAGGGTGAGTCACCCACTCAGCACTGGGTCCTTCAGCTTGGACTGAGGTCTCAGAGGCTCGGTTGCAGAGAAGAGACTCAAACTGGTGTTCAGTGGATGAAGCTTCTCAGCATCTGTCCCCCTGCCCAGTGCAAGGGGCTGAGATGCCAATGTCCCTAGAGCACTCCTGGATCTGAGCAAACTTGGCCGAAGAACCAGACTCCTCTGTTTCTACCACTGCCTTGCCTTTTCCTCTCCGGTCTCTTCTCCGCTTTGCCTCCTGTCTAGCCAAGGCTCAGACAGATGTGGCCAGAATTTCCTCACTGCCTCCTCTCTGTCTCCTCCTTGGACAGCTGCTCCCTCCTCCCACCTCCAGATCAGCCCCTCACAAGTCAGCCTTAAGATATTTAAGTTAGAAACCCCCCCCCTCCTTCTTCCCCTCCCTGATACTGGGTAACCCCTGCTGTGCTGGGCAGAAGTTTTATCTTCTACTTTCGTACAGACCTCTCCACTACTTCTTATCTCCCCCAGCCATCCCCTCTTCTTAACCCTAACCCTGGTTTCAGACACCCCTTCACACCTTTTCCTATTCCTAGCACTCCCCTCTTTTTCTCTCAACCCATGATCTTCCATTACCAACACCCCTCTAAACTGAGTAAATTATGCAGATTAAATCCAGCCAGAGCCAGGAGGCAGGGAAAGGTCCAGGGGGAGGATTGGGTGTGAGATTTCACAGGATCCTCTGAGGTTTCTGGCAACCCTATCTGCCCTCCTGGCTCACCCCTTCAACCCACTCCCCACCCCCAGTCAGCATCTTCTCCAGGTATGATTCATTACCTTTAGCCCCATCATCTACACTCACAGTTCATCTTCAGAATCTGACCCCATTCTTCCAACTATGGTTTGTACTAGAGACAGACTTTTCTATAGAGGAAGGTCAAGGAGTTTCCTGTACCTACAGGCACAGAAAAGCCATAATATTAATTATAATGTTAGAGACTTTTGAATGTAGAATGTCAAATGTGGGAGACAACTCAGGAAGAAAATAAGCATTTATTAAGCACCTACTTTGCTTATTTCATTTGATACTCACAAAAACCCTGGGAGGTATACCGGTACTCATCCCCATTTTACAGTGAAGGAAACTGAGGCAGATAGCAGGTAAGTGACTTTCCCAGGATCACGACTAGTACATATCTGAGGTTGTATTTGAACTCCAATCTTGCTGACTCCACATCTGTATCCACTTCATCACCTAGCAGTCTTAGAAAATAGGATGTCAGAATTGGAGAAAACTGAGGACATAGAATGCTGGAGATGGGAGAGACCTTAGAGTTTGGAGAGACTTTAGAACAAAGAATGGTGTGTGCAGAGGTGAGTTTTGAACACAGGGAAGAGCTAGAAGAGACTTCAGGAGGGTGCTTAGAAGTTATCTAGTCCAACCTCTCATTTTACAAATGAGGAAACTGAGGCATGCAGGGTTAAGTGACTTGCCCAGAGTCCCACAGCTAGGAAGTAAGTGTCTGAGGCTGGATTTGAACTCAAGAAGATGAGTCTTCCTGACTCCAGGCCAGGCACTCTATCACTGTACCATCTAGCTGCCCTCAATCTAGTCTGACAGAGGCGGTAAACTGAGATCCAGCCAAAGGAAGGGACTTACCCAAAATGATCCAACAAATCTATGGTTGCACAGAGAAGACACCTACCTCATATGATCCGTCCATATCAGCCCCTGATTAGAGCCGTCTCCACAGCATGATCCTAAACATGGAGCTGATTCACCTTCCGTGGCTCTGGGGCCACAGTCAGTAGCCCTAACCCAACCAGTTACAATCACAAGGTATCCTGGTTGGTGTCAGAGGACCTGTGTTCTACTACTCATGATATATATGACCTTGAGCAAATTACTTCTTTGTTTTGGGTCTCATTTTCCTCATCTGAAAATCACTCAACAATCTTTTCTATTAAGGCACTGTCCTAAGAAGTGACAAAGACAAATATGAAATCATCTCTAAATTCCAGGATTTTCTATTATATTTGTAGAAAGGACAGGCATATATAAATAAATGCAATAAATACAAGGGGCATCCAAAGTAATATGAGGTAATGGGGGCAGGGTTGGGGGAAGGTAGGGAGTTTCTGATGAAATCACTGTCCAGCCAAATAAATAATATCCCCACCACAAATACAGCCAACATTTAGCATATTGTTGGGTACATAGTAAGAGTTTAATAGATGCCCATTGATTGATTGGTTGTACAACAAACTCTAAAGGTATTATAGAAAGAGTCCTTATGGGGGAATAAGAGGAGCAAGGGGTATTTTCTATGCCCTAATCATGGATGATAGTGTAATTTGTTCCAGGAAGGACAGTAATAATGCTTCTGCTTAGCACAATACAAGGGTGGAGCAGGGTGGGCAGACCAAGACCTGAGCCTTCCTTTTGGCTCACTCTTCTCAATTCCTTCAGAAACCTTCAAAAACAGAGAGAGATCATAGCAGTTTAGCAGGGAAGGCTGAACTCCCTGGAACAAAGGAAGTTGGGGGTAGGATTCCAGCAGAAGCAGTATCCTTTCCCCCACCCCCCTTCCCTTAAACCTATCCTGGCTTTTTACCAGAAGGAGGTTGGAGCCTGGACCCTCCATGTGGTATGAAAGGATGTGAATCCCACTTCCTAATCCTCCTAGCATTCAAGGCTCCAGTCCCCAGAGGGGGTTAATGGATAAATGAAGGCTCCTAAGGAGCTGGAGCTGAGAAAGAGGCTGTGGGAAGGCACCAACTGAGGCAAAAGATGGTGAGAATGATAATAAGATCTGGTTTCCAGCCAGGAACAGTCCAGGATCGCCCCCAGGAAAGCCACAAGGCCTGCCCTTCTAAGCCAGTCAGAATTTGGAACAAGGCAGAAATAGTTTTGTTCTTCAACCCAACATCATAGTAGAGAATCAGCTTAGGGGTCCAAAGACTAGGCTGGGAATCAAGTGGCTCATGTTCAAATCCCAGCTTTGGTGATTCCTACCAGTATGACCTTGAGTCAATCGATTTTCCTCTCTGAGTCTTAGTCTGCAAAATGGTCTGGATAGTGATTTCATCTCAAGTTGGGATTCAAGCTTTTGCAGGGAGCTGTGAACTTGGAGAGGAAAAAATTACATCTTTATTTTTTGCTTATCTCTAATTCACATTGAGTATGTCCTTCAATTATGAATAGAGGCCACAAAATAAGAAGAGGTCTAAGTAGAGGTCCATAGGCTTCCCTAGACAAGGTCCAAAGGGCCCATCCATGATACAAAGACAGTAAGGACCACTGACCTCAGCTGTAGATCTAATTATCCTATCATTTAAGATCATAATAAGCTGAAAGGGACAATGTTAGACTGGGCCCAAATCTCAATCTATTCCAATACCCCTACCCAGTTTACAGATGAGGAAACTGAGGTTCAGAAAAATTCTTCAAGCTAGTTAGTGATTTATCTCTATCACACCTCATCATACCTTAAAGAGATGTGTTAAGTGTTAAGTACATGTTTCAGGACCTTTTGGTCCCAGATATCAGTAGGAGATGGTAGGGAAAAATGAAACTTTTCCCATAAGGACAAGTAAGAAAGCCTAGATCCTTGGTTGTAGAAAAGTAGTGAGGGATGGTGAAAAGCGCCATGGTTTTGGTAATGGATATGGCAGAGTTTAAGTGGTATCTCTTCCATTTATGAGCTTAAGAAAATTGCTTGACCATGAACTTCAGTTTCTCCATCTATAAAATTAGAGTGATGATGAATCCCCACCTATCTCAAAGAGTTTTGGGTCTGGGATCGGGAAATGTTTTGTAAACTTTCAGAAGGTGAGCTCTGTTATCATGGGTTGCCATTTGCAGAGGTCGAACTGGAGTGGACCATACAATGTCAGTCAATAATTCAGGAGGAGAGATGAGCAAACAGACTCTGTGGTTCCTGCTGGAGAGGAGGGAGTGAAGAGTGTTGTCCTGGCCTCATTACTCAGCTTGAGTAGTGGGGTATTTTGAAGAGGCAGAAATAAGTTTCCATCGACACAGAGCTGCCTCAGGCTTGGTAAAATGCCAAGTACATGGTTGTATTTACATCTGTGTAGGCACACCCATATACAAAGACACAACCACCCTCAAAAACACAAACACAACTATGCATGTGTATGTGTGCGATTGTGGTTGTCTTTTTAGATTTATGGGTGTGGTTGTGTCTCTGTATTTGGAGTGGTGTGTTTGCGTTTATGTATTAACTGTACCTGTTTATATTACAGTTGTCTGTGGTTGTTTACATTTCTAGATGTGATTGTGTTTTTATAAGTATGAGTTTGTACTTTGGCTTTCTGTTTAGGGTATGACTGGATTTGTATTTGGGTAAATTTGTACATGGTGTGGTTGCATGCTTTTGTTTAAATGTAATATTTGTACTCGTGCATGATATGGCTATATTTATGAGTGTGGTTGTATTAATACATGATGTCATAGCATTCGTACTTTGTGAGACTGTGTGACGTTACATGTTTATAGTTGTAAATTCATGCTTTTGTTTTTGTATTATATAGGTTCGTACTTTGTATGGTTTTACATTTATGTCTGTGTCTGTATTTGGACCAGTATACCAGTATACATGGTGCCTTGTTTTTGTACATATATATATGTATGTTGTATGTATGTATACATACTACATATACATAAATAATATGTATCTGTGTGTTTGGTGGGTTTATGCTTATGTGTTTGTGGATTTATACGTGTGTGAAGTTATGTTTGTGGCCTTGCATGTGATTGTGTTGACATTTGTGTGGGGCTGTGTGTTAGTACTTGTGTGAGGTTGTGGGCCTGTATTTGTGAGTTTCCGCTTCCATGTTTTTAGTTGAGTGTGTTCGGTCTCAGGGACAAACATCTCAGGAGAAGGTGGTGAGCTAGGAAGGGCCTGTTAATTGGATCTCTGTGTGCTTGAGCTGGGGAGAGAGCAGCTGAAGATCTCCCTGCCCCCCGACATCAAAGCTAAGGAGCTGGCCCGCTGGCCCCTTGCTGCTTTGTCACCCCCTCCCCTTGGCCTCCTCACTCCTGCCCCCTCACTTCACATGGCTTTCTCTCTACTTTGAACTCAGCTGCCTCCAAGCACACCCATGTGGAGAGGCCCCTTTCTCACCTCCCCTGGGAGATCGCTCCAGCTGTGCCCTAACAGCTGGGGCCGTTATCTAAGGAGAAAATGGGGAGGGGACAGACGGACTCCAGGGCTGCCAGCTCCTGATCCCTCCGATCCTGCCCCCTACCACCATCACCCACACCCAGGACCTTATCTGCCTAACACCAAAAGGCCGAAAGGCCTCTACTGCCCCTGGCTTCAGTCACAGCTCACTGAGGCACAGCCGATTCTCCAGACAGATCTGAGAGACACAGGGCTCCTAGGCACATGAGAGACAAACAGACACTCTCGAGCAAAAACTGAACCCTGGCAGGAGCCAGGTAATTGGGCAAGCCATTAGCAATCATTCTGTGTGCCCCGAACTGCTGGGTGCCAATCAGTCCATTAGTCAACAAACGTTTAGTGAGTACTTAGTATGTACCAGGCTGCTATGCCAAGTTCTGGAATAGAAAGAAAGGGAAAAAACAGAATCCCTGTGCTCCAGAATACATATAAGACAGGGTCTCTGCTATCGAAGGGCCTGTCATCTGACCGCTCCCTCAATAATCATCTCTCTCTGTCTCTCTGTGTGTCTCTCTCTTTCTCTTCTCTGTCTCTATTTCTGTCTCCCCCTCTGCATGTCTCTCTGTCTCTATCTGACTCTGTCTCTCTGTTCATGTCTGTCTCTCTTTGCCTTTGTCTGTCTCTATCTGTCTCTCTTTGCCTTTGTCTGTCTCTATCTGTCTCTCTTCCTCTCCCTCTGTCTCTCTGTTTCTCTCCCTGTCTCTATCTCTCTCTGTCTCTCTCATCTCTGTGTCTCTTTATCTCTATGTTTCTTTGTCTCTCTATCTGTTTCTCTTTGTCTCTGTCTCTCTCTGTGTCTCTGTCTTTCTCTGTCTTTCTTTGTCTCTCTGTCTCTGTTTCTCTCTGTGTCTCTTTCTCTTCTCTCTCTCTGTCTCTATTTCTCTCTCCCTCTGTATGTCTGTCTGTCTTTCTGTCTGTGTCTCTGTCTCTATCTACCTCTGTCTCTGTCTCTGTTTTCCTGTCTGTCGATCTCTGCCTCTGCTTGTCTCTGTCTCTCTTTCTCTCCTTTTTTCTCTGTCTCTGTCTCTGTGTGTGTGTGTGTCTCTCTCTAGTAACTGCTTAAAGAATCCATCCATTCCTTTTGAAAACTAAAACCCCAGCTTCACTAAAGCAACAGAGAAACTCACACAATCGAAACATCTAAGGGCAAGAAAGGACCATGGAATCTAGGATTTCAGCTCTTTAAGGGATCTTAGCATTTAGAATTTAGAGCTAGCAGGCTCTTAAGATTCACTTCAGACAATTCCAGAATTAGAAGAGACCCTATAATATGGACCTCAGAATGCCAGAGATATAAGGGATCTTAGCTCAGGGCATGTCAGAGCTCAAGAAGCCCTTAGAATCTAGAATATGAATGCTTAGCCCTAGAAAACCTTGAGACATCAATGAAACCACTGCCCTAATTTAACAGAGGACAACTCCAAGGTCCCACAATCCCATGCCCAGTGAGCCACCAAGCTAGTTAGGCCCCTGGAACTTGGATGACCTTGTTGGCACACTGGCAAGTACATCCCAGCCCATGTTGGCCTTTCAAAAGATAGGGCAAACCATAAGATGGGGCTATCCCGGGGAGGGGGCCAGTGTTAAAATTACTCTCTCCCCACCCCTCCCAAATAGGGCCCATCTGCTCTAGGACTGTGTCTTTGTTAGAGTCCGAGGAGGTGTTTGGCAGCAGGCATCACGAGCAGGAAACAGAGAGGAGACAGGAAGGAAGGCAGGAAGGAGAGAAGGGGAGCAGGAGGCCCGCTCACACCCGACCAGACTCCTGCTCAGGAGAATTATACAGTATTTCCAAAAATATTTACAGTCGCTTTCAATTAATTAAGTCCTGTATCTGCCTGACAATGGGAGGACATGAGGACGGAGAGCAGCCCAGTTGACTTACAGGCTGGGTAGCCAAGATACAAGGACCAGGACAAATGTGGTGGCTTATCCCATCCAAGGGAGAGGTGGCTGCTAGAACAGGGTTAAGTGTTCGGGGTGGGGAAGTGACTGGGCTCTGCAACTAGGTGACTTGGGCTCACTTCCCAGATCTTATATTTATCCCACAAAATAATATGTTTAAAGTACTTGGCAAATCTTAAAGCATTGTATAAATATGAGTTATTGTGATTATAACCTTGTGATCCTAAGCAAGTCACTTCCCTTCTTTAAGCCTCAGTTTCCTCAACTGTAAAATGAGGCAACTAGAAAAGATTCTGGTTTCCAAGTTCCCTCCCAACTCTACAGCCTATGAACCTCTTGTGATGGGATAATCAGCAAAGGCCCCTAATCTGCTGTCCTGGGGCCCCCTCTGACCGTCCCCATGCACACTCCATGGGAATACTCCATCTATTTATGGGACTCCCCAATTATGTCCACTATACTGTGACAAAGGATCATTCCAGAATGCTACCCAGGTGTATTACTCAGGATTACTCAAGGATCTTCCTCTCTAGAACAGAATTCTGTTGCTTTTTCCAGGTTGATCTGAAGGGGTCTTTAGAGAAGGGTATGAACCACAGAAACAGTGATAGAGGAAGCCATTTTGACTGCTATCCCACTCCTCATCCAACCTTTGTATGAATACCCCCTAATGACAGGGAACTTACCACCTAGAGGTAGATCTGTAGGTTAGAAAATAGAAAAAATTAGAAAATTCTAGTTATCAAAGATTTTCTTTCATTTGAGCTGAAATTTGTTTTTTTATCTGTATGCCTCTGCATACTGGTCCTTTAAACTCTAATCAGGGCAGTATCACCAGCCCAGCAACCACAATTGGGAAAACTGACTTGAACTAACTAATTGTTCCCATAATCTGGTAAAATGCCCTGCCCCCTGACAGGCCAGGCCAATAAAGGCTAATTCACCTATAATACTTTTCTCTAGATTCCCAGCATAATGCATCATTTCCCAATCTTTCCCCTATCATATCTACTCTTTTCCCACTCATCTCCTGAAATCATTAATGATCCATAGCACTCATTTGGAACACCCAACTTTTAGAATCGAGAGAAACTTGAGAGAATAAAGAAAATAATGTCAGAGCTAGAAAGAACCTTCAAACACAGATGAAATAATGTTGAGGTGAGAGAGACTTTTGACCATAGAATGTCAGAATTGGGAAGGAACTTCAAACAGAAGGGTTAGGAAGGATCTTATAAATAGAACATGGAATGTCAGGAATGGAAGAGACACTAGAACATAAAATGTTAGAGGAGAGAACAAAGGAAAACAAGGCTGAGGGAGATTTTACCATATAAAATGTCAGAACTGGAAGACGCTGTAAAGATCATCTAATCCAGAAGTGTCATGTCAAATCTGACCACAGTCCCTCCTGCCTGAGCTGGGGAACCAAATTAAAATGTAATTGAGAAAGGCCTAAGAAAATAAATAAAGTAAAATACCACATGAATAATGTTGATTTGTATTTTTCTGTAGCTGTTCATGTTTGAGACAATCTGGATTAAATGACTTGCCCAGCGTCACACAGCCAGTAAGTGTCTGAAGCTGAATTTGAACTCAAGTTCTCCTGCCTCCACAGTTGGTGCTTTATGCACTGCACCACCTCTCTGCCCCTAATTTGGGGTTTTAAAAGTCATTATGGGCCCATAGAAATCATTTCTATTTGAGTTTGTCATCATTGACCATTCGTTCATTTTTCAGGTGGAACTTTATATTTTGGCTGCTTTCTCTTTGAATTTATATTATCATTGAATTGAATTTCATCAGCTGAAACATAAACTCCTTGAGAACAAGAACGATACTTTCTACTCTTGTGTCCCCAGTGGCCAGGCACGTGGTGAAAGCTCAGTGTTTTGATCCAATGGATAGAGTACTGGGCCTGCGGTCAGGAAATCTGAGTTCAAATGTGACCTTAGATACTTCCTAACTGTGTGACCCTGGGTGAGTCACTTAACCCTGTTTGACTCAGTTTCCTCATCTGTAAAAGTGAGCAGAAGAAAAAAGTGGCAAACCATTCTGGTGTCTTTTCTGAGAAAACCCCATATGGAGTTGTGAAGAGTCAGATGTGACTGAAAAGTTACTAAACAACCAAAAAAAAAAAAGAAAAGTAGCAATCATCCTGCCTCCCACCTTCAAGTCTGAACGCATGTGGAAACCTTTACTATCAAGCATCCCCCAGTGAGGGTGTGGTGCCGGGGGTCTTTTTTTCCCCTGGTTTCAGGGAATTTTTGGATTGGATTTTATGGTTCCAGTTCATTGGCAGAGGAGTCTTGAGCATAGTTGGAGTTAAAGTAAATTGAATTGGTTAGAAGTGTTCATTGATTTGAATTCAGTTAGAACCTTAATAGTTCTAATTAAACATGACCTGGCTATCACCTTTGGACTCCATTGCCTCATAGGTGTACTGGGCTGAGAGTCAGGAGAACCAAGGTATAGGCTCAGCTCTGCCTGTGCGCCACGGCATCTCTCTGGTCCCTCTCTTTACTGACACCAAGATCTTTTCATTCCAAATTTAGCATGTATTACAGGGAAAAGACCAGTGATTCTGGAATCAGGATGTCTGAGTTTAACTGCCACCCATGTGGCCTTGGGTAAGTCACTTTCTCTCTGTGGACCTCAGTTTCCTCATCTGTAAGATGAAGGTGTTGCAATGGATGGCTCAGATTCCTTCCAGCTCTGCACAGGCAGGCTTGACAATGCTGCCCTCTCGCGGTAATACCGCCATACAGTTATTTAAGATTCAGAGTCTAAAAAGTGAAAGGATTTTTTATTGTTCAGTTGGGTCTGAGTCTTCATGACCCATTTGGAGTTTTCTTGGCAGAGATATTGGAGTGGTTTATCATTTCCTTCTCCAGCACTTTTACAGATGAGGAAATTGAGGTGAATAGGGTTAAGTGACTTGCCTAAGATCACACAGCTAGTAAGTGTCTTGAGGCCAGATTTGAACTCAGGAAGACAAGTCTTCCCAACTCCAGGTCCTACATTCTGTCCTCTGCATCACCTTTAGAAATCATCTAATTTCTTCTTTTGACAAAGAAGAAAACTGAGGCCCAGAGAGGGGAAGGCACTTGCCCAAAATCACATAACTAGTAATAAGCAAATGAGCTGGGAATTTCTCACTTTGAAAACAAGGAGAGAAGCTGGTTTTTGTCTTCTGGTGCCAAACCACCCCTCTCAAGTCACCAAACCCAGCCAGCCACCTTGCACAGTCTGAACTCTCAGCCTACCCACCTGCATGGTACATTGGAAAGAGTCTTGGATTTGGCACTGAAGACTTGGATTCAAATTCTGACTTTTCATGAGTCATTAAATTTCTCTTCCCTTTAGTATCGTCATCTATAAAATGAGAGGGTTTGGCTAGATGACCTCTAAAGACCCTTCTGGCTCTAAATCTATGACCCTATGACCCCATATGATCCTCCAGGGAAATCCCAAGGACATGGATTTGGGGCACTATGAAACAACATAAGTAAGGGGGGATGCTGGTCTCTTACTAAAGATATAGAGAGAAATGCTGGGTTAAAAAACGTACTTCTTTTAAAGAGCACTGGCCATCTCTGGCCATAGCTGGTTAGTGGGGCCATGGAAAGAGCTGGGAGTCCTGGGAAACATCTGATTTCTAAATCTGGCTTAGCCACAACTACCTGTATAACAGGAGGAAAGTCATTCCTCTTCTCTGGGCCTCAGTTTCTCCATCCATCAAATCAGGGGAATGGATTAAACAAAAGTCCCTTTCCAAAGTTCTGAAACTAAGATATGCAATGAAAGAGACAGTCTTTAGACTCAAGAGATCTGAGTTCCAATGCTGTCTCTGGCTCTTATAACCCTTGTAATCTTGAGCAAGTTCCTTCATCAATATGGGTTTTAGGTGCCACATTTGTAAAATGAAGTAGTTGGACTAAATGATCTACCTCCCAGCTCCGATTCTATAATCCCATGAGCCATGAAGATGTGACATCCAGATAAGGCTTCCCTCAAGTGGTATCTGATGTGTTTATCCTCCACCTCCGCTGCCGCCAAATCCACCCCCACACATGCTTCCTAGCCTGTCTCAGAACCTTGAATTGGTAAAAAAAAAAAAAAAAAAAAATGCATGGCAGCAGGAAAGGGAGTCTTCTTAGCACCCCTTATCTAATCCACGTTGAAAGACAGGGGTCAAGGACAAAACCCCTCACTTCACAGAAATTTTATATTTTATGAGAATTTTCTCCAACCTAGCATTACCATCCTTCAGTATTTTTCCTCAGTCCTGTCCCAAAGGCCTCCCTGGAACACTCAATCTCAAGGCATAGAGTTGAATGGAAAAGTAGGGAAAATAAATTCTACCAGAGCACTTGCATACATTTGTATTCTTTGCTTTTCACTTGCCCCCAAACATAGAGAAGGTTCAGAGATAATTATAGAGGTCAGATTTAGTATATATTTATATATATATATATATATATATATTATATAAACTATTATCTCCAAACCTTTCCCAAAAGTCCTCAAGGGCAGGAACTGCATCAGTCTTGCATTGGACAAGGGCACCCTAGTGCACCGTCCAGTACATAATAGGCACTCTGTATTTGCTTATTGGGGACAGCTGGGTGGCACAGTGGATGGAGTACTAGAGTCAATCAAGAAAACTCATCTTCCTAAGTTCAAATCTGCCCTCAGATCCTTCTTGTCTGTAAGACCCTGGGTAAGTCATTTAACCCTCATTACCTTCATCTTTCAAATAAGCTGGAGAACGAAATGGCAAACCATTCCAATATCTTTGTCAAAAAAGTCCCCAATGGGGTCAGACATGACTATACAAGGACAGTTTGCTTACTGAGTGATTGCCTGTTTAATCTTTGGTGTCATGGACCTCTTTAGCCGTTTGGTGAAACCCTGATACCTTTTCTCAGAATAATTTATTTTAAATACATAGAATTACACAGAAACAAATTACCTTGAGAGGTTTTTTTTCTATCCAAGTTCAAGGATCCAAGTTCGAGATTGACTCACAGAAATGCAAGTCAATTCTGGCTATTTCCCTGAGAAAGAACTAACAAGGAAGCCCCAGATGGATTTTGGGGGGGTTTCTAGAACTTTCTGTGTCTTCTGAGGATCATTTGAAAAAAATGGGGATGTTTAACTTAAAAGGAGAAAAAAACTTATCTTTAAAAGGCTCGTTGTAAGGAAGAAGGAAAGTTTTATTATGTTTGGCACAGCAATGAAAAGAAGAAGATTTCTGCTCCAGAGAAGGAATAAATTCCTAGCAATTAGAAAACCCTAGCTCCATATGGAACAGGCTGCCCCGGGAGGTAGTCAGGTACCCACTTGTCAGGGGGTCTTAGAGTGGTGATTCCGGTCCACTTATAATTTGAATTCCTGGGATGCTAAGGTGGGAATGGGAAGCCATTCTGAGTCCATATTTTTGACTTTATGCTACAGCCAGTCCCAAAGCTTTTCACTGCATAGAAGGATGAATCTGGAATAAATCTCCACCTCTTTCCCCCCACCTCTCAGACTTACCTGTCCAGCCACCTCTACCTCCTTCCCATCAGGAAAGCCCTGGGGATAGTATGACAGACCTCTGGTCCAGCCTGGGCCCTGACAGTGTAGACAAAGATCATAGAACGTTGTTTTTACCATTATCATCATTAATAATAATTATGTGTGTTCTTTTGTTTTGCCCATGTAAGTTGTAATAATAGCTAGCATTAATATAGCCCTTTAATTTTGCAAAGAGATTCATACGTTATTTCATGTGGTCCTCACAGCAACCCTTCAGGGTAGATGCTGTTATTATCATCATTTTACAGATTAGGAAACTGAAACTTAGAAATATCAAGTGACTTGCCCAGATTCACACAGCTAGTAAATATATGTGTCAGGATTTGAACTCAGGTCTTCCTGACTCTATGTCCAGGCGTCTATCAAAGAGTCATCAATTCAAACTAGAATTGATCTCAGGTGCCATTTCTTTTCAAAGATAAGGAAATTGAGAACTGGGGAGGTTTCCTTATTTGTCTGAGGTCATATCGGTAGTAAATATCAGAGGTGAATTTCGAATGCCGGTCCTCTGAGTCCAGTAGAAAATGTCCTTTCTACTACTCTGTGCTGAACAAGCCTTAACCTGGGTGAGAAAGCCCTACCTGGCCGTACCTGGATACTACTGTTCACCTGAGACGTCAAAAGGACTCCCTGATGCTCATGCATGGACCGTGGGACCCAGCCCTAGCTACCTGTTCATTGTTTACTGAGCTCATAGTGACACCTCGTGGCCACATCCATGTTGCACCAGCCTCGGATCCATCCTGCCCTCCTTCGAGCAGAGGGTCCACCCATCAATTTCTTCTACTCTCCCCCAGCTAGAAGATGGAGCTGGGCAAAATCCTGCAGCAATAAGAGGGATGAATGGAGATGTTTTTCTTTGAAAATGCTCCTGATAACCCAGGAAATGGCAGCAGCTTTTATGTATGGAACAGTGGGTGTCTACCCAGAAGCCTGTGAAGACATCCCCTAGTGGAATGAGTGCAATGAGAATTTCTGTTTGTCCCAACAGCCAAGAAGGTGGCTGGAGCAGGTGCTATGGAGCACCTAGAGCGTGGCCAGATATCGAAAACACCAACGCCAGACACTACGTCCCAGGCCATCACCAATTGTCTTGACTTAGCACTGAATGCTGATGACTCTGGAAAAGAGAGTGAGGCTTATGACTTTGTGCTTAAATCAAAGTCACACGCAAGTCAAGACACCACCTGTGATGTCATTGGTCCTCTGAAAATAAAGGACAAGCAATATCATCTTCTTCATAAAAGGATTTGTTCTGTAAAACTTGGACTCGGGTCAACCGGCACCCAAGGACCTAGAAGGCCACATGCGGCCTTGAGGCTACAGGCACCCTACCTCTGTTCTAGTACATTCTACTGGATCAGCAAGACTATCTCATAAAATTCTCTAATTATGCAGAGAACTGAGGCCCAGAGAAGTGATTGACTTTCCGAAGGCAATGCTGTTAGTCAAAGTGGGACGTGAACCAAGGTCCTCTGATTCCAAATCCAAGGCTTTTCCACCTGGAACTCTACACTGTAAAACTCAGTTGCACAAACTCTGTCATTCTGTGGTCTAAGATTTATTCCAGTGCTAACATTCCTGTTCTAAGGTCTCTTCCAGTTCCGACATCCCACATTCTTTGTTCTGAGAGTGTTTCAAACCCTAGTATTCCCTATTCTAAGCTTCCTTTCAGCTGTAACAACAAGCTCCCTTCCAGTCAGAGATGTGCTGGAGCCAGCTCAGACCAGCTCACTGGAGCCAAGTGTTGAATTTGCAGCATGGGCATTTACATCTGAGAAATTCATAAATACCACAGATCAAGGCTTGATTTTTTTGTTTTGTTGATTGCCTAGACTTTAGAAAATGAAGAAAATGTTACTAATGCGGCTAAATTTTAAAGTGTGTCTTGTCTTTTTGCTGGGTAGCCAGGTGGCACAGTGGAGAGAGTGCCAGTCCTGGAGTCCGGAAGGCTCATCTTCCTAAGTTCAAATCCAGCCTCAGACACTAGTTGTGTGACCTTGGCCTAGTCATTTAACTTTGTTTGACTCAGATTCCTCATCTTTAAAAGGAACTGAAGAAGGAAATGGCAAACTACTTTGCTATCTTTGCCAAGAAAACCCAAAATGGGGTCTTGGAGTTGGATACAACTGGAACATCTGAACAACACTCCTTTGCAAAGAGCTGGTTTTTAAGTATTTATCAGCATTTCTCTACTTTCAGCTCTGATAGTCTTTGTTCTAAGGCCCTTTGGTACCTTGGTCGTTTGCTCTGACCATGTTCTTTGTTCTAAGATCCTGTTCTGTTCTAACCTTCTCTGTTCTAGGGCTCTTTCCATCCTAACAACCTCTGTTTCAACTGTTATATTCTAGGATTCTGCAGTTCTAATTCATTCTCCTCAGATCCTCCCCATGTTACTGTCTTGCTCAAAAATCCTCAATGGTTTCCCATTATCTCCATAATAAAATACAAATCTTTCATTTTGCCATGTCAAGTCCTTCATAGTCTGTCTCTAGTCAGACATTTCCAGACTTATTTCCCAATAGCATTCTACACACACTATACATTCTAGCCAATCTGGACTCCTAATTGTTCCCTAAACTCCTCATTCCATCTCCTTCCTCTGTAACTTTGGCCAGGCTGTACCCCTTGCCTGGTACGCAGTCTTTGCCCCCCAACTCTTAGAATCTTTAGCTTCCTTCAAGTTTCCTCTGATGGGAAGCCTTTCCTCAGCTGTTTGTGTTCTCTCTTTCCTCCAGTTACATTTAATTTGTTTTCATATTGCCTCCTGCAACAGAATGGTAAGTCCTTGGGGGGGGGCAGAAATTGGATTTTGCCTCCATATTCCTTGTGCTTGCATAGCATCTTATTCATCATGATACTTCATAAATGTTTGCTGAATGAAATGAAATTTCAAAGCCAGAGACCTCAAAGTCATGTGGAGGTGATATTACTGATAGCAGAGGTACAGCTGAAAACTTATGAAGAGTGACACCCACAATGCTGTGGGCAGAAATGTTCACTTCCTGGGAAAACCAAAATTGAAGAAGTTTAATGATCTTGCTGAGGTCACATAATCCATCCAGTGGCAAAGTCAAGAGCAAAACACACACACACACACACACACACACACCCTGGGCCACAAGGTGCTTTCAGGGAACAAGTCTCAGATAACTCCAGACTGTACTTGGTTTCTTTGACGGTCTGAAAGTGATTCCCATCGACCTCTCCACATTTATTTATATTTCTCTACCTGGACTCATGCCTAAAGTACATAGCAGCTCATCAAAGCAACAGTTTATATAAAATTCCCATTTTTGTGCCAACTATGATTAGTAAGGAAAAAAAAAATTTACTCTATGGAGTGTGAAAGGGTGTAAAGATTCTTTCAGAAGTTTTATTCAAATTGTAGAACAGCAGATGACATTTTTACAGTATTTTTTTTGTAAAGCAAACTATTTTGTGCCTTGAATTTGGTATCTGTGTATTAGTGAAACATTGTAAAAGTGAACTTCTACCTCTGTATCTAAATGTGTACCATTCACTTGTAAATTACTATAAACTATTCTGTGATTACTTTTTTAGAATGTCTTGTTTAAATAGTGACCAATGTCTATGGCTATTAAAGAGAGCCATCTTTTATTAAATGATTGGGAAATTTTGTAAAAGACTGATTAAATTGAAAGAACTAACTTCCAGAAAAAAAAAAGGAGGAATCACTTTTGAAGGAGGCCTGAAAAATGGACCACCCAAACAAGAACCAGGAAATAAATGCAAAAGTCACCAGAGTGTGTAAAATTGAGCTCATCTGACTTCAAGTCCACTCACTAAAGTTCAGGAGATTATCCTAGGAGAACCCAATCACCCTAAGTACCTACAGGCTCTTCATTTAAACACAACGCTAACAGACTTTGTTTTCTGGTTTTCATTTCCTTTGTACTGGAAAGAAAAGGCCAGTTTGAGAAAGACCAATATTTAAAAGGGTCTCACTGGCAGCCATATAACATCTAAATATCTTACAGAGGTATTCAAGGGCAGTTAGGAGCCCTAGAGTCAGGAGGTCATTGTTGTCAGTTTCATGTTTTCGGTCATGTCCAACTCTCCATGACCCCATTTTAGAGTTTT